>CM066315.1:33542923-34181769 GCA_033807775.1 Saussurea involucrata
AAGCATGCCTAAACCAATTCTTAATTTAAAGAACGCTTTTTTGTTAAGGGCTTTTGTAAAAATATCGGCCAAATTATCTTCCGAATCAACCTTTTCAAGCACGATTTTGCCTTTTTGAACATCATCTCGTAAAAAGTGATGTCTCAATTCAATATGTTTTGTACGAGAGTGTAAAACGGGATTTTTACTTAAGTTTATGGCACTTGAGTTATCACACATAATTGGAATTTTGGTTAGGTGTACCTCAAAATCGGTAAGTGTGTGTTTCATCCAAAGGACTTGAGCACATGCTCTTGCGGCGGCTACATATTCCGCTTCGGTTGTAGACAAAGCTACGGATTGTTGTTTCTTAGAGAACCAAGACACAAGTGAGAGACCTATAAAGGCACATACCCCACTAGTACTTTTTCGGTCAACAATAGATCCACCAAGATCGGAATCGGCGAAACACGTTACTTCTAACTCGGGTTTCTTTGCGTACCATAAGCCAAGATTAGTAGTACCTCGTAAATATCGAAAAATACGCTTGACAGCTTCATAGTGAGTTTGTTTAGGTGAAGATTGAAAACGAGCACATAGACATACACTAAACATAATATCAGGTCTACTAGCAGTTAAATATAATAAACTACCAATCATACCACGATAAATCTTTTCATTAAAATCGTTTCCCTCCTCGTCACGAGATAATTGTAAGTTTGTGGTCATTGGAGTTTCAACGGGTTTGACATTTTCAAAGTTAAACTTTTTCAACATATCTTTACAATATTTAGATTGACTAATAAAAATACCAGTTTCACATTGTTTGATTTGCAATCCTAAGAAGTATTTTAACTCTCCCATCATGCTCATTTCAAACTCGCTTGTCATTTTCGCAGAAAATTCATTACACAGTTTTTCATTAGTGGAACCAAAAATAATATCATCAACATATACTTGCACAACCACAATATCATTTTGAACATATTTCACAAATAAAGTATTATCTATTTTACCCATAATATAACCACTAACAATTAAAAAGGTTTTTAATCTATCATACCACGCACGCGGAGCTTGCTTTAAACCATAAAGCGCCTTTTTTAATTTATAAACATGTGTCGGGTTTTCAAAACTTTCAAAACCGGGAGGTTGAGAAACGTATACCTCCTCATTTATAATACCATTTAAGAAAGCACTTTTGACATCCATTTGAAATAATTTAAAATCTTTAGCATTTGCAAAAGCGAGAAGCATTCGAATAGACTCCAACCTTGCAACTGGTGCAAAGGTTTCGTCATAATCTATACCTTCTTGTTGACTGTACCCCTTGGCAACTAAACGTGCCTTGTTCCGTGTGACTCCACCGTTCTCGTCTACCTTGTTACGGAAGACCCATCTTGTGCCAATAATGGTTTGACTACTAGGGCTAGGCACTAAGTCCCACACATCATTCCTAGTAAATTGGTTCAACTCTTCTTGCATGGCCATTAACCAATCCTCATCACCTAAAGCTTCATCTATGGTTTTAGGTTCTATGGTTGAGATAAAGGCATGGAAAGCACAATGGGTATGGATTTGTGATCTAGTTGTCCTTTGGTTTAGGTCACCTATAATTTGATCTACGGGATGGCCTCGAGCGGTTCTAAGATTAGGATCATCTACACCTTGTGGAATAAAACAAGGAGGGGCATCACTAGTTTCAATATTATTTGTGGAAGGTTGGGTACCTAAATCCAAGGTACTAAGTTGTTGGGCTAAGACATCTCCTTCACAAACATTGTCATTTGCTAAGGGTGCACTCGGTTTGGGAGGACTCTCGTCAAAGCTAACATTTAAGGATTCTTCTACTACCATGGTCTCCTTATTTAGGATTCTATAGGCTTTGCTATTCCAAGAATAACCTAGGAAAACTCCCTCATAGGCTTTGGGGTCAAATTTTGTTAGGTAGGATTTGGTGTTTAAAATGAAACATTTACAACCAAAAACTTTTAGGTGAGCTAGGGAAGGTTTTCTACCTCGGTAAAGTTCATAGGGTGTCTTATTTAGGATACCTCTAATTAGGACACGGTTAAGCACATAGGTCGCGGTAGCAACGGCATCACACCAAAACTTTTGGGGAACTTGATGTTCGTTTAGCATAGTTCTACTCATTTCTTGCAACGTTCGATTTTTCCTTTCAACAACCCCGTTAGATTGAGGTGTTCGAGGAGCAGAAAAGTTATGAGTTATACCATGTTTATCACAAAAGGCACCAAATTGTACTTCATTATCGAATTCTCGTCCATGGTCCGTACGTATGGAAACAATCGTACAACCTTGTTGGTTTTGAATTCTTTTTCCTAAAATTTTAAACTTTTCGAAAGCCTCATTTTTATGTCTTAAAAATAAAGTCCAAGTATAACGGGAATAATCATCCACAATAACCAAAGTATAAAAATTTCCTCCAAAACTTTGAATAGCCATCGGGCCAAAAAGATCCATATGTAAAAGTTCTAAAACTCTTTGAGTAGAAATAACATTTTTTGATTTATGAGAAACGTGATGTTGTTTGCCGACACGACAAGCATCACAAAAATGATTATCAAACTTTAATTTTGGCAGGTCACTCACAAGCTCCTTATTTTTTAAGTTTTGCATTAATCTTAGATTAGCGTGACCTAAACGCCTATGCCATAAAGTAGAAACATCATTAATAGAAGATAAGCATACATTTTCAGATACAACAGTTTTACAAATATATAAATTTCCTTTTACAAAACCATTTAAAAGAACTTTGCCATTTTTTATGATTTTACAAGAATCTTCTTCGAAGACAACAGTTGTATTATTTTTACACAATTGGCGAACACTTAACAAATTAAAATGTAAATTATCAACATGGTTAACATTAAGAAATTGAACATTATTGCAAGAAACTGTACCTCTACCAATTATATTTCCTTTGGAGTTTCCTCCAAAAATTACCTGTCCACCATCACATGACTTATATGATGAAAAGAGATTATTGTTTCCGGTCATGTGACGTGTGCAACCACTATCGAGTATCCAGTCCATATCAAGGTCAATCTACAATAATGAAGATGTAACTTTTATGGTCCCCATTTCTCGTGGGTCCTTGACAATTAGTTTCAATGTCAACCAACATGCATATATATAAAGTCAAACAGAATATATATAATACATTAAACCATATTAATATATATATATAACACATATCAGGTAAGACAAAATATATATAATATATTAAACAAACACCATATATATATATATGTAATACGTATATGTATATAAACAAACAGTACATAGTAATATATATTACTTATATATATAATATATACAACAAATTATATTTTAAACTATATATATATAACATATATACATAACACATTTAAAACCATAAACGCATACCACCGGGATTATCATTACTAAACATTCCTTTTGGAATCCATTTATTTACCATTTTAATTTTGCGATTATATTTGTCATACACATAAAAACAAGCATTTACATTCGCATTATTATTGGGTTTAGAATATTTATCATGATACATGCGAGCATACGGTTTTTTCGGTATATAATTTGCATTATTCATTTTACGCACATACGGAGGTTTTTGCACATATTGATTTCTTGTATTTACTTTAGGTGATTCATAAAATCTTTTGATGGGTTTACATGAACATTTATCAACACAAGTATTGGAACCAATGCATTTTCTACATTTTATACGGTTAGGCATATTTAGCATGTTAAAGACTTTCTCATTACTACTTTGAAAAGCTTTTGCTAATAAATCATCCTTTTCATACGCATCACATTTTGCTTTTAAACATGCAATCTCATTCTCAAGAATATCACATTTTGTACAAATAATATTTTCATGTGATTTTTTATTTAAGCATGCAATTTCTTTATTTAAAGCATCACAAGATTTACAAAAATCTTTTTCTCCTAATTTAGTTTCTAATTTAGCAATTATATCCATATCATTTTCAGATTTTTGTTTAACATTATTTATTTCCTTTTTACATGCATTTACAGTTTCTTTTAACATAGCATTCTCATCTTGGTAACGATTTGCAAGAGCGGCCATTTTATGAAAAGATTCATATAATTCTTCAAGATTATTTTCATTATCACTTTCATAATCACTATCGTAATCCGAGTAAGAAGATTTTACCTCGTCGTCGCTTTCGGCCATAAGACAAATGGCTTGATAGTCATCTTCTTCTTCACTCTCGCTCCACGCGCCTCCAATGAAGGCTTTCTCCTTCTTCTTTTGGAACTTGTTCTTTTTCGGACATTCATTGGCGTAGTGGTCTTTGTCACCACATGAGTAGCAAAAGCCTCTCTTTGGCTTAGCTTTATCGTCTTCACTCGAGTCGCCATTTTTCTTAACTTTTTCGTCTCGTTTATGGAACTTACGACTTCGATTTTCACCACCACGACGGTAGTTACCGTTTCTTTGAAATCTGCCATTGTTAGAAAATTTATTATTATTATTAAGAAATTTGGAAAAGTTTCTTACCAACATGGCGACTTCATCGAGAGTTTCGGATGGATCTTTCGAGGAGCTAGCTTTCTCCTTTTTCTTCTCGACTTTTGGTGTTGAGGCATTGAGAGCGATTGACTTCTTCTTGACTTGCTCCCGATCTTTGTTTCTTTTAAGTGCAATTTCATGCACTTTAAGATTACCGATCAAGTCATCTATCTTCATTATGGAAAGGTCACGGGAGTCTTCTAAAGATGTTATCTTTTGCATCCACTCCGAAGGAAGGGCTCGTAGGATTTTCCTTATATAGTCCTCGTTAGGATAAGTGCGATCCAAACCTTTCAAAGTAGTCACAATAAGGTTAAATCTTTTAAACATTGAGTCAATTGACTCATCTTGTTTCATTTCGAACAGTTCATAATCGTGAACTAAAATATTTACTTTACTAGATTTAACTTCCGTGTTTCCACGATGAGTATTATTTAAACTTTCCCATATTTGATTTGCAGTTTTATATGTATATACTCTTTCAATTTCATCAGTTGTTAAAGCAGCATATAATATATTCTTAGCTTCAAAGTTTAAACAAAAATGAGTTTCATCAGAAATAGTCCATTCATCTATAGGTTTATCAATATAAACATCATCTTTCACAATGGTGGGTTTAAAATTCCCTTTTTCTATAATATTCCAAATCTTTTGATTTTTGCCACGCACGTGACATTCAAATAGCTCGGCCCAAATGCCAAACTTTTCAGTATCTATCAAGGGAGGTTTTGAAAACACAATATTAGTTTGTTGAGCCATTTAAAGGAATAGAAGAAATTTATGCAGAAATTTTTGAAAGACCTGCTCTGATACCAAATGTTAGACAACCTAAGGGGGGGTAAGGTTGTATTTAAAATCTTTTACTTTCAAAAATTCTTTTACAAACAAATACGGAATAAAAAACAGAACAAATACAACAGAGTATAAAAGAATAAATATACAACAATTATATAACAGATATAATTAAATGCACAGCGGAAATGTAAATAGATAAGGGAAAGAAAATACTTGACAACGATATTTTTAAAGTGGTTCACCAAACACAAAGTTGGCTAGTCCACCTCGAGAAAATAACACTTCTCGGAGATCCAATACGAAAACGTGTTCTTTACGGTAGAACACAAACCTTAGTACAGCAAACGCGAAACACTCTACTTTGAGAGATTTATGTGGATCACTCACTCTATTCAAACACTTACAAGAGGGTATAATTTTAATATGAATAATCACTCTTGAATAAGGTTTATCACTTGGATATTTTTAGAGAGTTTGATCACTTGAGTTGTGTTGCTGATTCAACTAATCGAGAGATTTTAATCTGCTATCAACTCAAGATTTCTTACTCAAAAACGAGTTTTATAATTTTAACAGTTTAAATATCAAGAGAAGAAGCTGCAGAGTCTTTATCAAATGCAGAGGAGTTAATGTAAATTCGTGGTCTTGAATGCTGGAGGTTGCAAGATATTTATACTGGATGAGCAACAGTCCATGGCATTTCGCGGTATACCGGCTAAGTCTCGCGGTATACCGTGCAGAGGAAAAGGTACGCTGCAGTGAGAAAGTCAACCCTGCAAAAAACAAACGGTAATGGTACCCGCGGTATACCGCGTTGCACACGGCGGTATACCGCCTGACAGTCGTACAAAAGGGCAGTGGCGCTGGATGGCTTCTTTCGGCTGAACAATCTTTTGCATTTAATGATGAACAGTAGCAATATGATGTGATTTAATAAAATAACATATATATATATATATCATGCGATTTATATATATATTTAATATAAAAAAATGTATTATATATATATATTTGATTCAAATATATTTATATAGATACGAGATATCCAAGTGATAAAATATTTTAGGGTGTTTATCATTTTTAAAATAAAATGACGAAACTCTTCAGACTTGGATTCTTCAGATAAAATTTATCGAGATCATTTAAATATCTGCACACTCAGATAAAATATTAGATAACAAATAATGCGGTGTGTTTTGTAATCATCAAAATAAATATGGAGATGTGATTTTATGTGTACCAACCCTAAACCCTAAACCCTAACCCTTTTTCTTAGATTCTTCTTTTTCAGTTTTGTCCTCAACAACAACTTCATCTAATGGATCTACTTTAGTAGCTCCTTCAGGTAAGTCCTTCCTATCCATGGTTTCTAACAGGTCTGACCCAGGAGGGATGTATGTGTTGTTGTAGGGTGGGGGTGTGGCATTGTACCCTATGCCTGGTTTCATCTTACTGTGGATTTGAGCATTTATTATGGTGTCCATGACTTTAGAAGCACATGAAAACTTTTCAACATCAAGTTTTACTTTCTCAAGTTCTCCTTTTAATTTCTCACATTCCTCCCTAGACTCTTTCAGTTGGAACTCCAGACCATTCTTTTCCCACTTCCAGTAGTTTGTATCATATGAGTGTTGAAGTTCATTGGCTTGAAAAGCCTTAATTTGTTCTTCAAACCTCTCAACAATCACTACATAATCTCTTCTATCCTTTTCTAATCTCTTAAGGTCATCACACATTCCCTGGCTGTGATCTCTATACCTTTTCACAGTGTCTATACAAGCTTGAGAACAAAGATTAGATTTTACCTCAGTAGGAAGATCTGAGACTTCTGCCATGAGTGCATGATTCTGAATTGCCTCTTCTGCTTGATCACTCTAGTCAAATCCCATTCCTTGTTGAGAAACAAGGGCTTGAACAGAGTTTCTGTTCTGGTTGAAGCTTCCAGTCTGAGCTTGTTGATGGTTGTTTTGAGATACTCCACCTCTACATTCTCTGGCAAAGTGTCCCATCTTATGACACTTGTAGCATTCTACCTTAGATTTGTCAAACCCAGCACCATCTTCTCTTCTTTGGGAAAAGTTGTTTCTCCCAGTCCTCTTTATAAACTTCTTCACCCTCATAGAAAGCATAGCCATCTGCCACTTGATATCCATCTCCTCAAGATCATCAGCATTAATCTGTTCTAGGTCATCATTAATTAATGAGGAGTTAACATGACTAGAAAAGAAAGCTTCTAGTACAGAATCATTGGCCTTCTCCTGATTGACTCCTCCAGCAGTACTAACTGATTCAGGGTTAGCAGTAGAATCAGTTGATGCTGATAGGAGTGCAGCATTATACACATATCCTGAGGGCTTCTTCTTGGCTTCAACCTCTGCTTCAAATACTCTAAGATCATTGTAAAGATCATCAAGCTCTTTATCTTCTAACTGGTCATTCTGTCTAAAAGACACAGTATACATTGTCCATTCCTCACCTAATGATCTTAGAAACTTCCTGTTTACATCATCAGCCTCCATATGAACTCCAACTGTAGCCAATTCTCCAATCAACTTATTAAATCTATCAAAAGTTTGAGTCATAGACTCATTCTTTGTAGAAGTAAAATTTTCATATTGTTGCTTAAGAATTGCCTTCTGGTTCCTCTTGGTGCTCTTGGTACTAGTGAATCTCTTTTCCAATGCATTCCATAAGATCTGAGCATCAGTGCAGTGATGAAATTGGTGCTGATACTCATTGGGAATAGCCAAAAGCAGAGTGCTTAAGGCTTTCATCTCTGTTTGTCTAACCTTTCTTTCTGCACCAGTCTTTGGAGGGGGTCGTTTGCCATCTGGTCCAACTTTTCCTTCAGCACATGGACCATTCTCTATAATATCCCAGATGGAATAATCAGTAAGCAAAATATACTGCTTGATTCTAATTTTCCACATGTCAAACTCATTAGGCCTGAGCATGGGAACCTTTGAAACAAGAGTACTGTTTGATTCAACTGAGTTGTCCATAATGATTGTAGATTTCTAAGAAACCGTGCTCTGATACCACTTGTCAGGATCGATTCCAAACAAGAATAACTATACTTAGAAATCAGAATTAAAGAATCTTGCGGAATAGAATCTTTAATTCAAACACACTTAATGAACAACTAATCAGAAAACACAATCTGTTTGTATTCAATGCTTCAACTCACAAGTTTACAACCAAACCTCAATCTTGTTGAACAGGCTCAACAAGACGACTTCTACTTCTCTAGAAATAGGGTTCTAAACCTTGAGGTTAATTCTCTCTAAAACAAAAACGAATTCTGATATCTCATATATCGATTAGCTATCTATCAACATCTATTTATACAAAATAATTACAAGATAACTATCAAAACAAAATTGATCTTCAGAATATTCTTTCATGCTTATCTTCATTCATTCCATCTTTATCTCCAACCTTCTCGCATTCCAAAATTATGATCACCAGCAGTATTAACATCGTTATGCACAAGCAGTACTAACAATGTTCCAGCAACATTAACTTTTACTAGCAGTACTAACCTTGCTCTGGCAGTAGTATTGTTGTTCTGGCAGTACTAATGTTGTTCTGGCAGTATTAACGTTGTTCTGACAGTACTAACGTTGTTCTGGCAGTACTAATGTTGTTCTGGCAGTACTAACCATACTTAGCAAATCTTCAGTTCCCAACATTAACATGCATAATCACATGTTAACTAAAATACGTTAAAAATCCGTTTTTTTCTTTACGAATTACAATCATTTCGTTAATACCTTTTAAATGAGTTTAATATTGAATATATTGGACTTAATCATATAATTAAATATTATTAATATGTACAAATTTATCTTTACATTAAACTCACGAATCTATTAATTTAATAATAGAGTAATAACATCATAAATTTTATTTTATTTATTTTAACCTCTTTGATTTATAAAACAATAGATAAATAAAAATCAGTACTCTTTTAATAAAATAGTAATCATAAAGATGATCTTTACTCATTTTAAAGATAAAAATATTATACAATTTATGGTATTGAAAAATCCGAGTTCGACTAAAATATGTAGAGGTGGGTTCAAACAAGAATAGAACATATTTAAAAGAATAAAGGGACAGATCTCAGCCCCTGATTAGATAAAATCAATGGATGAAAATACTAATGGCATTTTGTGTAATTAATTGAAACAAAACAACCAATTCCATACGGTGGCAATTTCATTTAAGGGTAAAGTTGGAATAAAAAAATGACATAACAGATATATTTTATGCAAGCGAGATCCATGGGATTTGATAATCCCATCAAATATGGCAACTCAAACCATTTCCTATTTTCTCTCAATAAGCATCTACAGTGGGTTAAAGATGTGATCATGTGTGATTTATAGTTGTGATCACGTATAACATTGTAACGTCCCAAAAATTACAAGCAATTTAAAATTTTAAAATAAACATTTCATTTATAACAACTCATTAAATGATCCCAACGTTTCGTTTGCAAACACATAATTAATATCTTTATAAAATAAAACCAGCGGAATAAACGTTTAATTATTAAAACCATAAAAACAACCAGCTCTCCTCGCGCGCCAGTGTGTACTCGTCACGCCTTGGAGCCGCCCGTACCTGAAACCACAAACTATTGGGAAAGGGTAAGCACGAAGCTTAGTGAATTCAAACACCATAAGTAACACAGTTATTTCCACACCACCATAAACAGATAATTGCACATAAACAGCATACAAGTCTACGAACAAATCATAAACGTGCACACTCACACCAACCCACCTAATAGGCATACGTCGGTCCCACCGACCACACGACAATTGTGCAAACGCAACCCGGCACCCCCGGGTTCATACGCCACCCGCGTATAAAATCTCCGGCCCCGTCGGATCCTCGGTCCCACCGAGTTAATATTTCGGTCCCACCGAATTACTACGCCACCCGCGTATGTGACCCTCGGCCCCGCCGAACTCCTACGCCACCCGCGTAGTCACAACAATAAGGTCCGACTAGACACCCCACTATTTAACCCCGCATCAAAAGCAAATAGAACTACCACATACATACACGACGTAATGTAAAAATAACCGACATTAGTTATAGTGAGAGAACTCACCTCGAATGCGCGCCTAGCTTAACAATACAATTCAAGCTTCACAATTACGGTCACTTCCCAGCACCTAAACGCATGTTAAAACGTGTCAATACGAGACCCGGACCCTATGACACGACACACGCTTAAACCGTCACTAAAACTATTTTCCGCTCTCGCCAAACAGGTCTGTTCGGGACCTGT
This sequence comes from Saussurea involucrata, assembly GCA_033807775.1. Taxonomy (NCBI): domain Eukaryota; kingdom Viridiplantae; phylum Streptophyta; class Magnoliopsida; order Asterales; family Asteraceae; genus Saussurea; species Saussurea involucrata. The sequence continues at coordinate 33,553,546 of CM066315.1, forward strand.
TTCGACCCCTTTAAACCCAGAAAATTCCCAATATTATTTCATGACCAGAAGGTACTCTGAGTTAAGGTTTCAAGGACATATTATATGCCTCCTAACGATTTTTCTACAATTTACTACGGATTTTACAAAAACAGTTTCCAGAACAGCGAAATTCAGCACCTTTCAGTATAAAACGACAATTTTACCCATGCTACGTCCCGAACTGGGTTTTGCACAAAACACAGAAACGTTTCTAGACTCAAAAAGAGATCTTTTGACACTGGTTTCACCCCAAACCGAGTTACGAGCAGAAAGTTATGGTTTTCGCAAGATCAAGGCAGATTCCAGAAATTTTCACATGAAATGACGAAACACCGAAGTTGCGACCACTTTTTCGCCCAGTTAGACACCGAACCAGTTTTCCGCTAAAACACGGAAAACGTGCCCGACCCCGAACTTGAACCGTGGGCACCAGTTTCGGCTTAAACGGAGTTACGAAGAGAAAGTTATGGTTGACGCAAAACAGTGGCAGAAGGACGTCTTTCACATAAATTGACGATTTTATAAAACGGTTTACGCGATTCGGGTTTGCAACTAAGATTCACGCGATTAGGATTTTAGGTTATAAGGGCTGGGTCAACCTCGCACCACCCACTGCCACCTCCGGCAGTGGTGGTCGCCGGCGACGGCGGCGGCGGTTTACGAAACTTTGGCGATAACGAGAAAACGAACAAACCAACTAATCCTATCACGTCCACCCCCTTTACACACGTTCGACCCACCCTCAAACAGCCCACCATTACAGCCCCCGGCGGCAGCAACTGGCGTCAGCCATGGCTGCGGCGGCAGCCATGGTGGTGGTTTCGTGATGGCGCGATGGCAACGAAAAGAAACAAAAAGAGAGAAAACTCACCTCGCGACAATAAAACCCAGCAGCGTCTCGACGGGATCCCGGTCACCGGCTCGATCTTTCTCTTTCTCTCGCACCCCCTCTCTTTCTCGCTGCACTCTCTCTCCGGCGAAACTCAGCGGCGGCACCGGTGGTGGTGCTGGTGGTTCACGGCAGCAGAAGGAAAGGAGAGAGGTGGTTCTTGGTGGCGACGAAGGAAAAACGAGGAGGGGAGGGGAGGTCTCAGCCGTGAATGCCAGGAAGACCAAAATAGGGTTTTCTTTCTTTGTTCCCACGACAAAAATCCCTAAACAAAACATGGAATACTGAGTTGGGTTGCATGGGCCGAACTTCCACACAAGTTTGGCCCTTATACAAACTTAGCCCCTCAACTACATCTTTCTAGCAACTAACCAATGTTGATGACATATTTTGACTATAAGATCCAATTCGTCTAGCCCCGTTAACGGGATCCACGATAAATAAAACTTAAAAGAAAAGAATTAATAAAACGAAATTACATACCGGGACACGGGCTTTACAAACATCTTTAAACCTCTATTCTACATTTCTTAAACCTCTGTTCTACATTTCTTAGAGATGTGATCATGTGTGATTTATAGTTGTGATCAAAGGTGATTTATACCAGGTTGAAAAATACATGTGATTTATACCTGATCAAAGGTGATTTATAGTTGTGATTTATACCTGATCAAAGGTGATTTATAGTTGTGATCAAAGGTGATTTATAGTTGTGATCAAAGGTGATCAAAGGTGATTTATAGTTGTGATCAAAGGTGATTTAGTTGTGATAAAAGCAAACAACGATTATACAAAAGTAAGTTTGTCATATGTGATCACATATGATTTTGCACTTTAATATTGCACAACACATACTAAACAACAACACCGTCATCACTAATGATTCTGCACTTAACTATTTAACATAAGGTGTACTGTAACACCCCAAAATTCTGGGCTAATTTGAACCTCAATTTTCCACAACTATGATAATATAAACTTCAAACTTACATAATTAGCAAGTGAATTAATCATCAAGAGTACATTTACAGATACATGATCCTACAAATAACTTATTAATCTAATTATGTCACTATAATCAGATTAACTAAGTTATCTAAGCAATCCCTCAAAATCTCCTTCTGATAATTGACTTCCTTGATATTCCAAAACGCTCGTCCCACAACCCTTATTTTCCCGAGCCGGTACCTGGTAAGAAAACATCATTTGAAACGATTAGGCCAACGCCTAGTGAGAACATTCGTTTCCATAATAATATTTGCAAAATCAATGTAAACAAGTTATATCAAACCTGATTACCCTTTTTCTTACCATACGTGTAACTCTATTCCGTTAACACGATTTTCATCCAATCCCATGAATATGACTGACACACATTCCATCATCATATCATGTCTTAGAGCCACACTACGAATCTTCACTGATTCTAGATTGATACTCTTATTCCAGAAATCGCAATATACACATGCCCATTTTCATTCATATCCTATTCCAGAGCCACACTACGAATCTTTCTCAGATTCTAGATTAATGCTCCCACCTAAGAAATCGCAATATACACATGCTCATTTCTTAGAAAAGGAAGTAGAGATTACAATTACATATGTCAATCCCTCTTCTTCCTTAGAAACCGGGAATTACGTTTATTCCAGGGTTTCTCACACACATCAGAATAATGACTAACTTCATCTATTCCACGTGCACATAACCATTAGTACTACACACATCAGAATAATGACTAACTTCATCTATTCCACGTGCACATAACCATTAGTACTGCACACATCAGAATAATGACTAATTTCATTTATTCCACGTGTACATAACCAATAGTACTACACACATCACTGGAATAACGATTATTACCACACGCCTATTCCATGTGATTACCAAACACTAGTGCTTATGGATCCATTACACTTTACTAACGTATATGCATAACAACATATTACAGCTCATATCATATTCTCAAATCTAAGAATACTAGATAACCTATCGTATCTTCATTCTCAAATGCCCCCCCTTCGGCGACTTAGCACGGGGGTTCTGCTACCCGATTAGCGGATGGGATCAAGGGGCAACGCCCTTGCGGGGTTTGGGGGCAGCGCCCCTAGAAGTTTTTTTAGAAACTTAACCAGACAAAACATTCAGAAACTGCATCCATCCATTAGAACCTAACATTCTCAATTTCTCCAAAGTGTCCGGATAACAGGGGTTTCCGGATACCTTAGACTATCCGGACAACAGGGGTTTCCGGATAACTACAACTTACCGGTTAAATCATACTTTCCGGATACCGTCTAATCCGGACAACACCCGGAAACTAAAGCAACCCGGATACTATCCGGTAACTATTTTATCCGGAAACTACAATAAAACTAAACTTACCGGATACTTAATCGTGTCCGGAGACCTTCAACACCACGGTTTCCGGATACATGGTTTTATCCGGAAACCTTCGACCTGCAGCTTAAAAATCGACCTAATTCGATGTCTGTTCGATTCAGTTCATTCCAGACCATCCCATACAGTCCACAAACAGTTTATACAACTATTTCAAGGTTTAATTTAACATATAAACACTGATTTAAGCAAACAACAAATGAACTCACCTTTAAACTTGCAAAACCCACTTCCTGCACAAATCTGATTCCAATCTGTTGATAATGATTTTGAAATCCATTTTAATACACAGATTCGTTTACAAACATACATCTACAACAAGTTTTTATCAGAAATCATAACCAATTTCTTACCAATTTGAAGCCAATACTTGTTTTCTTTCTTTTCTTCCTCTTTTCTTCTTTTTCTTTCTTTCTCACTTGATTCTCCAACCGACCCAACATAAGAAATCAGATAACAATCTGATTTCATCTACTTTATCCAAACACACTTTTCACAAATGACCACTTACACCTCCAAGTTTCCATTATTTCTCAAAACAACACCAAACTTTAAACCCTTGTATTTTAACCCCATTGAATTATAAATTACAACATAATTCAAGGTTTTAAACCAAAATACAATTAGATCCCAATTCTCATTAAATTACTATTATTGAAAATTCAGGATGTTACATGTACTCACATATGTCATCACTAATGATTCTGTACTTTAACTATTTAACAAAAACTTGTAATCACATATGATTCTGCACTTTAACTATATAACAAATTACAATGCATTCACCACCATCGACTTTATCATCCACCGCCTATTTCTCCAGGTTTTGTTACGAGGGCCTGGAAATGGTGGTGATCGGAGAAAGGCCTAGAAATGGCGGTGGCTATTTTTGTTTATAGATCTAGATATACAAGGGTACGAAGTACGATAGCGGAAAGGGAAAAGGGGCCAAAGTGGTGGCCGGAGAAATCGAGCTTACCCTCCCCCTCATGTTCCGGCCTACACTGTCGTGGTCTTCGTCGGAGAACCACCCCACCGTAACCATCCCATTCGTTTCATTTTCCCAGAGCATCACCACACCATCTCCATCTCGCATCACGTTATCGTCCCGCCCAAGATCTTCATCTTCATGGACTTCGTCTTCTCCAGAAAAACCAATTTCTCCAGAAAATCGAGACCCCTGGAAGTAGAAGATCGTTGTTGTTGCCGGGATCCGCCGTGGAGTCGCCGAAGATTAGGACGGCCGGAAATGATTGGTTATGTTGGGGGTGGTAACGACAGTGGAGAGTAAGAAGAAGATAAAGGTTATAATCTATAAAATAGGAGAAGATCCATTGTTTTGGTGGGTGATGACAAATGTGAAGTATATAATCCATTGTTTTGTGGGTGATGACACATGTGATATCTATAAAATAGGAGATCATGCCTAATTTTTCAAAATAGAGATTATCCTAAATTAAATAGGATGTTAATTTACATTGCTACCCTTTTAATCATACTAATCTAAAAAATAAAAAAAGTAGTAATTTTATAATTATGATTGGTTGACATTTATTCCTTTAAATAATTGTCATTCTCGTATGATCCTCCCTCAAAATATGTAATTAACGTGCTTTTAAAGTATCGAATCAACCCGATCTTAAATAAACAAATAATAAAAAAGTATTGTTTTGGTGGACTACTTATTAACTAATAATATTATACTATTAATTAAATAATGTGAATATGGTATCAAATAGAAAATAAAAAGGTAAGGAAAATAATAAATAAATATAAAAAAGTTAAAACAATCAAATAAAAAAGGTTTAAACTAAAACATAAAATATGAAAAAGGTTAAAAATGGAAAATAAAACATATTATTTTTAGTGTTTCCTTGATGAATAGTGTTACACCAAATATAGTGTAATACTATTCATTACACTAAATTTAGTGTGAAAAATAGAGATCCTATTAGAGATATAAATAATGTTATTTACATCAAATTTAATGTTTAGTGTAAAATTTAGTGACCCCATTGAAGATGGTCTTAAAGGTAATGAAAAAGAGTAGAATAAAATAGGTGGAGGGGATGGATAAAATTGGCTTACCATTTATATTATATCAAATTTGCCTCATCCAAAAAAATACCTAAATTATCTTAGACATGATAAACTTGTTAATCAAACAATATATAAAATAACTATATTTTATTCTCTTTAATTTGATATTTATATTGATCTAAGACATTTTTACTAGCTTTTCAATATTTTTAATAAGAGTGAATTACACTGGTGGTCCATGTGGTTTACCCAAATTTTGGATTTGGTCCCTAAATAACACTATATACGGTGGTGGTCCCTAAGTTTTTAATTTACTTTCACTCATAGTTCTTTCTACTTAACACCGTTTGTTAACGGCAGGTATCATCAAAACCCTTATTTAAATGAAGGGGTAAATGAGTCATTTAATAAAAGCATAATCTTTTTTTTTAATATAAATTCAACGTGATCTCAAACACGTGGACATCACCTCCTAAACGGCTAAACCTATGGGGTGTTTGGGAGTGCTTTTTGAGTCCAAAAGTGCTTTTGGCCAAAAGTGCTTATTGACTTATGGTGGTGGGAAAGAGAGTTTTTAAAAAAGTGTTTGGATTAGCTTTTGTGGTAGGAAAAACCAATAAGTCAATAAGTTATTTTTTAAAAAGTGTTTGGCTTAGCTTATACATGTAAAATGACCAAAAAGAACATGCCTACATATTTAACCATTTTTTCCTACTTTTACATACAATTTTGTATACTTTTATCAAAATTTTAATACTTTACTACTTTTAACCTTTTTTTAGACAACAAATATTTTTTTAACAAATATTTTTTTTACAAATTACGTTCATACAAAACTAGAATATAAAAATTTAAATAATTCATAACAAATATCATATTACATTCATCTCCGCGATTCCATGATATCTTGCGCAATAATATCTCGTATCGCTGCCATATACGTATCATTATTATTTGTACGACGTGTACTCGGACCTTCTTCATGAACTTCATTACTAGTACCACCATTTGTCGGATTGTAGGATTCTTGTTGTGCCCTGTTAAATGCTTCATCAAACCTACCAACCTTTCTAATATAGTTATGGATCGCCATCGATGCTATCACAATACTCACTTGGTGCTTGTACTTGTAATTAACATGCATATCTCTCAATAACGCCCACCTAGCTTTCCATACTCCAAAAGTTCGTTCAATGATATTTCGCAATGATGAGTGGTAATAGTTAAATTTCTCATACGGTCCGCGAGGAGCACGCATAGCCGTAGTTTGTCCACGTTGAAAATCCGGTAGATGATAACGAATGTTCGTACCTTTGTATGGAGCAAGATACCCTTTAGTATTTGGGTATCCGGCATCCACAACGTAATATTTATCTGCAAATAAAACAAACAATTTATTCGTTTAAAACAAGTATTAAAAACATAAAACATGCATTAATAAAAAATTATACTAACCACCCGTTGGTTTTGGAAAATTAAGGCTCGGTCTCTCTAAGGCTTCATTGAAAATTCTTGTGTCATGTGCGGTCCCCTCCCATCCGGCCCATACGAATGTAAAACACATGTTAAAATCACAAACGACCATTATATTTTGTGTAGCATATCCCTTTCGACCAATGTACTTCGCTTCCTCGTGCTTTCGAACTGATGCCCTCACATGTGTCCCATCTATAGCGCCAATGCAATCCTACATATGAAAAAAAATCATAATTAAAACATTTGTTAAAGTTTGACTAACATTAAAGTAACTAGAACATAGTATAATACCATGAACATTTTCGAACTGATGCCCTCACATTGAGGGTATTTTTGTAATTTGGTATCAAAAAGCTCTTTTCCAATCAAAAAGTCAAGAATTTGTAACTTCTTCAAAATAGTTTTTCCTAGTTAATCAAAAAGCAGTTTGAAAAGTGCTTTTCAGTTTCCCAAACACTATTTTTAACTTATTGGCTTTTCAAAAAGCCAATAAGTCAATAAGCAGTTTTAAAACACACATCCAAACACCCTCCTAGTTGCACCCATCGGCCCTCCCAAACCCCTTTGCACCGACCGTCCCTCTCCTAAGCGAACGACAGAATCAGTGGATTATCATCGGTCAAACGTGAGAGATTGGTCAAGAAGAAGCAGCATTTCCACGTTTAATTGCTGCTGGTTGTTGTTGCTGAAACAGGAAATAGTCGCACTCCCTTTTTAATTGGCATTTCCTCACACTTGACACAAGTAATTGAGTTGTAAGAGTATATCCAGAGCTTGTGAGAAACCCAGGAACATAAACAGCAAAGTGAGAATTGAGTTGAAAACTAACATCTACATAAACGCACCAGCTCATGCATTTGCCTCCCTTGTTGGAATAAACATGATTTGTATTTGATGGATAATGAAAATATGATAATAATAAATCATACCTGATGATCCTGAGGATCCGGTGAAAGCGTTAAACATATTTGCCATGGATTGTCGGGTTCCCAGAACGAGGTGATCGTATTATGATGGGATGATGATCGATCGAGAGAGACGATCTCAGGGGAGGCACACGGCTGATTGTTGATTAGCAGTAAAATGATTAGGGTTAAATGTATGATTAGGGTACTCTATATATAATAAGAGTATTTACACTTTTAACCCTTGGTGTTTATTATGTGCAGTATAATTCCCCATAGTTCCAATCACCTAATGGGAAACCCTATAGTATGTCAATAATAGTAAATACGCCCATCATATATTTACCAGACATAGGGATTTCAGTTATTGTCAATTATCATATCAGGAATGATAAACGATCAGTGACGGTCACTTTTAAGGTGGTTCCAACATTCTCCCACTTGACCAAGCGATCTTTTATCTATGAGCACCAATAAGTCCGGCCGGGATGATACTCATTTTGTTTTAAACTGAAATCATAGCTAATAAGTACAGCCGTAGAGAAGAATATCAACTCAGGACCCCCACTAGTCAAACTATGACTCAAATTTAAAACTGAATAAGCAATGATCAATTGACTAAGACAAATTTTGTTATGATAATGTCCATACACCATTATGAGCTCAAAGCGTAACTAATGGACAAACAAAATCTGAATATAGAGGAAAATTTATTAAGATAATAATAATGACCAATAAGTACAACATGCTATTAAATTAAGTCTTTTGTAAGCCCCATCTTCGACACGTGTCCTACGAAGACATTAGGAGGAAGACCTTTGGTCATCGGATCCGCTAGCATATTCTTTGTACTTATGTACTCGATACAAAGGACATTTTCCTCAACCCGTTCGCGCACAAACAGATACTTTGTATCAAGATACAGCCCAGCGCCAGTTGAACTGTTATTGTTCGAGAAAGTTACGGCAGCTGAGTTATCACAGTAAAGCTTCAATAGTCTAGAAATGGAGTTGACGATTTTGAGTCCACTGACCAGGTTCCTTAACAACATCCCATGACAACTGGCATTATAAACGGCAACGTATTCAGCCATCATGGTGGACGTTGTAGTCAGCTTCTGTTTGTGAATCCGCCATGAGATAGGTCCACCAGCTAACATAAATATGTACCCAGAAGTAGATTTCTTATCTTCCTTGCATTTAGCAAAATCGGAATCAGAATATCCTACTACTTCTAAGTTGTCACTTCTTCTATAAGTTAATTTGTAGTCTTTGGTCCCTTGCAGATATCGTAGAACCTTTTTAGCCGCTTTCCAGTGTGCTATTCCGGGATTAGATAAGTAACGTCCCAGCATACCAGCGATATAAGCGATATTCGGACGAGTACAGACCTGAGCATACATAATGCTCCCTACTACAGACGAATAAGGTATCATCCTCATTTCTTCCTTTTCAATCTCAGTGCTCGGAGCTTGGAAAGAACCAAACACGTCCCCTTTAACTACTGGAGCTACAGTGGGTGTACAGTGCTGCATGTTATAGCGTTTTAAGATACGCTCAATATATGCCTTTTGAGAAAGACCCAAAACACCATTATGCCTATCTCGATGTATTTCGATACCAATGACATAAGAGGCATCACCGAGATCTTTCATGTCGAAATTTTGCGAAAGCATCCGCTTCGACTCATGCAGCATATCCAAGTTGTTACTTGCTAGTAGGATATCATCTACGTACAAGACAAGGATTATAAAGTTACTCCCACTGATCTTGAGATAGGTGCATTGATCCACTTGATTCTTTAGAAAATCTTGCCCTTTTACGATTTTATCGAACTTGAGGTCCCATTGTCGTGATGCCTGCTTCAACCCATAAATGGATTTCTTCAGCTTGCAGACCATATGCTCTTTACCTTCTGGAATGAATCCTTCCGGTTGTCGCATGTATACGTCTTCTTGCAAGTCTCCATTTAAGAATGCGGTCTTGACATCCATCTGATGTAACTCTAAATCATAATGAGCTACAAGTGCCATAACAATCCTTAAAGAATCTTTACGAGAGACAGGAGAGAAGGTCTCTTGATAATCGATTCCTTCCTTTTGAGTAAAGCCTTTTGAAACCAGTCTGGCCTTATAGCGTTCGATGTTTCCTTTCGGGTCTAATTTGGTTTTGAAGACCCATTTACAACCGATAGTTTTGGATCCTTCAGGAAGTTCAACCAAGTCCCAAACATCATTGTGTTGCATGGAATTAAGCTCTTCAATCATGGCTTCATTCCACTGAGTGGCCTGATCACTATTAATGGCTTCTCGATAAGAGGTAGGATCAGTAAGCTTTCCAATGTCCTCAACTTCAGATAAAAAGGTTACGAAATCATCAAAATTTGTGGCCCTGCGTGCCCTAGATGATCTCCTAAGTTGATTTTCCGGTTCAGTAGCAGAAGGAGTGGAATCAGTGATATTAGGTTCAGCGTTCGGAAGCGATGATGATGTTCCCTCGGTATTTTGGTTAGGAGGAGCAGGATCAGTGATATTAGGAGCAGCGGTGGGTACAAGAGGAATTATCGGAGGAATAAGTATACCGGAAGAATGGTTTCCCCCCGCTTCTTGTACTTCTTGCAAATCTGAGTCATGATTTGTCGTGCTCCCACTGATCTTTGAGTTCTCAAGAAACGTGGCATGCTGCGTGTCAATGATGCTCGTAGTGTGGGAAGGACAGTAAAAACGATAACCTTTTGAGTTATCAGGATAACCGATAAAGAAACATGTAAGGGTTTTAGGATCCAGTTTCTTTAAGTTAGGGTTATAGACTTTTGCTTCGGCAGGACAGCCCCATACTTTCATATATTTTAGACTCGGTTTCCTACCTGTCCAAATTTCATAAGGAGTTTTAGGGACAGATTTTGATGGAACCCTATTGAGTATATGAACGGCTGTTTTTAATGCCTCAGTCCATAGGAAAGTAGGTAAGTTAGTGTTACCAAGCATACTTCTCACCATGTCCATTAAGGTTCTGTTTCTCCTTTCAGCAACACCATTTTGTTGAGGAGAACCAGGCATGGTGTATTGGTTAATTATGCCATGTTCCTTGCAAAAATTATAGAAAGGACCAGGAGCTTGACCAATATCAGTATGTCTACCATAATACTCACCTCCTCTATCTGATCTCACAACTTTTATTTTATGATCAAGTTGGTTTTCAACCAAAGTTTTAAAATCAATAAAAGTTTGTAAGGATTCAGATTTTTCCTTAATCAGATATAGGTGCATATAACGCGAATAATCGTCAATGAATGTAATAAATGATGTATGTCATGTGATTGATGCGGGATAAGGACCACTAATATCAGTATGAATTATTTCCAACAAGTTGGAACTTCTAGTAGCTCCTTTCTTATTCCCTTTTGCCATTTTTCCTTTGAGGCACTTAATACATGTTTCAAAATCACTAAAATCAAGAGAATGTAAGATTCCATCCTTTACGAGTCGAGTCATTCGATCTCGTGAGATGTGGCCGAGACGTTTATGCCACAACATGGAGGAATTCTCTAATTGTTTAGGTGATTTTGTTGTTTTAGTTACGTCATCAGTATTAAGTGACAACAAAGACTGTGAGAAATTATGATCTAGTTCCAATTTATACAGTAATCCATCCAAGAAACCTCGACCAAGTAATTCATTATTATGAGTAATAGCAATCTTGCCGCAACCATGAATTATTACATAACCTTCAAGGTCTAGTCTAGATATGGATACAAGGTTCCGAGTAATTCTCGGTACATATAAGGTATCCACTAGTCTAATACACTTTCCGGTACTCATATGTAAATTTAAAGTTCCCATGGCTTCGACATCTAAGAGATCACCACTTCCAACTCTAAGTTTTCTTTGGCCCTTTGGTAGCTTCTGGATTGTAAGGAATCCCTGCATTGAGTTTGTCACATGGACCATAGAACCAGAGTCACCCCACCATGTATTAATAGGGACATCAGTAGTAAAGGAATCAAATATTACATAAAGGATGTTACCTTTCTTAGCTAGCCATTCCTTGAACTTAGGGCAATCTTTCTGTCCGTGCCCTTTGGCACGACAGAATTTGCAGCTAGGTTTGTTAGACAAGGATTTAGAGCCAGAGGCAACGGCACCATGATTATTATCCTTTTGGACTTTATTTCCAGTCTGATTACTGTGGTTACCCTTCCTTTTCTTAGTATTACCAGTGGTTGTCAGGTGAACAGCTTCAGGTTGTACCAGCTTTAGGCGATCCTCCTCTTGCACACACATTGCAATCAGTTCACTTATCGACCATTTATCCTTCATAGCATTATAGTTAACTTTGAAGGTGTCGAACCGAGCAGGCAAAGAGGTCATTATGAAATGCACAAGAAAATTATCAGAGACTTCCATCTCAAGACTCTTAAGCTTGTGAGCCATGTCAACCATTTTCATAATGTGTTCACGGACACTGCTATTTCCTTCATATTTTAGAGTGAGCATTTGTAGCATTAAGCTACTTGCATGAGCCTTAGACGATCCCTTGAAATGATCCTCAACAGATTTGAGGTAAGTTCTGACTTTATCAGAGTCAGGGATAGCTCCTCGGATACTGAGGTTAATGGAGTTCTTGGCCATCATTAGTGACAAGCGATTTGCCCTTTCCCACTTTTCAAAATCTGCTTTCTGAGCTGCAGTGGACGCAGCAGTAATAGCAGTGGGTTCATCATGACGAATAGCATGGTCAAGGTCTAGCATCCCCAGAGTAAGAAGTAATTGATCCTTCCATGACGCAAAGTTCGCACCAGTAAGTGGCTCAATGCCAAAGTTAGGTACTGATTAGGAAATGAGGAGGATATAAGTTATAGAAGATTATTATAGTGACGTAGTTAGCTATAAAAGGCAGACAAAGTAATGTTTCTTAAAGTAATGGAATCAAAGTAATGTTAAAGTAAGCAGGCCTAACAGTAATATTCCTTAGAGTAATGAAACTATGACCATTTTAGTGATGAAGCTAGTGATGAGTATACCTATTGTAAACACCAAAACAATAAGTCAAAGTAAGGCTCTACTTAGATGTTACATCACCTTTGGGCAGAAATAACTAATATCTAAGTAAACATGAGCGTTAGGGTTATGCAACGCAATGCTTATCTTTTGACCTTTGGGCACAAAATAGAGCATCGTGTGAATTATGCATGTAGAAAGTCCTTTTGACACACATGTATATTAAATCACCTTTGGGCAGAATTAATATACTCAGTGTTCATTATGCAAAAGGAAAAAAATGCATTATGAGAATCATATTTGACCTTTGGGCACAAATGATGAGACCATAAATATTAGTGCAAGGTTTTCGCTATGTACAGAAGCGAAAAGTAAGGTTTTCGCAATGTACAGAAGCGAAAAGTAAGGTTTTCGCAATGTACAGTAGCGAAAAGTAAGGTTTTCGCAATGTACAGTAGCGAAAAGTAAGGTTTTCGCAATGTACAGTAGCGAAAAGTAAGGTTTTCGCAATGTACAGTAGCGAAAAGTAAGGTTTTCGAAAAAAAAAAAATTCTATACATTGATCAATTCGGGATAAATAACATTGATCAATTAACATGGCATAATTAGGGTTTAATACGATGGAAAAATGGCATTATAATCGCAGATGATAAAATTGCAATTCAATGCAGTTTTGATGTTTGCGGCGGCATACATAAACACGAAGTAAACCGATAAATTAAAGCCATCAAAACTAATACAAATCATGAATCAATTTTGAACCTGGGGCTCTGATACCACATGTTGGAATACACATGATTTGTATTTGATGGATAATGAAAATATGATAATAATAAATCATACCTGATGATCCTGAGGATCCGGTGAAAGCGTTAAACATATTTGCCATGGATTGTCGGGTTCCCAGAACGAGGTGATCGTATTATGATGGGATGATGATCGATCGAGAGAGACGATCTCAGGGGAGGCACACGGCTGATTGTTGATTAGCAGTAAAATGATTAGGGTTAAATGTATGATTAGGGTACTCTATATATAATAAGAGTATTTACACTTTTAACCCTTGGTGTTTATTATGTGCAGTATAATTCCCCATAGTTCCAATCACCTAATGGGAAACCCTATAGTATGTCAATAATAGTAAATACGCCCATCATATATTTACCAGACATAGGGATTTCAGTTATTGTCAATTATCATATCAGGAATGATAAACGATCAGTGACGGTCACTTTTAAGGTGGTTCCAACATCCCTGTCTGCATCCCATTTTTGTTTAATCATACTACTATTTGGTATATCTATTGACAATGGCGTTCACTCAGCCGTTTTTTCAATCTTTCTCCCAACATCCCATTTTTCCTGCTACCCTTCTTGCAATTTTGCAGTTTCTTCTTCGATCAGTGAAAGTGTTATGCTCCTTTGCTTCTGGAATCGAGTTTATGTTTCAGTGTTCGGTTCAAGTTTATATCGAGAAGATTAAGGTCAAGGGTACGTTTTTAATCCTTTTCCTACTACTCTTCTTGCAATTGTGTACATGTCTTTTGGTGGTCCAACATTCCATCGTGTGAAGCATTAAGCATAGTAGGGCTTATTCCCATCTAATGCACTTAAATTTTTATATAAGAAGCATGAAGCCAGAGCTTGTTGCCATTTGAACCACCCTGCTCTTGTCATATGACTAACATTCTCATCAATCTCTCTCCATCTGCTGTAAAGTCAATTTAAAATAATGGAAGGTAAACTACTAATCCTGCATACTTAATGCTTATTGCATTTGCCATTTCCTAATCAACAGTGCTAACATTCATATACTCTATTTTGTTTTGACTTGATCTCAATACATTACTTTTCTTAGGGACTGTTTACGAAACACTTACCTTGGTAAGTACTTACCAAGTCACATTAGCTTACCGGATGAATATGACAAGGACCTAGAATCTTACCCGTTAAGAGCGGAAACAAGGACCGAGAGTCGAAAGCAATGACTGAGAGTCTTACCCGGTAAGTGAGTGCGACGACTCTTACCACGGTTAGCGCTTACCGGCTAAATTGTTGCATACAATGCCATTTTGGTGGACTAAAATCTTACTTGGGGCCGGGAAGTAAGTGATAGTGTTGAATTTTACCGGTAAACACTTATCCGGGTAAGTGATTAGGTAAACGACCCCTTAGTGTTCAAACCTCCAATTTTGCGTCGACACATTGTCTAGTCTCGTCAATCAACACCATATGATCAACAAAGAACACCATGGCATATCAACTTCTAATCTCTTTTCGGAATTGTTATAGAGACAAGGGCATAGACCGTGGTATATCATCTTGTATTCTCATCAGGAAATTTTTGTTGAAATAATACATCAACTTCACCTAGAGTTATATTCTTTATAGTAAATTTTATAGTACTCTGGCATTTGTTACTCAAGTTTCTCAGAAACCCACGAATGACTCCAAGTTTGTCTTGATTTTTTTTAATGTGTTCACCATGTGTTTGAACCAAATGACTTAACATGGTTGACTTTCCTGCAGGCCAAAAAAAGTCAAAAGTGATATCATATGGTCTTCACAGAAAGTGCAAAAGCTTAGCTCACGGGTTATCAGATACCACCATCAATGGTGATCTGTTTAACTTTTCTAAGTAAATTTCAATAACCTGTTTTGTGTCAAGGCTAAAGAGTTTTTTCTAACATCGCTTTATTTTTAGAAAAACTTGAAGATTCATTTGCTGAAACATAAGATATCTTCAAAATCAAAGAGCTTGTAGCCCAGTGGCCGGTAACATCCCGGGTTCGAGTCCCGTGATGACCAACTCTGAGATACCCGCTCGTGGGCCTGCCTGGGATGTCCCTTAAGGGTTGGGCCGTGGAGTAGGGGGGATTAGTCTGGGCCGAAGGCCTGGGATACCTCCTGAAAGTGCGCTGAGATAGCCTTTCGAAAGTTGCCTTTCAAAAAAAAAGATATCTTCAAAGATTCAATTTTTTCATCAAGAATTTAAGCCTCTTTTCGGCTCTGTTTCTTGATTTGATCTCCATTTTCAACTGTTTTTCAAGTTCAATCACCTGTAATTTCCATGCCCACATCAAGATCAAAAATGGCAGTAAAGAAAGTTGATGAGAATAAAATTCGTTATGGAGGGACGATAGTTGAAGCTATGGAGGAAAACTGGAAACGTTGTTTTGTTTGGCGAATTGGCGGCCTAAGTCGTGATCTTCAAGATCATGTTTATTTGTTTATGAAGATCACGTGATTTGTTTTAAAATTAGGGATAAAGATTTATTTTATTAAAAGACTTATTTGCCCTTAATTTATTAAACCTAATGGATGGTAACAATATTTTGTTAACGTCGTTAACTATTAGAGGACTATGAGTGAACATAAATTAAAAATTTAGGGACCACCACCGTAGATAGTGTTCTTTAGGGACCAAATCCAAAATCTGGGTAAACCACAGGGACCACCAGTGTAATTCACTCTTTTAATAATAAGTATATATTGTAAATATATCATTTCTACAATATTATATATTATTTAACCTATACCTCTTAAAAACTCTTAATTTCAAGAATATAGGTATTAAAACACTACGTACAAATCGATAATGCATGTAAAAATCAAATTTACAACTTATCATCATACACATATAACTTTTTAAAATTTCATGTTTGAACTTCATAAAATCAACAAATAGACAAGTTAAAATACAATATAAAAATAGAATCATACTAACACAATAAAATACCTTATAAAGTTAATAATCCACCTAAGAGGCTAAGGGGTTGTTTGGAAGTGACTTAATGAGCTTAGTAACTTGTATAGCTTATTCGGTAAGCTATGTAATATTGTTTGAAAGTGGCTTATTGAGACAGATTAGAGCTTATTCGCGCAGCTCCATGACCCTCGCTTTATCCACTCAACCTCTCTCATTCCAAAAATGCCCTCCCCTCTCTCATTCACAGATATACAAACGTTTCCAAAGGAAAAAGTGGATGGTCGGTGCTCCCCTAATCTCTCCGGCTCATCCTTGGTCCTCTCATCTGCCCCAATTCCTTTGTCGCCATCTTCCTACTTCGCCATCACAATTATTGCTTCGGTGCCCCTCTCTGAAAAATCGACGGTATTTATGACAAAACAAGCTGCGAGTGGTACAAGCCCTATTTCTACCTTCCCATCTTCTATGCTTTTTTGTTTAGTTCTCTGTATATTTCACTTCTATTGAATCCTTACCCTTCATTTCACATCAAGAGTAACCAGATCACTCTCTTATGTATATACTTGATATGATTTTGATCTGATCCTCTCCTTTTTTCCATCTCTCGATTTGCACCTCCTCTCCGACACAAGCACACATAATTTGTCTTCTTCGCACTAGATGAATTTGCAGATGAGATTTTTTCCCATGTTGAAGTCAATCAATATCTACAAAGCATGTTCGTAATATAACTATCTGCTATCCCAATTTTTGTTCATATTTGTCGTATATGGAGTTTGGACGTTACTAGATGATCTCTCAAATTGATATCTCTTGTAGCCTTTGGTTTCAAGTGTTTAGTTGAAAAACAAATGTAAAGGGTAAAATGGTCATTTTGTTATTCATACAGTTCATTCAGTCCATCAAACAAACAACAATTTAATTTAATATACACAGAGAACTTTATCTATACGGTGCTTAACGAAAAACCAACCAAACAGCCTCTAAGACTATCTCGTCCTCTCAAAACTATGTAAAAATATAAAATATAATCGAGAAAAGATAGAAAATAGAATAAATCATGAACTAAGATCAAAAGTTTTAGTTTTCAGCTTCAAAATTAAGATATTTCACGCTACATTATATTTCTAATATTTAATAATATAAAAAAAGAGAAATTAATTATTTTACCCCAAATTCATAATTGACTTACAGATTAACCAAAATACCCAAAAAAATTCGTGAAACATCCCTTGACCGCGGACTAAAAAAAAGAATTTCATTTTTAACCCTTGGAGTCCACAATGTTTGTCCGCAGAGTCTGCGAAACACCCTGAAAAATGTTAATTTTACAACTTTGGTCCCTGAAAATGAGAATGAACTTGGGGTGTTTTTTTCACTGCGTCCGCGATCAAGGACTTGAGTCCGCGATCGAGAACTCCAGGGTTAAAAATGAAAACTTTTTTCCCTGAGTCCACGATCGATCGAGGGGTGTTTCACGGGGTTTTTGGGTATTTTAGAGAGAGATGAGGTATATATTTTAACTCAATTTTGAACTTGGGGTAAAATAATTAATTTTCCCTACAAAAAATTGTCTTTTTATTCTGCAGTTAATTCTATTGGTAGAGTGGAGTTTCCTATTATAAAATAAACAAAACTCATTAGTCATTATCTTTATTTCTTCAATTATTTTGAAAGATTCTCCAAAGAAAACATAAAAACATAACAATCTCATTTTCATTGTTTTGGACCAAATCAATCACCAAACAAGATATATAAAATACAAATCCCATGCGCCTAAAGACATAGGTTCATCATTCATGTACAAAAATGGAATTTCCAATTGGCCCCCTTAATAAAAAAAACAACCTTAGTCTGTCTATACACCCTAACCTATTAACAAATATACACTTTACCCCCTCATCATATTACTTGTTATATTGTTGGACTGTTTTGACATGTTACATTTTCTTCATACTCTTTCTATAAACACTCGTGAACCGAACTGATCATTTATTTAATGCTGTTTCAACAGCAACCAACAAGGGTTGTAAGATTTTCAATTTCATTAACGAGACATGTGAAAAGGATTTTGAAATTGTTATTCAAATATATTATTACAATATTTAATTATTTATAAAGATATAGTGTAAATATAAAACAATATTATATATATATATATATATATATATATATATATATATATGATATTATATGTGTTCGATATAAATATTGTTATTATTACATGAGAGAAATAATAAGAGTTGATAGGATATAATAGTGTGGAAAAGATACTTATTGTATTTGAATTTATGGGATTCAAAACTATGCGCAACACACTTTTGTTTCACTATGAATTTATGGGGTTCAAAACTATGTGCCACACACTTTTGTTTCACTATGAAGTAGGGGTGTTCAAAAACTCGACCAATCAAATTAAGCCGATCAATCCAATCCAATCTAACGTGAAATAATCCAACCGAAAACAACCCAATGTCCAATTGAGTTGTGAAATCTTCAAACCGTATGTATTGGGTTACGAGAATTTGAACTCAATCCAACCCGATGAACCTGATATTCATTTATTTATTGAATTTAATATGATTGTTAAGTCTCTACTAGTATGTACATTAGACAATTACACCGTTATGTACTCTATTTATGCACATATATTTTCAATCTCTTATCTATCTTTATATATATAACTCCTTCACACACAGTTCAGGGGAAAACCCCTAAATAAATGGAAAACCAGAAAACCACGAAAAAACGGATGAAAAAGTATATCAATATGGATGTCAAATTAACGAGAAAAATACAGTCGTTTATTTGGTGTAATTTATTTCGTTCAAAATTTGTTTATTTTTTGTCTTTTTTCGAATAAAAAATAGATGAGTGAGGTTTTTTTAATTTAATTAATATTGTTGTAGCCGTCTGTTTAATGACATCCATTCAGATCATCTAATCTAACGATCGATAAGGTGTTTTTTAGTTTTTCATTTATTTGAGGTTTTCTCCTGAACCTCCATATATATATATATATATATATATATATTCAGTAAATGTGAACATATATATGCAAATTCAGAAAAACAGTTGAAGGCGATATGTTTAAGTTTTAAGAAACATAACAAAGTGTATCAAATGATTGATGAATTACAAGTAGAGAAAACAATATATTACCAGTTACGAGAATATTTTGATGTGCCAAAATATTAACCTGAACCCGACCAACCCGTACGGTTTGAGTTGGGTTGGGTTGAACTTTGGTTTGGGTTGAGATTTTTCAAACCGCCAAACATTGAGTTGGGTTGTTCAAATGCCTTAAACCCGATCAACCCAATCAATGAGCACCCTTACTACGAATACGTATGACTCGGTTCAAGAGCATCTTTATTCTTCAATAGATATAATCAAATAACATTATTTCTCTATTTTAAAGAATTTATTGTAAATGTTCTAAAATTTATTGACATATAGGGTTTGTAACCATTTGAGGTAACTCAACTAGTAATATCTAGGTTTGTTTCTCATAGTTCACCAATCCAGCCCAGTCCTCGTATGGCCTTTTAAAGGTTTTGGCTAAGTCGGTGTTTAACTTCAAAGCTCAATAAGACCAATCAAAATACACGCAAGTTGGTTAGAACACCCATGATTGTTATAGAAAAACATTTACACTATGTTTTCGAATTTAAGAATAAAAGAAGGAGATGGAAAAGAAAGGAAAAGAAAAGAATTTTTCGTTATTTGTGTTATTGAGAGGGACGAGAAAGGAAGGAAAAAGAAATAAGGGGCCGTTTACCAAACGCTTATCCGGGTAAGCGTTTATCGGTAAATGCAACACTATAATTTACTTACCGGATAAGATTTTGGTCCACCAAAACGGTATCCTACACTACAATTTTTTCAGTAAGCACTAACCGTGGTAAGAGTCTTCACCATCACTTACTGGGGTAAGACTCTCGAACTCTCAGTCCTTACCTTAACTTTTACCGGGCAAGATTTTTGGTCCTTGTCATATTGATCCGATAAGGTAATGTGACTTGGTAACCGCTTACCCGAGTAAGCATTTAGTAAACGGCCCCTTAGGGGCCGTTTACCAAACGCTTATCCGGGTAAGCGTTTATCGGTAAATTCAACACTATAATTTACTTATCGGATAAGATTTTGGTCCACCAAAACGGTATCCTACACTACAATTTTTCCAGTAAGCGCTAACCGTGGTAAGAGTCTTCACCATCACTTACTGGGGTAAGACTCTCGAACTCTCAGTCCTTGCCTTAACTCTTACCGGGCAATATTTTTGGTCCTTGTCATATTGATCCGATAAGGTAATGTGACTTGGTAACTGCTTACCCGAGTAAACATTTAGTAAACGGCCCCTAAATAAAATAAATTTTCATGTTTTTAAGCATGAGAACAAAGAAAGGAAGAGAGTTTTTTTAAGGGAAATTAATTAAAATACCCCAAGTTTGACCAACTGTTACCGAAATACCCTAAAATTTTTCAATTTTGCAAAAATACCCGCGATGGATCCCGCGATCGCGGGCTAGGGCTGACGTGGCACGTATTTTGGCCCCAAATGCCCCGCGAAGCCCCTCAACTTTGGCCGCGGTGCACTTTTGGTCCCTGCCCGCGATGGACCAAAATTTACAGTTTTGGTCCCTGAAAATTTACAGTTTTGGTCCCTGAAAATTTACACTTTTGTCCCTGTACTTAGACGAATCTTGCATGCTTTTACTGTTTTTTTCCACAATTATTGTACTTTGAAGACCGATTTGTGGTTGAAATTCATTTGCATGTTTGAGATTTCATCCATAAATATCAGTAATATGCAATTCACAATTCACACTTGTTCTTGCTTTCTTTCTTGATTTCTCTCTTGCTTTCTTTCTTTGAATTGCTTTCTCTCTTGATTTCTCTTCTCTCATTTCATCCACAAATGGCATCGTCATCAAACCCTAAGTCTACTCCTGAAAAAATGCCACCTCAAATCGAGGTCGCCGTAGCAAAAAAGGAAAAGGAGATAGATGAACTAACAGAAGAGTGGAAAAAATTATGGACAGGAAGGCAGTCCATTTGAGAAAGATCGAAGAGGAAGACAGGGAGATCAAAAGGATGAAAGGGGATATAAAAGCTAGGGAGGCTCGTGTTCGTCGAGAACAAGAAGCAATTCACCATATTCTGCAAGACTTTGCAATTATTCAAGCGAAGGTAAACGAGAAGCAAGCTTGGATTGATGAAACTAAATCAATTTTTAAGTAGGTGGTGGTTGTTTTAGTTGTTTTGTATTTTTTTTCTTGTTTTGTATTTTTTACTGTGTTGTTGTTTTGTATTTTTTGTTGTTGTTAATTTCTCTGAAAAGTAGTTTTTAAGCCGCTGAACCACGGTTAGGTTGGATACATCATGCAAGGTCAAGTAAGAGGTTATCTCATTCGTGGGCCTACTCCTCTTGTAGAATATATGACAATCCTCAACTCATTTGCTAAAGTGTGTGCGGGTTGTGGTACACAATGGCCATACGTGGTTGCAAAAGCAGAAGCCGTTGAAGAAGGGTCAGAAAGATTGAAGATGAAGAGCATGTTGGATGAAATACAAACTAGCTGTGTTATCAATGTTTATTTAAAAGCATATGTATGTGTGTATATATCTAATATGAATATATTTATCATTTACAAACTAGCTGTGTTATCAATGTTCATTTAGAAGCATATGTATGTGTGTATATATATCATTTACAAATCAGTGTTTAGATCAACAGTATCATATGTGTTTGTTCCAACAAAAATGTCAAGAAATGATCATTTCCAGATCTTACAGATAAAGGTCTCCTTTTTTAAGTCTTCTTCTTCTTCTTCATATATACATAATATATATATATATATATATATATATATATATATATATCTAAAAAGCTAGAAACATGCTTCCATTCTTGCTACTAATCTTTCTTGCTATATAAACAGACATGTGTACTCAGAGTTAACATTCACTGCCATGGTAACAATCAACCTTTCTTCTTTCTTTCGCTTATCATATCAAACTCCTATTTTCTTTATGTGTGTAAATATATAATACGAATATATATATCATTTACAAACTAGCTGTGTTATCAATGTTCATTTAGAAGCATATGTATGTGTGTATATATATCATTTACAAATCAGTGTTTAGATCAACAGTATCATATGGGTTTGTTCCATATGGTTCAAGCTGTGACGGGCCCGGGGTGTGACTGACAGAATGTCTCCTTGGCACGGTTGAAGGGGCGGTATTTGGACACTCTCCACGAGTGTGTCCTACGCATTGGCACCGAGTACATCTTCGTTGTATCAAACTTTCACCACGTGATGGACGTCGGTCGTTCTTTCTCGGTCTCCCGGCCCTGTTCTTATCCATTAAAGGTGGATAGCATGGTGGAAGCGGGTCGGGTGGATACACCCATGCTGCAGGGGGTCCAGCTGGGTTTATTACCTCCACGTATGTTTTCCGGTAATATTCGGACGTGAAGAAAGGTACAACCAAGTCGCTGCAATCTGTACGACCCATATATGTTGCTGCAGCGATGGCATGGCCGCACGGTAACCCAGATTTATCCCATTTGCGACACGAACAAAGGTGGTCTTCCATATTCACAATCGCGTGAATATAGTCATCATGCACCTCGTACTTCCCATACCCGATTGCTCTTACCGGCCATGTCGCCGCACGACGCGCCCTGTACTGAACGATATTCTCCGTCGTTGGTGTGAGTGCATTTTGCATCTCAGCTCCTTTTAGGCGTCGAATTTGGTACCACTCTTGTTGAAAGGCCCGAAAGTAGTCCATAAGATTAACAATCGGACATCTACGCGCAAAACGGGAGAGTGCATTCACAGACTCTGCACTATTCGAGGTCAGAATGTCATACCGTTGTCCAGGAAAATGGGCCGCGGACCACCTCTCCGGTCCAGCATCGTCAAAGACTTTGGCTGCTTCCTTGACACTGTGTCGTAGCATATTCATGTACTTGTTAAACTCCCGATCCGTATATGCTCTGCATGCCGCCCAATAGACATCCTTGTAGGTGGTAATACGTTTGTCCTTGGATTTGGCGTTCATCTCCAAATGTCGACAGCATATGGCGTGAGGGGCGTTTGGGTACATGGCAGAGATTGCGGCGCTTATGGAAGGAGCCTTGTCAGACATAAACACCAACCCTTGCGGGTCTCCGATAGCTTGTCTCAACATGGGCATAAACCAAGTCCACTCGTCCCCGGTTTCAGACTTGCCTACGCCGAAAGCTACTGGAACGATGGAGTTATCCCGTCCATGGCAACCGCCAGGAACATCATACCCAAGTAACGGCCCTTTAAATGGGATGCGTCTATTATCAGGACACGACGTAGATTTGCCACAAATGTGCGGATCTGCAAAAACATAGGTTAAAATGTTATAGCTAATAATGTGTAAATGTTATAGTTTATAATGTGTAAACATATGACGTGTTAAAATACGTACCGCGGGTCCAAGGGCCACGAAGCACATCTCAAACCGTCCACGTGAATCGGTCCGTAGCTGCGTGACAGTACCAGGGTTCTGCAGCTGCAAATTATATAAATATGTCGGGAGTCGTTTATACGACTCCTCGAACGTGCCTCTCACCATAAACAGTGCATGGCAGCGCGCACGCCACGCTTGGTGGTAATCAATCGTGATGCCGAACTGCCGGTGAACGTCGTGGACGATGTCCTTTGGACGCAATGACCTGCTAACATCAAGAAATTTGTTTTTCAGGATCGCACCCAAAGTCTTTTTGCCGGCTTGTTTGTGGTGGGGATTAAGTTGCGTCCTCGTACACGTGTGTACGTCGTGCAACTTTCTAATCATTATCGCCCCTCCTTTGGGACCCGTGTGAATCGCGTACAACCTCCACTCACACTTTTCTCTAGCACATTCAACTACGTATTTGCTTTTGTCAGATGCCCGTACGCGACTTTGGAAACCCTCTTCCAAGAACTTGAGTCCGATCTGATTTGCTAAGAGATCCTTCGAATCGAATATCTGACCTGCTGTTAAACTTTCACTGCGAATATAAGGTGTAGGTTCGTAGCTTTGTGTCTGGGTATGGGAGTCTGGAAGAATAGGGGGCATATCAAAAAAGTCATTTATCTGACTACATGATTTTCTACTAGGGGTATATTCTTCGTGATCATCATTATCGGTGTCTGATCTGTCTATTTCAGAATTACCCGTTCTGAAAACGTGGGTTTCGTCATCAGCAACTCCAGCAGTACGCCATTTGTGTGGTTGTGGTGGTTGTTGTTGTTGAGAATCAGGCTGCTCTATTTGGAGGTCTTCGTCGTCGTCACCCTCCTCGTCACCGTCGTCGTCACCGTCGGATACGCCGGGATACACAAAGAGTAATGGGGGTCTTTCTGAATCGACTGCAAGGTGCAGAAAAGTAGAGATATCCCCATCGTTGGATAAATCCACAAATGACCCATCGTCATTTTTAAACACTAACTTGCAAACATCAGAAGAGTTGATTCCACATTTTTGCATGGCGTATGCAACAAACTTCTGATAAGTATAGTTTACTGACACTTTTACACCATGCTTAGATTTATAAGCAAAATTCCACTCATTGTTATCTTGCACCCATTCACCATCAAAACAGAAATATAGCTTAGCTTTTGCAACAGATGAACTCATTTTTTCAGTAGTATCTCAAACACAAAATATTGCAGAAAGAAATATTGCAACAATGAAATCGTTGTGTGGGGATTATGGCTTGCATTTTACGTCTATTTATCAATGAAACAACCAACATATCAGAAAACCAATCTCTCATTTCATCCACAAACTGGTATTCCAAAAACATTGATTTAACATTGATTCAAACATGCAAATGAATTTCAACCACAAATCGGTCTTTAAAGTGCAATAATTGTGGAAAAAAACAGTAAAAACATGCAAAATTCGTCTAAGTTTAGGGGCTGAAAGTGTAAATTTTCAGGGGCTGAAAGTGTAAATTTCAGGGACCAAAAGTGTAAAATTTCGGCCCATCGCGGGCAGGGACCAAAAGTGCACCGCGGCCAAAGTTGAGGGGCTTCGCGGGGCATTTGGGGCCAAAATACGTGCCACGTCAGCCCTAGCCCGCGATCGCGGGATCCATCGCGGGTATTTTGGGTATTTTTGCAAAATTGAAAAAATTTAGGGTATTTTGGTAACTCAATGTTTGACTTAGAGTATTTTAATTAATTTCCCTTTTTTTAATAACAAAAACACCTTTTTTTTAATTAATAGATGTATAATTTTAGAAGTGTTTCTAACTTTCTTATTACTTTCCTTCCATTTCCTCCCGTATTTGGAAGGAAAGCTTTTAAAGGAAAGTTTTTAAAGTAAACTCAGTTTTATTTTCCTTTTTTCCCCTAAAAAACCAGAGAAACAACTTTTTCCTCTTTTTCCATCTCTTTTCATCCCTCTTCGTTCGTAAATAAGGATTTTAGAACACAATGTTACTGTTTGCATATTAAAACCAGGTGCGAACTTAGGAAAAAATTTAAACGGTGACACAATTTAACTATAAAAAACGAATATAAAGATATTTTTTTTCACAAAATCAATATTGGTCTGATGGTTAGTCCCCTTGCTTTTCAAACTTGAGATCTTAAGTTTGAGTCCTATTATTGCAATTTTTCAGAAACATAATAAATATGAAATTAAAAGCTAAAAACAAAAAAAATGGCTCTAACAAAACTCGAATCCAGGTTTGAAGTGGAATAAAAGTCTTCCAAACCAACTCTACCAAGAAAAATCTGTATTCTTATTATAGTTTCAAAATATATATGGTGACACAAAACAATATGATACAATTACATATTCACAAACCTAACTTTTTTTTACCTAAGAAACAATACGGTGACACGTGCTCCCTATGACACTTAACTAGGTCCACCGTCCACCATGGTTAAAAGTTAAAACTATGTTCCATTACATAGGGGGGCGTAAATGTAATAATTTGTGAAGTTAAGGAGGCAAATAAAAAAAATTCACAAAAAAATATTAACGACAAAACAAAAATTTGTTTAACGCCTCTTTGTGGGGAGAGAGAAGTATAGAGAGAGAGAGAGAGAGTGGGTACACACAGAGAGAGAAGAGAGAGATGGGTAAGGTCGGAGGGGCAACGACGGCGAAGAAGAAGAAAGGCCGTCCATCGCTCGTAGATCTCAAAAAACGAGCACTAGAGCAACAAGAATTGGAAACTCACCAACAGTCACAACGGAGATCCGCTCGCCGGAACCCTAACTCCGTGGCTGCTGTCGACGATGCATCTGTTGATGAGGACGAGTACTACGAAGACGACGACGATGATGAGAGGAAAGAGAAGAAAGTCAAGCTCGTTGTTCGTTTGCCCCAATTGAATCAAGAAAGACATTTGTCATCGGATTTAGTTCGATCTTCATCGGTTAATTCGGTGTCTGGTGGCTCTGATTCGAATGCTGATGTTGATAATCGCAAAATTAACTCCGGATCTGGTGATATTCCCAGTCATCATCAGGTAATAATTTATAATAAAGCCTTAAAATTTAGGGTTTAGTGGTTGCTTTTGAAATTGTTACATTATTATGTCCGTAACTTTAAATTAGTGAAATTGAGGGAAATCAGTAAATAACGCGGTTTGAGAAAGTATCAGGAATTCGAATCTGGCAAAATCGAGGGGAAGATGCATTTTTTCCGTTATGTTTTTTTATTTTATTTTAAATCTCTGATTTTTCTCTGGGATTTTCGCGCGTGATTCGGGGGTTCTTTTTTTCTTTTTTCTTCTCAGATCGGAATTCGGGGGTCACTGTATCTGTTTTGACTTGGTCAAGTTTTGTTTGTAGTAAATAGTGCGGTAACTATAAAATCTGAAATACATGTGTGGATGTATGTAAAGTGTTATATTTATTTATTTTCTCCTTTTGGGTTTTATGAAATCTGAAGGCTTTTTATTTTTCAACTTTCTGTTACTGAAAATAAAATGGTTATTTTTGTTACTTTATTGCTGATTGATTGTTTCTGGTTAATCTGTCCATTCTGTATTATTTATATGTACAACAAAAAGAAACATCTGCCATCATGTTTTTGTAAAAAGTTCGAATTTGTCTCTTATTTAATGGTTAATGTTCTCTGTTATTCTTTTAGTTCAACCTGTACTTGCCATCTGGCTGGTGGTTGTTCTCTTATCTTGCTTCCTCACTTTGACTGACCCTTTTACTCGGTGTTTTGGTGCTGATGAGTCTTTTATGTATATTGAGTTATCTGATTAATTTTTCTTTTTTAACGATGGGTTGTGAATTTATGTTTGTAGGAGGGAAAGGTTCCGAAAGCGATGGACACTCTGCATGGTCTTAATCAAAAACCCTTTTGTTCTTTTCTTAAATACAGGGCAACATGTTGTTGGGAAATTCCCAGAATTTAGTTTTTTTGGTCTTCGTTTTCCTGATGTTTCCATTTAATGTGGGCAGCATCACCATTGGAAGCTGGACCCACAACACCTTTGCCAGACAAAAAGTTGTTGGTGTTCATTCTTGATAGACTTCAAAAGTGTGTCTCTTTTCTTTTGCCTCATTGAAAAGATATCTTATTTTTTATCATCCAGTTCTTGAGTATAATGAGATTTATCTGCAGGAAAGACACTCACGGGGTATTCTCCGAGCCAGTTGATCCCAATGAGGTGATTTGTTGGGAAGTTTGTGTTATTGATCTAGAATGTTCATTACAATTCTCCACTGATATGGAAATTTTGTTTGTATAGCTCCCTGATTACCATGAAATCATAGAGCAACCCATGGATTTTGGCACTGTCAGGAGCAAACTTGACAAGGGACATTATTCAAATCTGGAAGAACTGGAGGTTGGTTATTGTTGTTTATGCTTGAATTAATTGATGCCTGTGTACCGAGTGCATCTATAGAAGTGCAATATTGTAAGATCTAAAATTTCTAGTAACTTCAAGCCCATTTATTCCATTTCTATATCAAACTCTGAAAGTAAAATGAAATATTACAGAGCTGCTGGATTATGTTAGATACCCTTTAAAAAAAGGGTTTAAGTTTGTTACAGTTCACCACTGCATTTAACATTTTCATAAATATTGTAGAATGCGTTTAACATTTTCATAAATGTTTGTCCCTTTTTGCACTATTTTGTCATTTATGTAGAATGTTTTTGCGGTTTACTTGCCTATCTTTATGCTTCCCTAATTTACTGCCACCTCTTATTTCTTTATTTCTCTTGTTATCTGTCTTTGATGAATACTTTATTCCCTTTCCCCCAACTTGGATTTACCATCGGCAAATGATTCATAAGTATACGATCTTTAGTGCGTGTTATGACTTTAGGAGATTATAGGTTATCTGGAGTTGTAGCTCCAGGCAAGTCCCAATAGAAGAAAAACAGAATCTATCATTCTATAGATTTGGTGGGTGGCTCGAGATCAATTTCATTAATAATTTAATATCTATATTTGTTGAAGGAAGGAATAAGCTCAAATACTGCTAATTAACTTCGTATTCCAGAGAATTTTGGCTCATTTGCTCATAATAAGGATCATTTCAAGAATAATGTAATGATATGGTGCATTCAGCTTTCAAAGAGGGGCTATATGTTAAATGTTAATATGCATACATTTGCAGCACCTTGATTTGATGAACTTGTTTTCTTTTGATGTGTACAGGCAGATGTGTTTTTGATATGTTCTAACGCGATGCAGTATAACCCATCGGATACTGTTTTCTTTCGGCAGGTAGGTTTCACGTTGTTTTTTCTGAACTATGATTTCTATATACAAACCCTTTTCCACTTTTGATTTTCTGTTGTTTTAGGCGAGATCTATACAAGAGTTGGCGAAAAGGGATTTTGAAAACTTGAGGCAAGAGGGTGAGGATGGTGAGCTGCAACCAAAGGTAGTGAAAAGAGGTAGGCCTCCAAGCAAGCACCTGAAAAAGCCACCTGGCAGACCCCCATTGGACACTGTTGGTCCCGAATCTACCTCAGGTGCCACTCTAGCAACTGCTGTAGACAACACAAACGAGTCTACTCCTTACAATTTAAGA
The DNA here is from genome assembly GCA_033807775.1 of Saussurea involucrata. Taxonomy (NCBI): domain Eukaryota; kingdom Viridiplantae; phylum Streptophyta; class Magnoliopsida; order Asterales; family Asteraceae; genus Saussurea; species Saussurea involucrata. The sequence continues at coordinate 33,583,048 of CM066315.1, forward strand.
AGAGGACCCATGCTGTATAAGCATCAGCCTGATGGTTCACATCGTTCTCGCAATGGCGAACAACACTCTGAACTTTTATCAGATTGGAATGAAGAGTTTCCAGGTTATTTTTTACTGTATTTTATCACTGTTAACACCTTAGATCATTTTTCCATGCGTTCTTTCATAATTACATTCCTAATCAGTTGCTTCAAACCTGCAGCTCAAATTAAGAGGGCTGACATGAAATACGGGAACAAACATTTTAATATAGACGAAACAAGGCGTGATACGTACAAGCAGTTTCATCCTACAAACTATGCGCACAATCATTCTCTGCTATCCAACTTTGGCGGGGAAAGGAAGCAGTTAGTAGCCGTAAGTTGTTTCAAATTTTAACATAATTTCAGTTAAATGTATCTACAGTTACTTCGTCATAAAAACCGTAATGTTTGGTCAAAAGTCAAAAGACATATTTGACTAGGGTTTTAAGGTTTAAATTTAAAACTTATACAGAAATGTTTAAATTTTCATACTTCAGGTAGGTCTTCATGCTGAACATGGTTATGCTAGAAGCCTAGCTCGATTTGCTGCTAATATGGGCCCCGTTGTGTGGAAAATTGCTTCGAAAAAGATCGAAAAAGTTTTACCTCCTGGCGTGACATTTGCTCCTGGTGTGGTTGGTGAACCCGAACCTTCTCCTTCACCTACGTCGTTTTTCCCATCCGGGAACCAAAGTTATACCCCCAGATTAGCTAGTGACGATGTTCTAAACAAATCAGAAACCCCATCTACTTCAGGACCAAAGAATGTTATCACCGATGCTGAAACAAGTGAACCAAAGATTGAAGTTACTGCGGTAAAAAGCAATAAACTTCCACCCAACCATGGTAGAAATGGTGTTAATATTTCCAAAATGGGAATGTTTCAAGCACAACAACATCATGGTATTGAATTGGATGGACAGAAGGCGGCAATTGGTGGTGAAATGGGTGGTAATGGCAGAAAACCATCTTGGCAGCAGGTATCGTCATTGAACCATAGACCGTTTACTACTACAGTTCCAATTCCACCTGATCTAAATGTGGGGCTTCATGGACCATCTGGCTCACCACCAGGTTCTGTTGGACTGAGGATCGGTTCACCTCAGCAGCCGGATTTAGCATTGCAGCTCTGATTCTGTACTGACCCTTGTTGTATGTTGGCAGTGGAACCGCGGTTAAGGAGGCGGCTTGAGGGGGGTACTACATTTGCAACAGATGGTACTACTGCTAATGGCTGCAGGTAGCGTAGGAAACTTCTCTGTGTACAGATTAACTGTAACTATATATTTCTTGTTTTTGAGTTTGAAGCTAAAATATTGAACAATCTCTTTGTAACCTTGGATTCAAGATTGATCGGAGTAGGATGAACCTGAAGAATTAGAAGAAATAAACATAGAGGCATTGTTTTTAGGTATTTTCTGGGTTATATTGTTTTTTATATATATATATAATTTAACCTCATGTAGAAAAGAAATACAGGTGTTTGGAGCAGCTTTGTTGAGTACAAAGATGGTCATTAAGAAAAGTCTAGGACTGAAAGAAAGGCCTTGTTAGGTTGGGCATCAGTTCACACACAAACACACATATACCTCGGGTTCAAACCAGAACAGTAACCAAATAAGAGAATATGAAAAGTCGAAAACAACCAAATCATATGTAATTTTACAGTAAAATCATGTGTAAAGTAACATGTGATTATGTGAGTCATGCGACTTTAGCCGCAACCTGAGGTCGCATGCCAGGTTGCTCGCACACCCTTGTGTTGACAGTTAGTGTAAAATCACTTGTTTGACTGTTTTCGTGTTATCTTATTTGGTTATTGTTCTTGTTTGAACCTTTCTCTACATTATGTGATTTGCAGAATGATGGGTTTACAAGTGTTCTCGCGTTTGCGTAAATCACATGCGTTTTCGTTTGAACCATTCCTCGTGTATATAATTATATACATATATTTTAATTGGAGTTGGACTAGGTGCGGGTAGCGTCATCCCCGTCCCCGCTTCGAGTATGAAAATAAACCATCCCTACCCATTTGGGGCGGTAAAATTTCCATCTCTGCATGAGATTATCATATCTTTGTCTATACAAGGGCATGTTCCTTTAGGAAATTAAATTTGATTAGGAACTTGGAAACCGTCCACAGTGTGACATACGGCATACTCATCTGGAATATGGATGGGTTATTTATTCAAATGAATGTTGTAACACATTCATTAATGAATGTGATTCATAATTCTTGAAAACAAACTCATCTTATTTCTTTAAAACATATTTCAATATTACAAAATATAAACCCTAAATGAATTGATACAAAACTAAGTAGAAGAAAATGAGAAAAGAAGAAATTCTGATTAGCCTTTCAAACGTTAAAGACCACTCCTATAAATACTAGAAGTCTTTTCCATCCAGTCCCTGAAGTTCAACTAAACAGCCAAGCAACTCTCCTTCTTTGAACAGATGTGAGAAGCCATCCACATATTACAGCTTTATACACTTTTAGTCCTTGAACTTCAATTCCATCCTTTTATTTTATCTACTCCTGACATATTACAAACATAACCCAAAGTCAAGATTGTATGATTATCTTATATTTTCAATATCCGCCCTCAATCTTGACCTTTGAACAAATCAAGCAATCTCATTTTAGAACAAAGAAAATTGTGTTGATTTATACCAAGAGATTTTGTAAAAATATCAGCAGTATTTTCAGCAGAAGGAATTTTAGAAACTTTTAGCACACCCACACTAATTAAACGCCGAACTTGATGAACATCAATTTCGATGTGTTTAGTGCGTTCATGAAAAACAGGATTATAGGCGATTTGAATTGCTGATTTATTATCGCAAAACAGATTTACAGGCAGTAAATCTTTTATATGTAAATCACCTAAAATTTTCAAGACCCAAGTAATTTCACGACCTGTAGCAGCCATAGCACGATATTCAGATTCGGCAGAGGAACAAGAAACAGTATTTTGTTTCTTGCTTCTCCACGAAACCATACAATTTCCAAGAAACAAACAATAACCCGTAACAGACCTTCGAGTAGAAAGACACTTACCCCAATCAGCATCTACAAAGCCTTGTAAGCAAAAATTATCTGACCTGGTAAAGCTAACACCTTTCCCAGGAGAAAGCTTCAAGTATCTAAGAACTCTAAGTGCAAGTTTCAAGTGTGATTGTCTTGGAGCATGCATAAATTGGCTAAGACAATGTACTGCAAAGGCAATGTCAGGCCGAGTAGCTAATAAATAAATTAACCTACCAATTAAACGTTGATAACCAGAAAAATCAGACAAAGGAGGATCGTTAGAACTGCTAGAATCGGTAACCACTAGATTCATATCCATAGGTGTACTACATGGTTTACACCCAAGATAACCAAAATCATTAAGCAATTCTAAACAATACTTTCTTTGAGACATACAAAGACCATCAATACACTCCAGAATTTCAATTCCCAAAAAAAAATTTAATTTTCCCAAGTCTTTTATGAGAAATTGACTTTTCAACTGTTCTTTAACTTTATTTATTTCATCTACACTATTACCAGTCAATACAATATCATCAACATAGACTAGTAAAGCAAGAAAAACAGAACCAGACAATTTTGTAAAAAGAGAGTAATCACTTTCACTTTGAACAAAGCCATAGTCAATAAGACAAGAAGACAGCTTAGCGTACCATTGGCGAGGAGCTTGTTTAAGCCCATATAGGGATTTAACAAGTTTACAAACTTTATGATCATTTGAATTATAATAACCTTCAGGTAACACCATATAAACATCTTCAAACAAATCCCCATACAAGAAGGCATTATTAACATCTAATTGATAAAGATTCCATTTGAATTGTACAGCTAACGCAATCATACATCTCACTGTTACCATTTTGACCACAGGAGAAAAAGTCTCATCATAATCAATACCCTCTCTTTGACTATAACCCTTAGCGACTAGTCTAGCCTTGTATCGCTCGATCTCACCCGTAGACTTGTATTTAATTTTATAGATCCATTTACAACCTATAGGCTTCCTATTAGGAGGTAAATCACAAACTACCCATGTACCATTTCTATGAAGAGCTTCCATTTCCTCATTCATAGCACTAATCCAATTAGCATCATTACAAGCTTCTTTAAAAGTTTTGGGTTCAACAGATTTATTTAGGCTAGATACAAAACAAAAATTCTCATTGTTAAGACAGGAATAATTCACAACCTTTTCTATCCCATATTTAACCTTTCCTTCTACCACAAAGTCATCAAACTTCCTTGGAAGATTTGATACCCTTGCAGATTTTCTAGAAGATTGAGAAGAAGAAGAGGGAAGTTGGGACAGATTACCCTCAGAATCGGAACCCAAATTTTGATCATTAGCAAGTTCAACATTAGCATCACATGGTCGACTGGCAGCCACACCGGTGCCATGCAGTGGCTGCCATCCTATATCATGATCTAGGACATTTCCTGATGACTTGGAAGTGCCTTGATTAATGCAGTCATTTGACCTGCAAGGAGGCTGCCTACTGTCTGCTCTACTGGGGCTACCAAGCTGACTATGGTCACTAAAGGTTTCATCGATTAACGGGTTCCCATTATCATCATTGGGAGGTGAATCATTAAAAACATCAGTAGATTCAGAAGGAAAGTCAAAAAAATTCAAGGTATTTAACTGTCCATTGTTTTGATTAAACAACTTATCCGAGCTCATCTTATATGGAAAAACGTTTTCATAAAACTTCACATCGCGAGAAATTATAATCTTCTTAGAGTCCAAACTGAAAAGTCTATATCCCTTTTGAGAATTTGCATATCCCAAAAGGATACACTTTTCAGATCTAGATGAAAACTTATCAATCAGATTTGGTATAACAGCAAAACATAAACACCCAAAGTTCCTAAGATGAGTAAGGACAGGTTTAAATCCATGGATAAGTTCATAAGAGCACTTACCATTTAAAATAGATGCAGGAGTCCTATTTATCAAATAAGTAGCCGTAAGAACACACTCGCTCCACATGTTAAGAGGAACACCCCCCTGAAACATAAGAGCCCTAGCTACATTGAGTAAATGACGATGCTTGCGTTCCACCACCCCATTTTGCTGTGGGGTGTAAACACAAGAGGTTTGATGAATGATGCCTTTAGTTTTAAAATACACGTTAAGTTTAGAGTTTGTAAATTCAGTCCCATTGTCACTTCTAAAAATTTTGACAGATTTTTCAAACTGAGTAGCAATGAGGTTCACAAACTCAACTATGTAATCACCAACTTCATGTTTTCCTTTTAACAAATAAACCCACACAGCACGGGTAAAATCATCAACGATAGTCAAAAAATATTTATATCCTTCCCTACTTTGAACATGATAGGGTCCCCAAACATCCAAATGTACTAATTCTCCGAGACATTTAGTTTTACGCTCACTTAGGTTAAACTTATCTCGAGTTTGTTTTGCCTTATGGCAAATCTCACAAGGAACACTCAAGTCATTTCCCAGATTAAGTTGGTCCTTAAGAACTTTCAACACTGGATCAGCTGGGTGACCCAGGCGACTGTGCCATAAGTGAGTGGACACAGAACAAGAGACAGCCATGTTACTGCTGGGGAGGGATTTGGTATTAGCATTTTGATCAAAGAAGTATAGCCCAACTGCCTCACTACCAGTCCCCACAACACTCTCTTGAAGAGAAGCCTGAAGATTGAGAACATAACAACGAGATTCATCAAAACATATGAAAAATTTACTGTCTCTGGCTAATTTGTGAACAGAAAGGAGGTTTACGTGAAAATCAGGTATAACCAGCACATCAAACAGGGTTATGTTATTTGACAGTTTGAAATTTCCAATTTTATTTATTTTGGCTTCTGCCCCATTGGGCTGATTTACCATAAGATTTAAATCAGAAACATCAACGACATTTTCAAGTTGAGAAATGTTGGATGTCATATGTTGGTTTGCACCAGAGTCAATAATCCAACTAGAACGAGGCATAGAAGTTATACCTGCCATATTGGCGGTTACCCCATCTTGAGTGTGCTGCTGTCCAATTAGGTTTAAAAATTTTTCAACCTGTGCCTCAGAGAAGGGAAAGGATGAGATAGCCACGGCTTGTTTAGGAGAGATAGAGTCAGAAACACAGGCATTTCCGGCAATTGATTTAACATTTTGAATTTGAGGTTTCTGTCGAAACTGAAAATCTTTTGGAAAACCTACGAGTCTATAACATCGTTCAATAGTGTGTCCGGAAATACCACAGTGTTTGCACATGAGATTAGAAGATTTTGCACCAGTTTTCCTTTTATTATCAGTTGTTTTACTTAAAAAGGCAGAGTGTTGAGACATGGTGTGAGAAATAGGTGTGTTGCCTCCCCGATGAGATTCCTCTCTAGATACAAGAGAGAAAGCAGTTTTGACAGAAGGAAGGGGGTCACGGGTAAGAATATTACTTCTAATGGGTTGATAAATATCATCAAGACCCATTAAAAATTTCATCAATTTGATAAGTTGACTATGCTCATGAAAATCATGGGAAGCATTACAAGTACATGAAGGAAGTTTAACAAGCGCATCAAATTGTTTCCACAAGGAATTAAGTTTGTGGTAATACTCAGATACCGAGGTTCCATTTTGAGTTAATGAATTTATTTTCTGATGAAGGTTAAAAGTGACAGATCCGTCCACCTTATCATAGGTTTCTTTTAATTCCTCCCAAACTTTAGAGGAATCTTTGGAAAACACTTGCCCTAGAAAGAGGTCCTCAGTCATAGAGCCTAAAATCCAAGAGAGGACAACAGAGTTACACCTGTCCCATTGTTTTCCCAGGACGGGGTCAGTATCAGGACGAGAACATGTTCCATCAATAAAGCCCAATTTGGACTTAGTTTCCAAAGCTAAGGTCATTGCGCAGGCCCAAACGCGATAGTTGTCAGTCCCACTCAATTTAAAGTTCAATAGCGGTGCTCCACTGGTGTCACTGGGGTGCAGGTACAAGGGATCTCCAAAGTCTAATTTAGCTACTTTGGATTCCTTTGCACCTGTACCCTCAGGGTCATCAGTAGAAACTGCCATTCCTAAAAAGACAAGAAACCAAGAGCACACAAGGAACAGATGGGAAAACAGGAAACAAACAAGAGAGTAGACAATGCAGATACGAACAACACCAAAAAGTAAAGAAAGAAAGAACTTACAGAGCGCTCCTTGTTAGCACAATAGAGCTAAAAATAGAGAGAGCACAGCGGAAAATTAAAGCAAAGGTAAAAAGAAGACGTACAGTGCTTCTAGCAAGTCAAGGTCCCCAAACCGTCTTGGACATAAGCACAAGAAGTGTTTAGCCAAGATACCTGAACAAAATAAAGGAAATGTTCTCCAAAAGAGTACAGGTAAAATAGAGCAGGTATGTTAAACAATAAGATCTGAGAGAGCTCGGACCAGATCTGTAATACAGAAGTAAGAAGAAAAAAAAAAGAGGACCAGGCCTGAGATAATGGACTAGGTCTGGACAATACTAGCGAAGAAAGACAAAAAAAGGAACCGGACCAGATCTGAGAAACGGACTAGGTCTGGAGAGCATAACATAAGGGGACCAGATCTGAGATTAAGGACTAGATCTGGAGAAACAATCAAAGTAAACCAATAAGAAAAAAAAACTTGCCAAGAAGTCCCACTAAGGAAAACAGGTCTGGATTATCAGATCGAATATCAAGTCTCTCATTTTCTCTCAATGTTAGATAGGAACACAGATAGTATAAAACGAAGAAAAACAACTTGTCCAACAAAAACAAGAACTGGAGAAAAGTTTAACAAAGCACGCAGGCCATTCGTTCAGATCTATAATTCAGATAAGAACAGTCAAGGTCACACGAGAAAGCCTTGTCCAGATCTATAAGAAAGAAAGGAACAAGTGAATATGTGAATGTGAGAAAATCGATAAAGAAACACACAGATCTTAGTCTCGATTGTAACAAAAAAACGCAGATCTGAGGTGTGTATATCGATTCTAAACAACAAACACACAGATCTGAGGGTGAATTTAAAACTGATGTGCAGGTTGTCTCGATAGCAAAAAACACGCAGATCTGTGAACTTGTGTATATAGCGATTTAAAGAAAAGAAAAACAGGTTTGTGTATGAGAAAAGAAACACAGATCTGCGATCAGTAACGAGAAGCAAGAAAACGAGATCTGCACAAGTCGATTTTATTAAAAAGGAGGATGAACAAACCTTCAACAAATGAGGACTAGAATCGAGATAGATAACAGAATCTGGATGATTTCGACAGATTCAAACTCGTTTCATAATTGTCTTTGTGTTGAAGGCGGATAAACCAACAGTCAGATTTAGGGTTTACGAAACAAGAAAACAGAAGAGAGAAGAGTTACCTAATCGATGAAGATGAGAAACATTTTTTGCTCTGATACCATCTTGAAAACAAACTCATCTTATTTCTTTAAAACATATTTCAATATTACAAATTATAAACCCTAAATGAATTGATACAAAACTAAGTAGAAGAAAATGAGAAAAGAAGAAATTCTGATTAGCCTTTCAAACGTGAAAGACCACTCCTATAAATACTAGAAGTCTTTTCCATCCAGTCCCTAAAGTTCAACTAAACAGCCAAGCAGCTCTCCTTCTTTGAACAGATGTGAGAAGCCATCCACATATTACAGCTTTATACACTTTTAGTCCTTGAACTTCAATTCCATCCTTTTATTTTATCTACTCCTGACATATTACAAACATAACCCAAAGTCAAGATTGTATGATTATCTTATATTTTCAATAATAATAAACAACACTTTCATATTCAACATCATTTTGTTATTCATGATGAATATTCATTGTGAAGAGGGAAATGTGATGTGTTGTGGACGATTCCTGGACTCCTAATCACTTTTGGGTGATGGAACTTCCTTTTACCTACCTATATTTATCTATAATGTGTATTTAATCATATGTTTTTATTAAATAAATATGTGATTAGAACAAATTTTGTTAAGTGGATTATCTTGATGACTAGATATATTTGTCATTTGAAATGGGAAAAATATGGTTGATTTGTTGACTCTACGTTCTTAAAAGAGGTTGTTATAGTTAATTCAATTGAATTTCGTCAATTATGTTCTAAATTATGGTTTATGATTACATTTGTTTTAAATTAGATTTTGACAAATTGCTTTGGAATGTCGTAACATTACTTGTATTCATGATTAAAATATGCATTTTAACCAAAGGGTCTTTGGCCTAGCGGTATCGGAGCCTTTAGCCTTCTAGGAGGTCAGGGGTTCAAAACTCACCGAAGATGAGGAGGGTGTGTGAGTTTATTTGTTCATTTGCCGTATATAAATACTATATACTTCAAAAAAAAATGCATTTTAAAGTGTCATATTATTTAAAATTATAATTAAGTTGCCCCCCTAGCCTCCACAAACACGTTGCAGGTGCTAATTGATATCGAGTAAGCGCTTTGCATACAATAATGTCGTCATTTTTATTTACTTTTGTTTTATAAAGGTTGGATACAAATTAAATACAAACTATGTATTTGTTGCACCCCTACAAACCAATGTGATATATGCATTATCTCATAAGAATGTATGTTCATTATATGTATATTCTTGCACGTATGCATATGTACATTGTTCAGCACACTGTGATTTATAAGGTGTGCAACAAATGAAAGATTTGCATTTTACGGAGTCTCTATAAAGGTTTGATGGTTTAAACAATTATACTAGTTTATCCTCTAACAAAAATTGATGGAAACAAATATTAAACATGTCGTTTTTTACATTAAGAATACATTATTTAAAAGAAGTATTAAACTTCAGATATGTTATTATTGTGTATATTTAACTAAAATAAACCTTAAATTCGAAAATTGTTTAAAGGGAAAGCATTACCACCCTACTTTTTAAGATATTGTTTTGGGAAATTAATTAAAATACCCAAAGTTTGACTTTGACTTATCAAAATACCTATTTTTTTCAACTTTTGTCAAAATACCCATTTTTCCCGCGATATGTCCTGCGACCGCGGGATAGGGGGTTTTCTGAAAATGATGATCCCGCCATTCGCGGGATGAGTCCCGCGGCACACACACGCACAATTGTGATTTATAATTGAATTTTACACTTTCAACCCCTATATTTATTTACTTACTTTACTTTATACCTTTTACTTTTCTAATTTTAATTTTACACATTCATCATATTAACACATATAATCGTTTATTAACTAAAATACGTTAAAAAATACGTTTTAATTTTAACAAGTTACATCATTGTACTCGTCTTTTCGATACCTTCGAAATGAGCTCAATATTGAATATTTTTGAATTTATTTATTTTATTATATATCATATATACAACATAAAAATATTTTTAATATTTACAATTCATACTATTATAGGTAATTATTTAATTTATGGTACATTTCTTACTTTTTCAATTTTCGTTTTACACTCTTATCGCAATAACATAATAATCATATATTAACTAATTGATTAAATCGTTTTAAATTATTCGTTTTAAAAAATACGTTTAACATATCACATTAACTTACATAATTACGTTAAAATATGTTAAGGAGTTTGGATATATATATATATATATATATATATATATAATCCAAATAATTTGACGATTTAATGAATTAGTTAATATATGATTATTATGTTAATGCGATAGGAGTGTAAAAAAAATTAAAAAAAATAAGAGATGTACCATAAATTAAATAATTAACTATAAGGGTATGAATTGTAAATATTAAAAATATTTTTATGTAGTATATATGATATATAATAAAATAAATAAATCCAAAAATATTCAATATTGGGCTCATTTCGAAGGTATCGAAGAGACGAGTACAATGGTGTAACTTGTTAAAATTAAAACGTATTTTTAACGTATTTTAGTTAATAATACGATTATATGTGTTAATATGATGAAGGTGTAAAATTAAAATTAGGAAAGTAAAAGGTATAAAGTAAAGTAAGTAAATAAATATAGGGGTTGAAAGTGTAAAATTCAATTATAAATCACAATTGTGTGTGTGCCGCGGGACTCATCCCGCGAATGGCGGGATCAACATTTTCAGAAAACCCCCTATCCCGCGATTGCGGGACATATCGCGGGAAAAATGGGTATTTTGACAAAAGTTGAAAAAAATGGGTATTTTGGTAAGTTAAAGTCAAACTTTAGTTATTTTAATTAAATTCCCTATTGTTTTTCTTTTGCACTAATATATAAAATCATTTCATATTTGAAAAACATTGGAGGCAATATATTGGTATTCAATTAACAATAAAGCAATTGTATTGAATTATATATTAAATAAAATATTATGTTTACATTTTATAGTATTTGTATCTTAACGCAATATATATGTTTGAGCCTAGGTTAATTTAATAAGTTTTTAATATATTGAAATTTAAACTGAATTTATTTATGGAATAAGAAATTGGATGAATTTTATATCCTTACTTTGTTTCCTTTTTAAAGCAAATTGACATTAAATAAGATACTCCTATAAAGTATAAATAAAAAATAAAAAATAATAATAATGAACTTTTATTCAAATTTGAACAAGGTCAACTAGTCCAAGTATATCCCGATATCCCATCTAGGTCTACACACTTTTAAATTAAAGTATTGGAGCAAGTTTTAGAGTGTTTTTTAATCAATCTATTTGCTCTTTCCTATAAATTAGTTATTAAGTATTTGTTTAGATATTAAGGATCGTTTACTAAACGTTAATCTGATAAGTGTTTATTAAGGGACCGTTTACCTAATCACTTACCCGGGTAAGTGCTTATCGGTAAAATTCAATAATATCGCTTACTTCTCGGGTAAGATTTTAGTCCATCAAAATGGCATCGATGCAACAATTTAGCCGGTAAGCGCTAACCGTGGTAAGAGTCGTCACACTCACTTACCGGGGAAGACTCTCGGTACTTGCTTTCGACTCTTTGTCCTTGCTTCCGCTCTTACCGGGTAAGATTCTTGGTCCTTGCCATATTCATCCGGTAAGCTAATGTGACTTGGTAAGCACTTACATGGGTAAGCGTTTTGTAAACGGCTCCTAACTCATTTTACCTTATCAAATGAACATGATAATGATTGCTAATCTTACCCGGTAAAGCAATGACAAAGACTGAGTGTCTTACCCGGTAAGTGAAAGTGACGACTGTTACCCGGTAAGGTCTTACCGGACAAAAATGTTGCATAAAATACCGTTTTAATAGACTAAAATCTTAGCCTGTAAGTTAAGTAAAAGTACTAACTATTACAGATAAACAAACCCCTAACATCACTTTTATTAATAAGAATCTTGTGTTTTTTTGTACTTTTTTTAAACCACATCACTATCAACTCAAATTATTTGTAAAACTCCATTATGACAGTCACTTGTAATAAAAATATGTAAATATCAGGGATCATACTTATAGGATTTTCTCTTTTTGTTATAGTAATGCAATGCAAGAGGTCGGAAATAAGGTGGCCAAGAATCATCGATTTTGGAGTTGCCAGCTCAAGGCAGCTCTTGGGAATTTGTTAGGATAACGAACTTGAAACGCGGAGCCCAAGCGTCCGACGAACGAGTGGTTAGTGGCCAATAGCGCCCTAGTTGATGGCATTCCTCTCTGCGGCCAATACATTCTCTTTATCTGGCATAAGCTCTACAAATAGCAGTTCTTATGAAAGACAGTCGTCTGTTAGGAAGACCACAAGGTGCTGAAGTGGCAGGATAGGGGGGAGCCAGGATCAAACTCTTCTTTTGACTATGATTTGGCAACGTGTCCTTTGGACCCTTCGTCCGCCCGCCACCAGTGGACGCAGGCACCTTGAAGGGAATTTCCATCGCGAAGGATTCAATCCAGCCACAGGTTCCCCTACGGCTACCTTGTTACGACTGATAGCAAAGTAGCATTTACAATTGTTTAAAGATAGTTTGGAACTTTCAAAATAACACTATGCTTTTGTTTTTGTAAATTATTGATTAAAGTAAAAGAAAATAAAAAACTCACTATTCCTGATAGATAAAAAGTTGTCCAAATAAATCCGTTTGATGGCTGTCCTTTTATAAAAACCATAGGTGGGTTCGGGGGCAAAAAGTAATAATAAGATAAGCCAAGGGTAATACCGTAATTTGAAGTGTCACATTTTAGCCTGCCCTGCTGGAACCGAAACGTATATAAATGAACGGAGGCCATGAAAGTCTTTAAAGCGCCACTGAGAGCGACCTTCAACGAATTATTAATCTCTTTTTCGCATTTATTTTGGCCATACACTTTTATATTATTAATTAATAAACTATTTTAATATAATATTCTTGAAAACAACATATTAAACATTATATTGAAATATACGAGTAATAGCTACTTACCTACATTTTTGTAAAACTCTTTAAATACCAAAAAACTAACCAATAATAAATTGATAAACACGTTCAAAACAGATAAACAAACTGCATACATACATATTTGTATTTCATAAAGTTAATTAATAACTAATCTAAAAACATGTTCAAATACAAGATACACGTCAAGTCATTATGGACTCATCTGTAGTGCTTCATTGATGACACGTGTCATCGTATTATTCTTCCATCGAAGGGTAAAAAATATTTCGTTTGTGAAATGTGCAACTGGTATCAATTTCTTATGTGTCACCACACACACACACACATATATATATATATATATATATTATGAAACTATAGTTGGTTTACAAGACTTTTCTTGTACTTCAGACCTGGGTTCAAGCCCCGTTATAGTTATTTTTTTGGTTTTTATCTTTTAATTTATGATTTATTAGGTTTTCTAAAAACTTGTAATAACAACACTCGAACACAAGACCTCATATTTGAAAATAAAAAAACTAACCACTAGACTAATAATAATTTTGTGAAAATATATCTATATTTGTTATCATTGTTTGTAAGTTTTTCTAGGTCCACCCGTACAAGTCATACTAATATATCAGAAAACTGTATAAAACGGATAATAATAAGAATTTCTTTCTTTCTAAAATTATTTAAAACCTAAAATAAGATTAAAAGAGACAGAGAATAAAACAAAACACAAATTAAAATGAAATGTTTTAGTTTTGGCTTCTTAAATTATATGTCTCCTACTCCATTGCATTCGTAAAATTCTAATATAAATTATCTACTTATACATATATATTTGTTTCTATATGGTTATAATTTAATACGATTTTTTTTAAAGAGTGTTTTAGGTTATGCATAGACTAATCATTTGGTAAATTATGACTGTAAGACACCAGTCCTGATGAAAACTCAGTGGCTACAAGTTGTGTATGCCTGAATTCAAACCTGGATAGATAAGATATTCAACCACATTCCCAAAGACCTTAACCAGTACACCAATGGTTACGATAATTATTTTGAAAACATGTAGAATGGACAAACTGACATCAATTTATTACGGCACTTTATTACGACGGATATGACACGTCATCTCTATACAAATTCGATTCTGTATGAGTATAAAGGCGCTAAAAGAGGGGAAGCCGAATTCACCAGATACAAAGGCTGTGTTCCATTTCTGCTGCTGAATTCCAAGCAATCACAACTACTTTATACCTTAATTTATTGATTTTTTTTTGTTTTCTGTTTAAATTTTGTTGTTTCGTGCCAGCAATTTCAACATTTAGTTATAATTTGCTGAAATTTTCGGAAATGCCGCGTTGATTTGTTGGATGTCTTATTACATGAAGATTTTTGGATTCTTCGTACTTTGGAAGAAACCCTTGTCCGTTTCCATTAAACTGGGGCTCGGGTTTTAGTTCTTGTCTACTCGATTAGGGGTTTTGCTTCACACTGTGGTTTCGTTGATTTGCTATATGTATTTCTGAATCCCTTTTGAAGGATCTCTGTATCTGTGATAAAATTATTACTCGTAGGAATTGATTTGCAGAGATGGGGTGCTTTTCTTGCATCAATTGTTTCCCGAAAGATGTTGAAAATTACGATGGCAATATGGCAGCCAATGAAGTTGCAGGTTTGTTGTCTTTGTTATATCAATTGTGAATTAGGTATTACACTTCATGAATTATGCTTTCCTTTGATTCCTTGTTTTATTTCTTCATGGTAACCTTATCAAAGTATGTAGATCTTGATGGAAAATCTTATTACTGTGTTTTGAATAATGTGATTTGGTTGGAATTTCTGCTGTTGGTGTGTAGATGGGAAATTGGCAGATTCTATGAGGGAAAAAAGGTTTGGTAGTCAGAGGGGTAATGTGGCACGCAGTTTTACGTTTCGTGAGCTTGCTGTTGCAACACAGAATTTCAAGGATGCTAATTTGATTGGAGAAGGTGGATTTGGAAGTGTTTATAAGGGTCGGTTAGAATCAGGGAAAGTAAGTTGTATTCTTACCTTGTTTACATTCTCATGTTATTATCACCATAAAATCAAGATCTTACAAAAGGGTTATTTGCTGTGTATAAATATTATATACTTTAAAAAGATCACATTGTTCTGTGATTAGTGGTTATGATTGTGGCATTAATCATCAAATTGATGAACAGATTGTTGCGGTGAAGCAGCTGAATCTGAATGGGCTTCAAGGGAACCAGGAATTCATTGTGGAGGTTCTTATGTTGAGTCTCCTGCGCCATTCAAATCTCGTCACTTTGATAGGTTACTGCACAGATGGCGATCAGAGACTTTTGGTTTATGAATATATGCCACTCGGTAGCTTGGAAAATCATCTTTTTGGTAAGCCTCAATGTGTTTCAATTTCGACTACTTTCTTTTTGGCACTCATTTGGTTTGAATTTAGAAATGCTTGTTATACAACTAGATGTGTGTTTAGAAACAAATAGAAACAATTTTGAGGGTCTGTGTGTTTCGAAAAACAGAGTGGTAGAGGCGAAACTTTTGATGTACATTGACAGAAACATAAATGGATAATAGACTTTCTTGCTTTTACTTTTTCATCATGTAAATGCTTTAAGAAAGCGAATTCATATTCTTCATCTGTCTGGTCACAGAAAAGATCTTAAAGATTCTGGATACGAGTGTTGATTCATTGCATGTATAACATGTTGCATTCGATTCTTGTGACTTCACATGATACATAAATGTTCGCAAACAGTTGAAGAATTAAATGAGAGCATTTTAGTACACGAGATATCGAGGACCATCTTGAAAATCCTGCGTCCTGACTAGGAAACAGTCATATTAATTATCATCCACAATATAGACATGAATGCAAGCTGAATAATTCTCTTAGGACCCGTGGTATCTTAAATTTTAACCAGATATATATATATTATATATATATATAATATAATTTTCAGATCTAGAGCCTGGGCAGGAGCCACTTGATTGGCACACGAGACTAAAGATTGCTGTGGGTGCAGCTCGTGGTCTCGAGTATCTTCATTGCAAAGCAAATCCACCTGTAATTTACCGTGACTTAAAATCTTCAAACATATTGCTGGATAATGACTTCAATCCAAAGCTTTCGGACTTTGGACTGGCTAAATTGGGTCCTGTTGGCGATAATACTCACGTGTCAACTCGAGTTATGGGTACCTATGGTTATTGTGCCCCCGATTATGCAATGAGTGGCAAACTAACTTTAAAGTCTGATATATATAGCTTCGGTGTGGTTTTGTTGGAGCTCATCACTGGTCGTAGAGTAATTGACATAACCAAGAAACTCGGAGAGCAAAATTTAGTTGCTTGGGTAAGTTTCGGTTAACTTAATTCCTTCTTCTTTGAACACAAATATATAGCTTCATTTTCTTATTTGAATTTATGCAGTCTCGCCCCTTCTTGAAAGACCGTAAGAAGTTTGTTCAGCTGGTTGACCCCTTACTGCAAGGCTGCTTCTCTGTTCGTTCTGTGCACCATGTGGTTGCTGTAACTGCAATGTGTCTCCAGGAGCAAGCAAATTTCCGGCCCTTGATTGGTGATATTGTTGTTGCACTCGAGTACTTGGCCTATAAAGCCGAAATGTCTGAAAACGTTAAGAGTTTGACGGTTGGGTCACAAGCCTCGCCTGGCCATGCTTGTGAGCCAGGTGCAACCGCAATTCCGGCTTCTAAGTGACGGTTTTCCAAAAGTGCTACGCCAAGATCGTTAGCGATTAAAAGATTTACTACAACAAAAGGATTCAAAGAAGCCAAGAGGATGCTTGCTTTACTCTGAAGCTTAAGGTACAAGTAGTTAATGATCTTTAAAAAATAAATAATATCAAGAAAATAGAATAATGACTGATAACGGGTAGTTCTTGTAACTATTGATGACGTTGATGGCAAGTAGTCAAGTTATATTGTAATTATTGTTTACATGGAAAATATAACACCAAAATCGATCGATGCCACATAGGTTGAAAATGTTCGTTACATTTTGATGCATGGTTCAATTTTTTCTATTTCGTATAAAGTATTTAGTACTACTCCGACCCAACATAAATGCAAAATGATTCGATCCACTTTCTTCTTATTGTAAGGCGTTATGGTCTGCTAAATCACTTTCGTATCGGTGCAGGGATGCTAGGATGGATCGTGGATGTATTGTCTTTGTTGCCCGTGAAATATAATTCGTAAGTACACCATTTCCAAGTTGGGTTCTTTTGTTTCGGTTTGATAGAGAATTGGAAATGTAGATAAACGGTATGCTTCCTATTACGTGGTACTTGCAGTGTGTGGAGTTGTAACGATTGTTTCATTTTATATGTAGATATACATATGAACTTCACGTTTAATTTCTTTATGATTCATCAGTTTTATTTTTACGTGTCTTTGTTTATATGACTAGATAACAAGAAAATACTTGATTGTAGATCTTATTTACATGATGTTTTCACGAAAACACCTGCTCTACTCTTAGGAGTAGATGTTGGGTGCATATACATTTCACCTCTCAAACTGGGATATGATTTCAATATATTTTAAGTATTTGTGAAAATAAAGCATGCAAGGACTTGGGTTACAAAATGATTTGGTTACTTACTTACTTACTTTCACGTGCTCACTGGGCCATCTATAAGATCATTTTGATGCATATTGAATTACTGATGACAATATTAAAAACATATATCAAATTGAGGACAAAATTGCAATAATATATCAAAGCCCACATAAATGGTTTCATCCACTAAAAGAATAAACGTTATAATGAAGAATTACAAATATATAATAAGATATAGAAAAAATTAAAAGGGGTATTATATAAGTGATTTTAATGTCATCAGGCATTTTTGATGTAGTTGTGATTTACTTGAGATTAGGAGGTGTAGAGTGCACACTCACAAATGTTGCCTCTGTCAATCACAATAAAGCAGGGGTCAAGGTGGCTTAAGTATGAAACAATGCTTATAGAATTTGACCTACGTGTTCATACTTGTGCTTTTAGACTTAGAAATATGTAACATCACAGACCAACCGTACCAGATATTGTCCGCTTTGTCCACAGACCTGGACTCACGGTTTTAAAACGCGTCTGATAGGGGAGGTATCAAGTTCCTCTTATAAGACAACCTTTGTTCCCCTCCCCAACCAATGTGGGATCTTACAATCCACCTTGACCCCTGCTTTATTTAGTAGTGATAATTATCCCTTGATCTATTCATCAACGGTTATAATCGTTAACTGCCAGCAACCATTGATCTCTCATTTAAATATGTAGAACGAGAATTTAGGTATACAAGTCTCGATTTTCACAACCTTTGAAAAGAGTGAAAAACTCTAGAATTATCCTAATACGAAATTCGTGAACCTAACACATCATAATTTTTCCTGAAACTTATTAAAAAACATTGGGCAAATTACATAAAAAGGTAATGTACTTTGTTTTAATTCCTATTTAAATAACATACTTTTAAAATATTCGTTTTAGTCATTGAGATAAAAAATCTCAAACATTTAAGTACCTGAGTGACTGATTCAAACATTAACAATTACGTTGTTGACGTGGCGAACATTAACCGGTCAAACATTAACCAAAATAGCTGTATGTGGTTATATTGATTATAAATGTGTCATTTATTAAGAATACAAAAATATGTGATTTTCTCGTAATTGAGATGCGCATCTTAAGTTATATTTTTATTCTCTTATTTCAAATTTGGTGATATCCGACCGGGTTTGGGGTTGGGGCCAATCCAACCGATGCACAACTCTAGTTATTTTTAATTGGTGGTTTAGTATGGAACTATGGATCAAACATATTTTGAAGTTCTAAATTGATTAAAGTCATATACATATATATATATATATATATATACTACACTAAATGTCACTTAGCCAACAATGAAAAAATGTTGTTTAAGAGGAGTTTATGTGTTGCCTAAGACTTAGGCAACATGTCTATGTTGCCTAAGACTTAGGCAACATGTCTATGTTGCCTAAGCAGTGTTGCCTAAGAACCTATACAACATAGGCAAACATCGTATGTTGCCTAAGCTTAGGGCTGTAAACGAACCGAACGAACACGAGCGGAGGTTTGTTCGTGTTCGTTCGTTTAACTTAACCGAACAAACGAACGAACACGAACGGTAAACGAACGAAAGTTTTTGTGTTCATGTTCGTTCGTTAAGAAATTTTGTTTGTTCGTGTTCGTTTATGTTCGTTCATTAAGCGTTAAACGAACG
Source organism: Saussurea involucrata (assembly GCA_033807775.1). NCBI lineage: Eukaryota > Viridiplantae > Streptophyta > Magnoliopsida > Asterales > Asteraceae > Saussurea > Saussurea involucrata. Next base: position 33,602,706 of record CM066315.1, read on the forward strand.
TAAATGAACGTAAACGAACGAACTTAAATGAACATAAACGAACGTAAACGAACGAACTTAAATGAACGTAAACGAACGAACTTAAATGAACCTAAACGAACATAAATGAACGAACGCAAATGAACAAAAAATAACCACTGTTACTCATCATTTCTTTCATAAAAAATATCATAAGAAAATGAAAAATTGGGTTAACTTAGGAGGCATAAAAAAGAATTCTTAAGAATTAATTACTTAATGAATATACATATTAACGTCATACTACATAAACATATTTATATATAAAGAAATGTAAACGAACATAAATGAACGAACATTAACGAACGTAAATGAACGAACGAGACCATTGTTCATGTTCGTTCATTTAACTAAACGAACAAGAAATTGTGTTCATGTTCGTTCATTTATTAAATAAACGAACATCAACGAACTTCCCACCGAACGGTTCACGAACGGTTCGCTGAACGTTCGGTTCGTTTACAGCCCTACCTAAGCTGACTCCTTAAGCAACACACAACTGGTTATGTTGCCTATGAAAAAAACATATGTTGTATCAAACAAACACTACGACAACATTAGATGTTTGCATGTGTTGCCTAAAATATCAACTTAGACAACATATTCTACTTACGTATGTTGCCTTTGAATTGTGATTAAAATAATATAATATTTTTCTTAGGCAACACTTATAGATAAGTTGCCTAAGATGTTTTATATAAAAAAATATTACCGCTCATTTTGTGCAACATGATGCAATTATTTACTTGCATGTTTTCTACAAACTCTCATAAACAAACAAAATCGGCAAACAACTCCAATAACCAAACAAAACTAATAAATTCAACAATTGAAATATATCGTTTTTCCTAAATAAATACAAATGTCGGTAACAAGTTCGAAAACATAAAAATAAAAAATTAACCTAAAAGATTGTTCGTCGGGGTTGTTGAGTTGGAGTTTGCATCACTAGCATCACCGCACATACGCATCAACGATAAAATCATCTTTCTTTGATCGGCGGCTTCCTTTTTCGCCCCATCTTGTCCCTCTTTTAGTAAGCGAATCTCCTCATCGCGCTCGACAAGTTGTCGTCGAAAATCACGCTCATTAACCGTAGACACCGGCATAGAGGTTCCCTTCGCCGGACCTCTCATCCTCGGAGCTCAAACCGCCAAGCTACCCATACCTCGAACAACCGTCCTTACCGACGGACCAACGGTGAGTTGTCAGCTTCTTCTTTGGTCACGCGGGTGAAGGCCCTTCTTACTTCGAAGTAGGGTCAAAGTATACAATTACCCATGTGATAGTATATATATATATAAATGGGAAATTAATTAAAATACCCCAAGTTTGAATTCCTTTTACCAAAATACCCTAAATCTCTTTCAGTTTGCAAAAATGCCACAAGTGCCCGCGATGGAGCCCGCGATCGTGGGCTAGGGCGTACGTGGCACCGAGGTTCGGCCAAAGTGTCCCGCGGTGACATCTTTGGTCCCTCCCCGCGGTGGCAGCCCGCGATGGGCCAAAATTTTACCCTTTCAGCCCCTGTATTTGAACGAATCTTGCATGCTTTTACTGTTTTTTTCCACAATTATTGTACTTTGAAGACCAATTTGTGGTTCAAATTCACTGGTTTGTTTGAGATTTCATCCATAAATATGAGTGATATGCAATCCATAATTCACACTCATTTCTTGCTCTTTCTTGATTTCTCTCTTGCTTTCTTTGTTTAAGTTGCTTTCTCTCTTGATTTCTCTCATTTCATCCACAAATGGCATCATCATCAAACCCTAAGTCTAGTCCTGAAAAAATGCCTCCTAAAATCGAGATCGCCATAGCAAAAAAGCAAAAGGAGATAGAGGAACTGACACAAGAGTGGAATCAAATGATGGACATGAAGGCAGTCCACTTGAGAAGGATCGAAGAGGAAGATAAGGAGATCAAAAGGATGAAAGCGGATATAAAAGCTAGGGAGGCTTGTATTCGTCGAGAACAAGAAGCAATTTACCATATTCTGCAAGACTTCGCAATTCTTCAAGCGAAGGTAAACGATAAGCAAGCTTGGATTGATGAAACTAAAGCAATTTTTGAGTAGGTGGTGGTTGTTTTAGTTGTTTTGAATTTTTTTTACTGTGTTGTTGTTTTGTACTTTGTTGCTCATGAATAAAGGTTTTTAATTTGTTTGAAAAGTAGTTTTTAAGTAGTCTGAATTTTGTACTAGAAAAGTGGTTCATGTGAAAAATACAACTCATAAATGTTATACAAGATTATTTCATAGCAAACACATACTAGTAAATACAGTACAAATTTATCCAAATTTGAGGCTATGGCTAGACGATGGTTTGGTTTTTGACAACCCAGGTCTACTTCTTACATACTCTGGCGAGACGAGTCTCAAAGTGTTAAGCTCCACTTTCTCGATGTACACTTCAATCACAGTACGGCCGTCAACATACTGGCGTATGTTGGCTACATCTTCGTCGGTACTCAATTCTACCAGTCCAGTCAAGAAGTCTGCATTCGGCCTCTTAAAATACAACCTATTATATTTTGGTTCTTCATATTCCAGCTCTTTCGTGATCTGTTCAAGCAGTTGCATAGAAAGATCCTCCACATCTAACATGTCAACATAAATTTCTAGACCACAAAAATAATGTCTTTTGGGTGGTTCCGTGAAATAACCACCATGGTCGACTTTCATGGTGAACAACTGTGGATATTTATCTGTTGATGAACATTAATTAATATAGTTAGTTCGTAGAAACAAGCAAAAAACTCAATGAAACATGAACACTAACCATATAACTCTTTGCCAGTGTCTGAAAGCGATTCAGATAAACGCCTAAAGCACCAAACATGAAGGTTTGGGGATGCCATGTAAGAATACGTTAACGAATAATATGTTATCGTTTATGTGTTTTACGACTAATCTAGCGTAGGTTATTTATAGGCAAATGTGGATGCCTTTATTGCACTTAGGTCCCTGTCTTTGCTCTAACACAACTTAAGTCCCTGTCTTTTCTCTAACACAACTTCGGTCCCTATCAACGCTATCATATGATATAGTTCTATATAACCATTACTATTCTCTCCATTTAGACTACTACCATTATGATCATCATCCCATGTTCTGTTTCAAGTACCTTTCAAAAGATAACTGGTCCCAATCAATGTTCAGATCAACGCACATAAGTTATGTTTGATAAATTACAACGCACTAAACATACAATATTTATCGTCTCAATCAATGTTCAGATCAACAGTATCATATGATATAGTTCCATGTGGTTCATGTGAAAAATACAACTCATAAATGTTATACAAGATTATTTCATAGCAAACACATACTAGTAAATACAGTACAAATTTATCCAAATTTGAGGCTACGGCTAGTGAATAAAGTTGTACAATGTCCCCACCTAAACAGCCGAGTACACAAGAATTCCGAATCTCTGTGCACTTGACATCCCGTATAGGTTGGCTGATTGGAGTTTTAAGCCGCTGAACCACGGTTAGGTTGGATACATCATGCAAGGTCAAGTCAGAGGTTACCTCATTCGGATAAACAAACATGGGGTTTTGCTTGTTAATGATGCTAGATTTTGGTAGCCGTACTCTATCCACGTGGGCCCGCAACGAGCCTGTTTTTGAATTCTTATGGCACGTTTAGATCAACGGTATCATATGATATAGTTCCATGTGGTTCAAGCTCTGACGGACCCGCGGTGTTACTTAGTTGAGTGCTTGTGCGTCTACTCCTTGGCACGGTTGAAGGGGCGGGATTTGGACACTCTCCACGAGTATGTCCTACGCATTGGCACCGAGTACATCTTCGATGTATCGAACCTTCACCACGTGATGGACGTCGGTCGTTCTTTCTCGTTCTCCCGGCTCTGTTCTTATTGATTAAAGGTGGATAACATGGCGGAAGCGGGTCGGGTGGAGACACCCATGCTTCAAGGGGTCCAGCTGGGTTTATTACCTCCACGTATGTTCTCCGGTAATATTCGGACCTGAAGAAAGGAACAGCCAAGTCGATGCAATCTCTACGACCCATATATCTTGCCGCAACGATGGCATGGCCGCACGGTAACCCAGATTTTTCCCATTCGTGACACGAACAAGTGTGGTCGGTCATATGCACAATCGCGTGAACATGTCCATCCTGAACCTCGTACCTCCCATACCCGATTTCTCTTACCGCCCATGTCGCCGCCCGACGCGCCCTGTTCTGAACTATCTCCTCCGCCGTTGGTGTGAGTGCATTTTGCATCTCAGCTCCTTTTCGACGTCGAAGTTGGTACCACTCTTGTTGAAAGGCCCGAAAGTAGTCCATAAGATTAACAATTGGACATCTACGCGCAAAATGAGAGAGTGCATTCACCGACTCTACACTATTGGAGGTCAGAATGTCATACCGTTGTCCAGGAAAATGGGCCGCGGACCACCTTTCCGGTCCAGCTTCGTCCATGACTTTGGTTGCTTCCTTGGCACTAAATCGTAGCAGATTCATGTACCGGTTAAACTCTCGATCTGTATATGCTCTGCATGCCGCCCAGTAGACATCCTTATGGGTGGTAATACGTCTGTCCTTGGTTTTGGCGTTCATCTCCAATTGTCGACAGCATATGGCATGAGGGGCGTTTGGGTACATGGCAGAGATTGCGGCGCTTATGGAAGGAGCCCTGTCGGACATAAACACCAACCCTTGCGGGTCTCCGATAGCTTGTCTCAACATGGACAGAAGCCAAGTCCACTCGTCCCCGGTTTCGGACTTGCCTACGCCGAAAGCTACTGGAACGATGGAGTTATCCCCGTCCATGGCAACCACCACGAACATCATACCCAAGTAACGGCCCTTTAAATGGGTTGCGTCTATTACAAGGACACGACGTAGGTTTGCCAGAAATGTGCGGATCTGCAAAAACATAGGTGGTTTTCCTTTGTAAATGTTATAGTTTATAATGTGTAAACATACGACGTGTTAAAATACGTACCGCGGGTCCAAGGGCCACGAAGCACATCTCAAACCGTCCACGTGAATCGGTCCGTAGCTGCGTGACAGTACCAGGGTTGGGCAGCTGCAAATTATATAAATATGTTGGGAGTCGTTCATACGACTCCTCGAACGTGCCTCTCACCATAAGCAGTGCCTGGCATCGCGCACGCCACGCTTGGTGGTAACCAATCGTGACGCCGAACTGCTGGTGAACATCGTGGACGATGTCCTTTGGACGCAATGACCTGCTAACATCAAGAAATTTGTTTTTCAGTATCGCACCCAAAGTCTTTTTGTCGGCTTGTTTGTGGTGGGGATTCAGTTGCGTCCTCGTACAAGTGTGTACGTCGTGCAACTTTCTAATCATTAACGCCCCTCCTTTGGGACCCGTGTGAATCGCGTACATCCTCCACTCACAGTTTTCTCTGGCACATTCAACCATGTATCTGCTTTTGTCAGATTTCGGCGTGTGACTTTGGAAACCCTCTTCCGAGAACTTAAGTCCGACCTGACTTGCCAAGATATCCTTCGAATCGAATATTTGACCTACTCTTAACCTTTCACTGCGAATATAAGGTGTAGGTTCGTAGGTTTGTGACTGGGTATTCTGGTCTAGAAGAATAGGGGGCATATCAAAAAAGTCATTTATCTGACTACATGATTTTCTACTAGGGGTATATTCTTCGTGATCATCACTATCGGTATCTGATATGTCTATATCAGCATTACCCGTTTTAAAAACGTAGGTTTCGTCATCAGCAACTCCAGCACAACGTCCTTCTTGTGGTTGTGGTTGTTGTTGTTGCGTCTCCGGAACATAATCAGGAATACAGTCGTTAAGACCATATGCATGATCTAAATGAACTGTTGGGCCGTGGGACGCCTGAGAATCAGTCTGCTCTATTTGGAGGTCTTCGTCATCAGCGTCGTCGTCACCTTCGTCATCGTCTTCGTCGGATTCGGCGGCATACACAAAAAGTAATGGCGGCCTTTCTGAATCTGCTGCAAAGTGCAGAAAACTAGAGATATCCCCATCGTTGGATAAATCCACAAATGACCCATCAGCATTTTTAAACACTAACTTGCAAACAGCAGAAGGGTTGATTCCACATTTTTGCATGGCATATGCAACAAACTTCTGATAAGTATAGTTTACTGACAATTTTACACCATGCTTAGATTTATAAGCAAAATTCCACTCATTGTTATCTTGCACCCATTCACCATCAAAACAGAAATATAGCTTAGCCTTTGCAACATATGAACTCATTTTTTCAGTAGTATCTCAAAAACAAAATATTGAAGAAAGAAAGCAAGAAAGAAGTATAGAATCGTTGTGTGGATTATGGATTGCATTTTGCATCTATTTATGGATGAAACAACCAACATTGATGACAACCAATCTCTCATTTCATCCACAAATTGGTATTCCAAAAACACTGATTCAACATTGATGAAAACATGCCAGTGAATTTGAACCACAAATTGGTCTTCAAAGTACAATAATTGTGGAAAAAAACAGTAAAAGCATGCAAGATTCGTTCAAGTACAGGGGCTGAAATTGTAAATTTTCTGCCCATCGCGGGCCGCCATCGCAGGGAGGGACCAAAGATGTCACCGCGGCCATAGTTGAGGGGCTCCGCGGGACACTTTGGCCGAACCTCGGTGCCACGTACGCCCTAGCCCGCGATCGCGGGCTCCATCGCGGGCACTTGTGGCATTTTTGCAAACTGAAAGAGATTTAGGGTATTTTGGTAAAGGGAATTCAAACTTGGGGTATTTTAATTAATTTCCCTATATATATATATATATATATATATATATATATATATATAGAGAGAGAGAGAGAGAGAGAGAGAGAGAGAGTCGGGTTCAAACGAGAACATTACATATTTAAAAAACACGAGAACTAACAAAATCATATATGATTTTACATTAACTCGCGAAAAAAGGACTTTGGCCGCATCGTCAGATTTGTATGACTTTTTTGCGCGTTAATATAACATCATATATGATTTTGTTGATTCTCGTGTTATTTTAAATAAGTATCATTCTCGTTTTATGCCCCCTATATATACACGAATGTTCGTGTAAAATTAAGAATTAAGAAGAGAAACGTAATAAAGGATTTGGATCTTGATAAATTTTAATCTCAAAACAAACTCATGAATTACGTTTTAGATAGTCAATAAATACAATGCATCTTATTAGTATTTGATTTTCAATTTAGAGGGTGTTTGGGATTGCTTATTTAAAACAACTTATGCTTATTTTAAAAAGTGTTTATCAACTTATGTTATGATAAAAAGAAGTTGGGGGTAAATATGTAATTTGAACAAATAAGTTATAAGCACTTTCAAATAAGTTAAAATGAATTAACTTATCAAAAACAACTTATTTGTAGTGGAAAAAAGTCATAAACATTTTTCTTTTTTTCAATCCAAACACTTAAAATAACTTATTTGTGGTGAGGAAAAACAATAAGCAAATAAGTCAAAAAAATAAGCAATCCCAAACACCCCTTAGAGCATCTCCAACAGCTTCTCTATAATTTCTCTAAAATAGAGAATGAAAAGTCAAAATCTCTAAAACAAAAATTTTCCAACTCCAACAGCTTCTCTATTTTAGAGAACCCATCATTACTTATATTATTAAAATATTCAATATATGTTAACAAACTTTTTAACAATCAATTTTTTTTGTGGGAACCCATTAAAATAATATTTCTCTCTCTTCTTTTCACTTCTTTTTAGACATATAGAGAATTCTCTATATGTGGAGTTTTTCTCATGGTTCTCTATTTTAGAGAATGGGATAGAGAATCTATTGGAGCATTTTAAAGAACAAAATTGTGTTTTTCTCTATTTTAGAGTAGCTGTTGGAGATGCTCTTATATTGATGCAAAATTAAAGATCCTTGGTGACCCTTCTCACACAAGTTTTATTCAAACTAGTTTCTTAACTAACAAGAGTCTATACGAGTCGAGTTTTTAAACATTAATTAAAAGTATATTTTTCATCCAAAGAAAAAGTCCAAATGCATGGAACGACTCCTCTCTCCCCATTTCCCTTTCGTACACACGTATACACACATATTATATATATACACACATATATATAGGAACGGATTTAGACAAATTTTCATACGGTGACACCATATTTTTTCATACGGTTTTTTATCGAAGTGTCTTTAATCTTTTTATCAACGTTCAATATCGTCTGATGTGTTTTTAGCCAAATTTTGGTGTTTTGAGAGATTTTTAACGTTTTTTGCTTGATTTCGAAGAATTTTTAAGTTTTTTTTATCAATTTCGAGAGATTTTTCGGTATTTTTTGTTGATTTCAAGAGATTTTTTCGGTTTTTTTTTGTTGAATGGGTATAAGATTTGGGTCTTTTTCTCAGTTTAGGTGCACCCCTTGTAGTTTCCAAATGAATACGGTAGCACCTCCTAAATCGATACGGTGACACCTTCACAAAAACAAAATTTTTTACCCTTCGCCGGAAAATTCTTACGGTGGCACGTGCCACCACGTGCCCCTCATGGGGTCCGTCCCTGTATACATGTATACATGTGTACGATGTAGAGGTGGTTTGTTCTACAACCTAACTCATTGTTAGGCCACCCGTAGCGGCTCGGGCTTCTTGCTCGGGCTTGCTGCGGGCTTCTTGCACAACCGGTACGGGGGGGCGGGCTTGGGTGTGGGCTTCCCCACTCGGGTTCCCATTTATTTTATTTTTTTAATTTTTTTTTCAAAAATTTGAATTCCAACGGTTTGGAAACGGCTATTTTGGGTTTTTTTTTTTTCCAATTTAATCACACTATATATATTAACCCTCAACCCTTATATTTTTCACACCTCTCAAACTCTCTCAAATTCTCTCAAACTCTCTCAAATTTCATCATGAATCCAAACAAAACACCTACATCCCGTCGTAATCGACCGGATACACCGCAACCGCAAGAAGACCCGGAGCTTGGTTTTCAAGCGTTTGCACAAGACCCGCAATTTTCGCAACAAATTCCGCCACAATTTTCGCAACAATATCCGCCACAATATCCGCAACAATATCTGCCACAATATCCGCCACAATATCCGCAACAATATCCGCAACAATTTTACAACTCATTAGGCCATCCGCAACCAATTCCTTACCAACTTACACGTCCCGGTTTGATTGAACAAGGTTTTACTCCGGCACAATTTTCCCCACTTCCTTCACCGCCGATTGATCTCGACGCCGACGACATCGTTCTGGAAACCCAACCTTCTAACCCGCACACACCACAATCCATGTCCACACAACAATCTATCTCGGAAGAATCAAACCCGAACACAACGAGAAAAGGGAAGGCCAAAAAATATGAAAATAGATCCGCCAAACAAAAGTGGACTAAACCGGAGGAACTCGCGTTAGTGTCGGCGTGGGTTGACGTTTCGGAGGACCCCGTTATCGGCAACGCACAAACGCGTGGTAATATTTTTATTGTTATTATTATTATTATTGTTAATATTATTATTATTATTATTAATGTTATTAATATTATTATTTACATAAATGTAGATGGTTTTTGGAACCGCATCGCCCAAGTGTTCTTTACTTCCATGGATCAAGAAAATTATAGAACAAAGGATCAACTCTACACCAAATTCAAAGACCTCAATAGAAAAATATCGCTATTTGCCGGCATCTACAACAACTTGGTCAATAATAGATCAAGTGGAATGAGTGATGCCGACATTTTGCGAACGGCATACGAACGGTACCGAAACGATAATGGGTTTCCTTTCACGAACGAAGCCGCTTGGGAAGTCCTCAAAAAATGTCCAAAATGGGCAACCGTTCCAACCATGACGACAAATTCATCGCGGGGTTCGAAACGTACGAAACCTTCCGATGATGACGATGAAGATGTCAACTAGGTCGAGGTCGAGCAACTTCAACGACCCATCGGAAGAAATAAGGCGAAAAAACGTCAACAAGTAGTACGGACGGGTCGATATCGGACGAAAATGTTTCAAAATGGTTGACAACCTTAAACGCGTTCAACGTTCATGCGGATGATACGATGGAGTATAAAATGAAAAAACTCGAACTCGAAAATTCCATAGAACGAGAAAAGTTGCAACTCGAACGAGAGAAGTTGGATCTCGAACGAGAAAGAGAACGAGAAAATCGATTTGAGAAAGAATTCGAGTTTTTCATAACCCCGCATGATCACCTTACGGGAGACGTTTTGAAGGCAACTTTGACGAAGAAAGAGAGAATTATAAAATATCATAATTTTGGGTAATTTTGTATTTTGTAATTTTTAATTTTTTAGATTTTTGTATTTTGTAATTTTTAATTTTTTAGATTTTTGTATTTTGTAATTTTTAATTTTTTTAATGAATGATATGAATTTTAATTTTTATTATTTATCTTATTTTTATTTATTAAAAAATATATAAATATTTTTATTTTGTTAAATAATTAAATGTATAAATAAAAGAATTAAAAAAAATGAGGTGGCATTTAGGGCTTTTGGGCTTTTTGCAAACGGGTACTTCACTTTTGGGTTTGGAGTGGGTTTATAGAAAAGCTGATATGGCGCTGTGGGCTTTTGGGTTTTTTGCAAACGGGTACGGATGGTCTTATAGTCATTGGAACCCAATTTTAACCGTCTATTTACTTTAGTGAATATGTAGTTTTCTAAATATTTTGATTGTTTCTTAATATAAAACATTGATTATAACTAAACACCTTTAACCATTTTCCATAAATATCCAGATCATAATAAATGAACCTTTATCGTTTCAATAAATATTTTAATTGACTGGTTTCATTGTTTCCGATCATGTTTAGCAACCAACACACATGCATATCATATATATATATAGGGGTGAGTTTAAATGAAAACTCATTTTCAATTGTGAACATGAGGACAAGTCACAACCATTGATCAAGATTTGAAAAACTAATCAATGGTTAAAACTTAATGAAACCAATTGAGAAGTGATTAAGGACAAATATGGAAATTTGAATCAACGCATACCATCTTTGACTTTTTATTTCCTTTTTTAATTAAAAAACTTTTACCCCTTAAAGTTTAAAATAAATTATCTTAAAAATTACTAATATTTTAATCAAACAAATTACATCAAAAAAACGAGAATTTTGTGATCTTAGATATGATATCCATCTCGATATAGTTTTTTTTCTTCATTTTAACTGTTTTTACGTGAAATGCTATGTATGTGTTATATTCAGTATGAATATGTATACACGTTTCCTGCTGTCCATATTCAGTATGAATAACAAACACTACTACAAAAATGGCTTTATTACACGCCCATTTTAAACGGTTTTTAAAAAAACCGTGTAAAAATATACCCGCGTTTTTTTGATAACTTTTTCACGTTTTTTTGGTAAAAGATTCGAATACTTTTTTACACGGTTGTTTTTAAAACCGTATAAAAATATGTAAGAATTTTACACGGTTATTTGAAAAAAACCATTTGAAAATATCTTGAATTTTTTTTACACGGTTTTTTAAAATAACCGTGTAAAAAAATATACATTTTTACACGGTTTTGGAGAGATGATCCGTGTAAAAAGTTGAGAGTCTATTTTACACGGCTTTTTAGAATAACCGTGTAAAAAAGATATACATTTTTACACGGTTTTGGAAGATGAACCGTGTAAAAAAGTTGAGTCTTTTTACACGGTTGTTTTTTTAAAACCGTGTAAAATAACTATTTTAGTTGTTATATAGATTTGTATACAGTTTTGAACATTTTAACACAATTTTGAACATGGTTTTAGACCTTTTTATATGGTTGCTCTTTAAAAACATGTAAAAGAATATATTTTTTTATTAAATATATGGTAGGTTAAATTAAGGGAATTTAATTAAAATACCCAAAGTTTGACTTTGACTTACCAAAATACCCATTTTCTCGCTGAATTTGCCAAAATACCCATAAATCCCGCGATCGCGAGATAGGACACACGTGTCCTGCTATTTTGGCCAAAACGTCCCGCGGCACCCCCCAACTATGCTCGCGGTGACAATTTTGGTCCCTCCCCACGACTGACCCCGCGATGATCTCGCGACCAGACAAAAAAATGCAATTTTGGTCCTTTTGCACGAATCTTTGCATGCTTTTACTGTTTTTTTCCACAATTATTATACTTTGAAGACCAATTTGTGGTTAAAATTCACTGGCATGTTTCTTCAATGTTGAATCATTGTACTTGGAAGACCAATTTGTGGTTGCAATTCATCTTCCTCAATGAATATCAACATAATGCAATCCATAACTCACACCCATTCCATCCTTCTTTCTTGCTTTCTTAAGTATTTTGTTTTTGAGATACCACTGAAAAAATGAGTTCATCTGTTGCAAAAACTAGACTATATTTCTGTTACGATGGTGAATGGGTGGAAGAAAACAATGAGTGGAATTTTGCTTATAAATCTAAGCATGGTGTAAAATTGCCAGTAAACTTTTCTTATCAGAAGTTTGTTGCATACGCCATGCAAAAATGTGAAATCGACCCTTCGGCTGTTTGCAAGTTAGTGTTCAAGAATGATGATGGGTCATTTGTGGAGTTATGCAACGATGGGGATATCTCTGGTTTTATGCACTTTGCAGCCGAATCAGAAAGACCTCCATTACTTTATGTGTATGCCGAATCCTCGGTGTGCAACGAAGGCGATGACGAAGGTGACGATGACGGTGATGACGACGACGGTGATACGATGGTGACGACGAAGGTGATGACGACGCTGATGACGAAGACCTCCAAATGGAGCAGCCTGGTTCTCTATTTCAGCCTGACGAAGACCATGTTTGTTCGTGTTTCCAATGGCAAAAATATGGGTTACCGTGTGGCCATGCCATCGCTGCGGCAAAATATATGGGTCGTAGAGATTGCAGCGACTTGGCTGTAAGTTTCTTCACGTCCGAAACTTACCGGATAACATACGCAGATGTAATAAATCCAGATGGACCCCCTGAATCATGGGTGTATCCACCCGACCCCCTTCCGCCATGCTATCCACCGTTAAACGACCGACGTCCATCACGTGGTGAAGGTTCGATACATCGAAAATGTACTCGGTGCCAATGCGTAGGACATACTCGTGGAGAGTATCCAAATCCCGCCCCTTCAACCGTGCCAAGGAGTAGACGTTCACTCGGCCAAGTAAGTAACACGCAGGGCCCATCAGAGCTTGAGCCACATGAAACTATATCATATGATACCGTTGATCTGAACGTTGATTTCCCTTGATTGGGACGATAAATATTGTATGTTTAGTGCGCTTGTTTTGATATATAACATGATTTTATCTACTTTATCGGCCCGTTGTAATTTATCAAACATAACTTATGTACGTTGATCTGAACATTGATTTCCCTTGATTGGGACCAATTATCTTTTGAAAGGTACTTGAAACAGAACATGGGATGCTGATCATAATGGTAGTAGTCTAAATGGAGACAATAGTAATGGTAGTAGTCTAAATGGAGAGAATAGTAATGATTATATAGAACTATATCATATGATAGCGTTGACAGGGACCTAAGTTGTGTTAGAGAAAAGATAGGGACCTAAGTGCAGTAAAAGCATCCACATTTGCCTATAAATAACCCACGCTAGATTAGTCGTAAAACACATATACGAGAACATATTATTCGTTAACGTATTCTTACATGGCATCCCCAAACCTTCATGTTTGGTGCTTTAGGCGTTTATCTGAATCGCTTTCAAACACTGGCAACGAGTTATATGGTTAGTGTGCATGTTTCATTGAGTTTTGCTTGTTACTACCGTTGTTCTACGAACTAACTATATTAATTAATGTTCATCAACAGATGCATATCCACAGTTGTTCACCATGAAAGTCCACCATGGTGGGTACTTCACGGAACCACCCAAAAGACATTATTTCCGTGGTCTAGAAATTTATGTTGACATGTTAGATGTGGAGGATCTTTCTATGCAACTGCTTGAATAGATCATGAAAGAGTTGGACTATGAAGAACCAAAATATAATAGGTTGTATTTTAAGAGGCCGAATGCAGACTTCTTGACTGGACTGGTAGAATTGAGTACCGACGAAGATGTAGCCAACATACGCCAGTATGTTGACGACCATACTGTGATTGAAGTGTACATCGAGAAAGTGGAGCTTAACACTTTGAGACTCGTCTCGCCAGAGCATGTAAGAAGTCGACCTGGATTGTCAAAAACCAAACCATCGTCTAGTTGTAGCCTCAAATTTGGATAATTTTGTACTGTATTGATTAGTATGTGTTTGTTATGAAATAATCTTGTATAACATCTATGAGTTGTATTTTTAATATGAACCACTTTTCAGACAAATTTCAGACTACTTAAACACTACTTTTCAGACAAATTAAAGACCTTTATTCATGACCAAACAACAACATACAAACATGAAAGGAACGAAACAACAATGTCGAACTGGAAAAATACAAAACAACAACACATAAACAACAAAGTACTAAAGCAACACCCGTACCACCACCTACTGAAAAATTGCTTTAGTTTGATCAATCCAACTTTGCTTGTCGCTTACCTTCGCTTGAAGAATTGCGAAGTCTTGCAAAATGTGGTGAATTTCTTCTTTTTCTCGACGAATACGAGCCTCCCTATCTTTTATACCCCCTTTCATCCTTTTGATCTCCTTTTCTTCCACTTCGATCCTTATCAAGTGGACTTCCTTTCTGGCCATCATCTGTTTCCACTCTCTGTCAGTTGGTCTATCTCCTTTTCCCTTTCTGCTATCACGATTTGGAGTTTAGGTGGCATTCTTTCAGGTGTAGACGATGGGTTAGATGACGATGCCATTTGTTTACTGAAGAAAGAAAGCAAGAAAGTAAGCAAGTCAAAGAAAGAAGGATGGAATGGGTGTGAATTCTGGATTGCATATTACTGATATTTATGGATGAAATCTCAAACATGCCAGTGAATTTCAACCACAAATTGGTCTTCAAAGTACAATAATTGTGGAAAAAAACAGTAAAAGCATGCAAAAGGACCAAAATTGCATTTTTTTTGTCCGGTTGCGGGATCATCGCGGGCGGGGTCAGTCGCGGGGAGGGACCAAAATTGTCACCGCAGGCATAGTTGGGGGGTGCCGGGGGACGTTTTGGCCAAAATAGCGGGACACGTGTGCCCTATCCCGCGATGGATTCTATCCCGCGATCGCGAGATTTATGGGTATTTTGGCAAATTCGGTGAGAAAATGGGTATTTTGGTAAGTTAAAGTCAAACTTTGGGTATTTTAATTAAATTCCCTTAAATTAATGGTGTAAAAGAGTTTAAAAATAATTTCCAGGATTTTATGTACGATTTTTTTTGGTAGGGTATATATGATTATCACTTTTTAAATAAAAAGAATTTATAATTTAAATAACACTTTAGAATTCCAAAAAAAAAACTATTGATTAACAATTTAAATTGGCTATTATTAAATGATAATTTAAATTAAATGTTAGAATTCCCAAAAAAGTAAAACTCTTCTCCCCTTTCAATTCCATTCCCGCCGTCATTTTGAAATATTTTCTACAAAAATTAAAAACTCCTTCCCCCCCTCCGATTCAAGAATGAATTTATTACCCTATCAAGAACCATTTAATTACCCTCTCCTATGAAACACAAATGTGTTTTATTCTAGATTTTGTTGTGGCTACTCACATCTAGTTCTTAAGTTTTTTTGGGTTTTTTGGTTCTTAAGATGGTGAAATCGTTATACAAAAAATGTATCAATGGGTTTTTACTAGATTCATTCATTTCACTCACACCACCTTCATCATTAGTGCTTTAACCTTACATAAAACTAACCCCATTATAAATCTTTGAGTAAACTGCAATTTTGGTTCCTGTGGTATGTTGTCTGTCTCACCTTTGGTCCTCAGAAAATTTTTATTGCAAGAAAAACCCTGTGGTATGCAAAAGTGCTCGGTTTTGGTCCCTGATGACTAACACCGTTAAAAGAATCCGTTAAATTAAGGGTATTGTGGTCATTTTATGTTTTAATTTAATTTTCTATTAAAAATGCAATTTACTGAGGGTAAAGTAGTCATTTTAGACCATACCATTATTATTATTATTATTATTATTATTATTATTATTTAATATACACCCTCACCCATTGAGCCCACCTACACCTACAGGGCCGATTCCGGCCTCCCACCCCAACAACCCATCTTCTCCGGTGATATCTTCACCGTCCGACCACCGACATCCCCAGTTTTCTCTCATTTATCTCCCCTGCAAAACCCACCTGAAAACCACCACCTATCACCATCGTGAACCCGGATTTGAGACCCTCACATATCACCAATGTGAACCCTGATTTGAGACCATCTTCTCCGATGATATCTTCACCGTCCGATTATCGACAACCCCCTCTTCTATCATTTATTTCCCCTACAAAACCCACCTGAAAGCCACCACATATCACCACCTGAAAACCACCACATATCGGCAGAAAAAAGAGAGTAGAGAGAGAGATATGAGAATCGAGAGAGTAGAGAGAGATATATGAGAATCGAGAGAGTAGAGAAAGAGATATGAGAATCGAGAGAAGAGATCGAGAGGTCGGCGTCCCTGTGCGATTTTCCGCCTTCCTCTCGATCGCTGCAGCGCCACCACCACCGCACCTTCTCTCTTCTCTCTCTGTCGATCTCACATCCACACTCTCTCTTCTCTCGTCGATTTCACGCTGGCAGCAAGATTCCAGCGCCACAACAACAGCCCTAATCGACTTCTTGATCGATTCCACCTCACGGGGGTCGCCGGTGATGGAGATGGAGATGGCCGATGGGTCGCCGGTGATGGAGATGGAGATCGCCGGTGGTTTGCGAGTTGCGACATCTGGGTCTTTTGTTCTCTCTCTATATACACTATATAAATATATACATATATAATTAATATATTATAAATATAATATAGTATATAGTAATTGCAATTTGGTCCCTGTGGTTTTTGTCTTTAGTGAAAAACAGGAAAATAAAGTAAAATGACCAAATTGTACTCATGTACAAGTCACATGGGGGGTTTAACAGATCCAATCTAACGGTGTTATGCCTGAGGGACCAAAGCCGAGCACTTTTACATACCACAGGGTTTTTCTTGCAATAAAAATTTTCTGGGAACCAAAGGTGAGACAAACAACATACCACAGGGACCAAACAACATACCACTTTTACATACCAGAGGGTTTACCTTATAGAAACATATTGTATGGTTTCTTTTGAAGAAACATACATTTTGGCTATTAACCTTGTTTTCAATTTTGTTTTTCAGGTACAAACATCTTCTCAACTGATCAGAGCTGTATATGTAAAGCCTTTGACCATTGAAGATATTCCACTTTGACATAGATATATAAATGTGTATTTGTATTGAAAATGTATGTTTGTATATATAAATATAAATGTGTATTGGTATTGAAAATGTATATTTGTATATATAAATATAATTGTGTATTTGTATTGGAAATATACATTTGTCTGTATATGTGTGTTTGTATTTATATTGGAAATGTATATTTGTATATATATAAATATGTATTTGAAAGAGTAAAATTCAAATAAAAAGTTAGAATTATGGATTAGCGGCGGATAAATCTACCAATAATTAAAAAAATTAAATAAATCATTAAATAATTAATATTTTAATAGTTAAATTTATGGAGGACTAATTATTGGCAAATTAAAATTTATTTTTTGGAAATATAATAAAATATTTTTAAAAAATTAATTAAACTATGGGCAGATTATTTGCTGGAAATCTAACACGGTTTTTATTAGTGTGTAAAAAGAGGCAGCCTTTTTATACAGTTTTGCCAAGGAACCGTGTAAAAATGTCCTATTTTTTACACGGTTCAATTTAATAACCGTGTAAAATTGAGTTATTTTTACACGTTTTTTGTCAGTTTTTACACGGTTTTGGAATCGTATAAGAAAGGTACATTCTTACACGGTTCCAAAACCGTGTAAAAATGTCTCACACTTTTTTACACGGTGAGCTTTTACACGGTTTCAAAACCGTGTAAAAAGCCCTTTACAACAGTGTAAAAAGGCGTTTTTTGTGGTAGTGAAAGGGAACGTTCATTCACTATTCATGACGAATAACGCATTATTCAAAATTAATAATACAACATTCAGGATGAATAATACACGAATTCCTGATTCATGTATTATTAAACATGAATCATGTATTATTCACTTTGAATGTTGTATTATTCATCCTGAATGATACATTATTCATGATGAATAATATATGAATGACCCGTGAAGGTGTGAACACATGACGCATTCTCTTTTGTTTTTCGATTCACAACCGCGACTTGGTTTTATTCTTTCTGAATATGTGTGCACATCTCTAGGTGTCCACATTCAGTATGAATAACAAAGGTGAACGTTCATTCACTATTCAGGATGAATAATACAGTATTCAATATGAATAATATATCATTCAGGGTGAATAATACACGATTCATGAATCGTGTATTATTCACCCTGAATGATGTATTATTCATACTGAATGATACATTATTCATGAAGAATAATACATGAGTGACCCGTGAAGGTGTGGAGACGTGACACACTCTCTTTCGTTCCTCGGTTCACAATCGAAACTCGATAGGTTTCAGATTCATCTCGATGGGTGTTGGGTTACGGTAATGAATAATATGATGTCTTAGGACGTTGAAGAAAGTATTGTAGAAGGTGATGTCGAGTTACGGACTTACGGTGTCGAGATGTTATAAACACTTGAATACATAAATATTCATAATGAATATAACACATATATGACATTTCACGTAAAAACGGTTAAAACAACAAAAAAAACTATATCGAGATTAATGTCATATCGAAGAGCACGAAATTCTCGTTTTTTGATGTAATTTGTTTGATTAAAATATTAGTAATTTTTAAGATAATTTATTTTAAACTTTAAGGGGGGTAAAAGTTTTTAATTAAAAAAGAAAATAAAAAGTCAAATATGGTAGGCGTGAGTTTAAATTATCTTCCCTTTTTACCCCTAATCACCTTAATTAATAATTTCAATTAAAAATTCTATTTAATATGAGTCATTGGATCAATATAGATGGAAGGGCCAAGATTCGTCCTCACGTTCACAATTGAATTTGAGTTTTCATTTGAACTTTCCCCCCCTCTCTCTCTCTCTCTCTCTCTCTCTATATATATATATATATATATATATATATATATATATATATATATACACACAACACGGACCGGAATTATAAATGTAATGAGATCTATTATAAATGACTAAATATATATTATCTACTACTATCTTATGAAAAGAATAAGCAAAACCGTTTTTCAGCCTTTTACTTTCTAAACTAGCAGTTATTTTCTAAACCTCGTTCAGTTCACCTTCTACACTCCCGCATCCCCTCCAACCGTCCTCCTCCACGTTCTTAAGCCCCAAAGTAAGGAAGGGTTTCAGTCTATCATTTCAAATATATGGATACCATCCTCTAGCAATCCTCGAATTCCTCTTCACGAAAGGAAAACTCTCTGTTTTGGAGTTTACAGTCGAATGAATCTGTCACTCTCACTCAATATTGGGATGAAATCGCCCTCTGGCTTCTTTCTTTCTCCAGCGATTAGGGTTTAGGGGGAGTTTACAGTCGCCTGCATCTCGGTAATCATGAGACAAGGGTTCTCTGCAACGCGATCACCATTTCTTTGGGTTTCTTTGTTTCTTCAACATTTCATAGTTTCAACATCGTTGTTTTATTGTAATCGATTTTCGTACAACTATCGATTTTTTGTATATAAATCGTTACCACAATTTCATCTATTTGCTATGTGTTTCAGGTCCAATATGGTGATTCCCTTTTGTTTCAGGTTTGTTTACCAATCTGTTTTTTGGTTTCCATTTTCTCTCTATTGCTTATTTTTGTTTTGAATTGCAATCGATTTGTTTTGAAAGTCGAATAGATTTATCTTTCAAGTTTTCTGTTTGATTTTTCTTAGGGTTGGTATTCCTAATTATCGCATCTCAAATTAGGTAAACCATCGATTTCTGTTTATTTTTTACTTGGTTATTCATGCTCTCAAGTTTTCTTTTTGTTCACTTGATTTTGTTTACACTTGGTATTGCTCATTTATATGCAGGGCTTTTCACTTCTCAAGTAAACCATCAATTTTGTTTGGTGAGTTCGCTAAAGTTTTCTGTCTCTGGTTATTGCATCTCAAATCAGGTAGACCACCGTTTCATTCACTTTAATGGATTTTTTGTTTCAAATCTTGAGTGGTTCATTCATTTATCAATATGTTTTTTTTTTCACTTTCCAGTTTATTCTTTCCACTTTATAGAACACCCATTTTTGTTATTTTCTAAGCTTGATTTTGTTTTATTGATTTTGTTTTATACATCAACATGCTTAAGAGTGTTTTACTGTTCCAAGTACCAACATTACAGGAGCATCTACTCACATCAGCTTGAGTTTGGTTAATGCAGCTGGTTAGTCCATTACTCTTATCATCTCAATATGCTTCCATTTATACATTTAGGTGTTTCGGCATGATTATAGGCAAGCTATTTTCTTTCATATGTACATGTGTGTGTGTCTTGATGACTGAACATATATTATTTATTAGTAAAAATATAATTTCTTTAGGATGATTCAGAAGTGAGAACTAAATTATCTTTGTAAACATGCAGGAGAAGAAGGTGCTTGAAGTCCATGTAGAGAAAGGCATGCTGAATGGGCAGAAGATCACATTCCCCGGAGAGGTTGATGAAGCTGTAAGCTTATCAATACTTTCTATTTTGTGCTTTTTTGGATAGGTATATTGTACCTCAACTTACTTTGTATCTGTTTTGCAGCCTGACACAGTTACTGGTGATATTGTATTTGTGTTGCAACAAAAGGAGCACCCTAAGTTTAAGCGAAAGGGTGATGACATATTTGTTGAACACACTTTGAGCTTAACTGAGGCACTCTGTGGTTTCCAGTTTATCTTAACCCATTTGGATAGTAGACAACTTTTCATCAAGTCTCAACCTGGGGAGGTTGTTAAGCCTGGTAAGTTCTCACGATTTCTTAAGCTGAAAGGTTTATTTGTTTTCGCATACATTGTGAAATTGGTTTCATTTAACTGGACACCTGTAAGTCATCATGTATTATTGCTTCTATGGGGTCAATGTTTGTTTGCTTCTGTGGGGTCAGTCTGTATTCACTAATTTATGAGAACTAAAATAGTTTGGATCTCAAAGACCAAATACCTAAACGAGGCTTTCAGCTTTGCTCCTGGTTTGTTGTGGGATTAGGCAAAGCTACGGTACATTATATACATGGGGTTTGGCCTGGTGGCTTAGTTAATTGTTTTGTTTTTAATAATAGTTTTTTAGCATATTCTACTAACACTGGTTTTGTTTGCTTGTGTTGCTTTGCACCATTTACAGTAAGCAGTCAAGGTATTTAGTTAACCACCAATCTTTAAAGTCAAAAAGTTCTCTATGATTTTCTACTCACCATGACTCGATTTGTCCATGTCTTGATGGCAAAAGATATGGTTGCATTTTAAGAATCCTGCAGGTGAAGTTATGGTTGCATTTTAAGAATCTTGTTGGGTTTTTATTTGTTTTTTTGCATATTTTTTGCCATTTTTTTTAATTGAGACAACTTTTTGTTGCTTAGTGGTTGCTGATGTTATAGATGAAAAAGCTGAGGTTGTTTTGGAAATGGGTTTGAAAGATACAATGGTGGACATTGTGGGAACTGCAGATGTTCCAGTTTCTGAGTCTGTTGTTACTAAGCGAAAAGAAGCACAATCTGATGTTGGTAAGACAAAAGTGGGTGAACCTGATGTTCGTAAGACGAAAGTGGCTGAACCTGCTGTTGGTAAGGCAAATGCTGCCATTAAGCCAAAAGAGGCAGAGCCCGCTGCCATTAAGGCAAAAGAGGCAGAGCCCGCTGTCGTTAAGCCAAAAGAGGCCGAGCCTGCTGCCATTAAGCCAAGTGCTGCCATTAAGGCAAAAGAGGCAGAGCCTGTCGTCATTAAGCCAAAAGAGACCGAGCCTGCATGCGTTAAGCCAAACTGTTGGATTGCAATGTAAATGCTCTCAAGTGTTGTTGCTTGAATTTAACTATGTGGGAATTTTAGCTTACTGTATAACTAAGGTCTAAGGGGGTCATTTACTAAACACATATTGGTTCAATCATTTTATCGGATGAACATAGCAATCATCGATAATCTTACCCAATAAAAGGAAAGGGAAAGATGATCTTGCCTGTTATATGAGAGTGATGACTCTTACATTACAAGTGCTTGTAAAGTTATAAACGCTTACCATCAATCCATTTTGATGGCCCGGAATGTTACCTCATAAGGTTTAAAATACTTTACTTTTTGTTCACAACTCACAAGGAGAAAGTAACAAAGTCTTCAAAATCATTATCCCGCCGCATTGCGCGGGTAAATTACTAGTATTGTTTTGATTTAAATACGGATCTCCAAAGACAAAATCCAATACATATGTAGAAAACTGTTACAATCACAAATACTAATTTTTCAAGCGACCTTAAATTACATTCACACTAATGATCAAGAAAAAGAAGAATCATGCTGTCGAGTCTCTTTGAAACCAAATTTTTTGAGACACTTTTTATAGGCATCATCTTCTGTTGCTACATTTAGTAATTTGTCCTTAATGTGACATATAAGTATATATCTAGCCAAATAGGGAAAATGATATATAAAAATTGTTTAAAAATTAGAAACCATAAAAACCGATTTGTATGTGTTGTCTAACGGTGAAACAACACATGTAAGCATTCATTGTTGTTTCATATATGAAACATCAAACAGTGTTTTGCGTGTAAAAAACACAAAATTTTGTTATACATGAAACACACACTCATAGTTATACACAAGAAGAAGCACATGTGAAACATTATGAATCGATCATAACTTAAAATCAAACTTATTGGATGATTTTGGTTGATTTTCATGGGTTGGTTTTTACATATGCTATTTCATCTATGAAACAACATATGATTTTGGTTTTTATGGTTTCTAACTTGTAGCCGGTTTCTATATTATTTTCCATCATAGTACATAAGATCAAGTTCAAACAAGAAACGAGAAGGTAAAAAGTCCCAAGATCACACGTAATAACATATGATACTAACACTTAATTATATATGATTAAACACATGTTGTGTTAACTGACATATAGCAAACAACATTCTTATGCGTCCCTTTTGGATGTGTGTAATCATTGTATAATTAAGTATTCGTATCATATATCCATGTATGATCTTGGAACTTCTCTCTTAAAATTGTGTTTATTATCAAACTCATATTACAAACAATCTAACAATCTGAACAAAAATGATTTAAACTTCAAGAGAATTGAAGCTTAACAAGAAACCCTAATCTAGAATAAAGCAGAAACCCTAATTCTAGAGAGAGAGAGAGAAATGAGAGAAAGTTTGTGATGTTAGAATGAAAAAATGAATTGTGTTAATGAAAACATCCGACCACTGCATCCTTTTATACTCCAGCTCCAATTTTCACTTTAGTCCTCCAAGTCCTTATGAATTGCTCCGCTAACCTTTATGTTCCACAAGAAGTGAAGCACCATCCACAACAATAATAGTTTCCTAACTTTCGTCCCTGAACATTCAGTAATTCACAACACAAACATTTTAAGTTAGAACAATGTCAAGATTGGTACAAAACTTACCTTTTTAACACCCTCCCTCAATCTTGACATTGGAATAAATCCAACATTTTTAATTTACCACAGAGATAGTTATGCTGATTCACCCCAAGAGATTTTGTGAAAATATCAGCTGGATTTTCTGTTGAAGCAACCTTGACAGTTCTCAATATTCCAGATGCTATTTTATTCCTTACTTGATGAATATCTATCTCAATATGCTTTGTTCTTTCATGAAATCCCGGGTTATTTGCAATTTGAATTGCAGACTTATTGTCACAATTCAGACTTACAGGAAGTAAATCCTTAAGTTTTAAGTCAGTCAAAATATTTAAAACCCATACAATTTCACACAATGCAGAAGCCATTGCTCTATATTCTGATTCTGCGGAAGACCTAGAAACAGTGGTTTGTTTCTTACTCTTCCAGGATATCATACACTCACCCAAAAATAGACAATAGCCAGTCACTGAACGTCTTGTTGATAAACACTTGCCCCAATCGGCATCAACAAAGACATTCGGTTCTAATTCAGAAGTAGAAGCAGAAAAATTAATACCTTTTCCCGGATAAAGTTTTAGATACCTTAAAACCCTGAGTGCTAATTTTAGATGAGATAATCTAGGTGAATGCATAAACTGACTTAGACAATGGACAACATAAGCAATATCTGGCCTAGTAGCAAGAAGATAGATTAGTCTACCAATAAGTTTCTGGTAGCCAGTAAAATCCTTTAACAAAGGATCTTTAGCAGTTGACCCAAAAGTGTCGGTCACAATGAGATTCATATCCATTGGAGTATTAATAGGCTTAGCACCTAAATATCCAAAATCGTTAAGAAGCTCAAGACAATACTTCCTCTAAGACATACATACACCAGATTTGGTCCTTAAATTTTCTATTCCTAAAAAGAATTTTAACTCACCAAGATCCTTAATCTTAAAATTTGACTGTAATGATTTTTTACTTTATTTATTTCAGATATACTATTTCCTGTAAGTATGATATCATCTACATAAACTAAGAGAACAAGAAAAATAGAATCAGAAGTTTTAGTAAATAAGGAATAGTCACTTTCACTTTGAACAAACCCAATATTAGTTAAACATGAAGAAAGCTTCTCATACCACTGTCTAGGAGCTTGCTTCAGCCCATATAGTGACTTAACAAGCTTACAAACCCTTTTATCATTTTTTGAGAAATATCCAGGAGGTAAAGATATATAAACTTCTTCAATTAAATCCCCATACAAAAAAGCATTATTTACATCAAACTGACACAAAGGCCACTGATGTTGAACAGCAAGAGTTACCACATAACGCACAGTAACCATTTTTACTACGGGGGAAAAAGTTTCCTCATAATCAAGACCTTCACGTTGAGAATAGCCTTTGGCAACTAGCCTGGCTTTATACCTTTCGATTTCACCAGTAGATTTATATTTAATTTTATAAATCCACCGGCATCCGGCAAGTCGGTACGAACCCCAAGTACCATTACAGTACAATGCCTCCATTTCATCGTTCATAGCAGTGACCCAGTTGTGGTCCTTACAGGCCTCAAAAAAATTACTGGGTTCACTTGCTTTGTTAAGAGTTGAGACAAAACAGAAATTATCAGGACTAAGATAAGAATAGTACACAACTTTTTCTATTCCATATTTAACTTTTCCTTCAACTATATAATCACTAAACCGACTAGGCATGTTTGAAGGACGACTAGACTTACGAACAGAAACAATATTAGGTTCAGAAGAGTCACCCTCAGAAGGGGAACTCAAAGAATCATCATGATTTCGAACTGTTAAGGGACTAAAAGCAGTGTTACGATAGTCATCAGTTGCCACACCAGGACTTTGAAATCCGGCAGCCCTGGTAATAGTACTACCTGGAGGTTGAGGTCCGGCAGCCTTGGTAACAATACTACCTGGAGGTTGAGGTCCGGCAGCCCTGGTAAAATTATTATTTTCAGTTGAACTATAAGAATTACTTCTGATATTTGTATCTTGGCCACCCTGATGACCACGTTCACTATGATTCTCAGAACTATTAGAGTTAGTTTCATTTTGAGTTTTGTCCCTTGCATCATCATCGGGCACATCAGGAGTAAAATCATTAGTCTGAACTTTAGAATCAAAAAAATTTAAAGTGTTTAAATCACTAGAGCCTGAATCTTGTTTGGTTGCACTCATTTTAAAAGGAAATATCGTTTCATAAAATTTTACATCACGAGAAATAACAATTTGTTTTGAATCAAGACTATAAAGTCTATAACCATTTTTTGAATTAGAATAACCAAGTAAAACACAATTTTCAGCTCTTGAAGAAAATTTGTCTGAAATGTTAGGTTTTATAGCAAAACATAAACACCCAAAGTTTCTTAAATGAGTGAGAACATGTGCAAACCCATATACAAGATCATATGGAGATTTTCCATTAAGAACAGAGGGTGGAGTCCTATTTATGAGGTAAGTGGCAGTGAGAATACACTCAGTCCACATGTTCAATGGAACTTCTCCTTGAAACATTAATGCCCTAGCTACATTCAACAAATGTCTATGTTTCCTTTCTACAACCCCATTTTGTTGGGGTGATTAATTTTTTTAATGAATTATACCTTTAGACTTAAAAAACTCACCTAAGTTATGATTCAAAAATTCAGTCCCATTATCACACATGAACACCTTTATATGTTTCCAAATTATGTGAGCAATAAACTGTGGAAAGCAACATTATGATTATAAACTTCATCCTTATGTTTCATCAAATATACCCAAATTGAACGAGTAAAATCATCCACTATAGTTAAAAAATACCGGTATCCCTCCTTACTTGTCACACGGTATGGCCCCCACAGATCAAGGTGAACTAAATCACCAAGATTTTTGGCAGTGTGGTTACTCAACTTAAATTTGTCTCTAGCCTGCTTGGCTTTATGACATATTTCACACGGACTAGAATCATGGTCATCTCCTAGATTCAATATATTCTTTAAAACAGTGAGAACTTGATCTGCATGATGTCCTAACCGACTATGCCAGATTTGATAGGACACATTACAGTAGATAGACATATTTGACTTATTAACAAAACTGTTTGAAGATTTACCAATAACAGACTTACAACTGGTACCCTGATCAAAGAAGTAAAGACCTCCTTGTTTACTACTAGTCCCCATAACTTTCATTGTAGGAAAATCCTGAATAAGGAAGCATCTAAGCTCATTAAATCCAACAAAGATTTTACTATCTCTAGCAATTTTATGTACAGACAGTAAATTGACATGAAAATCAGGTATAACCAGAGCATCAAACATAGTTACCAGGTTGTTAAGTTTCAAGTTACCAATCTTATTAATTATGGCTTCATCACCATTAGGTTGAGTTACTTTTAATCTAAGATCTGAAATATCAACCACATTATCTAAGTTTGCAAGAGATGAAGTCATATGTTGATTTGCACCTGAATCTATGATCCAACCAGATTTATTCAGTTTTGAAGAAATATTAGAAGTATTTGCCATATTTACAGAAAACATACCATCCATATTGCCAGCAATGCCCTCAGAATTTTTCTGATCAATGAGGGACAACAACTTGGTGATTTTCTCTTCTGTGAGGGAGGAAGAAGGATTCTGACTTTGGCCAGACCCATCTGTAGTGCAAGCATTGCTTGAAGAATTTTTTAAAGATTGATTTTGCTTATTTTTTGTAAACTGAAAGTCCTTGGGAAATCCTATTAATTTGAAACAACGTTCAATTGTGTGTCCTGTTAAACCACAATGCTTGCATGAAAGAGAGGATTTCCCATATTGTTTCTTAACATTAGATGTTTTTCCAAAAAAGGCTGAATTTTGAGTTTTAGTGTCTACAGAGGAACGAGACACACCACGATGTGACTCTTCTCTGGAAATCAAGGAAAATGCAGTTTTAACTGAGGGAAGAGGGTCAGTAGTAAGAATGTTACTTCTTATATGCACATACATATCATCTAACCCCATTAGAAACTGCATGAGCTTTAACAATTGATTATGTTTTGAAAATTCATGAGCAGCATTACATGAACATGAAGGTAATTTTATTAAGGCATCAAATTGTTTCCAAATAGCATTTAATTTGTGATAATACTCAGAAACGGGAACACCATTTTGACTTAGGGAGTTTATCTTTTGATGAAGATTAAATGTGACTGAACCATCTATTTTATCATAAGTTTCCTTAAGTTCGTCCCACACATCAGATGCAACTTTAGAAAATACCTGGCTAACAAACAAATCCTCAAATATAGAACCAAGTATCCATGACAACACAACACAATTACACCTATCCCATTGTTTACCCAAAGTTTCATTATCAGAAGGACGAACAACAGATCTATTGACAAAACCAAACTTATTCTTAGTTTTAAGGGCAAGAGTCATAGCACATGACCAGACCTTGTAGTTTTCGGTACCTGTTAATTTCATACTTAAAATGGAAGTACCTGATGTATCACTAGGGTGAAGATATAAAGGATCTCCAAAGTCCAGTTTAGCAATCTGAGATTGCTTTACTGATCCTTTGGGAGAAGTTTCACAAGTCATGATAAAAATCAGGAACAACAAAAAACACACACAGCGAAACCTGAGAGACCAGAAGACATGATTCCTTGCCACTCGAAGGGTGGTAGGTCAAGTCAATCCCTCAGTCGCCAAACAGAAGAAGGATAGAAAAAAGAGACACACACAAGAGATGAAGAGATCAGAAGACTTACAGAGCTCTAGCAACACTGTAAGAAAAGAGACTTACAATGATAGTGATTTCGATAGCACAACGGAAAAACCAGTCCCAAATCTCTGAAGGATCAGAGATAAGACTTAACCTGAACACAACAAATGACCAGAAGTGGTCACGATCTAAGTCTACGGTGGAGGACAAGTCCAAACACACCACCACAGACTCAGAAAACAAGACCAGATCTAGAACAATAGACGTGTACAAAAAAATCGGATCCAGGTACATCAGATATTAACAGATCTACAGAACACCAGATCTTACACAAACAGAAGCTCACTAAAAAAATCAACCAGATAACAAGTATGAACAGATACTAACACCTCTTAGAAACACAGTGACAAGAGCTTCAGAAACACTAACAGGCAAGAGTCAACCCAGGTTAAACTCTTGTATTCACACTGTTAGGATCTGAAGACTAACACTTATGCATGTCTCTTTAAACAAATGTTTTTAGGAAGAAATATACAGTACTACAAAAAGAGAACATGCACATCAAGAACTAAGATAGCCAGATCTAGTTCAGATGCGACAGAGAACAAGAAGAACACAAGTACATAATTAAATCTATACAAGTAAGAACAAAGAAGTAGTACAACTATCAGATGAAAGAAGTACACAACAAAATACTCAGATCTAAGAAGATAAGCGTACCTTGATCAGTACACAACCAAATCTACACAGATAAGGATCTGATATATGAAAAACATCACTCGATAGTCCAGATCTAAACAGATAAGAAGTGATTGATGACGTAAAGCGTAAAATAGAACATGTTTAAACAAATATGAACTAGATATTAAGAAATATTAGAAGAAAAACATCTCCAATAGTTCAGATCTAGAAAGATAGGAACTAAAATATGAAGAACTCAGATAATCCTGTCCAAATCTAATCAGATGAGAACATGAATCTCGAGTGAAGAAGTATGATGAAAAATATGAGAGAACAAAGAAAAGAAAGCCTCGTTTTCTTGAAACAAACAGAAAAGAATTTTTCCAGAAAACAAAGAGAGAAGGTGATAAACACAACGTACCACAGAATCGGTGAAATGAGATCGAGATCAGAACCGTTGCTCTGATACCATCATAAAATTGTGTTTATTATCAAACTCATATTTCAAACAATCTAACAATCTAAACAAAAATGATTTAAACTTAAAGAGAATTGAAGCTTAACAAGAAACCCTAATCTAGAATAAAGCAGAAACCCTAATTCTAGAGAGAGAGAGAGAGAAATGAGAGAAAGTTTGTGATGTTAGAATGAAAAAATGAATTGTGTTAATGAAAACATCCGGCCACTACATCCTTTTATACTCCAGCTCCAATTTTCACTTTAGTCCTCCAAGTCCTTATGAATTGCTACGCTAACCTTTATGTTCCACAAGAAGTGAAGCGTCGTCCACAACAATAATAGTTTCCTAACTTTAGTCCCTGAACATTCAGTAATTCACAACACAAACATTTTAAGTTAAAACAATGTCAAGATTGGTACAAAACTTACCTTTTTAACATTCTCGCCAACTCACAAATTGATCAACTCCTTGCATCATCACCCTCCATATATTAGATATGTCGTTTTAAGTGGGTGAAGCTAACTAATAATTCTTGTAGTTCAAATCGTATATATAAAAACACGGATTCACATTGATAAACTTAAAGAGGCAGAATGTCATGAATTATAGTCAAGAAAATTAATAGTCCATACATACAAAAACACATGCTTTCCTAGTTTCCTTATCACAACTACTCCTTTTCATACATATCATTTCTCTAGTCTTTCCCATAAACCCACATCTTCATTCCATTAACACTCCAATACATACATACATACATACATACATACATTTCAAGTAATCTTAATTTCAAGAGAGAGAAAGATCTAGAGAGAGAGAGAGATCAGGGATCGGATGGGAAACTGCTGTCAAAAGCCTGTTAATAATCTTACAAGCACCACTAAATTCTCAATCTCAGGTGATTGATCGATTATCTTTATGATCACATTCTTTTAATTGATCATTTGTTTTATTGCTTTTTTAACGTACAGTTGCCGAAAACCCCAAAAAGAAAGCTATCAAGACGGAAAAACAACCCATCACGGCGGCGGAACACGGTTCTCATCATGGTGGCGCCTCCACTTCTCAAAAGGCAGTGATGTCTAGGGGGCAAATAGTAACACCAAACTTAAAGATGTACACTTTCGCCGAGCTACAGAGCGCCACCAAGAATTTCCGGCCGGCCACCATCTTAGGAGAAGGTGGTTTTGGACAGGTTTATAAAGGGTGGGTGGATGGTGTCACTTACGCGCCGTCGAAGGCCGGTGTTGGGATTCCGGTCGCCGTTAAGAAATCAGATTCCGACAGCTTTCAAGGTCTTAAAGAATGGCAGGTTTGTCTTTATCGCTTGTTTATTTCTGCCGGCCAGTTTGTTTTTCTTTAATTGAATTATTGGCTACGTAACAATTGCATGTCACAGGGTGGCATGTATGACGTTTGCATGACTTCTCCTTCTACTTGTATTTCATGCATTACAAGTAGTACCCTCTTTCCTCCAAAATACATATCTCCCATTCTTTTAGAGAGGCCGTTTACCATTTGCTTACTCGGGTAAGCGTTTACCAAGTCACATTACATTAGAAGTGATAGTCTGACCCGGTAAGAGCCAAGACAATGGCTGAGAGTCTGACCCGGTAAATGATGACGAAAGCTCTTACCACGATTAGCGCATACCGGAAACACTGTAGCATACGATATCGTTTTTATAGACTAAAACCTTACCCGGTAAGTAAGTGATAGTCTGGTAAGCTCTTATCCTAGTAAGCATTTAGTAAACAGACTCTTAGAAAAAGTTATTTCAAATCATGACCATGCAAATTATGATTATAGTTAATAAGAACATCTTCAATAGATTTTCTATAATGATAGAATTGTGGCAAAATTTGGCTTGACTCCGATTCTATAAATTGGAGAAGCATGAGAGATGAGAGATGAGAGATGAGAGATGAGAGAATGAGTATTTAATTCACCAAACTTAAATAATTGGACAAAAAAATATTATTAGAGATAAATACTTTTTTCATTATATTTTTATCAATAAGAAAAATTGATGGTAATTAATGTTTACAAAAGATTAATAATATTTTATTACATATATAAAGTTTTTTAATAATATAATTAGTATTATATAGTGAGGTTCAGGAGAAAACATTAAAAAAAGTAAAACTAAGGAACACCCTGGTGACCCTTAATCTTGACGGTATGCACTTGTGTATACAGGTAAAAGTAAGTTGTTTTTTTGGTTTTTATGCATTTGTGCATATGCACGTGTACATGTTATAAATTGTTTGTATGCACAAGTGTATACAGTCCAGATAAAGGGCTACCAGAGTATTCCTTATTTTTCCGTTTTTTTAAGGTTTTTCCCTAAACCTAACCCTAGTATTATAATCTTCAAAATAAATAACCAGTTTAAATTGAATATATTGAAGATGCTCTAAAACATCAAACTAAATAAACTCAATCCACATAACTATTAATCAATAATCTTTCTTGTGAAATACAAATTACCAAAAATAGTTGCTTTGAGTTGAGCCAACAAAATTAGTTGGTTTGGTATGTTAGTGTCCGTACAAAGGTCATTAAAGTCAATTCTATGTGTTGCAAAAAGTCGAGCTAATTTTCCTTATTTAATAAGACAACTTGGTTGAATGTGTATCTTTAATTAAAATATTCAAAAGTGACATATTTTGAATATTTTTTTCTATATATATATTTTAATACATGGTTATGAAAAACGTAGTAATTAAAAATTTATTTAATTTATAGTTGATTTCTTAAAATACTTCTAATTAAATAGTTTTCTAGACTGCTCGTGTTTCATTACCAAGAAAAATTCTAGTAGACATTTTATAAAATACTTTTACTTGTATTTTTGATATATCAAATAAGTATTGGTTATGCCAATGACGTGTAGCTCAGTTGGTAATGGGTGGGGGTATCTTTGTACAAAAAGCAGAAGATCTTGGGTTCGAACCCAAAACACCTCCATAGCCATCAGGGGCGGAGCCAGAAAAATCATTGAGGGTGATCCTTCTAAATAAGGCAAAGTGTAATAAAATGAAACAAATTTTGGTTTGGTTCTTATATAGTGTAGCTAAGAATTTTTTTCTCAATAGATTGTAACAAAGTTTTGACTATTTCTATTTTGTAGCCATGTTGACTAGTTAATCAACTGATCTTGGCATGGATACCTATTTACGAAACATTTACGAAAGAGTTACGATTAGTGACAAAAAGTTTGACATTCAAGTCA
Source organism: Saussurea involucrata (assembly GCA_033807775.1). Taxonomy (NCBI): domain Eukaryota; kingdom Viridiplantae; phylum Streptophyta; class Magnoliopsida; order Asterales; family Asteraceae; genus Saussurea; species Saussurea involucrata. Next base: position 33,635,518 of record CM066315.1, read on the forward strand.
TCAACTTCTCATTAAATAAAAAATTTCAAACTTTGTCACATTAAACATAAATTTTAAAACTTGTTGCTTAGTTGAGAAAAAAAAGTTATTTGTTACAGTAAATATAAACCAAAACAATTTTTGTTAAAATTTTATGTTAATAGAAAATATATAAATACTATACACATTATATTAATAAATCAATATCATTGGCAGATCTTTAAAAATTAATTCATAAACAAATTAGGAGGGTGGCCCTGTGTGATTGTAGTCTTACAAGAAAGAAAAGAAAAGAAAAATACTTATGTATTATACAAGAGTTTGGGCTTCCAGGGTTAGCCAAGGATAACTTTGGGCATATGCTAGCTCCGCCAGTGATAGCCACAACTGCTGAGTGAGTCAGGTATGCCTCTCACATTATGGATAGACAACCGATTGTGGACCGGTTGGGGTTGCCGGTATCAACCTTTTATACAAAAAATAAGTATTGGTTATCTTAAGATGTAAGCAAGCAATACAGGTCTATGAAGTAATTCAAACAATTATTTTTTTAAATATATAGGGAATATAATCTATGAAAAAAAATGTATATCTTTTTTATTAAAATAATAACAATAAATATAAGGTTGAATATGGGGGATATATTGACGTAAGAGCTTTTTTATAATTTTCAACCTATTAATAATAATATATTAATTGAAGGGATATATATTATAAGGTCAACTGTTGACTTTAAGGTCTTTGTCTAGGGTGAACTGTGAAGAACAAGAACTCATTTGACAGCTTCAAACATCTCTTCACTGTATGAATTATTTAAATAAAATAAAATAAAACTTTGTAGTAGCAATATTACAGTAAATTTAGTTTATAAGACGTATAGACATTTCAATTATAAACTCAATTTGTTGTGTGGATTAAAATAAGTATAGGTTATATGTCGTTTAAACTTTGGTTCAAAGGTGCAACATAAATTAATGTTTTTTACTGAAAATTATGACTAATATGGAACAAATAATCGTACCCAGTCTCTTTTATGTCCTAATTTGAATAAAAATTGTTATTTTTAATCGAAGTTGGATAAAAAAAAGTTATCGAAGTTGCGTCTTTTTTATGTCCTAATTGTGATATGGGAGTGGAGGACTGCAGTAATCTTTTCTTTTCATGCCTCGTCGCTAAAGACTTATGGGTTCTTATTGATCGTTGGTGACAAATGGATATTCCGAATCTCCATTAGTATTCGGATTGGGTCTCTTAAATTGTCTCGATTCAGTTGAAGAAGGTTTTTTTTATGCTTTGAGGCGGTTACGCTTACCACTTTATGGTCTATATGAGTGTTTCAGAATGATATTTTCGATCTTTGACAACCCAAAGCCAAAGAAGGCGGCGATTTTTGAGAACATTATAACTCGTGCTTACTTTTGGGTAATTCATAGAAGTATCAATTTGTCCATTAATTGGGTTGCTTGGCTTACAAATCCTTCCCTTGCCATTAATTTTATGTAACTGTTTCTCTTTTTAGCTTCTTGCTAGTTTATAAAATCTCGGCGTTAAAAAAAAAAGATAATCATACCCAGTCCTCGATCATTTATGATTGAGATCGATTTTATGTTAAAGTTTATTAAAATTTCAAATGTTCTTGATCAATATGATATATATATATATATATATATATATATTTCTCTAATTATTATAAGATATTTAAGACTATGATTTATATATTTTTATTAGAAAAGTAATTAAGATTTCTTAACTATTATTGATGGAATTGTTGATGTGTGTTGACAGGCAGAAGTGAAATTCTTGGGGAAATATAGCCACCCAAATCTTGTAAAGTTGTTGGGATATTGCTGGGAAAATAAGGAGTTTCTTCTTGTTTATGAATACATGCAAAAAGGAAGCTTAGAAAACCATCTCTTTAAAAGTGAGTCTTTTTATATATTACAATTCATAATAGATTATTATGTATGTATGTATGTATGTATCATCTCTTATCAGATAAGAAATGTCGTTTAATTAATTACCTAACACTCCTTAATTAGTCTATAAATGTTGTTGACCAAGATGTTAATACACACAGTAGAAATTAAGAGATTTACTTAATTACTTATTCAGATGATAGTGTTTCCAATTCTATCCTCACTTGGTGGGCCTCCCATTTCACCAATGACACAAAAAATTTATGCCATCCAACCACCCTCATTGAAACCCATGGCCACCCCAAAATCATTAATTAGTTGTTATGTGATAATTAAATAATGTTAACTTTATATATATTTTATGATGTGTCATGTATCACATATATGCAATTAATTAACATCTTTACATGATTTATTGTTTCTAGTTGTTGATTTTATAGTTATAAATAAATGATTTATTTATTTTAAATGGATTTTGCAGAAGGTACAGAACCACTATCATGGGAGACAAGGATTAAAATCGCCATTGGAGCATCTCAAGGACTTGCTTTCTTGCATACCACTGAAAATAAAGTCATTTTTAGGGATTTTAAGTCCTCAAATATTTTATTAGATGTGGTAAGTGAAGCAACATAAAATACATTCCAAAACCCCATATACAAAAGATATTTTTTAATTCTAAATTTTTGTGTGATCAGGATTTCAATGCAAAACTCTCGGATTTTGGGTTGGCAAAGTTAGGTCCGATCAATGGAGAGTCTCATGTCTCAACAATGGTAATGGGCACATATGGTTATGCAGCTCCTGAATACATGATTACGGGTTAGTATCTTGTCTTATTTCCGATTGTTTAATCTTCAATTTTGAAGGCTTATCTTGCTAGGGTTTCTTCCTTTTAGGGTTTAATTTATCTTCAATTTATTCATTTTAGGGTTTAATTCATCTTCAATTATTTCATGTTGGGGCTTTACTTAGGTTTCTTTTTATATTTTGGTTTTCACAATTTAATTCAACTATGAGTCTATTGTCTTTCGAACGGTTAATTCTATGGTTTACTCTTGTTTAGGGTTTAGAGTTTTTTGTTTTCGTTTTTCAGGATTGACTCAACTAGGGTTTTCGATCAGAGGTTTAAACACACGGTCTTTTTGTTTTTGTTTTTAGGGAATGATTCGATCAATTAGGGTTAATTTCTTCGATTAAAGGTTTTAAACACGTTGTGTACTTGTTCTTAGGTTTTTTTTAGGAATTGATTCAGTTAGAGTTTCTTCGATTAAAGGTTTTAAACACACGGTGTACTTGTTAATTCTTAGGTTTAGATCAACTAACGTTTCTTCATTTTAGGGCTTGCATCATCCAAGGTTTGTATATATGACATTCCTTTATTTTCCAATAGTTTTGTTGTAAACTAATATATTAATATCATTGTATGTGTTAAAAATACATAAAAAGAAAACCTATAGCAATTTCGAGTGGATGATTACAAACATTTTTCAATCGTCAATATTGTATTAAATAAAATCATTAAACTGTAATAAAATTACACAACTCTTTCAACATTTTTCTAGATTCATGATATAAACTTATTATAATAATATATGCTTAAATAAAAACACACACAAAATACTTGGTAATATTGTAACAATTAAGACACAAACTATACTCTATTCAGGGGTCGTTTATCAAATGCTTACCCGAGTAAGCGTTTATCAGTCAAATTTAACACTATGACTTACTTACCGGGTAAGATTTTAGTCCGCTAAGTCGGTTTCGTATGCAACAATTCACCCGGTAAGCGCTAACTGTGCATGGTAAGAGTCGTTGTCGCCATCACTTACCGGGGTAAGAACTCGATCCTTTCATTCGCTCTTACCGGGTAAGATTTTTGGTCCTTGCCATATCAATCCGGTAGGTAAAGTTACTTGGTAAACGCTTACTCGGGTAAGTGTTTGGTAAACGGACCCTTAGGTGGCGTTTGTTTTTTAAGAGGTCTGAAGTGTGGCGTTTGTTTTTTAAGAGGTTTAAAGTCTGAAGTCTTATTTCACTTTTGATTAATAAGAGGTGGTGCTTTAAGAGGTTACAAGACATTGGGTTACCTCTTCTACTTTCAGACATATTTCAGACTTAAGAGCCTCTGAAGTCTGAAAAAAACAAACGGTTTGAACGTAAAAATGTCTGAACAATTCAGACTTCAGAGGTATTAAGAGGTTTTTTCAGAAAAACAAACAGCCCCTTAGTCTTAAATTAATAAGATGTCAATGCAAATTTGCATATTTATCCATTAACAATCATTATATGATATTTGTGAAATTGATTTTTGGTTCACGGTTTTTTTTTTCTTCTTCAAATTTTGTAGTATTAAATGACATTGTAAGTATAAATTGGTTATTAGTTAAAAACTCTTGTTAGGCTATTTGCTAATTTAAAAGTTGCAATTTCTTTAATATGGACTTTTTAACCCTTAAAACATTAGCACAAAAATGTGAAAGAAATACATCAATAATTAATAAAGGGCTTTGATGCAACTTCAGGTCATTTATACGTCAAAAGCGACGTTTATGGCTTTGGAGTAGTCATGCTAGAGATGATAACAGGATTACGTGTACTTGATCCTAATCGACCTAGCTCGCAACAAAATTTGGTGGATTGGTCTAGACCTTTCTTAGCCGATACAAAAAAATTACGAAGAATCATGGACCCACGAATGGAGCAAGCTTACCCTTCAACATGTGCAATTAAAGCAGCAGGACTTATCCTACACTGTCTTGATCCAAACCCAAATAACCGACCTTCAATGCAAGAAGTGGTTGCAAGTTTAGAAGAGATGAATGCAATTAAAATGAAACCGAAGCGGTTAAAGGCCGACACGAAACACTTGATGAGCCCACACCACAAGCAAAAGCTTGGTGATTGTCGTCATGAGAATCATCAGCGGTCTCCCCTCCATACAAAGCAATTAAGGGGGAGGAGCTCGGGTTGATCGATCGCCCATTCAATCCTATAATAAAATGGCTCCTCGAGTTATTTGAAAGTTCAAATACATGTTTAAAATTGTCAATAAGTTAGGAAACGATATTGTAATTATGGTCGATATATAATCATGAAGGGTTGGTCATGTATTCTTGATTATAGAATTATTTTACACAAAATATGCTATTTTTTTCATTGTTTATAAATAACAAATCATTTATGTCATTGATTTTTAGTTTATTTATTTAAGAATCAAAAGCAAAAAGTTACATGCCCACCTATATTGTTGCACCATAGGAAGCGACCAAAATTTCAAGCAAAAAATATATGTACGTGCGCATCAACCCCTCGATGCAGATTTGCTGACTACTTCAATAGTCACTTTTTTTAAGGCATAGCGGCATCGACCCTTTCGATCAACTACCACGAACACAACGCACACACGCACGCACGCCCCTTATCAGTTTTATTTCATCTGATGTTTAGTCTCAATTTATTTTATTCGTAAGATGAAATAAATATACGGGAATTAAAGACACAAAAGGTATTATTTTGTATGGTAAAAGTAAACTACAGGATTCAGGACAGATTATGCACCCCAGATCATCTCCATCTCTAGTAAAGCTGTCCACGAAAATGAAACACTTGATGAAGGAACGCATGTCTAGTAATTAGAACCACCAGTGGTCTCCCCTTGGTTCAAAGCAAGGTAGGTAGTTTGGTCCACGAGCATTCGGGTATTGGGTTTAAAAGTGTGCATCGGTTCAAACCCAGACATAAACAAACCAAACCATGACCGGAAAATAAGGAAATTAAAATGAGAACTAGAGATTATAATGGTTTATAATCTTCAATTTTATTATAAAACAAATACCTTCTTTTGGTAGTTAGTCATTTCTCTTATATTAGATGTACCCCATATATATATATATATAGGGAAGAGTTCAATAGAGAAGTCTAAATAATTGAAGAAATAGAGAAGTCATCATATCCCTTGGATTAAATGATCCACGGTCAGGAAATCAAGGTCCAAATGGAATACACCGGATAAATTCGCGTGCACAGTAATTAATATAGGACGCTTAGGGGTATTTTCGTAATATGCACATCTAAATAAAAATAGGCGGCAATTGAATCATAACACTACACAATACTACTCATTACGCTATTTTATCAAAAACCGTACCCTCCAAAACCCTCATTCATCACCAAAAACATCAAAAATCCATCTCTGATTCATCGTAAACCTGTAACAAATGGCAAAAACTCGAAAGTATTCTACAAATCCTGAAGATGAACAAGCAAAAAATCAGAGGAACGACGAAAATCCGAATACAGAAGATGAAACGTTGATTACGCTTGTTAGAGACGGTATTTTATACATATTTATTATAAATGTTTGAATGTTTATCGTTATATACAATGAATCTACGTTTAAGAACATGATGAAATGATTTAGAAAAAAATTTAGGGTTAAACAAAGTTCATAAATGTTGTTTTGTTTTTTCATTACAGCGAAGAACACGGCTGGGATTCCAAAAATAAAAATAAAACGAAGCAAAAAAGTCAAAGCAACCGCATGTATATTCGTTCATATATGAATGTTCAATAATAAATAGTTCATATATGAATGTTTATTGTTTTATTATGATATTTTTCACTAGATCTAGGGTTTACAGATGAACATTCATTTATGAATGTTAAGATATTTGAAAGTTCATATATGAATGTTAAATATTTTTTCGTTTTATAACATACTTTTAAGTAGATCTAGGGTTTGGATATTCTAAAGTTCATATATGAATGTTCATATATATGAACATTCATATATGAATGCTCATATATGAACTTTCAAATATGAATGTTGAATATTTCAAATTTCATATATGAATGTTAATAATACTCGAAAGTTCATATATGAATGTTAAATATATGAACATTCATATATGAATGTTAAATATATGAACATTCATATATGAATGCTCGTATATGAACTTTCAAATATTAATGTTGAATATTTCAAATTTCATATTCGAAAATTCATATACGAATGTTGAATATTCCAAATTTCATATATGAATGTTTTGAATGTTTTTTTATTGATTTGTTGTTTATAGTACCTGAAGATCAACAAACAACAACAGCACAAGTGGAAAAGACAACTGAATTGAAAGACCCAGAAGAAGGTAAAAATATATATCTTAGTATTTTAGAATTTTCATAGATTCATTACATATAAAAACATTTGTAATGCAGGAAAGAAGATGACAAAGACCAAGATAAGGATACTGAAAATGAATCAAGATCGTTCTTATTCGTATGTTATAATTCAAGGTAATATTCTGTGATTTCTTTCATCTTGAAGATTTATTTTAAGTTTTGGAGGAAGATTTTATAGATCTTGATGGTTCTTGATGAAGAAAAGAAGGTAGATATTCTTGATCTACTTCTAAATCAGTTTATGCACGCCAAATGCTCGATGAAATGTCTACAACTGATTTGATGTTGTTCGGATTTGATAAAAGTCAGATCTGAAAGGAATTTAGATCTTCAATTGCTCACAATTAACTTTCTGGAGTAACTAACCAGAAACTTGATTTTCTGCAATTTTTGTTCTAAAAATGTTATGGAGATCGACTCAATATTTCTACATCAAATTTGATTAAATTTGAAGTCGTGCTTATATCCAACAATGATTAAAGAAATGTCACAGAAAGCTATTGTTGTTTGCTATTCAGAACTGTTGTTATAGCAGATTATGCAAATTTGGAGTTGGTGTTCAATCAAGAAATTGATTGATGCGTTATCTTTGTGGTTCAGAACAATCCAAAGGTCATGCAGATACTGCTGTGTCTTGAACTGCTTGTTCAGATCTGTTGTTAGTATCAAATGTCTGCAAAAGTTAATCACAGAAGGCTCTGCATCAAATCTCGAAGTGTATAGTGATTTACAGAAGGTTCTAAAGCAGTTCAGAAGCATATTCTGATTCAATGTGCGACAGATTCTTATCTAAAGCTTTTGTACTCAGAAAACTGCACAAATAATGAGATCTCTGGGTTAAGCAGAAACTTCAAAGAAGAAACGAGTGAACCAAGTGTCATTGATAGATTCAGAACTCCATGATTGATGATTCTTTCTGCAGTAAAGCAACTGTCCAGAATTAAAAAGATCTGAATCGTGCAGAGCTTAACTACAGTTCGGTGCTGATTGGAGCTGTACAAAACAGCAGATTTGAGTTTGATGTCAAAGAATAAAGTGTGTTGCTGTTAAACAGAAAATTACAGCTGCTGGTTCATAACAGAAAGTTGAAAGTTGCTGTTTGTTGTGTTTTTAAAACAAAAATCTGAAAATCTCAAACAGAAAAGTGTTGAAATTGCTGTTGTGATTGGAAGACTTTTATTGTGCAGCAAAAGTATCAGAGATAAATCAAAGGCATTCAGATTTCGTTTATGACTTATTCAGAGTTACAAGGAAATTCAGAAGTTGTTCTGATTTCGATCATATTGTTCAGAATTCTGATTCAAGACTAAAATGTAGCAGTTCTGATCGATCAAAAACTAGTCAGAGTCATGTTTGTTCAGAAATCGATCAAAGGATGATCAGAGCTTATCAAATGCTATTCAGAGTTCTGAGCATAAGTTGTCTGAATATTTAGAATTCTAATTCCAATGTTCAGAATTCTCATTGTGAAATCAAGGTTTGTTTGACATTTCAGAACTTTGTTCAAGACAAGTCAGAAGTCTGATTGTTTATATTCAGAACTATGATCAAGTGTGATCAGAATCATACTCAAGCTTTCTCAGAACATTCTTGTGTAATCAGAGAATCAACAAAGGCCATTCAGAATTCTGACTAAGAGCAATCAGATTTATACTTAGAATTTTTCAGAGCAATCAAGCTTACTCAGAATTCTGATTGAACAAGTCAGAACTTTTATTAAGACTTCTCAGAACAAAAGTCTAATACCTGACAGATTTGCACACCTGTCGTATTTTGATCAGAACTCCCTCCTCGAAGCTCCAAATTTGACGATTTCAGATGCGCTTGATTCCTAAGACACAGATGAACATTTTTCATGTTTTGAGTTTGTTCTGAATCGATGTGCTAATTGGTCAGGTTCTGTGTCAAAGTCAGTGTATTGCTGCTGGATCGAAGCAACGTTTTTCACGATATTTCTCCCAATTTTCAGAATGATGTTCTATCTTCTATTTTTGTGGATCCAAGCTGAGTTATTGAAGTGTATTGAGACACTCCCTCCTATGATCTTAATGGATTAAGCTCTTGAGCTTAATGGTCATTCAACTCGCATTTCAAAGACGAATTCTTTATTATAAACTGAGGTGGTTTCAGTCGAGCTTATTGCACATTGGATTCGATTTTAAAGTTGTAATTTGTGAAGAAGAAGAGCAAATTTTGAGGGGGAGCTTGGATAGATTTGCAAGGCGTGAAGATGTGCAACACTAAAGTTTTCAAAGAAATCAAGGGGGAGATCATTTGAAGATGCTTTCTTTATAAAACTTTAGGGGGAGATTGTTGGGTCTAGAAAGCCCCAATTATATAGAAAGTTTTATAAAGTTCATGTAAAGTCAATGAAAGTCAAATGTATTGTAATTAGCTTTATAAGTATTTTGGGCTTTGGGAGTTTAATGGGCTTGGGCCCATGTCATGTAATTAGACACTATAAATAGGTGTCTTGGGCTTACATTGTCATTTGAGACTTTGAGACAATTGAGAGAATACACAGTGTGATTTGAGAGAGTCGTATATCAATTTCTCCCTCCATTATATTTCAAGTATATGAATAGAGATCATTCAATAAATTGTTCTTCATGTCTATCTCTATTCTACTTTCTATGGAGTATTCTTGATTGTTGCTTCAACTATGGGACTTACAAGGGGGGAAGTCTCAACTCGTTGTCTGAAGAAATTTTCACAAATTGCATATAAATGCCTTCTCTGGTCTCCAAAGGATCGACCCACAATGACGGAGGTAGTGGCTCAGATAGAATTTGTATTGGCGTTGGCATTGCAAAAGCACGATGGAGTGACGGTTGTTGAAAAGGTGAGGTCGCTGTTCTTGAATATTCCAGGTAAGCTTGAGTTTTAAGAAAACTATTTGTGTGTGGTGATATTGTTTTCACAAGCACTATTCAATTTCAGGACTTAATATATTAAAGAAACTTTAGGTTGTCCATTATATTGAAACCCATACAATGAGTGAAGTACATACAGGATGTGTCTCTAATTCATGAATGGCTGCTTGATAGACCTGACTTTGATTATCTATGTATTTATTATGTATATAAATATCCATATGGATGTGTATGTACATGTCTATATATGTATATGTATGCTCCTTTTTGGCGAAGAATAGGAGTATTAATATTCAACAATAGTTGAAAAAGATATTTGCAGCATAATGGTCAAACTCAAATGAAACAAACCATTTAACCCAAGGTCTAAAAGCAAGTGCTTAGACACAAAAAATAAATATAAGTTCAACCAAAATCTGACCAATGCAGGTGTATTTAAAGCTATGCAATGCAGTTAATTTCGATGAAATTTCAGTGAAATTTTGGTAATAGCGGGAATTGCGGTCCCTAGAAAAATTTCGGTTCAAATTTGGTCCAAAATACGGAGCCTAAAATATCGGCGAAATTCAACCGAAATTTGAGTCTGAAATTTCGGTCGCTATACCGAAATAATATGTACAAGGCTTTTGAGTTTTACAAAGCTTGAGTATTTTTGGGCTTTTTATTTTCAGTTTTTGGGCTTTTTTTATCTTCAATCCATCCATCTAAAAGGCTTTTTGACCTAAATTAGTAAATGAGACATCTGATTCCACAATCCAGGCATCGCTTCCAACTTCCAAGAGACCCTTTGATCGACTCCACATTGCAATTAGTTCTCATCTACAAGCTTTATAAACTCTATTACTCTATTATTATGTTACTTGTGTGGTTTGAAACTTTTTTTGAACTATTAAGTTATATGTTATATATATTCATATTTAATTTTATGAACCTATTTTTTCACCGCTATTTCACCGCAATAACCGCTATTTCAAATCAAGGTCCTGACCGAAATTTCCGCAATCGGCCGCGTTAACCGCTTAGATTTAAAGACCCTGAGCAAGTTGCAAGCAGCTGAATATCAGGTCAATTGAGATAGAATCCAAGGCTGGTTATACCAAATGTGTCACAGCTTATATTGCAACCAAAAGGGATGATAGTTTGATAAATAGCCTATTTAGCAGTCCCAACCATAGGAAACTCTGGACCTTCCCCCTAGGGGGTGTGGGGGGGGGGGGGGGGGATTTGGTTGTGCCACTCATGATTGACCCCCCTGGACCTGGGGGATTACTAAATAGAATTTTGTGGAGCTAATGGTGATGTTTCGTTCACCAAATGGGAGCCATCCTCATCTGGAGATCATTGCACTGTTCTAAACAAAGCGAATAAGGTTTGATCTCATGCAGAAGCTGAAAAAGTTGGGAAATCCCTGTTTGTCCGTTGGGAGAGAGAAGCCTGTGAAACAGGATTTCTCAATGCATGGCTTGGTTTATGTCTTGCAAATAGAATTCTTCATCTTTGCCCTTTTATTTGACAACTAAGAAAGAGTTCAGGTCACATGGACCTTAAGTTTGGTGTCCCTATCCAGTGATCTTGTTAAAGCAGGATCTTGTCCCCCTTCCCAGATAGCCAGATCCAATTATGAGACCGAGTATGTCATTCGTTGGATCAATCTTTTGGAGGTGACCAATAGTTCTCCAAGCATGAAGCAAGTGATAACATAGACCCCTGTATCTTGCAAGTCCCCCATAAACTTCGGCTGAATGAATTTTTTTGAACAATGATGTCCCAAGTTTTGACCCCTTGGTGATATAAACCAAACCAAACTAAAAATCTTTTTATTTATATCTTAATTATATATATTTTATATAATAATTAAGAAAAATTAACATTTTAGTTTGTCAAAAAACAACAATAGATGAAGTTTAGAAGAGCTAATGAAGAGCAATATGTAATTATGTATAGTAAACAACATGAAAAAAGATTAAACAAGCAAGGACATTAAAAGCATGGTTTCTTATGTTAATGTTCTTTCCACTTTTATCTCTATTGCTTTTTTAATTTCAGTTATGTACTTCCATTTGGTTTCAGTAGTGCATACTAAGAAGTACAGAAGTAGACAAAAGTGGAGCAATGCCAACAAAAGTAAACTGCCCATACTAGACAAAGTAGCTTCCACAATGGCAGAAGGGAGAAGTGAAGGTGTAAATAACAATGTCATTTTAGTAGGTCTCACTAAGACAGCAGCAGAAGAGAGCAGTAAGAACATAAACAAAGGTGTCACAACGGAAGAATCCACTATGACGATGGTAGGAGGGAGCAGTGAGTACGTAAAAGCAGCTGTTGTACCCACAGAAGCTGAATGTCATCATGCTTCTATGATGTTGCAGGCACATCCATTGAGTAGTCAGATAGGGACACATAACTTAAAGGTATTCACATTTGACGAGTTACAGAGGGCAACCCGGAATTTCCGGCCATCAGCAATGCTTGGATTTTCTGTTGGCGAGTCGGTCTATAAAGGGTGGGTCGACAGGGAATCATATGCACCATCAGTATGTGGCGTTGGGATAGCTGTTGCCATCAATCTTTTAAACACTGATAAAGTTCAAAGTCTCAAAGAGTGGCAGGTCTGTTTATCTTTAATACCATCAAATTTTGTTTCTCTTGTTTTGAATTCTTTGGAGTGATTGGTATTTTCTTAAATAATTATTACGACTTGACACAAATGACCATGTTCGATGGTACTAATTTTCAATAACTCGGACCTTTTTTGTATAATCATGCATGGCACAATGCATGACCTATAGGACAACTATGTGATTGCATTTGTTGTATCCACTATGACAAAAAAGGAAATGGAATCCATCGGCAAAAATCACAACAATAATGTTTTTATTTTTATTAAGTTTTCAAGCTAAACATGTCTGTTTGTGCAGTATAATCATCAGAAACCTTGGCAACATTGATTTTGGTTCACAAAATTCCCACCATTCTGTAGTTATTGAAGTTAAGACATTGCTTCAGAGAAAGAGACAAATTTGTGGTATAATATTTGTTATGTTTAATTTAGTGAACGATTTATTGTGTGTTTGCAACAGGCAGAAGTGAACCGGGGAAAGCTTAGCCATCCCCGTCTTGTTAAACTTTTGGGATATTGTTCAGAAGATGGAAGGCTTCTCCTTGTACACGAATACATACCTAAGAGAAACTTAGTAGAGCTTATTGGCTGTAAGTACTTCCTCTGTACCCAAAAACAAACTTGGACCTTTTGGCAGTAAAGGAAGATAATATGGAAATTTTATTTAAACCAGTAGTTTACTTGTGTGATGCTCGGATATAATTTTTTAACCACAAACACAATCAATTAATGATATGTGTTATTTTGCCCAAACATAATAATTATAATGTTAGAGGGTGTTGCCATTTCCTCCACTAGTCCACTTAACCTTTATAGTGTTGATATGTGATCCTTTGCTCTGTGAATGGAGTATTAACCATGACATAACTTTCAATTTATGAGAATAATGGTGTTTTTTTGCTTTATTTGGAATTTTGCAGACTGTCCACTTCAATGGGGTACGACATTGAAAATTGCCATTGGAGCAGCCCAAGGCCTTGCTTTTTTGCACACTGCCGAGAGCACTCCCATACATAGGACTTTCAATGCTTCAAACATTTTGTTAAATAAGGTATATAGAACCCTAATTAGCATGTACATTTTCTTCTAGTAGAATTCTGCTAAACAAATAATCAGTGATAGAAGAGACAAAAACTTGTCAAATCACACTAATCATAGTGGTGCAAAATACTTTCGCCTTACAATCAAGTCAGCCTTTTGAAGCCTAATGATTTTGTCCTTTTGTGATTTTGGTGATAGGATTTTGAGGCAGAGCTCTATTTTGGATCGGCAACGTTAGGCCGGGAGTCTGGAAGAATGTCGATGTTAGATAGTGACATGGTTACCAGTACAGGCCAGTTCCCTTATTTAACATTAATATAATGTTGTCAATATTAGTGTAATTGATTGTTGAACTCGTTTATGTTGATTATTGAAGTCATATTATGTTGTTATTCCTGTCTTTTTTCAAAAGATTTGGATCCATTTATTTGAAAGTGCTATACAATTACAGGTCATTGGTGTTTCGAGAGTGACGTCTATGCCCTTGGAGTGATGATGCTACATATGATAGTAGGTTCACGTTTTTTTATGGAGAATCGGTGGCCCTCACTGCAGAGTTTAATGGAGCGTGCTAAACCTGTCTTTTCTGATCATACAAAACTACAAAGAATCATGGATACATGGTTCGAAAGAGGTAATCGTCCAAAAGGAGCAAACGAAGCAGCTGATCTCATGCTAAGTTGTCTTGAAATCGACCCACAAAATCGCCCTTCTATGAGACAAGTCGTCGCTAGCTTAGAAGGAATTGATTCAATTGAGATGTAACCAAAGGAGTCCAACAAGCCAACCGACACGCGGATGGCACTAATTCACCTTGCCCATTGGGCTCACTCGAACTCTCAGTGACTTTGGCACTGGACGTTCCCCAAACGGGTACTGTCGGGTTGGGTGAATTCAATAATAGACGCCTGTTGGTTCATGATCTAATCTCCAATTCTCCATGCTAATGTTGTCTTCTTCTCCATAAGGTTTATGTAGAATTCATTTACCATTGTTGATTTTAATTCATACCATCATGTTATATTTCTAACTATTCAAATATTTAATTCTAAATCTATGATAGTTGTTAGCAAGTGTATTTTGGTCCAACATTTTAGTTTTTAAGTGAAATATGGAATATCATGGATTAGTGTTTCTCCCATGGGAACACCTATATACATGTGGAATTTACAGGGTTTATTTGGTTTGATTTTGTTTATTTCTTGAAAATGGAATTACATATGTAAATATGTATCAAATTGTGGTCGAGTATGATACGAGTTAGGAGGTGCCGACAACACGCTTGTATAAGCTCATTTAAACCGGGATCGCATAATGGCAACAACCAAAGGGACGTGCCCCCATGCCTGGTAAAATTGTATAATTTTTTTTACTTTTTGACCCCTCTGCAAATTGAGGAATTGTCACTTGCGAAGGTAGTCACTTTTTGGTAAAATGAGACCAACATAGGGGAGAGAAATGATTGTTTCTGCCAATTTCATTTGTTATTCCCGTGAACCAACCTCCTACAGCGAAATAGGCACAAGGAAAGATCAATAGGCCGGACCAGCCTACAAAAACGAAACGGTCCTTGCGTAATCAATCATCCATGGAATTATCAACCCACGATTGGATCAAGCCTACCCTTCAAAAGGCTTTAGTAAAGCTGCCAAACTCATCCTAAGTTGTTTTGAAGCAATCCCTCAAAACCGGCCTTCTATGAAGGAAGTTGTGTACGAGCCATCGGTGCAATGAAAATGAAACCGAGGCGGCCAAACACCAACATTAAGCACTTGATAAAGGAACAAGGGTCTAGTAATTGGCACCAGTCGTCAGTCCTTGGTTCAAAGCTAGGTAGGGGAGTTTGGTCCACGAGCAGTCGGCCATTGGGTTTACCAGTGTGCATCGGTTCAAAGCAAGACCGAACCGGGACAGAAACATGCAAACCAAACCAAGACCCAAAAATGGGGAAATTAAAATGAGAATATAATCAAGCTAGCTATATATTTTAATGCAGTTATACCTTAATTTTTGTCTAAGGACCAATTCATAACATGTTATTGGATGTTAATCTATTCTTTTTTTCTTTTCTTTTTAGATAATAAGAATTCATCAAACATTTAAACAATTGATTATTGGATTATTACTACTTTTAGTACTTTTTTGTATGTATTTGACACAAGTGATTATAAGGGGTTGTTTGGGATTGTTTATTTAAAGGGTTTATTAACTTATTTCGTTTTGTCATCGTTGATAAGTCATAAGTTGTTTTTAAAAAGTCATTCTATTCTAACTTATCAACTTATTTGAAACAACTTATGAGTATTTTGGTTATTTTACATGTATAAGCAATCCCAAACACCCCTTAAGTAACTACTTATTAGCTTATTACATTTTGGTACCACTGTAAGCTAATCCAAACACTTTTTATAAAACTTCAGTTTGACACCACATAAGTTAATAAACAATCCCAAACACCCCCTAAGAAATCTAAAGATGGAAATATTGTGTTGATGTCTGTAAGGTAAGTGTTAATTACTGGGAAGAGTACCTGGTATGGAAATTTTATCAAAATGACATCGTAGACAATAAGCTAAGGGCCACTACACTCGTTTAGCATATAAGAATCTCGATTGTTATTATGTTTCTTATCTAATAAAATTCTTGATTCTTAAACATGACATTACAAAGCAATTCCACAATTGTTTTGGGACAGACGGGAGGGAGGGAGTATAAGAGCATCTCCAACAACATTGCTAAAATAGAAAAAAATGGGTTTTTGTTTGTTATTCTTCTCCAACAGCATTGCTATCTTGTTTGCTAAAATAGAGATTCATGGAAAAATCTCTAAATATAGAGAACTCTCTATAATTCTCTAAATAGGAGAGAGAAATAATTATTTTATTCAACCCACCAATAACATAAATCTTATATTAAGTTTTTCTTTTAAAGTGTATTGGAAATATAAATTAAAAAATATTATATTAATATAATTTGTGTTAAAATCTATAAAATAACAAAGCTATTGGAGATGATTGTAACTATTTTTAGAGATTTTAATATTTAATTTTCTATTTTAAAAAATTATAGAAAACTTGTTGGAGATGTTCTAAAACAATCCAAACGAGGCAACCAACGAACCAAAGGGCGTCCTAGTTTAAAATACTTTTCGTGACGTAATAACTTTTAAAAAGCATCCATCGTCCAAAGTCCAAACCCTGAATCAAGAGAACGAACCCTCCACCCCCCTAATTCAAACGCAGGGAGCACCATAGAAATCAGCCAAATTTTCAAGCAGAAATGTGTTCCAAAGCGTATAACTATGATCAATTCGTGCAGCAACTCGACAACTCAAAGTTCTGGAACTGCCCATCAGCGCCATAGGTTCGTCAAAATCGTGTTTACTTCCACGGGCTACACCTGTGCATTCATATTTGATTATGTATGTACTGATTTTACTAATTTATTCGTCTACAAATGCTTGTAATTGGAAACCCTAGGTCAATCATCTTAAAGTGATTCCAATTGTGTTCCTAATCCAGCAAAAAATAAAGGTGCTAATTGCTTCAGATTCGAAGGATTGTTGGTGATTCTCGACCCTAACACAAGTGGCTGAGACCTGTCTCCATGGTAGTAGTACCAGGAGATGGTTGATGAATATTGTGTTGATTGGGAGTGTGTTGGTAAAGCAGTTATATCTGTATAGTATAAGAAAAGTGGAGGGCCTTAGGGCCATTACTTTATTGTTCAGGGGTCAAATTGTTCATTTCTGAAACATCATTGCTGTTTACAAGGCTTGACTATGGTGTACTCTCAAAAAGCTTTGCATGAAAGTTTCATCTCTTTTCCTCTGTTAATTATAATGGTTGTCTGTGGGCACCATGGGTTTATCTGCAATGCTAAATGACAAGCAAAGCTGTCTACTTCAATAGTCAGTCAACTCTTGTGCTTTCATATTTCCAATCCTTGACTTAGTGTGTTTTTGAAAATCTTTGCATGCTCTTTGAAAGTTCCATCTATTTTCTCTTTATTAATTTTATATCATCTGATGTTGAGTCCCAATATACTTTATTCGTAAGATGAAACACATATAGAGATATGAGGGAATCAAAGACACGAAGAATATCATTTTATTTGTATGGTCAAATTCAACTTCAGCATTCAGGACACGCATGCACCAAGATCATCTCCATCTTTAGATTTAATGATCTTTTGCATTTCAGACTGCAATCCATAACTCCAAGAAGGATGTACTTTTCCACTGGTCTTATATTTCTCCTTACTGTATTGGATATTGTTGTTTACTATTTACAGAAAAAACAGGAGGAAGACGATGCTGAGCAGAAGAACTCATCCCCATCGCTGGATAAACAGTGTCGGCGTTTTTCACTTGCCGAAATCAAACGTGCTACCCATGATTTTGATGATGCGTTTGTCATCGGAAAGGGTGGGTTTGGGAAGGTATACAAAGGCACAAATGATTTTGGGGGAGATATTCATGTTGCCATCAAGAGGTTAAACATTGATTCCAATCAAGGGGCAACTGAGTTCTGGGCAGAGATTGAGATGCTATCCAAGTTTCGCCATAGTCACATTGTCTCTCTGCTAGGATATCATGAAAAAACTTGTATCAAAAGATGATCCTTGTTTATGAATACTTACCCAATGGCAGTCTTGAGGATCATTTGCACAAAAGAAGAGCTAATGAGGGCAATTTTTCTCCATTAACATGGGTTCAGAGGCTCCGTATTTGCATAGATACTGCTCGTGGTCTGGACTACCTCCATACGGGCACTGGTGTCCAAAGTAGAGTCATACACCGTGATGTGAAGAGCTCAAACATCTTGCTGGATGAGAACTGGGCAGGTAAAATTGCAGACTTTGGGTTGTCTAGAATTGGTCCAGCATATCAGTCATGCACCACTAATGTTTATACCAATCAAATCAGAGGCACTTTTGGGTACATGGATGCACAATACTTCGCAACTCACAGGCTGACACGAAAATCTGATGTGTATGCGTTTGGTGTTGTCTTATTCGAAGTGTTGTGTGGGAGGCCTGCTGTGGATTTTACATTGGATGAGAAGCAGCACAGTCTAGCTGCATGGGCCAAACATTGCGTGGAAAAAGGCACCATACACCAATTTGTAGATCCCTGTTTGAGGGGTAAAGTCTCAACTCGTTGTCTTAAGGAATTTGCACAAATTGCATATAAATGTCTCCTTTGGAATCCAAAGGATCGACCCACAATGACAGAGGTAGTGGCTCGGCTAGAATTTGTGTTGGCGTTGACATTGCAAAAATACAGTAGAGTGACTATTGTTGAAAAGGTGAGGTCGTTGTTCACAATCAAACTTCCAGGTAAACATGATTTCTTAGAACATAGAGTTGTGTGTGGTGATATGATATTCACAACCACAATTCATTGTTGGGACTTAATATATTAGGAAAACCTTAGATTGTCCACTATATTGAAACCCATACAATGAATGAAGTCCGTAAAAGAATTTTCTAATACTGTAATACGTGATGGCATGCTTGATAGAGCCCATGCTTGACAGACCCCACTCTTGAATAGCTATATATGGATATGGATATGCATATGCATATAAATATCTTTATATGTAAATGTTTACTCCTTTTTGGCGAAGAACTACAACTATTGAAATTCAACAATAGTTGAAACTGACAATTGCAGAATGATGACTAAAGGTCCAAACTCAAATGTGATAAATCGTTTTGACCCTAGGTCTAAAAGAAGTGCTAAGACAGAAAACATGAATATAAGTCAAACCAAAAACCGACCAACACATGTGCATCTCAAGACCGAGATTAGATTTCACCAGGAAAAAAGATCCCCCCAAAATGGTTGATGAGTGATGACAATTCACAATGGAGCATTAAATAATAAACAGATTCTTCATAAAATGGCACCAAGCACTGCTTATATAGGAACCAAAGGGGATGATAACCTATGATGTAGGTGCAGCTCAACAGGTAGCCTGTTTAGCAGGCCAACCATAGGAAACTCTGGACCGTCCAGGGGATTTGGTTGTGGGGCCACACATGGCTGACCCCAGGAGGGCTATAAAACATAACTTTAAGCTAACGGCAGTGCTCACACAGAAGCTGAAGAAGTGGAATGCTGTGTCTGTCTGCTGGGAGAGAGAGGCATGTGAAACAGGTTTTTTAAAATGCATGCGCTTGTTTTATATCTTGGGGATAGAAATTCTTCAACTTTGCCCATTGAATTGACACTTGACAGCTAGGAAAGAGTCAGGTTACATGGACCTCAAGTTTGCTGTCCCTATCTAGTGATCTTGTCAAAGTAGGATCTTGCCCTTCTTTCCACATAGCCAGATCCAATTATGAGACCCGAGTATGTCATTTATAGGATCAACTTTTTTGGGAGTGAATCTGACATAGCGTCTTGATAGAATGTACATGTAGTGATCTCGGCGTGGGGTGATTTGAGGGACTTTGAAGGGATTAGTTGTTAACACTTAACTTTAAATAGTTGTCTTTTATTGTTATATTAATTAGTTGTCTTTTAGGATATCTTCTAGTAAACTATTTGAATACTGTTTTTCTTTTTTGCAATTTCTACAAATATAATGCAACATTAAACTCATAGAGTAACATGTATTAATACATGCAAATTAGATGCTTAACGTTAAATTTTAATAGATATGAGGTTAAATGGACGTATACTCGAAGAAAGAGGGGCTTAAATCAGGGTTATTTACTTATTTTTAGTATTTTGTTGGCAATACACAAGTCAGTTAGGCGAGCTATAAATAAGAAGCTAGTTGTTAAAAGAGAATATGTTGAATAATGCTGATTTTAGACATTCATAAGCAGTGAGGGGGAGAGGCTAGTCTCTCGAAACTCTGGAGCTGTAGTTACGAGTCTGAATTTGGAGTTCTAAGCATTCGATTAAGTAAAAATTTGATGATTTATTTGTGGTTTTGGTTCAATTCGTGAAACAAGTTGCAACAGTTTTTTTGCATTTGCACTTGCCACTTTTTATGGATAAAGTAAATATTAAATCTACAAGAGGGAGTAAGTAGCCCAGACTTTTTTTCATTAATATCCAAAAACAATCATTTTAAAGTCTTAATGCTGAATGTATGTTTTACTATATGTGCATGATTAAAAAATTACAGTTAATTTCTTATGATTTCATTTTGAGTTTAATGTTGCATTATATTTGTAGAAATTATTTATTTATTTTGATCGCATTTGCGGAAGGTGGAAAACTACCAAAGCTTTCATGGGACACAAGGATTAAAATCGCCATGAGAGTAGCTCAAGGACTTGTTTTCTTGCATGCCACCGAAAGTAAAGTCATTTTTAGGGATGTTAAGTCCTCAAATATTTTATTAGATAGGGTAAGTTAAGCAATGTCAATTGCATTTCAAAACCATATACATACATAGGAGGCTAATCATTTGAAAACCCGCATAGCTGTGAGATCCTTGAGAACCGGTGCATCATGTGCTATTTCACATGAATTTTTTCACCTAATACTAGGATTTAGGGTATTGATTAGCATATATTGTTTCACAATATGAGAATTGTTTAGAGTGTTAGCAGATTTCCTTAGCGAAAAAAGGGGGTGTTTTGTGTTCTATCGACCCCCCCCCCCCCCCCCGCGCACCTATATATACACGTACATATATTGTTAATACCAACATATTATGATTAGACTTCGATCCGTTGGAACTTACTAGAAAATAAATAGACTTCTTGCAGTGGATATGAGTATAGTTTTATGGTTTAAGCTTATTGATGTTTTGTTTTTTTCAACTTAATTCTTTTTAATTTTAGATTTTGGTGTCAGGAATTTAATGCAAAACTCTCAGATTTTGGATTGGCAACAACGATAAAGGGCACCTATGGTTATGCAGCTCCCGAGTACATAAGTACTGGTTAGTCTCTTGTCTTATTTCTTTAATCATGTATATAATAATTTCCGTATTTCTTAAGAGTTCAAATTAACCAGAGTTTCTTTAGTTTTCTATAGGGCTTATTTTGCTAGGGTTTTTTCATAGTTAGGGTTCGATCCATGTGCAATATCTTCATTGTTGGGGCTCTAACATTCACAACTAATTCGACTATGATTTCTTTTCTTTCAATGGTTAAATCTAGGGTTTATTTGTGTTTAGAGTTTGTGGCCACCATAGTTAATATTTTTGTTCTTAGGGATTACATAATTGTAATTTTGTTTTTAGGAATTGTTCACTAGGCTTTTTTTTAGGGACTGATTTAACTAAGGTTTTCATTTAGCAGCTTATATTAACCAGGGTTTCTTCGATTTAAAGGCTTAAAAACATGGTTTATATATTTTCCAAGGGTTTAAGATCAAATAGGGTTTTATACTTTTATCATTTCTAGAGCTTAAATAAATTTATGTTTCTTATGAAACCATATATGAAGATAAATAATTATTAGTATTCTAATAATTGTATATGTCAGGATACCAAAAACAAAAAGAAAGAAAAAAACATTAGAGTATGTAAGGTGAGTGATTATAAACAGTTTCAAATTTATTTATAACATGTGTCTGCTTAAACATATATTATTATAGGTTGAAACTTGAAAGAGTTATCTAACATGATAATTCAAGGGGAAAAAACTATACTCTATTCATATCCTAAAAAAAGTCACTTTTTCTATTTTGAGTTGTTTAAGAAATGGAACATTTTTGTGTAAGATATCAATGTAAATTAATAAATCTACCTATTTGTCTATTAGCAATTATTATAAAAATAAGATATTTGTGAAAGTGATATTTTGAGTTTTCTGAATTTTGTATTATTAAAAGCTTTTTAGTCATTTGGTTATTAGTTAAAAACTCTCATTAAACTATGTGCTCAACCAAAAGTTGCAATTCTGTTAACAAAAGGAACATTCTTTGATAGATATGAAAAAAAAATATATTGGTACAAAAAGCTGAAGGTAATACATCTAAAGGGTTCTGATGGAACTACAGGTCATTTATATGTCAAGAGCGATGTTTACGGCTTTGGGGTGGTCTTGCTAGAGATGATTACAGGTTTACGAGTACTTGATACTAATCGGCTGGCTCCGCAACAGAATTTGGTGGAATGGGTTACACCTTTCTTGACCAATACAAAAAAAGTACAAAGAATCATGGATTTACGGATGGAACAAGCTTACCCTTTTAAAGGCGCAATTAAAGGAGCAAGACTCATCCGAAAGTGTCTTCTTCCGGATCCCAATCAGCGGCCTTCAATGGAGGAGGTGATGACAAGTTTAGAAGAGATCAATGCAATTAAAATGTAACCGAGATGGTTAATATGAGACCCCACATTGGTTGGGGAAGGGAACAAGGGCTGCAATTAAAATGTAACCTCTATCATACGCGTTTTAGAACCGTGAGTCCAGGTGTGGATGATAAAGCAACAATATTTGGTACAGTTGGCCAGAGATGTTACACCTAAAGCCAACACCACCGGACAACTGACGATCCCACACCACAAATGGGGGTTATTAATCAGATGATGTAATGTTCTTGTGTAAATCCCTTCACAAATAATGACCATATGCCAAAGATGACAAAATGCCATCTTTCAGCTAGGGACGGAGCTGGGCCTGGCCCAGCATTTACACAGGCCCACACTCATGACATTTCAAAAAAAAATTGTTAATTTTTTTAAGCCCAAAATACACAACTATAACACCAGCCCATCTGCAGATCTGCTTCTTCTTAAATCTTAATCAGCGGCCCACCCTTATGACAGTTCATATACGAATCAGAATATCAGATAGGAAAAAAATTAAAATCACGGCTTCTGTTCGCTTCTGGCTTCTGTTCGACATCACTTCTGTTCGACATTGACTTCGACAAATCGCTTCTCAGTCTTCGATTTTCACTTGGCTTAATGGATTTTGTTCTCGAAATCAATCTGAATCATATGGTTGCTGCTGTGAGTTTCTAATTTCTACTTTTCTAGCCTAGGGTTTCAAACTTTCAATTATAGAAATTTGGTGTTTGATAATTGATTATAGAAATTTGGTGTTTGATATTTCGATTATAGAAATTTGGTATTTGATATTTCGATTATAGAAATTTGGTATTTGATATTTCGATTATAGAAATTTGGTATTTGATATTTCGATTATAGAAATTTGGTGTTTGATAATTGATTATAGTTATAGAAATTTGGTTTTGAAGAGGACCACCCTTGGAAAAATTCCTGGCTCCGTCCCTGCTTTCAGCTATTGAAGTAATTAGTATTTAGGCTTTGATACCATAGGTATTATTATTCCAAGGAGAAAGCTTCAATATGTGGAAGATGGAATTTATTTTGATTTGGTTTTTGAAAGATGGAATTGCATATGTAAATATGTAAGTATCAAACTGTGGTTGCTATTTGATTTGTCATTTGGTATAATTGAGATTTAAACAAGACTCAAGGGGTTTTGGTTAAGCTATAACCCTATAATACAAGTTAGGAGGTGCGGACAATGCTCTCGTATAAGATAACTTGAACCTAGGACGCCAAATGGCACATGTCAAAGGGATTGTGCCCCCTTGTGGTGGTCCCTTGACACTGAAGTTGTTGGAGCTGAAGCCAACAACTTCAGTGTCGTGTTACCTAATGAGTGGGTGACTCACTGATACCAATCCATCAGTGAGTGTCCTTCACTGCCTTAGTAACTAACGTTCACCCCATACCTTTAATAGAAGTTCTCAGTTTCGATTCTTAGATATGGATATAACATAATCTCTGGGATGGTGTTTGCTCCCGTTTTTGCCTAGAATGCATTTTTCGATTATTCCAAAATAAACTTTGTTAAACCCAAATATTCATAGAATCAAAATATTACCTTTGAAAAGTGCGTTTTACACGATCCAAAAACAATCCAAGTTTGATTCATTACAAAGATTTATAAACAATTTGTAGCCAAATGTCGATCATAAATAATAACACACATATCCAATAAATCTATCAAATATTCCATATATCATACAAAGCTCCTAGATAGTACTTTGCTGTTTCATTAACTGTTTCTGACTCGGTACAACTAAATAATGCATACAATACAACCCAACAAGCCATACAGTACAACCCAAATATGCATACGCTACAACATCACACCGCATACTGTACAACCCGAAAATGCATCCACGCCGTAGGCAGAAAATCGCTCTAGAAACCGCCACTCGACTCATAACCATTACTTTTTACTAGATCATCTGTTGGAGTAACTAAAAGTCTTTTTTTCAAGATGCAAAGTAAAAACTGCATATCGAGACTTCAAGAACAAGAGACCTTTGGTGCATTAGGGTTGCATTTCTACACGGGTCTGGTATCCTGATCAGACCCGCATGAAGTTAACAGCCTTGGTGCACCAGAGTCGCCCTTTACAAGGGTGCATTGCTACCTACCTAAACTACTACCAACACGAAGTTGTGGCTCGCGAAGGGCGAGCCGAATGGTCCCACTCTTAAACGACCGATACACATCGATACACTCCTCTAGATCAGCGTCACAAGTTAATAGAACCCATTCGGAATCATCGTCAAGATACTTCAAATGAAACCCACCGATATCATTCAACTTAAACCTTTTCCCAACTTCTTGCAGCAAGTCGTTGTACCCCCAATCCTTTTGCAACCGAAAACGGACCTTTTCTTCGCCAAAAGTCACTTTTACCCTCCGAAGATGCCCATGGGGCGTAACACGCGGTTTCGGGGGAAGATTTTGACATTTTGGGAAGAGATTTGGTTCCTGATCTTGATCACTTGATGCGCAAAACGTATTAATATCTGCGTCTCTCTTGGTTCGTTTCAGAGCCCCTTCAGCGGTATCTTCGTCGACCGGTTGGACCTGGAGGGTCCCACCGGAGAAAGATTGGCTGGAACTTGAACCCTGACTGCATGAGGTGGCGGCAGTGGCACCATCGGTAGCCTTCGAGTCGAAAGTTTCGATCTTTGAAGCTGAAAACAGGAGCGGGTTCGTTTTTGACGGGTCCGGGGACGCGAGTTTTGGGAAGTTCGAATAGAACGACTCGATCTGAAACGAACCGGACCCGCCATGGACTGAGTCCATCACAAGTTGGATCTTCCTTAACGATTGACCGACTTTCTTGATCTTCCGAGACGGCCATCGTTGTATCCCGTGTTGCCTGCATATCCGTTTCAGAGTCGTCGGACAAACTGCAATTACAACAACTCATGATTAAGATTGCTAAAAAAAATTAACCGAGGCTATGGCAAAATAGCTGATAGCTGAAAAGCCAGCTTAAAGGATCTCCAACAGCTTCACTAAAATAGAGAAAATGAAGATTTTATTCTCTATTTGCCTCTAACAATTTCTCTATCTTGTTCTTTAAACCAGAGAAAACAAGAAAAAAAAAACTTCAAGATTAGAGAATTCTATAAAACTTGATAGGAGGTGAAAGAAATTATTATTTTATTGCTTTCCACAAATAAGATTAATTTTTGAAACTATCATCATTTTATATAATTTTTAAAAAAGTGAATTGGGATAATAAAACTATATAACATCTTAATAATATAATTAACGTTTTTGTTGAAGTAAAATGTAATTTTATATAGAGATTTTGTATTTTTATTCTTCATTTTAGAAAAATTATAGAGAACCTGCTGCTCTCTTGTAAACTAGTCATAGGTACACGCTAAAAGCTACTAAAAAACTAAATAACAATGTAAAATGATCTAAAATGACATGTTTAAAAATTAATTGGAACATAAGCTGCAGATTTGAATTTTTTTTGGAAAAAAGCCTCTACAACTTATCAAGTGTCATAATTTTCCTTTTTATAGAATCGTCATACTTACGAAAACGCAAAAAACACGGTATTTTGCAAAAACAAGTAACTTCTGACAAAAACACACAAACTTACCACCGATATTCTTCGCCGCATCTTTCAGGCTGCCGGCAAAATGTTGCCGTAGCATTTCAAGAGTGATCGTTTTCTCCATCTTCACACCAGCTCGTCGTTTCTCCATCCCGGATCCGGATCCCAAAACCGGACCACCAAAACCCGTTTCTCGAGTTTTCACCACCGGTTCTGCATCCGAAACCACAAGCAACCCTTCTTCTTCCTGCAACTCCATCTCCGTAACAAACCTCAAACTCCCACAAACCTTTTTAATAATCATCAATAAAGAATCAACCACACCCATTTGATCTTCACGATTCTTGCAGTCAACGGGCAAGAAGAACTCCAACACAAAGTCAACTGTAGCAGCATACGTGGTTCGGAGTCGTATCGCCACCGCAGCGTGCAAATCGAAGATTCGAGCATGATGAGCAAGTGGGTATTCGGTTTTCGAGTCCGATGTTACATCGGGAGAATAACATGGTTCGTTGGTCATGAAAGCTTTGCCTACAACACCTTGACCTTTGAACAAGTGATGCTGAGAACAAGCTTCTTGGAAATCTTTGAATCGAGGGTCGGATAGATATGAGGCAGAATCAACGGTGGAGATGCAGTGGATCAAGTTGTCGTTGGAGTAGCGGCAGCCGCCTTTGTTGCCTTGTTGGATGCATGGAGTCCATGTTTGAGCTAGCGGCAGATGGTGCATCATGCAGGCGGATTTAAGGGTTTCAAGAATCTCCGGTATGGCGGGATGATAGAAGCCCTTGCTTACCTGAGGATCATAATCAGAAGTGAAGTAATTGAATCAAGAAATCCAATGCTAATTTCTTGGAAAATGTATTTCAGGATTCTTTTTTGTTGAATTTAGCTTCCAATTACCTTGATTTTCTGTGTGTTTGAATCTTCGGAACTCCTGAGGTCAACGGCCTGTTAGAATCATG
Organism: Saussurea involucrata; assembly: GCA_033807775.1. Lineage (NCBI taxonomy): Eukaryota > Viridiplantae > Streptophyta > Magnoliopsida > Asterales > Asteraceae > Saussurea > Saussurea involucrata. The sequence goes on from CM066315.1 coordinate 33,662,933, forward strand.
AACAAACTTCTTTTAGATTTTATTGCAAAAGTATCGTAAAAAAAAACTTGTTAGAACGCTCAAAATCGTCTAATAAACTTATAAACAGCCTACTAAGAGGTTTAAATAAGAAAACTAAATATGGTGAGAAAGTAAGAAGGAGAGGTTAAGGGAATATTTATATGTGAATAATTGAAAAAATGGGAAAATTCTATTTATGCAGATGGAATTTTTTTAGTTATTCACATATTAATCTTCCCTTCTTATTTTCTTATTCACATTTGAATCCTCCATTCTTACCTTCTCACAGTATTTAGCCTTTCTTATTTGAATCTACCCCAAGCAATCTAATAGGACGTTCAGGCATATTTGACGTCCTATAAAGTTAGATTTTGATGTAACGTACTAAATTTGAACCATTATGTTTGGCATTTCGTTTCTAAACGACCAAAATACATGCGAATTTTCATAACCCAGAAAATGAAAAACTAGAAAAATATTCAGAAATAGCATAAACTAGCATTCTAGTACTATCAGGAAAAGAAATCTTGAAAAACTAGATAAAAACATACCTCAAGAGCCTTGCAAACACTTTGAATCTCTAGAGTGTAATTGCTCTTTTGAGTAGTCATCACAACCTCAACAACACCAATACAAATCTTAATATCTTGATCAAAAACCGGAACCGCAACACTCCCACGAACATCATGTTCTTGAGCATGAGAAACTCTCGGATACTCTTCAATCTTGAAAAACCTAACATCAGGAGTCCATTCCGGAACTTTCCCCATAAACACCCTTCCGGGCAACCCAATACTCTCTTTAGCATCCCCGTCCGCCGGAAAATGATAACCTTCCGATATACTTCTATAATTAGAAAGCCTAGGGCAGTTTAATTCAAGCGAGAAGAGCCGTTGACTTGTACTCAAAACTTTCTTTCCATCTCTAGTTTCCGGTAACCATACCTGAATTAAGACATTCTTGTCCACAGTATAATGTTTTATGTTATCAATCGCGTAAATCAGTTTCTCCATAACAGAAAATGAAGGGCCAGAACTTGCCCTTGGTGCGATCCACCATCGTTTGCTTAATTCAGAAAGATTTTCAGATTGGTCAGCCGGAAAACTGATGAGATTTTTGAGATGGGTTTTCGACGAATTTTCTTCAGGAGCCGATAAGATGTCTTTTGAAACTGGTTCTCCAATGGTGGATTCCAAATTGGGCCATTGGAATGAAGGGTCAAGAAGGGGGGTGGAATTCGACGGATTATTATTGTTGTTTAAGGGTTCGGATCCATCGGTTGCTTGTAACCAACATCCGTCTAACAAGAGTTCATCCATGTAATCGAAATCCATATGTGAATCCGATGGATTTTCGAAGGTGAACACGTTATCATTCATGGCTGATCTTTAATCTAACTTCCACAAAGTTTTATCTAAAAGTCTACAAGATTTATAGTTCATATCCTTCAAGCTAAAATCTGTCAAAATGGAGTGAAAACATTCTTTAGAATCAGAACTAATAAAACTTGGCACATACTACAGATTATATGATTGATTGAAAGTTGCTATTTTGACTTGGTCAAACATGTCAAATAATCATCAACTGATGCAAAAAGATTGATCAATGAAGAAACCCCAGTTAAGAATACCTGATAAAGATCCTACAACATTCCAAATTAGAAGTGAAGTGACATGAAAAACACTAAAAAATCAGTTTTTTCCTGTGAAAAGTTGCTATTTGTTGACTTTTCTGACTAGTCAAACAAGCTCAATAATCATCAGCAGAGGCAAAAAGATCATCAACGAAGAAAACCCAGTTAAGAATACGCATATAAACAATAAAAGAACACTAAAAAAATCAAAATATTCTGTAAAGATTGCTTATATTCACTTTTATAATTGGTCAAATATGTAAAATAATCATCAACAGATGCAAAAAGATGAATCAGTGAATTAAGAATACCCCATCTAATTCATATAACATTCCAAAATGACACACTGAAAACAGTAAGAAATCAGAATATTCTGTACGATTTGACTTAAGATAAATGGTCAAGCATGCACGATAATCATCTACAGATGCAAAAAGATCAATCAATAATGAAATCCCAGTTAAAAAAATCAAAATATTCTTCAAAAAAATGCTATCTTGACTCATCTAATTGGTCAAACATATAAAAAATCAATCAATGAAGAAACCCAGTCAAGAAAACTCCAAATTATATACCATTAAAACCTAAAATTTCTTACAGGTTTTCTCAAGATTATGAGTAGAAGAAAAAAAGAACAGGTTATGTTCATGAGATTGGATTCTTGAAAAGAACACCACCTTTTTATCTGGGCATAATAAAGAAATGTTTTTTAATAAAAACTGAGAAAATCTTGTGGGTAAACAAACATAGATGAGCATAAGATCAAACAAATGCTATGAAATGGAGAGACAGACAGACTTAGAAATCATCTTTCTGCTACCTTGTAATCATCTCTCTGCTTCTTTAACTCCAATGTTCTTGAACCTTTTTCCAAGTCTGTTGCTTTGTTGTTTGTTCAAGATTCTCCTTACAATCTCAGAAACCCCACCACAAACCCCCCTAGGGAATCCCACAGCTGATCAAGATCCTTAGTAAAGAAGGAAAAAGATTCAATCTTTAAGATGAGCTGTGATGATTCAGGAAGAATACAAGTAAAGAAGTAAAGATGGCTGAATGCTGATGTAAGATCAATAAATAAGAATCTTTTATTAAATTTTCAGATTTTTAAATTAAATATAAAAAAAAATATAATGGATGCTGGGCATATTGAAACATTATCATAGCGCGTGTTTCACACTCGCATTAAACATGTTGAGTTCTTGGTCCGTGAACTACACGTAACTATCAGCGCGTGGATGTTATCGTGAAAGAATCAATGATTTCGTCAGCACTGTTATGTGATGGAATCCACTAGTTACAATTTAATTAATCTGTGGATTAACTTTCAAACTGTACATCAAATCATGATCAATAAAAGTACAATAGACCCCCCTAATCTTTTACAAACTCTAAAATACCCCTTCAATTTTCATTAGTGACAAAAAATGCTAAACCATCGTATATGTCCTCTTGTAACAAATAAAACTATTGTACTTTAGAGTAATATTTTGTAACAAATAAAAACTATTGTACAAATAAAAAATCTAAAATAGAATTGTTGTTGAAGGTGAACAGGGAAGGATTCAATTGGTAATTAGTGGGGGAAGGGCCCCCATAAAAAGAAAAAAAAAGAAATTTTAGGGTAAAAACTTGGATTTTTTTAGCTTCATACCTTAACATCCATCCAGTAATTTTTTGTCTGGGTCCCGCCCCATAAACAAAAAAATGTCTCGAAATCAACCAAAATTGACTCTCGAAATCGACAAAAAACTTAAAATCCCTTAAAATTAACCAAAAAAAAACGTTCAAAAGCCCTCGAAACGTTGGATTAGGCTAAAAATACATCGAACAACTTTACGGGCATTTAAGCTACTTTAAAGGTGCCCCACCAGGTAAAAATTCTGAATCCGCCACTGAAGGTGAATGTAATATTTCGGTAGAGATTTTAATTTTAAAGTTTAAATACTCTCTTTAAAGAAAAGTATAACATAACTTTTAAAGATGTTTAAATATCTTAAAAAATGGTTAAAACTCATAAAAATGTTGAAACCCATAATTATTCATTTTTCAATATAAATATTTTTTGGTCGTTTCATTTATATATATGGTTATTTTGGGGTTTATGGGAAAAAGACAGAAGCGGTGAGGATGGTGGACCTCACGTGAGATATATTTATATAAAAAAGGTAGAAAAGCTACGGAAGTTTGAGGTCACATGAGATTATCTTTATTCACGTATCAAACAAAACCAATTTTTATTAAAAAACTAGTTTCTCTCTCTTTCACCTATCCAATCTTCAATTTCAATTCAATCTAACTTTTTTATACTTTATTCACAATTCAAACCAATCTTAAAAATTATATTATAAAAATTATATATTTAATATTTTAGAATATATATATATATATATAGAGTGAGGATCATACGAGAATGACAACTATTTAAAAGAATAAAGGAATAACTCACAACCAATCATTTTTATGAATAATTCCAAAAATAATAACTTCCAAAAATCAGTGATTATGAATAATTTCAAAAATAATAAACTTCAAAAAATCAGTGATTATTTTTGGAATTGTTTTTAAAAATGAATGGTTGAGAGTTATTCCTTTATTCTTTTAAATAGCATTCATTCTCGTTTGAACCCACCTCTATATATATATATATCTTTTAACTTTAAATAAAAAATAAATAAAAATAATTTCATATTTTAGAATAGTTATCAAGATGTTGAGAGTTTTGAACATTTTCAGGGATGTATTGAGAAGGGATATATTGAGAGTTATCAGGATGTTGAGAGTTAATCCAAAAATTTTGCTGGTTTGGATCCATAGAGGAAAACTTGAAAAAAAAATCAAAATCTTTGAAATTTTCAAGAGGATGAGAGTATTGAAATGAGGAGAAAGATTGGTGTGTTGAAAATATGTCAAGATTGGTCTCTATTTGTAGGGAATTGAAAAATATGAATTTTGGTATATTTTTTAATTTTTAATTTTTTTATTAAAGTTATCTTTTTAATCAGATAAGATTTATCTTAATAAAATCTAAACCAACCAATTAGATTTTGACACCTATTATATCATTTATCTAAAAAATCTACTTTTATTAATAAAATAATAGTCAAACAAAGTTTGCTGGAGCAAACGGTTCGGCTGGGTTTGATTTGCCATAAAATGGTTTTTTTTTTTAAATAAATTTTTTTGTCTTACTAATAATGGGTTGGTTTGGTTTGTTGACGAGAGTAGTCTGAGAACGTGTGAATGGTAAATTAGGAATTTCCTTTTTTCGATCAGCATATGTTTATTTGTTGCTGGGCAAAATTACAAAGACATTTTCTTTGTCTTTCTTAAATGTTTATGGATATGTATTATAATACTGTATGACCATTAATTATGGACATATATATATATATATAGGGGGCTGGGTAAACTGATTATTTTATGCTAACTGTAAAAACCAATTTCAACCACATATTAAGCAATAAATTAGGAAATTATTAATTTTGGTAATTTTGTTTGAAATTTAAATAAAATGACATTTTAGGTATTTTAAAAATCTTATCTCTCCTCTCTCATCTCCCCTCTTTTCTCTCTCCTCTCTCCTCTCTCCTCTCTCCTCTCTCCGGCGTACACCGTCAATTAATCACAGTGTGATACCCAAAAAAACCAAGAATCACAGTGTGATACCCAAAAATTTTGAACCGTAAGACACAAACTATCAATGAATCACTGTGTGATACCCAAAAAAAATTAACCGTAAGACACAAACCAACCATGAATCACATACCAACAGATTTTCTAGCTATAAGACACAAACTGTAACAACCCAACTTCCAAATATACATACAACATATAATCCATAACATTTTTACAATAAAGTAATTCATATTTCACATTTGGTCCCAACTAAAGTCTGAACATGAAGAAAATTCAGTACAACTTAATCCACTTTAAGTTACATAGTAATAACAATAAAGTCATAAGTATAAAAGCATCCATATCATGATGATCATCTTCTCAGAAGCTTGCCAACAAGTACTCTATTTACTTGTTCTTATTGGAGTCACCACCTGGAATACATAATTTTTAAAACAGAAAATGAGGGTTAGACCTAAGGGTCTAGTGAGTAAATCCCTGACATTTGTAAATCTTTAAAAATTCATTTATGTATAAAACACTCTTTATATAAATACACATACTTAACACGTAAATCAATACCAATTAAAATTTACACAACATACCTGTCTCATCCCACCTTATCCCTCCACCAATGGCCAATATCAATTGGTTGCGAGCCAATTTAACACACCGGTCCAAAGCCCGGCCACGTATTATATTTTCATATAATACTCACGTAATTATAATATCTTAATATATTATAATCACCCACGTATGACATATTCATACACTTTGTCAAACATTAACTATTCACATAATGTATTCCAGTAAAAATACTTTTTGAAGTAAAACTCACCTGATCTGTTTATCACAAAAGCTTTTCCAAGACAATTATCACGTATGATCAGCCTTCACTGAATCTGAAATCACACAAAATACCAAATATCTCTTTTTAAAACTAAACTTATGAAATCCTCAACTCAAGTCGCAACCTACTAAAAAGTACATTAGAATCGCAATGAACAGCACCAAGTCGCAACTACCTACTGCGACTTCACCCCGAAATCGCAACCCACTATTGCGACTCCAATTCTAAGTCGCAATCCACTACTGCGATTCCAAGCCAAATCACAACCTTCTATGGCGATCTCAACACCAAGTCGCAATCAACGGTTGCGACTCCAATGCCAAGTCGCAATCCACTGTTGCGACTCCAACTCTAAGTCGCAACGGTCTACTGCGACTTCACTTCAGAGTCGCAATTGCCTATTGCGACAATCATGAATGTCGCAACTCAAGGTTGCGACTTCGATGATGTTCATCCAAGTCTCAGTCCACTCTGTTCATCCTAAAACCCAGATTTTGTACTTTTATACTATGTATGATACTGATAACTTGCAGATATGTTTAAGACCATAAACATAACCTAACCTTAAGCTTAGATTTCCCAATACATCCATTTTTAGCAAAACCCACTTAAGAACTTAACTAGCAAACTCAAGAACACTTTTAAGAATTTAAAACATACTCAAGGATGGATTTGTTACCTGGATTACTTCAGTTTAGTTCTTAATTCACTGCAACAACCTCTTGAATTCTTTCTTCCTTTTTCCCCTTTTCTACGGCTCTCCTTCTCTTTTCTTCTTTACGAAACACACCCGAAGTACAAAGTGGCCAAGATATTTCCAAGTAGTGTATTTGGAGGACACCTCCTCCTTCTAATCTAGAAGTGGGACGGTGGTGGTGATGAGGTGTAGTTAAAAAGACTAAACAACTCTAGGCTTCACTCAAATGGCAAGATACACCCCTAAACTTCCAATTAAAAATTAAAACTTACCCCTTAACTCCTAACTTCATAAAACACTAACATACTAACTTATAAAAATTTTATATTTTAAATTAGATAAAATACCTGGTTATTACAACATCTCCCCCTTAAAAGAATTCCGTCCCGGAATTCGGTTAAGCGAAAAGATACAAATACTTATCACTACTACCTCGAACTCAATCAAAACCATAGAAACTAACTGAATAGCCACCCCACACCTACCTATATCTCTAACACGGATAAGCAACAAAAGCACGAAAATACCAATAACCATTTTGCACCGAAGTCAGGTAACACCTTAACACTGTGATACCAAAATAATTTCTAACGGTAAGGCATAAACCAACCATGTGATACCAAGATTGAGATCCCAAAATCAGAATCAACCCACTGTGATACCCTTGTGTTACACCCAAACCCTAAAATCAAAATCAAACCATAATCATCAAACCACAACGAAAACGAAAACGAAAACGAACAACTTTCTTTGTTGATGAAATCGTCGTAACAACCGCCATCGATTTTCTATCATTTTACAGATCTTCCAGTTTCTGTTATTTTTTTTGAAAGTGCAAAATTTTATTGAAACCAAATCAAGAGACCATACAAACAACCATCCTGCACCACCCAAAATAAATGGGGCAGAACAGAACACAACTTGAAAAAGCCACACTAAACCAAATAAGACCCAGGAAACAAAACAAGAGTATTAAAGCAAGACTAAATCAGTTTTGCGAGGGCCAAACCGATTCAGACCTGCACGCAGTCGTCCAAACAGCCGCAAGCTAGCTGATCGCAGGCAACCCTGCGCGAAAAAGTGCAGACCCCAGCGCCCACACTGCACAACCACATGAGGCAGAAATTAAGCGTTAGGCAGCCGCGTCTAAACATGGCCAGCTGCAGACTCAATTCAGATTCTGAAATAACCCAACAGCCTGGAGCAGCAGCAACAACAAATTGACGACCCCGATCATCTTAAAACCTCCTCTTTCCCCCATTGTTTGACGGAGGTGAAGGGATGGGAGGGTTTCACCGGAGATGTTGAGTAGCCATGGGGGAGGGGCTGGTTTGATGGTGGGAGGCGGTGGTATGTAAAAAACAAAATTAGGGTATCTTGAAATTAGTTTATAGTAGGATTCTTAGGAGTAAAATAAGGAATTGATTAATTATAAAAATCCAAATTATCAATTTACCGAATTAACCTTTTCCTTTATTTTAAAAACAATATTAATTAAATTAAATGAGTGGCTCACGTTGTTTCTTACAGTTACCACAAAGTAATTAGTTCTCATTTGATTAAGCCCCTATATATATAGATGCTCCGTAAAATGTATCCCCTTACAAACTAGTGTGCATATGTGCACAATGTGCATATACATATGTATATGTATATGCATACATGCAAGAATATACATATAATTGACATACATTCATATGAGATAATGCATATATGCATATCAGATTATGCATATATGCACACTGGTTTGTATAAGGGGGTGGAACAAATGCAAGGTTTGCATTTGATTTGTATCCTATATATATATATATATATGTGTGTGTGTGTGTTTACTTAAACAGCCGACATGTGAGTTAACTGTATCAATTATAGTTGGTTAGTAGGTGCGTATCAAATATATTAACTTAGTATATGATATTAAAAATAGTGTATCATAGTGGTATCATGCTATCAACTTTTTTCATTATTTAATAGTTTTTATAGTTTTTATGTATTGAATATTAAACATTGTAACTTTAAACTATTTTGTTTGAACTATTAAAGGATCGTTTACCAAATGTTTATTCGGATAAGTGTATACCAAGTTGTATTACCTTATCGGATGAATATGATAACAACCAAAATCTTACCCGGTAAGAATGAGGCAAGGACCAAGAGCCTTACCCAGTAAGTGAGGGCGAATGCTCTTACCACAGTTAGCGTTTACAGGGTGAATTGTTACATACGATACCGTTTTGTGGATTAAAATCTTACCCGGTAGGTAAGCGATAGTGTTAAATTTTATCCGTAAGCAATTATCGGTTAAGTGTTTGATAAACGGGCCCTAAATGCTTACAAGTTTCATTCATTACAATTAAAATCTTTAAACATCACATGTTTTACCTGAAAACTTAGAATATTACTCAAAACTTGAACAGAATGATAAGTTTTAATATGTATAACTTGAAGTTGGTACAAAATCACTATCCGCTGAAATTTCTTGATACCAACTATAATTAGTTAATATAGAGTATGGAATTTTGTTTACCAATTATAACTGATTTATACACGGTCTTAAAAGAGAAAAAAAATAGGTATCTTACCAAATCTATCTTTAATTTCAGGTAAACCTGTTCTAGGTATTTTGAAAGAGGTCATTAGGATTTATTTAATTCATTTTGTTACTGAAGCAATTTAATCTATTATATAACGAATAAGTTTTATAACTTTTTATTTACAATGTTTCTATAAATTAATTATTGTTGTGAAAAATATATTAAAAATAAACGACTTTTGACAGTTCACGATGTTTCATTTACTAGGAAGATGAAGGTATTAGAACCAATGTTTTAAATAACGTGAGGCGTGGCGTGGCGTGGCGTGGCGGGGTGGCAGGCCAAGCCTCAAGGTTTAGGAGCCATGGCGTTTTCAAGGCGTGACTTATGGCGTCAAATGCATAATTCATATATAATATTATATATAAAAACATACGTTTTTGTAGTGTTACTCAATGAGTCAACCATAATAAACAAGTTAAATTAGGTTATGTATTAAAAACTTGCAAACAAGACATTAAAAACGTAAAGAAAAATCAAATAACGCATTAGGTCATGGCGTGCCACAGGCGTAACGTGTCGCGAGACACAAACCTTGGTGTCATGACGCACCATGACATCTGCACGGCGAGTTTTTTAGAACACGGTGATTAGAACATCTCCAACAACTTTGTTAAAATAGAAAAAATTGAATTTTTGTTCCGTAAACCTCTTCAACAACTTTGCTATATTATTTGCTATAATAGAAAAAACTTGAAATTTTTCCAAATTTAGAGAATTATCTAAAACTTGATGGTAGGAGGGATAAATGATTATTTTATTTAATCCCGAGATTGAACTTTTATCATTTTATAAATGATGGTAGGAGGGATAAATGTATTGAGAAGATAAATTAGAGAATATTATATTAAAATAACTTGTGTTAAAATCTCTAAAATATAAAATCTGTTGGAAATGAACGTAACTTTTTTGTAGATATTTTAACTTTTGATTCTCAATTTTAAAAAAATTATAGAAAAATTGTTGAAGATTCTCTTATAATTAAAATCGTTTATAATAAAATAAGTTTTTTATATTTTAATAATACAAATAATTGAATGTAACAAAACGCAAAATTAGAAAAAGTGGTAACAAAATTGACCAGGTTGGCACTGTCTAAATCCTTTTAGGGTGCTTTTGGTAGGGTGGACAACATGGAACAGGACACACTTGTCCCATGTTTGGCATGACCATATGTGGAACTAACTTGGATTAACATGGGACACACTTGTTTTATGATACCCCCTAGAACTAAGTGGAACAACACCATTTGGACCAAGATACCCTTGAAAAATACAAAAATCTAAAAAACTCTCATATCATCCACGCCTCCAATCAGATACCTGGGATTTCTTCATCTTCATACTTCTCAAGAGTAAATCAAAACCTTATTGATCGTCTTCATCTTCAAACTTCTCCAGATTTGTAACAATATTCAGGTTCTCGATTTCATCATCAGGTAAATCGAAACCCTTATCGTCTTCGTCTTCATCAAGTTCTCGATTTCATCATCAGGTTATCTATTTCGATTGGGAGCTTCATCTTCCTCACAGACGTTGAACACCAAAGCTTCATCTGGGTTTTTCGTTGGGAGCTTCATCTTCCTCAGCTGTCTATATCTCCAACTGGGTTTTCCGATTTCGATGGCGTTCTTCTTCTTCTACTCCGTTGGGAGCTTCATTTGGGTTTTCTGGTTTTGAATCAGATCGTATAGCCATCCTCTTCCTCAACTGTTGGGAGCTTCATCTGGGTTTTTCGTTGGGAGCTTCATCTCGATTTAATCCGCCTCGGTTTCTTCCAGTGGTGACTCTCATGTTTCCATTTTATTGCTTAATTAGGTCTAGCTTCCATTTTATTCTAATGTTTGGTGACTCTCGATTTCGTTGTTCTTCAGATTTTGTGTTATCCATTGATCATATGTAGGTTGAAGGGAATGAATGAAAGAATCATTTTGAGGTTTTTGATTTTGGTAAAAAATGAAAAACACTAAACAACTCACTAGGGGTAAATTGGTCATTTAACCGGTTATGTTCTGTCTTGTTCTGTCCTGTCCAGTCTTACCAAACACTGAACACCTGTTCTGTCCTGTCCCATCTTGTCCTGTCCCGTCCTGTCTGCATACCAAACGCACCCTTAAAGAATAACCTTTAAGATATAGTGAAAAGCAACTTTAGTCCTTATAGTATGTTATTTGTCTATAATGGTCCATTGAACTTAAGTTGTAACATTTATGCTACTTAAGTCTTAAGTATTTTTCATTTTAGGATAACATCGTTGTAGCAAGTTGAAATTATTTTGGTTGTGACGCATATTGGACACACCTCAAACCCCCCTCCAGTGTTACATATACATACACATCCACACATAATATGTTGGACAACCTAGGGGGGGGGGGGGGTAAGGTTGTATTTAAAACTTTTACTTTCAAAAATTCTTTTTATAAATAAATACGGAGTAAGTACGGAATAATACAGAAGAGTGTAAATACAAACAGATACACAGATATTATATAAATAAATATAAATGCAAAGCAATTTATATAAACAGATATAATTTAAAAGCACAGCGGAAATGTAAATAGATAAGGGAAAGAAAATACTTGACAACGATATTTTTAAAGTGGTTCACCAAACACAAAGTTGGCTAGTCCACCTCGAGAAAATAACACTTCTCGGAGATCCAATACGAAAACGTGTTCTTTACGGTAGAACACAAACCTTAGTACAACAAACGCGAATCACTCTACTTTGAGAGATTTATGTGGATCACTCACTCTATTCAAACACTTACAAGAGGGTATAATTTTAATATGAATAATCACTCTTGAATAAGGTTTATCACTTGGATATTTTTAGAGAGTTTGATCACTTGAGTTGTGTTGCTGATTCAACTAATCGAGAGATTTTAATCTGCTATCAACTCAAGATTTCTTACTCAAAAACGAGTTTTATAATTTTAACAGTTTAAATATCAAGAGAGGATGCTGCAGAGTCTTTATCAAATGCAGGGAGAGTTATTGTGAATTTGTAGCATTGAAGGCTGGTGCTTGCATGTATTTATACTGGATGAGCAACATGGCCTGAGGCTTTCGCGGTATACCGGCTAACTCTCGCGGTATACCGTGCAGAGGAAAAAGTACTTGTCAGAGAGAAGGTCAACCCTGCAAAAAACAAACGGAAATGGTACCCGCGGTATACCGGCTAAACACCGCGGTATACCGCCCAGACAAAAACACTTCCAATCAGTCAGAGAAGTACAGCAGGCCGCCGCGGTATACCGGCTATTCACCGCGGTATACCGCCCAGAACAAAGGGCAGGAAGCAGTACGCATGCGCAGTGTCTTCTAGAACCAAATCTTTCACAATCCAGCAAGATGATAAGATGTTACTTGGTTTATTTAAAAAGACAGTATTAGAAAAATCCAAGTGGTATATTATTTTAGGGTGATTTATTATTTTAAAATTAAAACGACGAAAATCTTCAGACTTGGATTCTTCAGATAAACATTATCGAGATTATTTAAATGCTGCACACTCAGATAAAATATTAGATAACAAAGAATGCGGTGTGTTTTGTAATCATCAAAATAAATATGGAGATGTGATTTTATGTGTACCAAAAATATATCACAATATTAAAGCTGGGTACACTTGCACCAACAATCTCCCCCTTTTTTATGATGACAAACACAACGCTAAACACGAGAGCATACTCGGTTTCTCTCCCCCTTTTGTCGAAGCAAAAAGGGTTTAAGAAGGTCGCTTATGCTCCCCCTCGAAAGATGCTCCCCCTCAAAATATGAAATATTTGAGAGTTAGTATTTTTAAGGGTTATACTCAAGCATGCCTAAACCAAGTCTTAATTTAAAGAAAACTTTTTTGTTAAGAGCTTTAGTAAAAATATCGGCCAAATTATCTTCCGAATCAACCTTTTCAAGCACGATTTGGCCTTTTTGAACATTATCTCGTAAAAAGTGATGTCTCAATTCAATATGTTTGGTACGAGAATGTAGCACGGGATTTTTGCTTAAGTTTATGGCACTTGAGTTATCACACATAATTGGAATTTTGGTTAGATGTACCTCAAAGTCGGTAAGTGTGTGTTTCATCCATAGGACTTGAGCACATGCTCTTGCGGCGGCTACATATTCCGCTTCGGTAGTAGACAACGCTACGGATTGTTGTTTCTTGGAGAACCAAGACACAAGTGAGAGACCTATAAAGGCACATACCCCACTAGTACTTTTTCGGTCAACAATAGATCCACCAAGATCGGAATCGGTGAAACACGTTACTTCTAACTCTGGTTGCTTTGCATACCATAAGCCAAGATTAGTAGTACCTCGTAAATATCGAAAAATACGCTTGACAGCTTCATAGTGAGTTTGTTTAGGTGAAGATTGAAAACGAGCACATAAACATACACTAAACATAATATCAGGTCTACTAGCAGTTAAATATAATAAACTACCAATCATTCCACGATAAATCTTTTCATTAAAATCGTTTCCCTCCTCGTCACGAGATAATTGTAAGTTTGTGGTCATTGGAGTTTCAACGGGTTTGACATTTTCAAAGTTAAACTTTTTCAACATATCTTTACAATATTTAGATTGACTAATAAAAATACCAGTTTCACATTGTTTGATTTGCAATCCTAAGAAGTATTTTAACTCTCCCATCATGCTCATTTCAAACTCGCTTGTCATTTTCGCAGAAAATTCATTACACAGTTTTTCATTAGTGGAACCAAAAATAATATCATCAACATATACTTGCACAACTACAATATCATTTTGATCATATTTCACAAACAAAGTATTATCTATTTTACCCATAATATAACCACTAACAATTAGAAAGGTTTTTAATCTATCATACCACGCACGCGGAGCTTGCTTTAAACCATAAAGCGCCTTTTTCAATTTATAAACATGTGTCGGATTTTCAAAATTTTCAAAACCGGGAGGTTGAGAAACGTATACCTCCTCATTTATAATACCATTTAAGAAAGCACTTTTAACATCCATTTGAAATAATTTAAAATCTTTAGCATTTGCAAAAGCGAGAAGCATTCGAATAGACTCCAACCTTGCAACCGGTGCAAAGGTTTCATCATAATCTATACCTTCTTGTTGATTGTACCCCTTGGCAACTAAACGTGCCTTGTTTCGTGTGACTCCACCGTTCTCGTCTACCTTGTTACGGAAGACCCATCTTGTGCCAATAATGGTTTGACTACTAGGGCAAGGAACTAAGTCCCACACATCATTCCTAGTAAATTGGTTTAACTCTTCTTGCATGGCCATTATCCAATCCTCATCACCTAAAGCTTCATCTATGGTTTTAGGTTCTATGGTTGAGATAAAGGCATGGAAAGCACAATGGGTATGGATTTGTGATCTAGTTGTCCTTTGGTTTAGGTCACCTATAATTTGATCTACGGGATGGCCTCGAGCGGTTCTAAGGTTAGGATCATCTATACCTTGTGGAATAAAGCAAGGAGGGGCATCACTAGATTCAATATTATTTGTGGAAGGTTGGGTACCTAAATCCAAGTTGCTAAGTTGTTGTGCTAAGACGTCTCCCTCACGGATATTGTCATTTGCTAAGGGTGCACTCGGTTTGGGAGGACTCTCGTCAAAGCTAACATTTAGGGATTCTTCTACAACCATGGTCTCCTTATTTAGAATTCTATAGGCTTTGCTATTCCAAGAGTAACCTAGGAACACTCCCTCATAGGCTTTGGCATCGAATTTGGTTAGATAGGATTTGGTGTTTAAAATGAAACATTTACATCCAAAAACTTTCAGGTGAGCTAAGGAAGGTTTTCTACCACGGTAAAGTTCATAGGGTGTCTTATTTAGGATACTTCTAATTAGGACACGGTTAAGCACATAGGTCGCGGTAGCAACGGCATCACACCAAAACTTTTGGGGAACTTGATGTTCGTTTAGCATAGTTCTACTCATTTCTTGCAACGTTCGATTTTTCCTTTCAACAACTCCATTTGACTGAGGAGTTCGAGGAGCCGAAAAGTTATGAGTTATACCATGTTTATCACAAAAGGCACCAAATTGTACTTCATTATCGAATTCTCGTCCATGGTCCGTACGTATTGAAACAATCGTACAACCTTGTTGGTTTTGAATTCTTTTTCCTAAAAATTTAAACTTTTCGAAAGCCTCATTTTTATGTCTCAAAAATAGAGTCCAAGTATAACGGGAATAATCATCTACAATAACCAAAGTATAAAAATTTCCTCCAAAACTTTGAATAGCCATTGGGCCAAAAAGATCCATATGTAAAAGTTCTAAAACTCTTTGAGTAGAAATAACATTTTTTGATTTATGAGAAACGTGATGTTGTTTGCCGACACGACAAGCATCACAAAAATGATTATCAAACTTTAATTTTGGCAGGTCACTCACAAGCTCCTTATTTTTTAAGTTTTGCATTAATCTTAGATTAGCGTGACCTAAACGCCTATGCCATAAAGTAGAAACATCATGAAGAGAAGATAAGCATACATTTTCAGATACAACAGTTTTGCAAATATATAAATTTCCTTTCACAGAACCAGTTAAAAGAACTTTGCCATTTTTCAAGATTTTGCACGAGTCTTCTTCGAAGACGACAGTTATACCATTTTAATTTTGCGATTGTATTTATCATACACATAAAAGCAAGCATTTATATTTGCATCATTTTTAGGTCTAGAATATTTATCGTTATACATGCGAGCATACGGTTTTTTTGGTATATTATTTGCATTATTCATTTTACGCACATACGGAGGTTTTTGCACATATTGATTTTTTGTATTAACTTTAGGTGATTCATAAAATCTTTTGATGGGCATACAAGAACATTTATCTTTGCACGTATCGGAACCAATACCTTTTCTACATTTTATACGGTTAGGCATATTTAGCATGTTAAAGACTTTCTCATTACTACTTTGAAAAGCTTTTGCTAATAAATCATCCTTTTCATACGAATCACATTTTCCTTTTAAACATGCAATCTCATTCTCAAGAATATCACATTTTGCACAAATAATATTTTCATGTGACTTTTTATTTAAGCATGCAATTTCTTTATTTAGAGCATCACAAGATTTACAAAAATCTTTTTCTCCTAATTTAGTTTCTAATTTAGCAATTATATTCATATCATTTTCAGATTTTTGTTTGCCATCATTAATTTCCTTATTACATGCAGATATCGTTTCTTTTAATCTAGAATTTTCGTCTTGGTAACGATTTGCAAGAGCAGCCATTTTGTGAAATGATTCATATAATTCTTCAAGATTATTTTCATTATCACTATCATAATCTGAGTAAGAAGATTTTACCTCATCGTTGCTTTCGGCCATAAGACAAATAGCTTGATATTCGTCTTCTTCTTCGCTTTCACTCCACGCGCCTCCAATGAAGGCTTTCTCCTTCTTATTTTGAAATTTGTTCTTTTTAGGACATTCATTGGCGTAATGATCTTTGTCGCCACATGAGTAACAAAAACCTCTCTTTGGCTTAGCTTTATCGTCACCACTTGAGTCGTCATTTTTCTTTACTTTTTCGTCTCGTTTATGGAACTTACGACTTCGGTTTTCACCACCACGACGGTAGTTACCGTTTCTTTGAAATCTGCCATTGTTAGAAAATTTATTATTATTAAAAAACTTGGAAAAGTTTCTTACCAACATGGCAACTTCATTGAGAGTTTCGGATGGATCTTTTGAGGAGCCAGCTTTCTCCTTTTTCTTCTCGACTTTTGGTGTTGAGACATTGAGAGCGATTGACTTCTTTTTAACTTGCTCCCGATCTTTGTTTCTTTTAAGTGCAATTTCATGCACTTTAAGATTACCGATCAAGTCATCTATCTTCATTATGGAAAGGTCACGGGAGTCTTCTAAAGATGTTATCTTTTGCATCCACTCCGAAGGAAGGGCTCTTAGGATTTTCCTTATATAGTCCTCGTTAGGATAAGTGCGATCCAAACCTTTCAACGTAGTCACAATAAGGTTAAATCTTTTAAACATTGAGTCAATCGACTCATCTTGTTTCATTTCGAACAGTTCATAATCGTGAACTAAAATATTCACTTTACTAGATTTAACTTCCGTGTTTCCACGATGAGTATTATTTAAACTTTCCCATATTTGATTTGCAGTTTTATATGTATATACTCTTTCAATTTCATCAGTTGTTAAAGCAGCATATAATATATTCTTAGCTTCAAAGTTTAAACAAAAATGAGTTTCATCAGAAGTAGTCCATTCATCTATAGGTTTATCAATAAAAACATCATCTTTCACAATGGTGGGTTTAAAATTCCCTTTTTCTATAATATCCCAAATCTTTTGATTTTTGCCACGCACGTGACATTCAAATAGCTCGGCCCAAATGCCAAACTTTTCAGTATCTATCAAAGGGGGTTTTGAAAACACAAAATTAGTTTGTTGAGCCATTTAAAGGAATAAAAGAAATTTATGCAGAATATTTTTGAAAGACCTGCTCTGATACCAATTGTTGGACAACCTAGGGGGGGGGGGGGTAAGGTTGTATTTAAAACTTTTACTTTCAAAAATTCTTTTTATAAATAAATACGGAGTAAGTACGGAATAATACAGAAGAGTGTAAATACAAACAGATACACAGATATTATATAAATAAATATAAATGCAAAGCAATTTATATAAACATATATAATTTAAAAGCACAGCGGAAATGTAAATAGATAAGGGAAAGAAAATACTTGACAACGATATTTTTAAAGTGGTTCACCAAACACAAAGTTGGCTAGTCCACCTCGAGAAAATAACACTTCTCGGAGATCCAATACGAAAACGTGTTCTTTACGGTAGAACACAAACCTTAGTACAACAAACGCGAATCACTCTACTTTGAGAGATTTATGTGGATCACTCACTCTATTCAAACACTTACAAGAGGGTATAATTTTAATATGAATAATCACTCTTGAATAAGGTTTATCACTTGGATATTTTTAGAGAGTTTGATCACTTGAGTTGTGTTGCTGATTCAACTAATCGAGAGATTTTAATCTGCTATCAACTCAAGATTTCTTACTCAAAAACGAGTTTTATAATTTTAACAGTTTAAATATCAAGAGAGGATGCTGCAGAGTCTTTATCAAATGCAGGGAGAGTTATTGTGAATTTGTAGCATTGAAGGCTGGTGCTTGCATGTATTTATACTGGATGAGCAACATGGCCTGAGGCTTTCGCGGTATACCGGCTAACTCTCGCGGTATACCGTGCAGAGGAAAAAGTACTTGTCAGAGAGAAGGTCAACCCTGCAAAAAACAAACGGAAATGGTACCCGCGGTATACCGGCTAAACACCGCGGTATACCGCCCAGACAAAAACACTTCCAATCAGTCAGAGAAGTACAGCAGGCCGCCGCAGTATACCGGCTATTCACCGCGGTATACCGCCCAGAACAAAGGGCAGGAAGTAGTACGCATGCGCAGTGTCTTCTAGAACCAAATCTTTCACAATCCAGCAAGATGATAAGATGTTACTTGGTTTATTTAAAAAGACAGTATTAGAAAAATCCAAGTGGTATATTATTTTAGGGTGATTTATTATTTTAAAATTAAAACGACGAAAATCTTCAGACTTGGATTCTTCAGATAAACATTATCGAGATTATTTAAATGCTGCACACTCAGATAAAATATTAGATAACAAAGAATGCAGTGTGTTTTGTAATCATCAAAATAAATATGGAGATGTGATTTTATGTGTACCAAAAATATATCACAATATTAAAGCTGGGTACACTTGCACCAACAATCTCCCCCTTTTTGATGATGACAAACACAACGCTAAACACGAGAGCATACTCGGTTTCTCTCCCCCTTTTGTCGAAGCAAAAAGGGTTTAAGAAGGTCGCTTATGCTCCCCCTCGAAAGATGCTCCCCCTCAAAATATGAAATATTTGAGAGTTAGTATTTTTAAGGGTTATACTCAAGCATGCCTAAACCAAGTCTTAATTTAAAGAAAACTTTTTTGTTAAGAGCTTTAGTAAAAATATCGGCCAAATTATCTTCCGAATCAACCTTTTCAAGCACGATTTGGCCTTTTTGAACATTATCTCGTAAAAAGTGATGTCTCAATTCAATATGTTTGGTACGAGAATGTAGCACGGGATTTTTGCTTAAGTTTATGGCACTTGAGTTATCACACATAATTGGAATTTTGGTTAGATGTACCTCAAAGTCGGTAAGTGTGTGTTTCATCCATAGGACTTGAGCACATGCTCTTGCGGCGGCTACATATTCCGCTTCGGTAGTAGACAACGCTACGGATTGTTGTTTCTTGGAGAACCAAGACACAAGTGAGAGACCTATAAAGGCACATACCCCACTAGTACTTTTTCGGTCAACAATAGATCCACCAAGATCGGAATCGGTGAAACACGTTACTTCTAACTCTGGTTGCTTTGCATACCATAAGCCAAGATTAGTAGTACCTCGTAAATATCGAAAAATACGCTTGACAACTTCATAGTGAGTTTGTTTAGGTGAAGATTGAAAACGAGCACATAAACATACACTAAACATAATATCAGGTCTACTAGCAGTTAAATATAATAAACTACCAATCATTCCACGATAAATCTTTTCATTAAAATCGTTTCCCTCCTCGTCACGAGATAATTGTAAGTTTGTGGTCATTGGAGTTTCAACGGGTTTGACATTTTCAAAGTTAAACTTTTTCAACATATCTTTACAATATTTAGATTGACTAATAAAAATACCAGTTTCACATTGTTTGATTTGCAATCCTAAGAAGTATTTTAACTCTCCCATCATGCTCATTTCAAACTCGCTTGTCATTTTCGCAGAAAATTCATTACACAGTTTTTCATTAGTGGAACCAAAAATAATATCATCAACATATACTTGCACAACTACAATATCATTTTGATCATATTTCACAAACAAAGTATTATCTATTTTACCCATAATATAACCACTAACAATTAGAAAGGTTTTTAATCTATCATACCACGCACGCGGAGCTTGCTTTAAACCATAAAGCGCTTTTTTCAATTTATAAACATGTGTCGGATTTTCAAAATTTTCAAAACCGGGAGGTTGAGAAACGTATACCTCCTCATTTATAATACCATTTAAGAAAGCACTTTTAACATCCATTTGAAATAATTTAAAATCTTTAGCATTTGCAAAAGCGAGAAGCATTCGAATAGACTCCAACCTTGCAACCGGTGCAAAGGTTTCATCATAATCTATACCTTCTTGTTGATTGTACCCCTTGGCAACTAAACGTGCCTTGTTTCGTGTGACTCCACCGTTCTCGTCTACCTTGTTACGGAAGACCCATCTTGTGCCAATAATGGTTTGACTACTAGGGCAAGGAACTAAGTCCCACACATCATTCCTAGTAAATTGGTTTAACTCTTCTTGCATGGCCATTATCCAATCCTCATCACCTAAAGCTTCATCTATGGTTTTAGGTTCTATGGTTGAGATAAAGGCATGGAAAGCACAATGGGTATGGATTTGTGATCTAGTTGTCCTTTGGTTTAGGTCACCTATAATTTGATCTACGGGATGGCCTCGAGCGGTTCTAATTAAAATATATTGATCGATATTAAAAAATAAATAAAAATAATTTATAAATTTATAATTAAAATTTAATTTAATAATTTTCAGTTAATATTTCTTAATTAATAATAATTAAACTTGAAAAATTAATATTTATTTATAATAATAGTTAATAAATAATAATTGATATTAATAAGGGTAATATTAGAATATTCACAAAAAACTACTGAAAAGCTACTCCAAGTAGCGTTTCAAAAAACTAGCTTATAAGCTACCTTATGGTCATCCAAACATGTATACAGGAAAAAAACTAGCTTATAATCTCGTTTTTTTTACCGAACAATGCCTACACCAACATCTTTGAAAAACAATCTTGTTTTCTATAATAAATAATAAAAACATAGAAATTGAGCTTTTAGGTTATGTAAGATCCCAAAAATGATAATGCCTAAATATTATATATGCCCAAAATTCCAAAAATAAAATAATATGAAAGAGCCAAATGCCCTTTCAATCATATAAAAAATGTCATTTTCAAACAACTAATAAGTTTCTTTAATGATTTTAGAATGGAAATGAATATTCACACGTAAACGTTAATTGTCTTTTTCAACTATTGGTTTGGTCAACTTTATCATTACAACCACCATGAATCCTGAAACACGTGTAGTTGGAGAATTGAAACAGTCAGTATACTTTTATATCGAGCTCATGTTATAGTATAGACTACCTGATAGATATTCAGGATGTACGTTTTTTATATCAAGTTTATATCCAAAACGTAATGATATTCAACTAAAAAGCATAACTCAGGAACCTCTCGACGGAAACATACCCGATTCCATGAATATGACTAACACTCAGTAAGTTATATCATAGCGTTCGAGAGCCTACTACGATTCATTACAGATTCGAGATCGTAGCTCATGTCCAAGACATTACAATTTACTTTATGCCTATTTCTTAGAGTGGAAGTAGAGATTACAAGTTACTTTATGCCTATCTCTTACCTTCCCATAGAAATCAGGAATAACGATTAACTCTCGCCTATTCCTAGATTTCTCATCATAATACGAAATGGGAATTACAATTTACTTTATGCCTATTCCTCATTTCCACGTAAACGGGAATAACAAATTACTTTATGCCTATTCCACGTTTCAGGTCACGCTATGAAATAGGAATTTACAATTTACTTTATGCATATTCCTTATTTTACATCACCTTACGAAATAGGAATTACAATTTACTTTATGCCTATTCCTCATTTCAGGTCAACGGGAATTACAAATTACTTTATGCCTATTCCACGTTTCACTTAATGCCAGTGCCTATGAATCCATTACATTTACTAGCGTATATGCATAACAACATAAACACGCAACATCTCGTATCATATTCTCAACGCTAAGAATACTAGATAACCTATCGTATCCTTATCCTCAAATGTCCCCCTTTGGCGACTTAGCACGGGGGGTTCCGCTACCCGGTTAGCGGATGGGGTCAAGGGGCAACACCCTTGCGGAGTCTGGGGGCAGCGCCCCTAGATTTTTTTTAGAAAAGCTTAACCAGATAACACATCCGAAACTATATCCGGAAAAATCCCTTATCCAGAACCCAAATCCGGAACTATCCGGAAAAAGTATTCCGGACTCAAAGTCCGGAACCACCCAGTATCAAATCCGGTACTACCCCGGAATCCGGTATCAAATCCGGTATCCGGTATCACAATCCGGAAGTCCCAATTCCGGAACCTCAATTCTGGATCCATTCGGAATCCGCTAAAATCATCCGGACACTATCCGGAATCCGGTATTAATCCGGTACCATCCGGAACTCACTTCGGACCCAGTACCAATCCAGAATCCGGTACCCACTCCGGTACCTTCCGGAATCCGGTACCAAATCCGGATTTCTAATCTTCCGGACTATTCGAACTGCACATCGATTTTGCGATTTAAAACTCATCCCAATCAATTTCCCAATCATTTTCATTCCAATACATAATTACTAAAACATATAAACAGTTTATAACCAATTATTTCAGTTGATTTAACTGCAAATGTTAGAAGAAGAGATGAACTCACCTGGCAATTCTTGAGACAGTACAAAATCTGATTTTCCAACCCGACTTAAATCTTATTCAACAAAATCAATAAACCATCCAAATCAAAACACCAACAGGAATCGATTTTCGGTTGGATTCAAGAAAATCACTAGAACTCACCCAACGATTTTGATTATGTTTCTTTTTTGTAACACCCCAAAAACAGGGCTAATTTAAACCTTAAAACTTTCCACAAGTTATGACAATAAAACTTCAAACTTTTATAACAAGAGGATCAACAGTAAGGTTCTATGTACAATAAACATCTAAATCAAATAACCTATTAATCAAATCATACATCATAATTAGATTAACTAGGTTATCTAATCATCTGTCCCAAAAGTATCAAAAGAATAACTAGATCCTATGTTATCTCCAAGTCTGAGTCTTTCCAAAAGCTCTCAACACACTTTCCCGCTTACTTCCCGGAGCTTGTACCTGGTAAGAAAGTTCAACTTGAAACATTAGGCTTTCGCCTAGTGAGAATATTCAAATCAAATTAAAATTCAACAATCAAAATCTCAACAGATAAATCAAACCTGTTTCCATCCATCTTACCGTATAACAACTCCTTTCACTACTGGGAATCTACCCCATTTCCAACTTATGACTATTCATCTAGTCATAATAACACTACCAAGAATTTACCATGAATCATCCCAGATTCAAAGTCAAACTCTTAACCAAGAAATTACAAGTCAAAACCTGCCTATTTCTTAACCCGGAAGTAGAGATTACAAATTACTTTATGCCTATCTCAAATCTTCCTTTCACCATTGGGAAATCTCCGATCTTCCCTTTAATAATGGAAATCTCCGATCTTCCATTTGAAATGGGAATTACAAATCAAAATCTGCCTATTCCACATTTCACCTTAGAATCAATGGTCCCAATGGGATTATAATATCGCGATATACAACCGGGACCCCCGATGATTCAAGGTACACCCAATTACTAAAAATTACATCCCTTTTTGGTCAATGGCTAGTAATCGGTTCCCATTATACCGTACTAAGGTGCCCCCGATGACCGGATGCCTATTTTTAGCAAAAGCAACATAATACATAAGTATTATAGTTCTTACTACGGTATATGCATAACATACACTATTTTACATCTCAAAACATATTCTATATATACATTTATAAAGAATATTAATAACCTCGTCACCTCGACTTCTTAACTATCCCCTCTTTGCCATTTAGCATGGGGATCATCATAGCATAACTCAAAGTCCTCTATTTTGGCTCATTACTGATTAAACAAGTCCTTACAACTATCGACAAATTATAAGAATCAGTTTAGTCACAGAGGAAGAATTGCGCAACCAACTGTCACGAAATACTCCACTTTTCGCAACCAACAGTAGCGAAATACTCTACTTTTCGCAACCAACGGTAGCGAGATTCTCACTTCTCGCAACAGTGGCTTGCGAGATACTCCACTTCTCGCAACAGTGGCTTGCGAGATACTCACTTTTCGCAACAGTGGCTTGCGCAAAGTGAACATTTCGCGAGCACTGTTCATCGTCTTCTTCATTAAGCCAGTTTACAAAAACTTCTAAATAAGCCTATTAATTTGCAATTAACCCATACCAAATCATTCAGACATAGTTTAACACATATCTATATCAATTTCAATGGCTAATTTTAAGAAGAATGAATAAACTCACCTTAATGAATCTGAACACAAACTGAACACTGGTTCTTCACCTCTAACAGCTTAATCGAACAGCACAATTTCTCCCAAAAACTCTTTTCTTTCTTCTTTCTCTCGATTTCTCTATCTCTTTCTGTCTATATCTCTCGATCTCTATTCTCTGTGTAATCTCATATTACACAACTGAATACTCTTAAGTCCTATAATCAGGACACCTCATCAAAACAAAGATGAGTCATAAGAAAATTCCAAACTACACCCCAATCTTTAAAGAAATGTCATAACACACCTCATACATTAATAAAACACATTATAACCCTTAAGTTTAATATTTCTCAAAAGAAATCCTTAAACTTTCAACATTTGTATTTTAACCCTAGTTGAATTATAATACTCTATATAATTCAAGGTTACTCCAAATACAAATACATCCCAAATCTTATTAAAATAATAATAACGAAATTTAGGATGTTACAATACTCCCCAACTTGAAAATGATTTCGTCCCCGAAATCAAAGTCAGGTAAACAAATGAGGGTACCTATCCCTCATACTCTCTTCCGACTCTAAAGTTACTTTAGCACCTCTATAGTGTTTCCACTGTACTTTCAACATAGCTACTTCTTTACCACTACGTAGCTTTCTAACCAATCTTTCTGTTGGTGCAAGTGTACCACATCTCTATATATTTATATATATTTATTTTGATGATTACAAACACACCGTATTATTGTTTATCTAACAATCCAATCCAAGTGTACAGTTCTTGAAGAACACGAAGATTTTATCTGAAGAGTTCAAGACGGAAGTTTTACGTTGTCATTAGTGTTTATAATTTATAATGATAAACACCCTAAAATAATATACCACTTGGATATTTCTAAAAACCCAATAAATGATTTTAATTAAATAAAGTTTTTTTTTTAGAAGATCCAGCAAGATTTTGCTTTTTCTGACGCAGGTATACCGCGAAGGTTCAGGAGGTATACCGCGGCGGCTTGATGTTACCTCTGATTGATTGGAAGTACTTTTGTCTGGGCGGTATACCGCGATGTTTAGCAGGTATACCGCGGGTACAAGTTTACGTTTGTTTTGCAGGGTTGACTTTCTCTTCTGCAAAAGTACTTTTATTACTGCACGGTATACCGCGTGCTTTTGGCGGTATACCGCGGATGCATTGTTTCCGTTGGAAGAGTTGCTATATAATGCATGCGATGGTGGAGAAGAATAATATAACAGATACAACCAACAGCCATCTATCCATCTGATCTCTCCCAACTAATATTCCATACTACATATTATCACTACATATTTATTTTATAAAACGTTTTTATAAAATATCCAAGTGATAAATATTATACAAGAGTGATTTCCATTGTGAGTTATACTCCTCTTGTAAGTGTTTGAATAACGGGTGTGTGATCCTGTATATCTCAATAAGCTAGAGCTTGAGAGCCTATTGCTTTCCTTTGTATTTGGTTTGTATTCTACCGTAAAGAATACGTTTATTGGATCGTGTCGGGAAGTGTCTCGGCTAGTGATTTACCAAGTTGTGGTAAATCACTAAATCTCCGTGTCAAGTATCTCTATCCCTTATCTCTTTATATTTCCGCTGTGCATTTAATTATATCTGTTTATATAATTATTGTATATTCATTGCATTTATACTCTGCTTTATTTACTATATTTATCTATCCTGTATTTATACGTATCTGTTGTGTTTTCATATACTCTGTTGTATTTACATTATTAAGATATTTTTATAAAAGAATTTTTGAAAGTAAATTATTTAAATACAACCTTACCCCCCCCTAGGTTGTCTAACACTTTCCAAAATTGCCTCCGGTTCTTCCACACAGCGGCTCCTTTCATCTACTCTCACATCAGTGAGTGAAATCACATCTTCCTCTTCGGCCAAACACTTTCGAAGATAACATACGTGGAAGGTATTATGAACCCCTTCCAATTCTGGTGGAAGATCTAACTTGTAGGCTTGCAATCCAACCTTCTCAATAATGGTGAAAGGCCCTAGAAAACGAGGACTTAACTTCCCGCGTTTTCCAAACCTTATCACACCCTTTCATGGGGATACTTTAAGCATCACGCGCTCCCCAACTTGAAATTCCTTTGGTCTCCGTTTCGGGTCAGCATAAATTTTCTGTCTATCTTGGGCTGCTTTCATATGCTGCCGAATTTCTTTCACCTTATCCGCTGTTTGCTGTACCAATTCTGGACCAGCAAACTGTTTCTCTCCGGCTTCTAACCAACATACCGGAGTTCTACACTTTCGACCATACAATGCTTCGAAGGGTGCTCTTCCGATACTCGAATGATAACTATTGTTATACGCAAATTCTACTAACGGTAGATGCGTATCCCAGTTACCACCAAAATCTAAAACACAACATCTGAGCATATCTTCCAAAGTTTGAATGGTCCGCTCACTCTGCCCATCGGTTTGTGGATGAAAAGCAGTACTCAGATTAACTTTAGTTCCCAATTCTTTTTGCAGGGATCGCCAAAACCTCGAAGTAAACCGACTATCACGATCTGACACTATCGACACCGGTATACCATGCCTTGACACCACTTCATCAATATACAGCTTCGCTAATTTCTCAATTGGTGATGCCTCTTTCATAGCTAGAAAATGAGCACTCTTAGTTAATCTATCCACGATTACCCATATTGTGTCGTTACCCTTTTGCGTCTTTGGTAACTTTGTCACAAAATCCATGGTAATCTTCTCCCACTTCCATTCCGGAATTTCCAAGGATTGGAAACTTCCGTAAGGTTTCTGATGTTCCGCTTTCACCAACGAACATGTTCTACACATTTCTACCTTTCGAGCCACATCTACTTTCATCGCCGGCCACCAATAATGCAATTTCAGATCTCGATACATCTTCGTACTCCCAGGGTGTATGGAATACTTAGATCTATGAGCGTCTTCGAGAATCAACTCTCGATTTCCTCCAGTTTTAGGCACCCAAACTCTTCCTTGAAATAACTTGATCCCACGACCATCTTCAGTCAACTGAAGATGTTGTTTGCCCATCACTTCTTCTTTCAGATTTTCCTCTCGCAAAGCCACCACTTGTGCTTCTTTTATCTTTTCCATCAAACTTGACGTCACATCAATTCTAGTATTAGTCGATTTCAAACATCCACTATACTCTTTTCTACTTAAAGCATCGGCTACGACATTTGCTTTACCAGGATGGTAATGCAATTCACAATCGTAATCTTTAAGTAATTCTAACCATCTTCGCTGCCTCATGTTTAACTCCTTCTGATCAAAAACATGTTGCAAACTCTTGTGATCAGTATAAAGAGTACACTTAGTTCCATACAAATAATGCCTCCACAACTTTAAAGCAAAAACGACTGCTGCTAACTCCAAATCATGTGTAGGGTAGTTCTTCTCGTGCTCTTTCAGTTGTCTCGACGCATATGCAATTACCTTGCCTCGTTGCATCAATACACACCCTAAACCCATCTTTGAAGCATCACTGTATACTACCAGATCTTCCGTTCCTTCTGGTAAGGCAAGAATCGGAGCTTCACATAACTTTTGACGCAAAGTTCTGAAAGCCGATTCCTGTTTCTCCGTCCAAACATACTTCACATTCTTTCTAGTCAAAATGGTCAAAGCAGATGCAATCATGGAGAAATCTTTAATAAATCTCCTGTAATAGCCTGCTAAACCCAAGAAACTTCTTATTTCAGATGCACTTTTAGGTGTCTCCCAATTCGCCATAGCTTCTATCTTAGCTGGGTCTACCTTGACTCCTTCCGAAGTGATCACGTGACCTAGAAATTGTACCTCTTTTAGCCAAAACTCACATTTTGAAAACTTTGCGTACAACTTCTCTTTTCTCAATACTTCTAAGACCTTGCGTAAGTGTTGTTCATGATCTGCTTCAGTCTTTGAATACACAAGTATGTCATCAATAAAGACGATGACAAACTTGTCCAAGAAAGGTCGACATACTCGATTCATCAGATCCATGAACACAGCTGGAGCATTCGTCAAACCAAACGGCATTACTAGAAACTCATAATGCCCATATCTGGTTCTAAAAGTTGTCTTAGGAACATTTTCATCTCTTACCCGAACTTGATGATACCCCGATCTCAAATCAATCTTAGAAAAGCATCCCGCACCTTGGAGTTGATCAAACAAGTCATCAATCCTTGGAAGCGGATACTTGTTCTTTATCGTCACCTTATTCAGTTCACGGTAATCTATACACATTCTCATAGCACCATCCTTCTTCTTAACAAACAAAACCGGAGCTCCCCAAGGCGAAGAACTCGGTCTGACAAAACCCTTATCTAACAACTCCTGAAGTTGAGTCATCATCTCCTTCATTTCAGACGACGCTAGACGATATGGCGCTCGTGCTATCGGTGCCGAACCTGGAATGAGATCGATTCTAAACTCTACCTGCCGCTCAGTCGGTAGGCCAGGAAGATCATCAGGAAAAACGTCAGGAAACTCACGTACCACTTTGATATCTTCCATTTGTTTCTTTTCTGACTTCCCGTATACGACATAAGCTAAAAAGGATTCACATCCTTTTATTAAACACTTCCGCGCTTTTACTACAGAAATTAACGGAATTTCCCCTTTCTGCTTTTCCCCGAAGATGAATATATCACCCTTATCGGTCATTGGAATCCTGATTAATTTCTTTGCGCAAAATATCTCCGCTTGATTGGCCGTTAACCAATCCATACCTATAATTACGTCAAACCCTCCAATCTCCATTAACAACAAGTTGATTGGAAAATTTGTCTCGTCTAAAAGAATAGTACAACCATCAAGCCTTTCCCGAACCAAAGCTTGACCCCCATTAGCTACTTCAACTACTAAGGCATCATCCAGAGTAGTAACAGGCGTAACTAATTTGCGAAAGAATGACTTGGACACGAATGGGAAATTTGCACCACAGTCAAATAATATGCGCGCAGGACAAGAATTAACAAGGAATGTACCCGAGACAACGTCCTTTGATTTCTTAGCCTCCTCAGCAGACATATGAAAAGCACGACCAGTCGGTTTAGGGACGACCGGTTTCTTTCCTTGATCTCCTCCTTTCTTTAACTTTGGGCAATCTTTCCGAAAGTGACCTGGTTGTTGGCATTCGAAATAGACTGACCCTGGCATCGTACAGTTTACCGCTATATGCCCCGCTTTCCCGCACTTGTAACATTCAATTCCGATTACTCGACATGAACCAAAATGTTTGCTTTTACATTTAGAACACCAGTTCGGTTCCTTGCGAGAATCGGAACGAATATTCTTACCAAACAACTTGATTTTCTGAGAAGATTCCGAACGACCTTCCCATTTTCTCTTCTCTCCCACAAGCGCTTTCTCTTCTTTGTCTTTGGCAAACATTTCTTCTATTACTTTTGCTTCTTCAATTGTCTCTCTCAAAGTAGAAGCTTTCGAACTCCGAACCCTCGTCATCATATCAGCCGGTAAACCCTTCAAATAAGCTTTAATTTTGTCTTTTTCTGTCGGAGCCACACGCCCCACCAAGTTAAGCTTTTCCATGAAAGATTCTGTATACTTCCTTACTGTCAAATTGCCTTTCTTGAGGTTTCTGAACTCTTCCTCGATTCGGTCCATTTCTGTTTCGTTACAGTACTCTTCCAGAATCTTCGTTTTAAACATTTCCCAAGTCATGGCATTCAGAATTGCCGCTGACATAGAAGCAGATAACACATTCCACCAAGCCAACGCATTACCACGTAACATTTGAGACCCGAATCTAACTTTCGTTTTCTCATCACCACACTCACAAGCTCGGAAGGCTTGTTCTATTTCTCTTATCCAGTTCATACAGGCTACTGGACTATCTTCTCCTTTGAATTCAGGCGGCTTACAGCTCAAGAATGTTTTGTAGGAGCAGTTTCTTTCAACTCTCCTTTCTGGCTCTGGCCCTGGGTTACCAGTTGGATTTATCACTCTAGCATTAGCTCCTGCTTGTCTTGGTTCTGGACCTCGATCATTCAACATTTTCATAAACATTTCCGCTTGTCTCTCCATGGTGGTGTTCATCATTTCAGCTTGCCTTTCCATTGATGCATTCATCAATCTGGTCACATTATCCATTATTCGAACTTCCACAATTGATCCAGAATTTTCACGGTTTGCTGAACTGGTACCCACCCTATATCTCCGACCGTGTGATCCTCCGATTGAAAGATAATCCGGTGGAGTTTCAGGAACTTCATTTAATCCGTGTTGCCTTCCTTCTGTCCAGTCAATCTCTGACCTATCCATCTCACGAACGGGAGATAGTGGCGGCGTGTTTACCATCTTTCTGATAAATCACAAAGGAATAACCATAAGAAATGGTTATACAATTTTAGACATACAAAACGTACTTTCCCGATCATTAGTTACTGTAACAATTTAGAAATAAGCATGCTCGCGTAACAATATATTCATAATAACAGTAGCTAATTGAAATTGTGAACATATCATACATGAGAATCCTTGTTACCATTATCACAGTACTAATTTCACGAATTTCTTTCGACTCTAAGACTATCCCGTCTTAGTACTTCTACCCAAATCTCACAAGTCATAACTTAATTCATCACAACTTAAGTCTAAGTATCTCATCAGCATACTTAGTTCGCTTAAACTATTGCTCAGATACCATATTGTAACACCCCAAAAACAGGGCTAATTTAAACCTTAAAACTTTCCACAAGTTATGACAATAAAACTTCAAACTTTTATAACAAGAGGATCAACAGTAAGGTTCTATGTACAATAAACATCTAAATCAAATAACCTATTAATCAAATCATACATCATAATTAGATTAACTAGGTTATCTAATCATCTGTCCCAAAAGTATCAAAAGAATAACTAGATCCTCTGTTATCTCCAAGTCTGAGTCTTTCCAAAAGCTCTCAACACACTTTCCCGCTTACTTCCCGGAGCTTGTACCTGGTAAGAAAGTTCAACTTGAAACATTAGGCTTTCGCCTAGTGAGAATATTCAAATCAAATTAAAATTCAACAATCAAAATCTCAACAGATAAATCAAACCTGTTTCCATCCATCTTACCGTATAACAACTCCTTTCACTACTGGGAATCTACCCCATTTCCAACTTATGACTATTCATCTAGTCATAATAACACTACCAAGAATTTACCATGAATCATCCCAGATTCAAAGTCAAACTCTTAACCAAGAAATTACAAGTCAAAACCTGCCTATTTCTTAACCCGGAAGTAGAGATTACAAATTACTTTATGCCTATCTCAAATCTTCCTTTCACCATTGGGAAATCTCCGATCTTCCCTTTAACAATGGAAATCTCCGATCTTCCATTTGAAATGGGAATTACAAATCAAAATCTGCCTATTCCACATTTCACCTTAGAATCAATGGTCCCAATGGGAATATAATATCGCGATATACAACCGGGACCCCCGATGATTCAAGGTACACCCAATTACTAGAAATTACATCCCTTTTTGGTCAATGGCTAGTAATCGGTTCCCATTATACCGTACTAAGGTGCCCCCGATGACCGGATGCCTATTTTTAGCAAAAGCAACATAATACATAAGTATTATAGTTCTTACTACGGTATATGCATAACATACACTATTTTACATCTCAAAACATATTCTATATATACATTTATAAAGAATATTAATAACCTCGTCACCTCGACTTCTTAACTATCCCCTCTTTGCCATTTAGCATGGGGATCATCATAGCATAACTCAAAGTCCTCTATTTGGGCTCATTATTGATTAAACAAGTCCTTACAACTATCGACAAATTATAAGAATCAGTTTAGTCACAGAGGAAGAATTGCGCAACCAACTGTCACGAAATACTCCACTTTTCGCAACCAACAGTAGCGAAATACTCTACTTTTCGCAACCAACGGTAGCGAGATTCTCACTTCTCGCAACAGTGGCTTGCGAGATACTCCACTTCTCGCAACAGTGGCTTGCGAGATACTCACTTTTCGCAACAGTGGCTTGCGCAAAGTGAACATTTCGCGAGCACTGTTCATCGTCTTCTTCATTAAGTCAGTTTACAAAAACTTCTAAATAAGCCTATTAATTTGCAATTAACCCATACCAAATCATTCAGACATAGTTTAACACATATCTATATCAATTTCAATGGCTAATTTTAAGAAGAATGAATAAACTCACCTTAATGAATCTGAACACAAACTGAACACTGGTTCTTCACCTCTAACAGCTTAATCGAACAGCACAATTTCTCCCAAAAACTCTTTTCTTTCTTCTTTCTCTCGATTTCTCTATCTCTTTCTGTCTATATCTCTCGATCTCTATTCTCTGTGTAATCTCATATTACACAACTGAATACTCTTAAGTCCTATAATCAGGACACCTCATCAAAACAAAGATGAGTCATAAGAAAATTCCAAACTACACCCCAATCTTTAAAGAAATGTCATAACACGCCTCATACATTAATAAAACACATTATAACCCTTAAGTTTAATATTTCTCAAAAGAAATCCTTAAACTTTCAACATTTGTATTTTAACCCTAGTTGAATTATAATACTCTATATAATTCAAGGTTACTCCAAATACAAATACATCCCAAATCTTATTAAAATAAATAATAACGAAATTTAGGATGTTACATTTTTCTTCTTTCTTTCCTTCTCTGATGGACACCGACTCCAGTGAAAACAAATTGAGATAACTTCTCAATTCATTTGCCGACTCCACACATAAATATCAACCAACTTTCAACAATTGACCAAATCAACCCTGAAGCTTTACAATACACAATTAGTTCTAAAGTTTGACTAATCTTTCATTTCGACCCCTTTATATCAAAACATTACATAATGGAAATTTCTAGGTGTTACAAATCTCCCCAACTTGGAAAAGGATTTCGTCCTCGAAATCAAAACTATACAAACAAGTGAGGATATCTATTCTTCATATCCTCTTCAGCTTCCCACGTCACGTTAGCACCTCTGTGATGTTTCCATTACTTCCTTATGTCGCAACTTCTTAGTCGTTCTTACTAAAATTGCTTCCGGTTCCTCCACACAACGACTATTCTCATCCACTATAATATTAGAAAGTGGTATAACATCGTCCTCTTCGGCTAAACATTTCCGAAGATAGCAGACATGAAAGGTATTATGGATTCCTTCTAGTTCAGGTGGAAGATCCAACTGATATGCTTGAAAACCTATACGTTTGGTTATTGTAAAAGGTCCAAGAAAACGAGGACTCAACTTTCCACGCTTTCCAAATCTTATGACGCCTTTCCACGGGGATACTGTAAGCATCACACGCTCCCCAACATGGAATTCTTTTGACCTTCTTTTCGGATCGGCGTAACTCTTTTGTCGATCTTGAGCCGCCATCATGTGCTTCCGAATCTCTTTCACTTTGTCAGCCGTTTGTTGAACAATTTCAGGACCAACAAATTGTTTTTCTCCAGCTTCTAGCCAACACACTGGAGTTCTACATTTCCGTCCATACAATGCTTCGAAAGGTGCTCTTCCAATACTAGAATGATAACTATTGTTGTACGCAAACTCCACTAAAGGTAAATGCGTATCCCAGTTACCTCCAAAGTCAATCACACATGACCTGAGCATGTCTTCCAAAGTCTCAATAGTTCTCTCACTTTGCCCGTCCGTTTGTGGATGGTAAGCAGTGCTAGAATTTACCCTTGTGCCCAATTCTTCTTGCAGTGACTGCCAAAACCTTGAAGTAAATCGGTTGTCACGATCTGTTGATCCAAACCCTCAATGATTTGATAATGACTCTCTGAGAAACACTTAGTGAAAATTGTAAGTAGACAATATGTATTAGAGTTTCACTATCGCTGATAAGTACTAAAACTGTTACAGTACCGCTGATAGGAACTCTCGTTATTTGAATTATACATTCAGCGATACTGTTCATCAGTGAGCCCTGAGTATGTTCAGACTCACTGATGATCGCTGATAAAATATGTTGTTTACTTATGATCTCTGAAGACAAGTTTCACGTCAACTATGTTTTACGCTGAAGTCGAAGATCAAGCCAAAGAACCAGCGACAAGTCTACTAATGAACTGATGTGGATATCAGCGAAGTCAATATTTGTCCACTCAACGTGAAGTTTTAAGTAGAAGACTTCAGCGAACGCTGAACTTTATCATTCGCTGATAAAGAACTATTCAGCGAACGCTGATCATGAAGTTTCCTCTAAAAGTTACTTTTGTCTTATCCCCTTGCACGTCTCCGTACGATCTGTCAGAATGGACATCCCTTTTGTCCAGAATCGTACAACCAACTCTGATTCTACACTATTCATCATGCGGCTGCTAGGTTGTCTACCAAGGTCAAACCATGCAACCAATCAGCTGCTGCCACGTGTAAAGTGATATTGATATGCATTAAATTCATGCAATATATAAAGGAAACCCTACTTCAGAAATAAAGTGCTCGGCCATTTCCTTATCTTACTATTCTGTGTGTTAGAATATTATCCTTAATATTCTTATTTTCTCTCTAGCTTATTTCTAGAGCAAGAAATCTTAGTGATTCTCTTAACTTGTTTAGATTAGGTTTATTCTTTAATCTTGTTCCGCAACAAGTTGTAAATTGTTTGATACATATCAATAAACAATTTAGAAAAGTAAAAATTGTGTGTTTGTATTCAACCCCCCCCCCCCCTTCTACAAACTTGTATAACCCTTTCGGGACCAACAAGTGGTATCAGAGCGGATTGTTTAATCTTATAAACAAGATCTTGCTTATACTATTACTTTTTCTCTTCCTTGCTATTTTCTATAATGGCTAACACCACAAACACAAACTACATTGACAATGGTTCTCTTGCAAAAACCCCTAGATTTTCCAGAGATAACTTTAATCTGTGAAAAAATAGGATGATGCTCTTCTTGGAAGGTGTAGACCCTACTATGCCTTATTACATCGAGAATGGTCCATATATCCCTGTTAGGATTGATCCTGAAGTTCCAGACACTACTACAAGAGCTGCCATTCCTGAAAGAATCATTCCCAGGGAAGTTCACAATTGGACTGATGAAGACAAGAAGAAGGTGGCTATCGACACTAAAGGCAGATCTATCATCTTTATGGCTCTTCCTGACGAAGTCTACCATTCCGTCATGAACATGAAAACCTCCAAAGCCATGTGGGACACAATATGTGTTCAATATGAAGGTATGTCTGAAGTCCAGGACTCAAGAAAGATGAACCTGGTAAGACAGTACAAAAGCTTCATTTGTGGTAAGAATGAAACTCTCTCTGAAGTACATCAGCGGTTTAACTGTTTAATTATTGATCTAAAAACCGTTGGTAAATAATATTCTAACTTTGAGATCCTGACAAAGTTTCTAGAATGTTTACCTGAAAGCTGGGACAGTTATTCAATGTGTCTCAAGCTATCAAAGGATCTAAAATCTATGACCCTCTCTACCTTATTTGGCACTATGCTCAATCATGAGCAGTCGTGTCATCTTAAGAAGAATCTTGTAAAAGATTCCAAAAGCGCACATGTTGCTTTACTCTCAGAGTCATCTTCCACTCAGTGATCAACCATCACTATCACTGAGTTGGAAACTAACTCTGAATGCTCATCAGATGCTGATCCTTCAGATCTTGATGAATCTCTGGCACTCCTGACTAATACATTCAGGAGACTCTCCAGAAAGAGTAACTTCAGAAGAAATAAACCTCTTGCACTCACTGACAAGCCAAGATCATCAACCCCTGTTGATAAGGCAACTACTACCTGCTTTAACTGTGAAAAAGTAGGACACTTTGCTAGTGAATGCATGTCTAAGAAAGTCTTCAAACCCTCATCTTCTTCATACAAGAAATCCTCTAACCCCAGGGCTAGAGATGACAAATACAAGAAGCTGAAAGAAAAATATTCAAAGCTGAAAAGATTTAAGAAGAAAGGCAAAGGCTTGGTCGCTGACTTCGACTGGGCTGCCTCTGACACTAGAGAAACATCTGACTCTGAAGATGATGATGAGGCTAATCTCTGCCTCATGGCAAAAATAGAAGACGAGGATGAAAATTCTGAAATTCCCGCTGCCTCATCTTCTACCTCTAAGGTATCTACTTCCTTCTTTACTAATATTTCAGATATTAATTAAGCTGATAGTCTTCGGAAAATTGACCTCTTGACTGTAAATTTATATGATGCCATGAATGGCAAGACCATAGTTGAAAATCAAAACCTTGATCTCGCTGAACAGCTTAGAAACTGTCACCTTCAAATAGAAAAGCTTTCTAAAATTGAAGAAGATTTAAAAGACCAGGTCCATATAAATCAAATAGTCAAAATCGAGCGTGAAGAAGCTATCGCTGCATTAAAAGCTGAAAAGGCTACTGTTGAAGGATGGTGTAAATCCTCAACAACGATCACTGAGATTATAAGGTCTCGGATTCCCCTGAGTGATAAGAGTGGACTTGGTTATAAAGCTGATATTCTAGAACCAACCACTGATCGTTTCATGCTCAAATTTGGAACGTTCGTATCCTCAGTCCCTGACACCTCCTCATCTCAGTGTTCCTCTTCTAAAAACCCCATCCCTGAGGAAAAACCTACCTTAATCTCTAGAGGTAAAGGAAAAGAAAAGGTTTTCAACCAAAAACCTCAGAAGGGTACCTTTGTACCTAAGCTGAATGCTTCTAAAGCTTCAGTGACTTATCCCTCTACTTCTAAGAACAAGATCCCTGGATTTATTTAGCGATCTACTCCTAGAATCAGAATGGATATAATTGGTAAGAAATCTGAAGAACTGATTGTTCCTCCCATTTCCAATGCCAAAGGTATACTTGGTGTTGGCCCTGCTCATTTAAAAATCTCGGCTAAGCATGCAAATGGTCCTAAAACTACTTTTATCTATAGGAAATGTTATCACTGTGGACTTACCGATCACATTGCTAGTAAGTGCCCCACAGCCACCAAAGCTGAAAAGTTAGCTAAGGTGAAGATCAATGCCCCCAAGGCAAAGAAGACCAATCCTGGTGTAAATCAGGTTAAGGTGAATCCTACCACTGAGGTTAAGAAATTAACCAAAGTGAAGAGTAGTTCTGAAGCTGAATCTTCAAATGCTGCGAAGATTGCTGAACCTTCCACTTCCTCTACCACCACTGACGAGTGTGGGCCCATGGTAAAATGGGTGCCCAAGTCAAACTAATCTTCCTTTGTTTGCAGGTTAAAAAGGGTATCTGGTATCTTGATAGCGGATGCTCTAGACATATGACTGGAAAGAAAAACCTGCTCACTGAATACAAGGAAGAGAAGGGTCCCTCAGTGACCTTCGGTGGAAACGAAAAAGGCTATAACCGAGGGTTTGGTGTACTCTCTAATGGTACAACAACCTTCAGAAGAGTCGCATATGTTGAATGACTGAAGCATAATCTTCTAAGCATTAGTCAGCTGTGTGACAAGGATAACAAAGTGATTTTCACTAAGGAATCCTGCTTTGTCACTGACAAAAAGGAGAAGATAGCTCTCAGCGGATACCGCATGGAAAATGTTTATGTTATAAACATGGACTCTACAACCACTGAAAACTCCTGTTTCTTCTCAAAAGCCTCATCTGATGTCAACTGGCTATGGCCTAAGAGGCTCTCCCATCTAAACTTCAAGACACTGAATACTCTTTCTTCAAAAGAGTTGGTTACTGGTCTACCTCAACACTCATACGCTAAGGAATCTCTATGTTCAGCGTGTGAGAAAGGGAAACAAACCAAGGCAAGCTTCAAATCTAAACAAGTTTCCTCAGTGTCATCTCCTCTACAACTTCTCCATATGGATCTGTTTGGCCCTGTTAACAAACAATCCATCGCTGGAAAGAAATATACATTGGTCATAGTTGATGAATTCTCTCGCTATACCTGGGTAATGTTTCTCCGTTCTAAGAGTGACACCCCTGAAGAACTCATCACTTTTGTCAGGAAAATGGAAGTCCTGAATAACATGACCGTTCACTCAATAAGGAGTGATCATGGGACTGAATTCAAAAACAGTTCCCTTGATTCCTTCTTTGAAAGCAAGGGCATTTCTCACAACTTCTCCTCAGTGACAACACCGCAACAAAATGGAGTCGCTGAAACGAGAAATCGAACTATCATCGAAGTTGCACGTTCAATGCTCAGCGATTCTCATCTACCTACTCAGTTTTGGGCAGAATCTGTCAACACTGCTTGTTTTACTCAAAACAGGCCGCTGATTGTCAAAAGATTCAAGAAGACAGCCTATGAACTCTTCCATGGGAGAAAGCCTTCAATTAGCTTTCTTCACATCTTTGGATGTCAGTGTTTCATACTGAACAACAGAGATGCCCTTGGAAAGTTTGATCCTAAGGCTGATGATGGAATTTTTCTTGGATATTCTTCAGTTTCCAAAGCCTTCAGAGTCTTCAATCGAAGAAGACAAACTGTAGAAGAAACAATCCACGTCACTTTTGACGAATCCCGTTCAACGAACTCTAGACCTTCTGCTGATACTGAAGAACTGAATCAATGGATGTTTTCTCATCTTGGTGATTCAGAAGATGCTCCTATCCCTCCAACTCATACTCATACCGCTGAAGATAATGATCCTATTATCATCCCAAGCATGCAGACAAGTGAAGCTGAAACATCATGGGTCTTAGTTGTTCCTCTTAACACTATACCTGCTTCTGAACCCTCTATCTCAGATATACCATCTACTTCTCAGCAATCAGTGAATGAAATGACATCTGAACCTCTTCCTCTCTTGGCTGATATACCAGAAGTTGCTGAAGCCTCATCTTCAGCTCCTCCAGAAGTTCAAATTGAGTCAGCGACTTATGCTCCGGCTCAGCGATGGACTATTAGTCACCCCATTGATCAAATTCTTGGTGATCCAAACGCTGGTATTCAGACTCGACGAAGTGCAGGTAACATTTGTTTATTTGTTAACTTTATCTCTCTGATTGAACCAAAGAAAACAGATGATGCCCTC
Organism: Saussurea involucrata; assembly: GCA_033807775.1. Taxonomy (NCBI): domain Eukaryota; kingdom Viridiplantae; phylum Streptophyta; class Magnoliopsida; order Asterales; family Asteraceae; genus Saussurea; species Saussurea involucrata. Next base: position 33,702,682 of record CM066315.1, read on the forward strand.
AAAGATCCAAACTGGGTCAGCGCTATGCAAGAAGAGCTGACAGAATTCGAAAGAAACAAAGTTTGGAAGCTCGTTCCCAGACCATCTGACAAGTCAGTGATAGGCACTAAATGGGTCTATCGAAAAAAGTTGGATTAACATGGAACTGTAACCCGCAACAAGGCTCGTCTTGTTGCTCAGGGGTACAGACAAGAGGAAGGTATTGATTACGACGAAACATTCGCCCCAGTGGCAAGACTAGAAGCCATCCGTCTATTCTTAGCTTACGCTGTACACAAGGACTTCAAGGTTTATCAGATGGATGTTAAATCAGCGTTCCTCAATGGAAAGCTGAACGAAGAAGTCTACGTGGAACAAACTCTAGGATTCTCAGATCCTAAACATCCAGGTTATGTTTATAAACTGGATAAGGCACTTTATGGCTTAAAGCAAGCTCCTGGTGCATGGTATGACACTCTCTCTACTTATCTCCATATTGAAAAATTTGAGCGAGGTAAAATCGATAAAACTCTATTTTTCAGGAAAGTTAAAGGTCATATTATTCTTGTTCAAATATATGTCGATGATATTATATTTGGTTCCTCTAACCCTGACCTATGTACTCGTTTCGCTGAAAGAATGAAAGTTGAATATAAAATGAGTATGATGGGTGAGATGATATATTTCCTATGTCTTCAAATCAAACAGAGTGAAAAAGGAACTTTCATTCACCAAGGAAAATATGTTAAAGATATGCTAAAAATGTTTTATTTAACTCAGAGCTCAGCTATGAAAACCCCTATGGCACCGCCGCTGACACTAAACAAGGATCCTTCAGGAAAACCTGTTAATGTCACAGCGTACCGTGGGATGATCGGCTCTCTTCTGTATCTTACAGCTAGCCGACCTGATATTATGTACGCAACCTGTTTGTGTGCACGATATCAAACTGAACCTAAGGAATCTCATTTGATCGCTGTAAAGCGAATTTTCCGTTACCTTAAGGGTACTCCTAACCTAGGTCTTTGGTATCCCAAAGACTCAGGGTTTGATCTCATCGCCTATTCAGATAGTGATTTTGCAGGATGCAATTTGGATAGAAAAAGCACCACAGGAGGCTGTCAGCTCATGGGTGGAAAGCTGGTGAGTTGGACAAGTAAAAAGCAAAACTCAGTGTCCACCTCAACCGCTGAAGCTGAGTATGTAGCCGCTGGAAGCTGTTGTTCTCAGGTCTTGTGGATGAGAAATCAACTACTGGACTATGACCTTCAGCTCTCAAAAAATCCAATCTATTGCGACATCACTAGTGCCATCGCTATAGCCAATAATCCAGTGCTACACTCAAAGACCAAACACGTCGAAATCATGTATCATTTTATCAGAGATCATGTGATGAATGGAGATATAGAACTTCCTTTTATTCCAACTGACTTTCAGTTAGCTGATCTGTTTACCAAACCTCTTGATGAGACAAGATTCAACTTTCTCATCAGCGAGCTTGGAATGCTGAACCTAGAAGAGTAAAATCTTCAGCGGTTCACATTTGATCAGGGATAAAATAAACTTGTATAACCCTATTCATCATCTACTCTCTGAACAAAATTGATTCACTGATATCAAGGTATGTTCTCTCTCACTCGCTGACGTTCGCCTAAGAATGCAAGATTTCAAAACAAATTGCATCGCTGAATATCTCTTCCTTTCAGTGGTTCTTTTGAAATTCTTAAATCACACTGATATTTCTAGTCAGTGCTTCATGTTTTAAAAATGTCCCTGAGTTTTCAAAACCCTCAGAGACACCTTAAGATGTGAAAGGACGTTTGTGATGTCATCACAACGGATAGACCATGGCACGCTTTTCTCTGACACGTTCGCCCGTTTCGTTTACCTTGTCCAATCAAATTCAAGGGACGTGTCCGTGTCATCATGAAAAACTTTCCCGCTCATAGTTTTTCTATCTCTACTCTCACTATATAAACCTCTTGAGTTTATATTTTTACCTTTTACGCGAACATCATCTCTCTCGAGCAAGAACAACTGTTGCATTTGAACTATTTTCCCAGAAACTGTTCATCTTCATCTTCTTCAAACACAAAAGGTTAATATTCTTGTTATTTTCCTTGCACACACTTGTTTTTTATCTTATTCTTGGTTTTAAAAGATCAAACAAAAGAACTTTATCAAAAATGAAATTATTTTCTTCATGGTTTTATAAATACAATCTGGAAACAGATTGTTCTTCAAGTTTAAACTAAAAATCTTAAGCTTGACCATTTCATATGTTTTTCCAGAATCCTTTCTTTAAATGGAAACTGGAAAACAAGAACATTCACTAGTTTTTGTATTCTTGCTCAAAACTAGAAAAACCCTAAAAACCCTTATTTTGGACTATTATCAATTTTAAGAACTTCTTTTCATATTCTTCATGCTTAAACTTTATGAACAGAAATGGCATCTACTGAAGCTCCCACAACTGACGCATCTGCTCAATCTCCTACTGCTTCGGAAAGCACTGAACTCGTCAAAGCTCCTCATGTCAGCTTTAAACTCGAGCAAGTTAACTTTCAAGATAACAATCCTTATGCCCTCTTCAACTTCCCTCCAAGGAAGAAAATCACACACCTGAACGACTGTGAATTTTCTTTCAGACCTGTCCTCTATCAACAGCCCTGACCATCAATCCTCCCGCTTACAGGAACCTACTCGCTCAGTTCCGGTATACTGCCAGAAGAGCTCAGATCACCTCCACGAAGGACCCAAAGAAGAAAATCGATGTCATCCTCTTCGACACCGAACATGGTTCTGCCAAGATTACTCCCGGCTCTATCATGGCTGCCCTCAACCTCCCTGGTAGTTTAAAAGAAAAACGTTTCATTCCTCTACCAAATCCCAAGAACCCAGCTGATAGAGAAGCACTCATTGCATTCTTTGATGCAATGCAGTATGTATGGGAAACAGGGAGAGACAAACTCCCTGAGAAGAAACTGACCTCCATCAAGAAATCCAAAATGCCCAGCGAGATGAACTTCATCTCTGCTCATCTGATCAGTTGCATGACAGCTAAGGTTGGTTCAACTGACCAAGCCTCCAAACCCCAGCAGGCTATGGGGTATGCACTGCTGACGGGCCTTCACATCGATTGGGCCAAAATCATCTTCGACGACATGATGCTAAGAGTTGACGAAACAAAGAGGCCAAAGACTGTTCCATATCCTCGTTTTGTCAGTGCTCTCTTCCTACAAGGGCTCGGGGACAAATACCCAAAAGTGGGCGACCTGAAACTCTCACAGGTTGGCACTAAGGTCCTCGACTACTTGCCAATGCCAAACGAGGTACGTCTTACTACTCTCTTATCTCTTCTCAAACCTCCCACTTCGTCTACTTCTGCAGCTACCTCCACGGTAATCCCAACCGCTGGTACCCAGGCTGCAACATCCACTCCTCGAAAGAGAAAACACTCTGACATCCACCTTGGCGCTCCTAAGCCCAAGAAGTCCTCCAAGGAGCAACCCTGTAAGTCTACCCAGGCTGAAGACTCCACGACTCTTTCTGCATCTGCACAAGATCCGTTGGAAAGTTCAGTGGTACGCTCTGCCACAGCTGTTGAATCCACCCCTTCAATACCCGCTTCAACGTCTCTAAACGCTGAGGTTGCTTTGTAACAGAACCTCTCTCCCTCAGTACCTCCAAGTATTGCGGAAGTATTAATCGGAGATTCCAACGCTGAACCCCTCACCCAATCCCTTTTCTCAACCTTCATTCCTCCCACTATTTCTTTGGTCACTCCACCTCTATTCCCTCTGTATAAAACAAACATCATTCTGAATGATACATCTGCTGAAGCTCTACAGCGGATGATGGATCAAAATACAGGACCTGCGGGCACTTCTCAGCATCAAGGCTCTCTGGAAGACGACATGGAAAAATATTAAGGTTATCGAAGCTTCGATGACTTCGTCAACCACCCTGCAGGTATACACAAAACCTTAAACACTCCTCTCTCAAAATCCCCAACTTCTGAGTTTTCCTTTGTTCATAAGTTTGTATCTTCTACAGGTCCTAATTTGGGAGATATCGACAACTCCCTAAAGGATTTGACTACAAAGGTGGAATCTCTCACCACCACTCTCTCTGCAAACTCTTCAGCGGTTACAAACGCTGGAGATGCTCTCAAGACACTCACCACAGAGGTGAAAGGCAAAGCGTCCAGTGCTGATCTGGATAAGATGGAAGGAAGTCTTTTCGACGTTGCTCAGGCTCTCGCTGACAACTCCACCTCAATCAACACCCTGAACACCACCAACAACACTCTCTCCACCAACTTCACAACCCTGTCCAACGAAGTCACATCATTGAAGACAGTGGTTGGAAATCTTCAGGGAGAGATGTCTTCCTTAAAGACGGATGTGAGCACTGCAACAAATCTCCTGCAGCAAATTCTCGACCGCCTGAATGCTCCGACTTGTACTCCCTCACACTTCACTCAGGCTGATCGAGAGACTCTTCAAAAGATCAACCCTGCTATATCTGGCCTGGAAGACAAAATAGCACGGTGGAAACTTGCGTTGGGATCACTAGCCAAGAAGATAGTGACCCAAAGCATGTTGCTGCTGCTGCTACTATATCCTCCCCCATCCAACATGTGGAAGAGGGGGGAAGAATCAAGAAGATCTTTCCCATAATGTTGAGGGGGGAAGAATCAAGAAGATCTTCCCCATAATGTTGAGGGGGAGAAGAAAACTCAAGAAGACCTTCCCCATAACTCTGAGGGGGAGGGTATTATTTCTACTGCTACTGAAAAACCTCAGGGAGTTAAAAACCCTGAGGGAACCGAGAAACCTCCCTCTGATTCTGAGGGGGAGCAACTCGAAGAGGACGCTGATGCTGAAGTCCTAGAACCGTCTGTTGATGACGAAGAAGAAGCTGAAGAAGAAGAAGAAGAAGAAGACGAAGAAGATCTCGATCTTGAAGACGACGAGCCATCAACATCACCTAAAAATGATGATGATGATGACTATGACTTCTTCTTCCAACCTAGAAGGGCCCCTGCTCAAAAAGGGGTAGTCTTCAAAGATACTTCAGGGGAGGGGACCACGAAAAATCCTGCAGCGACTGAAGCCGACAAGGGCAAAAACAAAGGCGTCGCTACTGAAGGCAATCTGACTATCTTGCTTCGAAAGCCAGTTTGTCAGCTAGTCCTCTCCCTTGCTTGAAGATCCAGCTGAAGTTCCTCCAGCTACATCAACAACAAATCCAGCCCCAAGCGTTGAAGAAATAATCTCGGTCTTAGACTTCGCTGAGACTGATGACATTTTTGAAGAAAAAACAGGAAGAACTGCTCTCTCACAAGAATAGACCTTCCTTGGTTCCTCAAACGCCAAGTGAAGAAGAGCTGAAAAAGAGAGCAGCTATGATTCAAAGGATTGAGGATCAACGCATAATTCCACATCAGCTCCTAATCCTATCAAAGCAAGAACTCATGGAATCCCTCAGAGCTGAAAAACTCTTCGCTGAAAGAAAGAAGGCCGAAGAAAAAGACAAAGAATATGCCTTAGAACTTGCTCAGTGAACAGTTGAAGATCCTCTACTGAAGAAGTTTCCTGTTGCAGTCCAAAAGAAATTGTTGAAGGACGCACAGAAGACCCACCAGGAAAAGACCAAAGTCAGCGGCACCACTCTTGAATGGTGTAAGAAGATGTGCCACTTCAGACAACATGCTTCAAGGATAAAAGCTGTAAACGTCAAAGGGAGATATGCTCTGAAAAACAATATAAAGGTACCGATCGTTAATGTCCAAGTAGTCAGAGAAAACGGCCACAACAGAACTGTCTACATGTCAACCCTGGACACTTTTGGTTTCGCTGAATGGTTGGAGATGCGAGTAGCAATTCAAAGATCCCGCTCAACTTTCAAAACCTATGTTGAATAAGCCATAAATAGGCTGATCGACTTGGTAACCTCAGCGGTCAACATTCCTCCTCCACCAATTCAGAAGAAACGAGTTGCGCCGAAGAAGAAGACTCCTTCCTCTCCAGGTCATGAAATTAGAAACGAGACATGGATCGACTTCTCTCGTGAAGCAGTTCTTGGCCCTTCCCCTGACCTCTCCGGGCTCGACGTATCTCTACCTCCCGCTGAAGATTTCTTCCCTAGCAGAGTTATCAGCAATCCGTATGCCATTTTCTTCTATGACTTTAATGGTCACAAATGCTTTCAACGCATCTCTGAGTTATACAAAACTCCAATCGAACAACTCAGAGATTTACTCTACTGGTGTGAGTACAAACGCAGTCTTCTCGGATCACTCCTGAAATCCCACATCTACCGCGAAGCAAAGAAAAGAAGGGATCAGGGAGTTACTGTCCCTGATTGGATGATTTCAGAGATTGATTCTCTTGATGAACTCGTCAAGAAAGAACCTGATTAGCTGATAGGATTCCCTGTAATTCATCTATCTTTATCAGCTTATATCTTTTGTACTTGTAAATTTTATTTGCTGTACTTGTAATTTTTCTACTTCCCTCTATAACTTATACGAAGTTTAAAGAAAAATTTCAGCGAATGTACTTTACTCCATCAGTACTTAAAAGATCCCCGAAAACAGTAAATGGGACAAATATTTTATGAGTCCTTTTTATCCTTATGTTTTCATACTTAGCAATTTTCTTTTGTTGCTATGTCATAATCAAATAGGGGGAGATTGTTGATCCAAACCCTCAATGATTTGATAATGACTCTCTGAGAAACACTTAGTGAAAATTGTAAGTAGACAATATGTATTAGAGTTTCACTATCGCTGATAAGTACTAAGACTGTTACAGTACCGCTGATAGGAACTCTCGTTATTTGATTTATACATTCAGCGATACTGTTCATCAGTGAGCCCTGACTATGTTCAGACTCACTGATGATCGCTGATAAAATATGTTGTTTACTTATGATCTCTGAAGACAAGTTTCACGTCAACTATGTTCTACCCTGAAGTCGAAGATCAAGCCAAAGAACCAGCGACAAATCTACTAATGAACTGATGAGGATATCAGCGAAGCCAAGATTTGTCCACTCAACGTGAAGTTTCAAGTAGAAGACTTCAGCGAACGCTGAACTTTATCATTCGTTGATAAAGAACTATTCAGCGAACGCTGATCATGAAGTTTCCTCTACAAGTTACTTTTGTCTTATCCCCTTGCACGTCTCCGTACGATCTGTCAGAATGGACATCCCTTTTGTCCAAAATCGTACAACCAACTCTGATTCTACACTATTCATCATGCGGCTACTAGGTTGTCTACCAAGGTCAAACCATGCAACCAATCAGCTGATGCCACGTGTAAAGTGATACTGATATGCATTAAATGCATGCAGTATATAAAGGAAACCCTACTTCAGAAATGAAGTGCTCAGCCATTTCCTTATCTTACTATTCTGTGTGTTAGAATATTATCCTTAATATTCTTATTTTCTCTCTAGCTTATTTCTAGTGCAATAAATCTTAGTGATTCTCTTAACTTGTTTAGATTAGGTTTATTCCTTAATCTTGTTCCGCAAAAAGTTGTAAATTGTTTGATACATATCAATAAACAATTTAGAAAAGTAAAAAGCGTGTGTTTGTATTCAACCCCCCCTTCTGCAAACTTGTATAACCCTTTCGGGACCAACACGATCAGAAACTATAGACACTGGTATACCATGTCTTGACACCACTTCATCAATATAAAGCTTGGCTAACTTGTCAATTGATGATGCTTCTTTCATTTCCAGGAATGAGCACTCTTGGTCAACCGATCCACGATTACCCATATGGTGTCGTTACCCTTTAACGTTCTCGGTAACTTTGTCACAAAATCCATGGTAATCTTATCCCACTTCCATTCAGGAATCTCTAAAGATTGTAGACTTCCGTAGGGCCTTTGATGTTCAGCCTTCAGTAACGAGCATGTCACACACTTTTCTACACATTGTGCCACATCTAACTTCATAGCTGGCCACCAATAGTGTAGCTTCAGATCCCTATACATCTTAATACTTCTAGGATGTATAGAATATTTAGACTTGTGGGCGTCTTTGAGAATTAACTCTCGGTTTCCTCCAACCTTTGGCACCCAAACGCGGCCTTGGAACAGTTTAACCCCACGACTATCTTCAGTCAGTTGAAGACGTTGTTTGATCATGACTTCCTCTTTCAGATTTTCTTCCAATAAGGCTTCTGCTTGTGCCACTTTTATTTGTTCAATCAGACTCGACGTCACATCAATTTTGGCGTTAGTTGGTTTCAAGCACCCACTATATTCCTTTCTACTTAAAGCATCAGACACAACATTTGTTTTACCGGGATGGTAATGCAATTCACAATCATAGTCTTTAAGTAGTTCTAACCAACGTCGTTGCCTCATGTTCAACTCTTTCTGATCAAAGACATGCTTCAAGCTCTTATGATCAGTGAAGAGAGTGCACTTCGTTCCATACAGATAATGTCGCCACAATTTCAATGCAAACACTACCGCTGCAAGTTCTAAGTCATGGGTAGGGTAATTCTTCTCATGCTCTTTGAGTTGTCTTGATGCATAAGCAGCAATCACCTTGCCGCGTTGCATCAACACACACCCCAAACCCATCTTTGACGCATCACTATACACCACTAAATCTTCTGTTCCTTCCGGTAGTGCAAGAATAGGAGCTTCGCATAGCTTCTTTTGTAATGTCCTGAAATCCGACTCTTGCTTTTCAGTCCATACAAACTTCACATTCTTCCGAGTCAGAATGGTCAAGGCAGAAGCAATCTTTGAAAAAACTCTTATAAACCTCCGGTAATAACCTGCCAAGCCCAAGAAACTCCGTATCTCTGACGCGCTTTTTGGTGTTTCCCAGTTCGTCATTGCTTCTATCTTTGCCGGATCTACTTTGACCCCTTCAGAAGTAATCACATGACCAAGAAATTGTACCTCTTTTAACCAAAATTCACACTTGGAGAATTTTGCGTACAATTTCTCCTTTCTTAGAACATCTAAGACTTCACGAAGGTGACATTCATGATCGGCTTCATTCTTTGAATAAACAAGTATGTCATCAATGAATACAACGACAGACTTGTCTAAGAATGGTCGACACACTCTGTTCATCAGATCCATGAACACAGCAGGAGCATTTTTCAACTTGAATGACATCACAAGAAATTCATTATGCCCATACCTCGTTCTGAACGCTGTCTTGGGAACATCTTCATCCCTTACTCGTACTTGATGATAGCCCGACCTCAGATCAATCTTTGAAAAGCATCCCGCACCTTGGAGTTGATCAAACAAATCATCAATCCTTGGAAGCGGATACTTATTCTTAATAGTCACCTTATTCAGCTCCCTATAGTCGATGCACATTCTCATAGTGCCATCATTTTTCTTAACAATTAATACCGGAGCTCCCCAAGGTGAAGAAATCGGCCTAACAAATCCATTGTCGAGCAGTTATTGTAGCTGAGACATCATCTCTTTCATCTCAGCTGGCGCTAAGCGGTACGGTGCACGCGCTATCGGTGCCATTCCAGGAACAAGATCAATTCGAAACTCTACTTGTCGTTCTGGCGGTAAACCTGGAAGATAATCGGGGAATACATCTGGGAATACATCTGGGAATTCACGTACTACCCTTATGTCTTCCACTTGTTTCTTTTATGCTTTAACATCCAGGACATATGCTAAGTAGAATGAACATCCTTTTACCAGACATTTACGTGCCTTTGCAACAGAAATTAGCGGGACTTCCCCTTTTCTCTTTTCCCCAAAGATGAATACATCATCATTGTCGGGCATAGGAATCTGAATTAATTTCTTAGCACATAGAATTTCTGCCTGATTGATTGTCAGCGAAGCCATACCCACAATTAAATCAAACCCCCCAATTTCCATCAACATTAAGTCAATCGGAAATTTCTTTTCCTCTATCATAATCATGCAACCCTCAAGTCTTTTACGAACTAAGACTTGACCCCCGTTAGCTATCTCGACTACTAAGGCATCTTCCAAGGTAGTGACAGGCATAGCTAACTTTTGATAGAATGACTTTGATACGAAAGACAGATTGGCGCCACAATCAAATAAAATTCGTGCGGGAATAGTATTAACGAGAAAAGTACCAGAAACAACATCTTTGGATTATTTTGCTTCCTCAGCCGTCATATGAAATGCCCGACACGTTGACTTAGGAGCATTTGGTTTCCTTCCCTGGTCTCCATCCTTCCTTAGCTTTGGGCAGTCTCTTCTAAAGTGTCCGGGTTGTTTACACTCAAAACAGGTTAACCCTTGAACGGGACAGCTTGCAGTTTGATGACCAGGTTTTCCACATTTGAAACATTCACTTCCTACCACTCGGCACGGGCCAAAATGTTTACTTCGACATTTCTGGCACCAGTTCGGTTCCCGACGAGACTCGTAACGAACATTCTTGCCAAACGATTTAGATTTCTGAGAAGGTTCAGATCAACCTTCCCATTTTCTTTTCTCTCCCCCTTGAGCCTTTTCCTCTTTGTCTTTGGCATATACTTCTTCTATTATCTTCGCTTCTTCATTGTTTCTCTCAGAGTCAAAGCTTTAGAATTTCTGACCCTGGACATCATGTCAGCTGGCAAACCCCATAGGTAAGCCTTGATCTTTTCTTTTTCAGTTGGAGTCACATGCTCCACTAGATTCAACTTCTCCAAAAATATACGAGTGTAATCTCGTACAGATGAAGTACCCTTTTTAAGAGTTCGAAACTCTTCTTCGATTCGGTCCATTTCATTTTCGTTTCATTATTCTTCTAGAATATTTTGCTTAAACGATTCCCATGTCATAGCAGCCAAAACTGGGGCCGTTACTGTCGATGTTACGATGTTCCACCAGGTCAAAGCATTCCCGCGCAACATATGAGATCCGAACCTTACCTTCGATTCTTCATCACATTCACAAGCTCGAAAAGCCTGTTCCATCTCCCTAATCCAGTTCATGCATGCAATCGGGTTATCTGACCCAGCAAACTCCGGTGGCTTGCAGCTCAAGAATGTCTTGTAAGAACAAACTTTATCCACTCTCCTGTTAACATTCAACATTGTGTTAACAGGCAAAGTTACAACACCAGTTCCCGGCTCAGGTCCTCGGGACTCAACACTTCTATCATTTAATACTTTCATAAACATTTCTTGTTGTTGCGCCAGTGCGTTATTCATAGCTCGCATTTTATTCTCCATCATGCGAGATTCCATGGTAGACTCTGTCGTCACTGGATTGGAGGTACCAACAGTCGTCCTTTGTGTATGACTTTCTCCTCCTCTTGTTATAGGTGGCCTCGGTGGACTTTCGTAACTTCCAACCCTTTCAGGTTGCTTCTCCGCCACCCATTCATTTACCGTCCTTTCTTCCGAAGAATTAGGGGATCTGGTTGGTGTATTTACCATCGTAATCTGATATACACAAAAGATAACCATAAGAATGGCTATCCATAATCAAACACAGGAAACGTACTTTAACGTTCATTAGTCACTGTAACAATTTAGAAACAAGTATGCTTGCGTAACAATATATTCATAATAACAGTAGCTGATTGAAATTGTGAACATACTATACATGAGAATCCTCATTACCATCGTTACAGTGTTTAATTCACGTATTTTCGTTGACTTTAAGACTATCCCGTCTTGGTGCTTCTATCCATATCTCACAAATCATAACTTAATTCATCTCAGCTTAAGTCTAGATATCTCATAATCATACCTAGTTCACTTAAACTACAACTCTGGTACCAAACTGAAACGTCCAAAAATCGCAACAAATTTAAACCTTACTTTTACAAGGTCCACAACAACTATTTCCCATAAACTTCATACATAAATGGAGAAGTCATAACAAGGTTTGTATATACATCCAACTTTTTATAAACAACCTACTAATCTAATTCATAACGTGCACAATTAGATTATAAAGGTTGTCTACAAAATCTCCAAAACTACAATACTTTCATTAACTTCTCATCATGTCATCAAAAGCATAACTCAGGAACCTCTCAACGCTCATCCCAGCTTATCCTTTCCCGAGCTAGAACCTGGTAAGAAAATTTAATTTGAAACGATTAGGCTTACGCCTAGTGAGAACATCCAATTTCAAATTAAAACATTATAAGCTTCGGAAACAAATGTAAACAAAGCATATAAACAAACCTGGTTTGCCACCATTCTTACCGTACATATTCATCTTGCGATGACGGAAACATACCCGATTCCATGAATATGACTAACACTCAGTAAGTCATATCATCGCGTTCGAGAGCCTACTACGATTCATTACAGATTCGAGATCGTAGCTCATGTCCAAGAAATTACAATTTACTTTATGCCTATTTCTTGGAGTGAAAGTAGAGATTACAAGTTACTTTATGCATATCTCTTACCTTCCCATAGAAATCAGGAATAACGATTAACTCTCACCTATTCCTAGATTTCTCATCATAATACGAAATGGGAATTACAATTTACTTTATGCCTATTCCTCATTTCCACGTAAACGGGAATTACAAATTACTTTATGCCTATTCCACGTTTCACGTCACACTATGAAATAGGAATTTACAATTTACTTTATGCCTATTCCTTATTTCACACCACCTTACGAAATGGGAATTACAATTTACTTTATGCCTATTCCTCATTTCAGGTCAACGAGAATTACAAATTACTTTATGCCTATTCTATGTTACACTTAATGCAAGTGCCTATGGATCCATTACACTTACTAGCGTATATGCATAACAACATAAACACGCACCATCTCGTATCATATTCTCAACGCTAAGAATACTAGATAACCTATCGTATCCTTATCCTCAAATGTCCCCTTCGACGACTTAGCACGGGGGTTCCGCTACCCGGTTAGCGGATGGGGTCAAGGGGAAACACCCTTGCGGAGTCTGGGGGCAGCGCCCCTAGATTTTTTTTAGAAAAGCTTAACCAGATAACACATCCAGAACTATATCCGGAAAAATCCCTTATCCAGAACCCAAATCCCGAACTATCCGGAAAAGTATTCCGGACTCAAAGTCCGGAACCACCCGGTATCAAATCCGTAATTTACCCGGAATCCAGTATCAAATCCGGTACTACCCCGGAATCCGGTATCTAATCCGGTATCCGATATCACAATCCGGAATTCCCAATTCCGGATCCATTCGGAATCCGCTAAAATCATCCGGACACTATCCGGAATCCGGTACCATCCGGAACTCACTTCGGATCTGGTACCAATCCGGAATCCGGTACCCACTCCAGTACCTTCCGGAATCCGGTACCAAATCCGGATTTCTCATCTTCCGGACTATTCGAACTGCACATCGATTTTGCGATTTAAAAATCATCCCAATCAATTTCCCAATCATTTTCATTCCAATACATAATTACTAAAACATATAAACAGTTTATAACCAATTATTTCAGTTGATTTAACTGCAAATGTTAGAAGAAGAGATGAACTCACCTGGCAATTCTTGAGACAGTACAAAATCTGATTTTCCAACCCAACTTCAATCCTATTCAACAAAATCAATCAACCATCCAAATCAAAACACCAACAGGAATCGATTTTCGGTTGGATTCAAGAAAATCACTAGAACTCACCCAACGATTTTGATTTTGTTTCTTCTTCTTCTTTCTTTCCTTCTCTGATGGACACCGACTCTAGTGAAAACAAATTGAGATAACTTCTCAATTCATTTGCCGACTCCACACATAAATATCAACCAACTTTCATCAATTGACCAAATCAACCCTGAAGCTTTACAATACACAATTAGTCCTAAAGTTTGACTAATCTTTCATTTCGACCCCTTTATATCAAAACGTTACATAATGGAAATTTCGAGGTGTTACAACTATTTACCAAGTTTCATATACATTTTAACTATGTTTATAGTTTTCAGCGTTTTTAAATAATAATAATAATAATAAAAAGAAGGTATTTAAACATAGTATCATACTTTTTTGAGTAAATTACATATTTGGTCCCTGTGTTATAGTGGTTTTAACACTCTGAGTCCCTCAAATGAAATAATTATGTAAATCATCCTCGTGGTTTTAACTTTATATCGTGTTGATTCCCTAATCTCTAACCCCGTTAAAATTTTCTGTTAAACATGTTAAGTACAAGGGTATTTTAGTCATTTAATATTTAATTTTTATTTTTTATTAAGAAATCAAGAACATCATCAAGGTGTATGAACATCTATGAACCTAAGAACATGAAGAAATCAAGAACACATCCTACACAGATTTATTCCAACAAACTTGTGAAATCAAAACCCCCTCCATAAAATTAGAATTCTAAATTAAGTTGGATACCTAATCCAAGTTAAAAGAAAAAGAAAACCTAAATCGTAAGAGTTGTTCAAGAGAAAATAAAAAACAATAAATCATCGTGTTCTTGCTGCAGCTCGAGATGCAGAAGAAATTTTGGTTGGAGAGAGAGAGAGAGGAGAGATTTAGGTCATCTGATTAAGATGAAGATGCATAATGACCTCTTGTTTGGCTTGTTTTAGCGTCATCGAGGGATCAGAAGACACAATTGTCCCAAACATTTTAATCAAACCCAAACCTAAACATTTTAATCAAACCCAAACCCAAACCTAAACTCCTTTGATTCTATCTTACTTCAAGTGAAGAATGTATTGGGTAACTTGGCTAAAATTCGTAGTTGCGATGTTGTCTTGAATCAAACCCCATTAAACTCCAAATTAAACCCTAAATCTGGAGATACTTTGTGTGTTGATCGAATGATTAGCGATCCTGTTCTTCAAAACTTAGACTTGTCTGTTGACGGAGATAAGGGCAGTGGGTGGGAACGATGATGGGGGAAGATTCATACGGATGATGGAGGCGGCTACCGTCGGTAGCTGCGGTTCTTAGCGGAAGCGATATCAATCGTGCATGAGATGAGAAATTGCGAAGACATACTGATGAACTTCGTAGCAGCCAACAAGACGGGTGTTGGACCAGTTCTTGTCGGAGCTAAAATGGTGAGGGATTGGGGAGACGCCAAGAACGACGGTGGAAGGCGGCGGCAGGAGAGGAGATGAAAGGGTGAGGGATTGGGTTTTTTTATATATTTGACTTTTTGGGAAGAAGATCTGGGTTTTAGGGAAGAAGGGATGAATAGGGAAGGGATGAGGAGGGACACATGGCAATGTGCTATTGGTGTTGTTTTTATTTTTAATGTAAAATTGAGGAAAATACATAAAATGACCAAATTATCCATCATGTGCCTTGCACATGGGTACTTTAACAGAGAGATTTCAAACGAAGTTAGTTTTAAGGACTCAACACGATATAAAGTGTAAACCACGAGGATGATTTACATAATTATTTTATTTTAGAGACTCAGAGTGTTAAAACCAGTATAACACAGAGAATAAATATGTAATTTACTCTACTTTTTTTAATATAAAAGTGAATATTCTTTTAAAGTTATTAAGTCCTTACATTACATATATTGCCCTTTATAAATTTGATGTAAAAAATAGACATAGTGGACTTGGGTGGCTTTATTAGTACATGTCTACTATGAAAAGTGTGCACCAACATGAGCAAGATGGGACATTGGAGATTGTCCATCACTTCATATTTAATGAAAACTATACTTCTTTATGAAACTCTTAAATATAATACTACCAATTTTTATTAGTTTAAATTTTAAAATAAATTTAATATTATTTCTCTTAGATAAGTTTATCAAAATCATATGATTATGCCTCTTTCAAACAACCATCAACTATCATTACTTAATAAATATTAATTTATTTTTCAAGTACTGCAAAATAAATATAAACAAACATGTCCTTCCTTATTACAATTAGTTAATCTAAACGAAAAATAGAAAAAATGTAAAAAAAATATCATGAGCCTTATATGATCGAAAATATCCTTAAAAAACGAAAAAAAAAAGTTGTGTGGAACAACGCTACTATAATAACAAGTTGGTAAGAGATATTAAGGTGGATATGCATGGTAAGATCAAGAAAAAGTTAGGCCGACACGAACCGATAAGAAGTCGAGATGCATCTGATTTATGTGATTGAATCATTTCCAACGTAAACCTTCGAAAAGATTGCTTTAGTTGGCATCAAGATAGTATTTTAGAACATATGTTTTCAATATGTATGCTTTAAAATATCATTTGAATAATTATATTTATTACATATAGACTAACTAATAAAAATAAACCACTTGGGTTGTGGTTTTCTGGTAAAACCTTTGGGGGATGTAGTGGAAGTTCATCTACACAGGGTTCAAATCCAGGAACCGCCAAAGCCCTTGTGGCCATGGAGGTTCACCTGCGATGACTCCAAGCCATTCGTGGTCGTCCGAGGATTAGTCGGTGCGCGTAAACTGGGCCGAAAACCCACGGTTACCTAAAAAAAAGCACTAATAAAAATATTCAATAAACAATATGACTGATTACAAAAATAAAATATATGTACAAAGAACGTGAGATACAGAAATATACCAAAACATATAATATTATTGTATATAAAGAAAACAAAACACTATAAATGTATGATAATTAACAAATAGTTAAAACAGTGGAATAGAGATATCTTGATGACGTGTCACCAATCATCTTTACGTATTGGTATCACTTGAGTCTTTTATGTATATAAAGTTTCATAAGTGGAGAGAAGAAGATTCCACCAACAATAAGTTGTTTTATCACCCTTTTATCCATTTTTTTCACAAAAATAATGAGACCCATTGATCTAAAAATGATTAAAAAAAGTAAATCTTAAAATAGTAGTATTTTCAATGTAAGAACTATTTGTGACGTTACAAAGTCTAAGAGTCTGTTTGTTAGTAGGTTAATGAGCTTAATGGCACTCATAGCTTATTCAGTTAGCTATACATTACTGTTTGGTAGTGACTTAATGATATAGAAAGTTTTTGAGATTTTAAATTTCTAAAACTATAGATCTATAAATAGACATTTTCCAAACTATAGATCATTGTATAATGTTTTTGAGATTATAAATTTCTAACTATGTATTTTAAAAAAATGTTTTACATACATAAAAATATATTCATTTTTTGATATAATTTGTCTTTTGAATTAAGTATTTTCTTGCAAAAGATGTTTGCATTTTGGTGATCTCCTTTGAGGAAATCTATTTTTATGTGTGCTAAAACTCACCACCAACCCCACAAATCCTCTTACTTGTTTCTTTTTCTCTTCCACATACCAAAAAATTCAGTTGGGTGGTCAACATTTTATGGCATGTCCTACTCCATAGATAAGAAATGGAATTTGGGTTTCCCAACTTGCTACAAGAATCAAAATCTTCTTGCCAAGATTTCAAGAAATACCAAAGTGAATGTAGCTAGCTAGTGACACAGGCCCAACCAATGAAGATTCAAGAATTACGAAAAACGTATAAGGAATATCTATCAACTCTCTTTAAATCATATTAGGCCGTTAAGTGATGACACTTTATAGTCGAGCTCATAAACCGAATAGTAGTTCCTAAGAACCAAAACCGCACTCGCTTCAAGGCCAGTCAATTGGAAGAATTTGAATCTAATTCATGAATTTAGTCTTTTACAATATGGTATTATTAATTAGGTTGTTTTTGTTATCTAATGTACAATTCAAAGTGCATGTGGCTTACAGGACCATACAATAGTCGTTTTTGTAGTTATACGTCACGAAATTATGTCAAAAGAGTAAGAGCGAGTATGTAGGCAAAAATGGTCCAATCAAATCAAGTGTCTCTCTATCTATACAAATCAATTTAAGTCGACCAAAGAATCTTCGTCACCAGAAAAAAGAAAAATACTTGTCACCTTATATAATATTTGTTGCCATTTGCTTTTTTATATTTCACTCCACATAATATCATCTATGTCACAACATGAGTGCATGGGCGGACCTACACTAGTGCATACGGTGGCACGTGTCACTGTATTCGTAAAAAAAATTAGGTTTGTGAAATCGATTTGTTGTGTGCCACCATATATATTTTAAAACTACAATAAGAACACAAGTTTTTCTTGGTAGAGTTGGTTAACAAGGCTTTTCTTCTACTTCATAGTTCGAGTCATTTTCCTTATTTTTAGCTTTTAGTTTCAGATTTATTATATTTCTAAAAAAATTATAATTGCAGGACTCGATCATGAGACCTCACATTTAAGAAACAAGGGCCTAACCACTAGACCAATATTGATTTTATGAAAAACATCTCTTTATCTATTTCTTATAGTTAAATGGTGCCACCGTTTGAAAAAAGTTCTGGATCCGCCCCTGCATGAGTGTCATGTAAACGAGACCGTTAACATAATAAAAACATTACAAGTGAAACTAGCGTAGGCTAAAAAGCCAACACGAACATCAGGCAAGTTCAAACCCTATTATTATTTGAACAAAAGGTTGATTACTCACAACCCCGACCGACCCCAAATGATACCCGCCCCTTAGAATCAAACTCCATCATTATTCATAACTCATAAGAAATGGAAATTGATTCAACACAAAAAAAAGGACTGGTGACATTAACTTCGGTTTATATGGAAGAAGCATTCATCAAGTTATTTGATATTACAACCATCAAGGGACTCCAAATGTTTGACAACCACATTCGATAACACAACCGACTCGAGACAACTTCTCTAAACTACTTTGTATACCACGGCCCAACAGCTTTGTAACAAACATGTCCATTACGATGTTTAGTAACTTGGCTTCACATTCAGACGGGAAGCTATCTTTTGCCCAAGAGACTTGTCAGCCTGCAACAACATTATATCTTGCGTAAATTATTTGGATCGGATACATTAATAGAAAACAGTTTCACACCCCACATCCAGATGGTAACCTTTTGTTAGACATGGTTGTACAAAAACAACAATCAAGACAGGTAAATTGCCTAAAAGATAAGTGTACTATATGTACACGCAAGTACTATGTTTTGTTCTCCACATCCTAGAACTGTAACTGTGTATGTGCATAATCATTGATTCTAGTACGTTTTGGTGCAAGTTGCAATGTTATAGCAAGGGAAGGAGGTCGAACCTGGGACCAGTATGAAATCCAAATTGTGCGGATCTCGTGGGTGACACGTGGGTCGGACAGGGAACCAACAATTCTGCAGATGAATCGTTCTTGTCTGTAAAAAGAACATGAAAACCATGTTAGCTGATCCATGAAAGTAGAAACACGTTAAAAGGAAACATGAGGCAACACGGAAACCTGTCTGGGGCCCAGGATCTGTATCTCTCTCCTGGCTGTTTGAAGTTGTTCTCTTTCTCAATCACGCACTGCAGTAGACAACACGTTACAATTTACAGGTTTTAGAAGGAATAACGATGATCATTCCAAAAAAAGGAATAATGATGGAAGTTAAAACCATGGTGGAAGTTGTTGGTAGCCCACAGCTTTAGGCTTATAAGGAGCTCACAATTTTCCTTTTCTATCCATATGGGACGGGTTACATGATATTTTCAAAGAAGACGTTCTTCAAAGTATAGAATAAATGATGCCACTAATGTTGGGTTATTGTTCCATATGGAAAACAGATAATTCCTTTCGGTTGTAGGAAACTAAATCCTAGCCAGTCTAATTAGTTGTTAGTCAATATTTCACCATTTGTAACCAATTTGCCCATTGTTTTAGTTTTGTCTCTAATTTATGAATTATTTCATAATCTAAATAGCATTTCCAGTAATCGAGTGATATTACTGTTAGAGTTCAGTAAAAGCAATGAAATATATTGAAATCATGAACATTAAGATTTACACCATGTTGGTTAAGGCCCTGGGGATGTGGTGGAATATCCGGTTCGAATCCAGGCGTACACAACATTTGTGGCCACTGAGGTTTAATCTGATGTCTTACAGTCATAATTTGCCAAGGGATTAGTCTAGGCATAGCCTAGGACACCCTTCCAAAAAAAAAAGATTTACACCATGTTAAAATTGAATATAGTGATAACAATGTTGTGTTTTGCTCCTATCAGTATATCTTTAGAAAACACATATGACAAATTATTGTATTGTTTAATTCAATGATGGTACTATAAGTGGTGACATCATTATCTTATATACATGCATACCTTTTGCACTTATGTTTATATGTAGTTCCATGATAAAGATCTAAATTTAGCCTATGCAAATACATACAAATAATGGTGAGACAAAAGGCATGCAAGAGAGAGTAACAAGTATCATCCCATGCTAAAGTTACCCATAAACATGAGAGACTTGAGACACACTTTCAAAGAAAAAGAAAATAAATAAACTGACCTTATCACGCTTTCCTGACAACCTAACAGGAGGAATAGGGTACTGCTCAGCATGACGAGCAGGATCATGTCTTGAAGGGAAGTAATTGATCTGGAGGAGTAAAATGACGATAAGATTAGTCAGACAACTCAAGGTATTGGTATAAGTACAGTAAAAATCAAACGAATAAATAACAAACCAGAACTTTTTTAGATATAGAAAACTATACCTCCTCATCTCTGTGCATGAAATTCATGAAACCCTCATGGTGATTATTGTGATGAGCGCACTTAGGAGCATTGGCAGGAAGCTGCAAATAGTTTGGTCCAAGACGATGCCTCTGAGTATCAGCATACGAGAAAATACGAGTTTGAAGCAGCTTATCATCAGAATAGTAAACTCCAGGAACAATGATTGCAGGGCAGAAGGCAAGCTGTTCATTCTCTGCAAAGAAGTTATCAATGTTCTTGTTCAAGACCATTCGACCAACGGGCTGCAGTGGTAAGATGTCCTCTGGCCAGGTCTTGGTTACATCAAGTGGGTCGAAGTCGAACCTATCCTCATGATCAGGATCAATAGTTTGGATAAAAAGCTTCCACTCAGGATAGTTCCCGGCTGCAATAGAATCATACAGGTCTTGTGTGGCATGGCTGTGATTAGCTCCACCAATCTTGATGGCTTCATCCTCCAACAGGCTTTTTACTCCACAGGTAGGTTTCCAGTGGAACTTCACATAATATGCTTTCCCGGCTTTATTAATCAGAGTGTAGGTGTTAACACCAGAACCTTCCATGTGCCTGTAATCTTGTGGCACACCAATGTCATCTTGGAGGAATGTAAACATGTGCAAACTCTCTGGATGGTGGGAGAAGAAGTCGAGAATTCTCCAGTCCTCTTGGATGTGTGACTTTGGGTTGGGTTTTAGAGCATGAACCATGTCAGGAAATTTCATCCCATCACGAATGAAAAACACGGGGAAATTGTTTCCCACCAAATCAAAGTTTCCCTGCAAATGTAAAAGATGATCAGCACATGGACAAACTGAATAAGTGGTGACCTAAAATGATTCAACGTCTCTGAAAAGACAATATCAGGAAAGCTTTAACCAACAAGACATAATCGTTTGAACTTTGAACACTCCTGTACCAAAAAAAACAACAACTTATTGATGCATATTTCTCAGGATTCTTAAAAGGGGAATCATGGGATTATGAATAAGAATTGCAAACTACAAAAGTATTGGTCAAACGGTCAAAAGAAACCAAGTGCAATGCTCCCAAAATTAGTACATGACTGTAGCCGCAGAGAGGATGGAATAGTCATATACATATAGGCCTTTCCATTTCTTGTTGGCAAAGAAAAAAGTCAAATATGATGAACACGGATACAGCTATGCGGACCATGTCTTCCCATGGGTCGGATCCAAATAAAAGTTAAAGAGCACAATGGGTAATCATGAAATTCTACAGGCATGGTGCTCCTAATTGATTGGGAGTATTTTATATAACTACCCATAGGCCATAACGTCTATGACTGCAATGGCCCATCAAAACATAATAAGTATGAATTAGCATCTACAAGGTGATCAAGAAACATAAATCAACATAGTATATAAGTTCAATGCTTTGTGAAAAGATAAATGTGCTTCAGTAACATAATATATATGTCTGTAAGAGTATTGGATAGCCCTCACCTCTCTGGTATAGAACTTTACTGCAAAACCTCTAGGGTCCCTGAGAGTTTCAGGGCTTCCACGCTCATGGATAACAGTAGAGAAACGAACGATAACAGGGGTCTGGACTCCAGGAGCACGAAGAAAATCCGCACATGTGAGGCCAGAAATGTCATGCGTAACCTCGAAAAATCCCTTTGCACTGGCACCCCTGGCATGGACAACACGTTCTGGGATGCGCTCACGATCGAAGTTAGCTAGTTTCTCCACCAAATGGTAATCCTCAAGAAGGATTGGGCCTACCATATGAAAAATAAATTATGTTTAGTGAAACTTCAGGCATTATATGCAATTAGTATGCTAGCTAGCATAAGTAAGATGGCATTCAGGAGAATCTAGCAGCACCACGCATTTGGTTGATGCACAAGTCTGTACATATCATACTATACTGAGGTTGTGACAGTAAGGCTGAAAGTACGCTAAGTGATTAGCCCACACAACGCGCAAACAAGACTCCCCTCACAGACTATGTGTTTAGCCCACATGCACCTCAAGGATTGAAAAATATGATAACCATGTCTAGCATTCACATCTAAGAGAAGATAAACCACGTAATGGAGGTAGCACCAGCATGCCTGTGTTACTTGATATGTGCATGTAAGAGCACTTGATCTATAGGGAAGTGCATAACAGTAACACCCATGTATTTATTAAGAAAAAGGACTAAGGGAAATTTCAAATTCCAAAGCCTACATGCATCAAACTACCTTTTTAATGCTCATCTCTCATAATCAAATTCAGCCTTCCAACTATTGGGTAAAAATAACCTAACCACAGCTTATTGACATTAATAAACTATTCCAACAACCATATAACAAAATCCATTGCACAAATACATATTACATGATAAGAATGCCACTCGAATTCCAAAATTAGAGTATAACATTCCCAATATAGCATAAAATGAAACAGTCTACCAAGAAATCCCAATTTCTATAATATAACCTAACAAATAACAAATTAAGGTACCTCTGGTGCCAACTGTCAATGATGAGTTATTGTTGTAAACCGGAGCACCGGAATTGGTAGTCCAAAATGGGGCATTGTAAGCACTTGAAGGACGGTACTGCATCATCCAAAAATGTCAAATCCATGAGTGAACAGAACTACTGTATGCATGCATGTTCGTGTATGTAATATATCTAAATCAGCACAATTAGAAGTTAATCCCCCACAAAACAATGGTATTCCTATTAAACCTAAAGTGAAAGAATCAATTTTAACACAGTCTGACATATACATAAAAATTCAGCTGATAAAAGAAAGCTAAAGTTGGATCTTAAATTACCCACGGGAAGAGACAATTTAAAAATTACACAGCTCAATCGATTTAAGATGGAGACACAGAATCAGATCTTTACTCCAAACATTTACAATTTTTTTTTAATATATACGTGTTTTCTGCTATGGGCTTTAAAATAAGTAGCTAATAGCGTCTCCTTGAAATTGGAACTAGAGCTCAACAAGTCCAAAGATAATCAAAGTTCCCTCTGATTTTATAAAAATGAACTTTGTTTTCCGAAATTATCAGCAAAAAAAGGAAAGTTTCTAGATTTTCTTATCCTTTCTCACATCTAAACATATATGATCGAAAGTGTGTTGGTATCAAATTCAATCACTAGAGTTCAAAATCAACATGAACTTAATCTCATGAATGGGGCAAAAGCAACCTAATTCAACAAAACCTTCACATCAATCACCAATTGAATTAAAAAATATGTAAAATCAAGTAACTAAACAAAAATTATGATATGTATCAAATTCGATCACTAGAGTTCAAAATCAACATGAACTCAATCTCATGAATGGGGCAAAAGCAATCTAATTCAACAAAACCTCCGCATAAATCATCAATTGAATTAAAAACTATGTAAAATCAAGTAAGCATGAATTCTAATGCATATATGTAACAACTTGCGAGATAAACATCATATAACCTAACAGATACGATGAAAGAATTGAATAAATGAGTTGAAACAGCTGTGAAGTAGTGCATAAGCTTCAAAAACAGCGTTAGAGAGTTCTACCTTGTAAGGATCCATGGATTTGAAGATGGTTGGAGGATGTGATGATAACTTCTGGAAGAGACTATTTTGCTCTTACGAAACTTTGTGAGACTTTATATATAAGCGGTTTGGGGGTTAATAACAATTTTTTTCTCTATTAATTTTTGCGTATAAAAATATGGGATCAAAATATCATGAGATAATTCAAAATATCACTTTCATTATCTCATGAGCCCGTTTGCAAGCCAACTTGTCGAAAAGCTTCTCAAACACCACACTACCATTGATATTTTGACCGGGTGATAGATCAAACCAGACCAAGATTAGCTCGTGATGTCATTAGTCCATACTAGGTTTCTTTCGTACCTACTTCATATGAATTAATCAAATAAAGATCAGGCCGCTCTAAATCAATTTTTTTGGACTAGACAAGATAGATATTGGACGGGTCTCGGACCATGCCAGAGTGTCGGTTCAGGTTTAATCGTTTCCTTACCAAACCGATATGAACTTTTATTCCATGTTGAAAATGTAGGCTTTTTTCGAAACAGTCTTTGTCAACTTGTTAGATTTGAACTGAATCAAGCCTAATATAAATCACATCTTGTAAGCAATGAGTTAAAAGTCATTTTAATATGAGTCAAGTATGTTTAATATATTATGAACATAAGCATATTCTTAATATGAGCTAAATATAGCTGGCAAGTTTAGCCATTTAAATCGAGTTGACACCTTGTATGGCTTTTTAGTATGCAACTAGAAAGGATTGGATGAGGTATGTTTGTAGGGCTATTTGAGATCAAGCAAAAACTCCATATAATGCTTGAAGGGGTACAACAAACCTAAAAGGGGTCAAAGAAAACCAAAACCACACCATACATGTGTTTCCGAAATCCAACAAGTTGATCAAAATTTATATACAGTATTTTGCATAACAATGTTTTAATCATATCATATAAGACAATTAGACATTTTCAATTTGATCATACTCAGCCTTCACAAAATTGGTAACATATTTGTTAAAACTATTCAAATATGTAACCAATTTTGTGAGTCGGTTGAGAGATTTGGGCTATTCAATATTCGTTAAAATTATTCAAGTTTCATAACGCAATAAAATAGGGACAATCTTCAGAATAGCCCAAATCTCTCAACCGACTCACTTTCTAGCCCAATTTTAAAGTTCTGCCATGGTTTTGCCAAAAATTATACGTTAGTTTTACAAATGTACGACCCACTTGTGATTTGTAATTTTTTTATTCGACTAATAAACATACTCTACAAATGAGAAAGGATTTCGTAAATAAATTAAATTGGACAAAACCTAAATACACTATGCCCAATATTTGTGATACGTGCATCACATGAATTTTACCCTTATTAATTACATTTAATGCACTTATTTCCAATCCAATCAATCTATATCTAGAAGTATAAAATGCCTTAAAATGTGGAATCATATCAACTCATAATTAATGTATTTAAGAGGGTGTTTAATACTCCTCCTTAAGCATTTGTAGCTTTAAAATTTTGACAAATTGTGGATTTTGTCCACCATTTGCAAAATATCCCCTCATAATCAATAATACAAATTAAAGATAGCAAGATTATATATTTGTAAATTAAGGGCAAACCTTAAATATATACTATAAAGTGAATTGATTTGGCATTTTGGGGATTATGCCCCATATCATTATTGAAACAATTGTTATGTTCTTTATTTAATCAATGATAACAATTTGTAATTTGTGTGCGAGAATAATCATATGAGTTGTATCAAAAGTTTCTTCTTATAATAAACAAATGTATCAATTAATATTGCACTAGCATTAGTCATAGTAGCAAAGCCTACAACTAGTCCTAGTCCTAGTCCTTTGATTTATAATTTGTCTTTTTGACGATTGATACTTTAAAGCTAGATGGATTGCGTTTCTATGTGTAATGTTTAATATGCATTATAAGAAGACAAAATAAACAATAGTAACACTAGTTATAGCAACAAAAGACCCAATTTAAGAAGTCATTTGCATTATGGGTTTTTTTTTTAACAATTAAAACTCTAAACCTAGATGTGTGTGTGTGGTTTAAGAAGACATACCACTAGCTATAAGAGTGAATTGGTACAATTAATCATTTGATTTACGATTTAGTCGTTTTAACCATTTGGGTATTAAACAAACCTTATTAGACAATTTAAGAAGATAACTGACATAGTGGATATATAATTAAATGTTCATTTATCTCATATCGTATAAATAGAATTATGAGCCTGAACACTAAAAATCTTAAGAGTGCTTCAAAGTGAAGAGAGACAGTTCACTAAGATAGATAAAATACAAGATGAGAATCTTAAACCGAAACAACAGTAAAAATACTTGATTTAAAACTATAAAAGATTCAAGGGTTTTATTTTAGACAAATATTTTGTTAGTGTATATTTCTACAATATTTAAAACTTGAGGGTTGATTTTGAAAATTATAAGTTAATAGGAACGCCATGCCTCGTCTTTCCTTATCCTCACTTTTGTAGTTTATCTAAATTGCCTTGAAACGTGTGCTCTCCAACTCCATCCACCTTGTTGGTGTGAACACAGATCGAGTCCCAAAGATGCTTTCTGATAAGGTTATATGTTTGTTCCAATTTAGCCACACAAATTATTATTTATAAAATTTGACAACAACTTCAATTTTGTTCTTATTAGCAATTTATATAAATTGAAAGGCTAAAAACCACCTAAAAACGTTTTAATTTGAAAAATAAAGACTCAAATTTGGGTATGGTTGACTTAGTTGTTTCAAAAGGTACATTTTTTTCTTTGTTTAAAGAATATTTTCATTACAATTTATACATTCATTCGTTAATTAATGTAACGAGTTAAAAAACGAAAAAAATATCACTTCCAATACATATTTTACATGGCTGTTTATCGATTGAAACTCAATGAATAATTGGATCTGATTGATTTTATCTATTTGATATTATTATTTGTTATCCATTTGATCATATTGGGATCATCTAATATACTTTCAATCAGTTATTCATATCTTTTATTAATTTGTTAAAAAAAATACTACATATAATTATCAACTGAAAAACAACATCGTAAAGTGTTAAAAATTATATATAGGTATTAATTAGACGGTACTAGTAGTTAGATGATAATTGGATGGTCTTTGAATTTGATCGGCCTCGATTTCATCAGATTCTGGATTGTCATCCAAGAACCGACCGATCCAAGTTGGATGTTGAAATTTTGGACCCAATCTGATTCAATTACAATTGGATATCAAACTATGTTCAATCGTTTTAATTGAATGAGTGGGTTTAAAGTGGATTAGATAAATTTCTGCATACCCCTACTAAATCATATTATCCCACTCCTTACACCCAACATAAGAGGAGTTCCCTACAATATAACTATGTTAATTTATTATTATTGTTTTATTGATGATTAGAAAATGTAAATAACATCCATTATAATGTGTAGCTAATAATGTATAGATTGGAAACTTTGGAAATGTTTCTTTATAGATGGATTAAGCGTATTTTTTTTATTGAGAGAGACATGTATGGAAAAAAAAAACTTGCCTTTTTGCATAAAACTCTTCCTAAGAACCTACTGAATAAGCCATTTCATATATCATTAGACCACTACCAAGTAATTACGTATAACCGATCGAATAAATTGTAAGTTCTATTAAACTCATTTAGCTTGCAAATGTAAAGGTACATTCTAAAAAAAGAGAAATATTGTTACCTGATTTTAAAACATGCTGAAGGCCCAAAAATGAATAATGAGGTTCGTTATTGAAAGCGTATTGGGTCACTTGTTGGCCCAAGACTACCTTGAAGAGCTGCAAGACAACAAGAGGGTATTCGACCATTTATTGTCCGAAGATAACCCCGAAAATCAAATCAATTTCTAGAAAACATTAGAATAAAGGTGAAATGATAATTAGTCAAGAGCTATCTCGTACCATATGCTCATGGAGTTGGCCTCGATTGAATCAAAGGATACCGGAGCTTCTTGATCAAAATGTTGGGCAATGACTAAGATCGACAAATGAACAATGAGATAATCCTCACTCTCTGGTATCACACCAAGGCGGTCAACGACCAGATTCCGCATCGTATAAAATACGATTGTATTATATTATTCAAAATACAGAATACCAATTTGATACAGAAGATGTAACAAGTAACCCATGTTATGTTTTTTTTATATATATTTTGTTATACCAAAAAGTTAATCATATCAGATGAGTATGTACATGTATATTTTAATTACATGTTAAAAATATTGCCATGTTATTTTCAAAAAGTGTTACAAGGTGGTTACCAAACGATACCCGGTAAACTTTTATCGACAAGAGTCACCATTCAAACTTACGTTATCAGGTAACATTCTTAACTATCAAAATAGATTGTTAAGTTATCTGCCTCACCGCGTAAGATTATCGATCATTGCTATGTAAAATTCTTAGTCCTTACCATTCTTATTGGTAAAATAAGTGACGTCTGTAAAACGTTGGTAGACCATCATAAGAGGCCGTTCACCAAACGCTTACCTTGGTAAGTGCTTACGACCAAAACGTTATTGAATGCAATAATATTCTAGTAAACGCTAACCGTGGTAAGAGTCTTCACCATCATTTTCCGGGTAAGACTCTCGTTACTTGCTTTAGCTTTTACCGAATAGGATTCTTGTTTTTTACCATATTCATTTAGAAAGGTAAAGTAACTTGGTCCGAATAACCATCTGATAAACGGGCCGTTAATAATACCAATCCTTTATTTAAAAATGAGTAAATTACACTTTTGGTCCCTGTGATTGTCATCTACTATTAAGTGTAGTCCCTATTTCAAACTAATTACAATCTTGATCATTATGGTTGCTATTCTTTTTCAATTTTGGTCTTTATGGTTGACATTCTTTTTCAATTTTGATCCCTATGACTAACTTCTGTTAAAAAGATATGTTAACTAAAGGGTATTTTTGTCTTTTATTATTTTATTATTTTTCCAATTTAAAAATTAAATTAAATAAACTACTAAATTTCTTATTTATATTAAATTATTATTATTATTATTAGTATAATATAATAGTTTTAATATATATATATATATATATATATAAAGATATGGGCCCCGCGATCGCGGACCCAGGCCTACGTGGCAAACTGTTTCGGCCAAAAGCCCCGCAAAGCCCCCCAACTTTGCCCGCGTTGGCAAGTTTCGTCCCTGCCCGCGATCGCAGCCCGCGATAGGCCAAAAAAATTTACATTTTTGGTCCCTGTTTTTTTGTGTCTTTGTTCAGTTAAAAAAAAATACAAACCGTTAAAAAGAAATTTTAGCAAAACCGAGCTGCGTGAGCACGAGATTTTGGAGCTGCATTCGTGTCCGCAGGTCGTGCTCGCACACAAGTTCGACGATTTTAGCTTGCGAAATCGTCAATCGGCACCCCCCCTACGCGTGGGTAGGTGTTGGAGTAAAACCATGCAAGGAGTTTGTCAACTCCTCACACTTCTTTCCTTATAAACCAAATAATGTTCCTTCCTCCTTCCTATGTGGGACAACTTCCCACACCCAAATTGGTTTTTGCTAATTTCATGGTTTTTACTCAACTTTGAGCATCGATATCTCATTCACACATACTCCGTTTTCGACGCATTATATATCGTTTCGAAGCTCTCATATAGGAGAACATAAACCCACTATAAGTTAATTATATATACTATATATATATATATATATTTAAATGTGTCTAAAGTTCCCTAAAAACCATTAAATATAAGAACTTTAGACACATTTAAATATATGTGTATTTGATTAGCTTTCTTTATTTTAGAGTTGACACATCGTCTTCATCCCATCAACTACCGCACACCACCCCTCCTCAGTTTCCGGCGCCCCTACTCCGCCGTGATAGAAACTCGAGCAACTCCCACACCCCATTCTCGGCACATTTTCTTCCTTTTTGATAGAAACTCCGACAGAACTCCCCCAACCATCTCAGATATGGTTCGAGAACACCTCTAGATCTATCCAAGAATTACACCGATTCTGAGATCTATCTCCATCGCATAACACTCATCTGCTTCATTCGATGGATTTGTTTCGTCGGTGACCCCTCCCCCATATTGCAACGACGATCAACGATACCCCTGCCCTTGTTGCAACGATGACCAACGAGACCCAATCCCTGCTGCAACGATAACGAACGAGGGTTGGTTTCGATTTGCATTGAGAAGCGACAAGTTCATTTTCATTTAGGTTTGGCTTCGATTTGGGTTTCGATTTCGATTTCGATTTGGGTTTTCTTTTGGTTTCCGTTTATGTGTTGGGATTTTTTAGATTGGGTTTGGGTTTCGATTTAGGTTTCTTTTGGTTTCTTAGATCGGGTTTGGTTTCTTTTGATTTTGATTTTTTAGATTGAGTTTGGGTATCGATTTGGGATTCTTTTGGTTTCCGTTGATGATTTGGGTTTGGTTTCGATTTCGATTTGGGTTTCTTTGATTTGTGTACGAGTTTATTGTCTGGACTCGATCTGCATCTCGACTTTGATTCAACACTAGTTTAAGTTCATTCTAATGCCATTTCATTTACTTGTTGATTTGGGTTCAGATTCATCCTCATTGCAAAGCTGTGAAAGGGTCAAAAGCTGATGGCAACTTGAATGAACACTTCACAAATTAAAACCAAAATTTGTGTTTTAAGATATTTGTTGGAATGATGGATTTGTCGGAGATGACCGAAGGGGTGGTTCTTTACGGGACTGTGCGGGCTTCGCCGGATTGGGGTTGGGTGCCTCTAATAAGCCAAGGACCTCTGATTGTAAAAAATAGTATTTAATTTAATTTTTAAATTGAAAAATAAGGAAATAATTAAAAGACGAAAATACCCTTTAGTTAACTGATCTTTTTAACATAAGTTGGTCGTAGGGACCAACATTGAAAAAGAATGGCAACCACAATGACCAAAATTGTAATTAGCTTAAAATAGGGACTATACTTGATAGTAGATAGCAACTACAGGGACCAAAAGTGTAATTTACTCTTTAAAAATTAATAATATTTTGCATTCCTGGGCCAAAGCCCATCATGACGATAGATTCTAAAATTAGGCCCACAACAGTACGCTGTTATTGGGCTTTTTAATTATAAATTTCTGATAACGGCCAACCAGTCAAGACCCCACCACGTGCCATAACATGAAAGTAGAAAAATAAGTCCATCATTGTAAAGGCCCAATCGAGCTCAACTTTTCAAGCTATTAGAATTTACAAGTCCATTGTAAAAGCCCATAGAAACAAAGCTTATCCAAACCCAAGTTAAGGCTCGAGCTCAAAAATGATCCACATATTCTAACATGGTATCAGAGCAAATCCACCTCATATAGAGCTTTGCACACTCTTTTTTTGAAAATATATTTTTGGTTTTTTTATTTGATTTCGAAATACTTTTTTCCATTGATGTCCCTTGGTTTTTTTTAATATCTTGAAACACACCTCAAAGTTTAGTGCATGCACCTTTCACACCCCCAAAATATTTCACTTGTGAAAATCAGTTGAACAAGTACGCAGGACCCGTTAAGACTTTTATAGGTCTACCCCTGCATATTTGTGGATTCTAGCTTTTCTATATAACAGCTTTTCTAAAAAAGTGATCTAACGGTTCCACATATCCTAATATGCACAAGCAAAGTAAGCATGGTTTGACTCAAGCTAACTCAAATACACACCCAAGTATCCAAATATGTTGTAGCCCACTGGTTAAAGGCCTGGGGGAAAGTGGTGGAAGCCCTTTCTACCCCGGGTTCGAATCCAGGGTCGAGGGCTGTATCGTGGCCGGATCGTGGGCCGAATCTTGGCCGGGTCGAAGGGGGATTAGTCTGGACTAAGTCCAGGGTACCCCCGAAATGCAATTGACTTTCAAAAAAAAAAAATACACACCCAAGTGACAAACAAGAAATACATGTACAAAAGCATCAAATAGCTAGATGGCCAAAAGCAACTTACATAACATGTGTGCCACAAAAGTGTAGGCTTTCTCTTTACAGACCCAGACCCGAACCTGAAACGCAATAGACTCCGCACATCGAGTGTGCGCTTATTCTAAGTTCCAGGTTCATTGCGTATACGGAAATATTACAGAACGAAAGATACAAATGAACATCGACACCATTCGTGTAACTGACTCGGAGACGGACCTTTTCTATACTAGCATGTTCACCATACTCGAAATAAATAGGCGCCATCCCAAGATGTTTACGTTCAGTAATGGGGGCGGACGCTGAGCCGTGATGCTATCTTCTGCCCCAGAGACTGGTCAGCCTGCAAATAACATCACCCATAAACCAAACCAAGCCAATATATCCACCTAAACCTAGAGAGGCTGTTTCTGAAAACACAACTGAAAACAGCCTCTCGAGGTTTAGCACAAATAGAAAGCACAACTGAAAGCTAGAAATTTGGGAAAGGTGAACATACCTGGGACCAGTACGAGATCCAAATGCTGCGGAGTTCGTGCGTGACCCGTGGGTCGGACAACATCTTAACCATTCGGCAAATGAATCGTTCTTGCCTACAGGACAAACAACAACAGTGTAAGCCATTGATGGAATCTTGAAACACTAATAAATAGACACATCTCATATATACCTGTCTGTATCCCATGATCTGTATCGTTCTCCCGGCTGCTTGAAATCGTTAAATTTCGGGATCACAGTCTGCGTTAACGAAAACCATAATCATTTACTTAAATCTTCATAAAGATTTGATAACAATTGGATCATATATATAACTAAAAGAAACCAAGAAAAAAAACAAGAAAACTAACCCTGTCGCGTGTTCCAGTAACCTTAGCAGGGTTAATCGGATACTTCTGAGCATGTTGAACACGATCATATCTTGATGGGAAGTAATCAACCTGAAAGATGATGATAATTCAGTTAATTAACGAACCCCAGTTTTTGATAACGAAATTGGATTTATAGGACGCCAAACATTACAATACATATTAGTTTACCAACGGACAAATCCGTCGAAAATCCGCAGAAAAAAGATAATAACCGGCGAATTTCTGGTGAATCCGCAGGTCGGAAAAGCGGAATTACCAGCGGATTCCCATTTTCCGACACCGGTAGTCCGCCACTATTATTTTTTTCTATAACCGTTATGTTTAATTAATTCTTTAAAGAAAATTGAAATCAAACCCGTAACAAAAAATATTATTTGAAAATAAATAATAATAAAAAAAATCAGTGATGAATTTGTTTTGACTTTTGGGTGATACGTCGGAAATCCATCGCAAAACGTCTGCCTATGAAACATGATTTTTAATAGTGAAAGTACTGTTCTAACACACTATATTTTAAAAATGTTCTAAAAACTTGTTAAGACGCTCAAACGTGTCCTATAAACTTATTGCAACACTTTTAAACAAGACATTTTATCGTTTGGTTTTATAAACTTAAGTCTTCTGAAGTAGTCAATTGAGATATTTAGACTTTTTTGGTATTCTATAAACCCGATTTTGTGGTAGTGCTAGTAACCCGAAAGATAGCGTACCTCTTCATCTCTATGCATGAAGTTCATATTTCCATCATAATGATTGTTATGATGAGCGCATTTGGGCGCATTCACCGGAAGTTGCAGGTAGTTTGGTCCAAGACGATGCCTCTGAGTATCCGAATACGCAAAGATCCGACCTTGAAGCATCTTATCATCCGAATAATAGATTCCAGGAACCACAAGACCCGGGTTGAACGCAAGTTGTTCATTCTCAGCAAAGAAGTTATCAATGTTCTTATTCAACACCATCCGCCCAACCGGCTGCAACGGAATAATGTCCTCCGGCCAAGTCATGGTTCCATCAAGCGGGTCAAAATCAAGCCGATCTTCATGATCAGGATCAATAACTTGCAGAAACAACTTCCATTCAGGGAAGTTACCAGCTTGAATCGAGTCGTAGAGATCTTGAGTTGCGTGGCTGTGATTAGCTCCGCCGATCTTGATGGCTTCATCGTCCATCAAACACTTAACTCCACAAGTGGGTTTCCATGTGAATTTCACATAGTGCATTTTGCCTTCTTTGTTAACTAGAGTTAGAGTGTTGACACTTGACCCTTCCATGTGTCGGTAATCGGTTGGGATACCAATGTCGTCGAGCCAAAATGTCATCGTGTTCAAGCTCTCGGGATGGTGCGATAGGAAGTCGAGAATTCTCCAGTCCTCTTGGATGTGCGACTTCGGGTTGGGCTTAAACGCGTGAATAACATCCGGGAATGCCATTGCGTCGCGAGTAAAAAAGACGGGGAAATTGTTCCCCACGATATCGAAGTTACCCTGCAAGTAGAAAGATAAAAATCACATTACCAACTATCGAGTCCCAAATGATCCCATCAACAAATAATACGGTAACAAAATCAGTTTTATAAGATGACAAATATGTTTAAATCATCCGCTTTTGGATATCCTAACAAATACTTCAAGACACGCTACAACAAAATTGAGTTTATAGGAAGCCTAAAATAAACAAGCGTCCTAAACTCTTAATAGAGTGTTTTATAAGACCAAAGTTTACAGGACCGAACAAAAAATGTCTTATCTAAAAGTGTTACAAAAATTTTATAGGACCCTTTTGGGCGTCGTCAAAAGTTTTTTACAACATTTTTCAAATAAAGCGTCCTATTAACTAATTTTATAGGACATCATTTGAAAATGTGTTCTATAAACACAAGTGTCCTCTAAAAAATTGGGTTTATAAGACACTTTTCAAAAGCGTCCTATAAATTAGTTAATTAATACGACTTTATATTTTGAAAATGTCCTAAAAACTTGTTATGACGCTCAAAGACGTCCTATAAACTTATTGTAATACTTTTAGATACGACGTTTTTTTATTTGATTCTATAAACTTTGGTCCTATAAAACACTCTATTAGGACGTGTATTTATTTTGGGCGTCCTATAAAATCAATTTTGTTGTGGTGACACTTTTAAACAAAAGTCATATTAATTTTTTTATATGACATTATATGAATAAGTGTTTTGTAAACCAAGTATCTTTGTAAAAATATTTATTTGTAGAACACTTCTCGAAAGTGTCGTATAAAAAATTGATAGGACAACACTTTATTTCAAAATTGTCTTTAAAAACTTGTTATGACATCCAAAAGTGTCATTAGTTGAGTTAATATAACACATTTTAATAACACACACAAATGTTTAGTTCTAAAAAACAGTTTATTAGGATATTCAGATATATTTGACGTCTTATAAAACAGATTTGCTATAGTGTCAATAGATTCATTTCACTGGTTTCAATAAAATAACTACGACGACCACTATTACCTCTCGGGTGTAAAACTTGGTTGCAAAACCTCGGGGGTCTCTGATCGTTTCAGGGCTTCCACGTTCATGGATAACAGTTGAGAACCGAACAATGGTTGGAGTCTGGACTCCCGGAGCTCGGAGGAAATCGGCACAGGTGAGATGGGTGATGTCGTGTGTGACCTCGAAGAACCCCTTGGCACTGGCACCTCTTGCATGGACAATACGTTCTGGGATCCGCTCACGAGTAAAGTTGGCAAGTTTCTCGATCAAATGATAATCCTCAAGGAGAATTGGGCCTGTTAGGAGTTATTGTTAGAATATGTGGAACCCTTGAATTTCTTTCTAAAAGCGCTTTATATATATATATATATAGGTTTGATGAGCGGTGTCGGGCAATAAATACCTCTGTTTCCGACAGTCAATGATGCAGTGTTGTTGTAAACCGGTAAACCAGCATTTGTTGTCCAGAAAGGGGCATTGTATGCACTTGAAGGGCGTTGCTGAAACAAATAAATCGAAATGCATCAGCGAACATTAACCGATTAACCCACATAAATACCGTCATTATCATAACAAATTAAGATAACAGTTTTATCGGCTATTACATCCGGGGGAGGGAGGATGAGATTCGCACCCTGCACAACCCGACCAAATGATTCAGCCCTTTGGATACGAATGTCGTTATAGTATAAAACTAAATCAAACCAAATTAAGACAATATATCCCACTCAAAAGTAATGTATTCCTCCATCATAAAGTATAGAAAGATTATTTCTATGAAATAATAAATGGAGGCTGTTTGATTGTTTTTTAGTTATTATTGTATTTTGTTGATCTAGAAATAAAAATAACCGGTGAAACTTGATCATTGTTTTACTTATTTTATCTCTATTTTGGACCCATCGATTTTGTATAACTTGTAAATATAATAACTTAGACGTTTTAATTTGATCTATTGACTAGGGGGCCGTTTACAAAACGCTTAACCAGGTAGGTGCTTACCAAGTCACATTAGCTTACCGAATGAATATGGCAAAGACTAAAAATCTTACCCGGTAAGAGCGGAAACAAGGACCGAGAGTCGAAAGCAAGGACCGAGAGTCTTACCCGGTAAGTGAGTGCAACGGCTCTTACCATGGTTAACGCTTACCGGCTAAATTGTTGCATACGATGCCATTTTGGTGGACTAAAATCTTACCCGAGAAGTAAGTGATAGTGTTAAATTTTACCGGTAAGCACACTTATCCAGGTAAGTGATTAGGTAAACGGCCCCTAAAAGTATATTTTGGTCAAAGATACTCTTAGAGACCATTTTAATGGTATAATGTTTGAAAATTATTTATTTTTGTAATTAATATTAACATGGTGTTAATACGATTTAGGTAAAATTTAACGTGTTGTTTAAGTATTTTTGTAGATAAATAATTTTTAAATTTTAAATTATCAAACTTTTAAATATATATTTAAAAAATAAGTTCTTAAAAATAAGAATAATATGATTACTTTTTTTCTAATTTGCAAATACTTCTCCGGATAAAGGCTATGTTTGGCAAACTAGCTGATAAGTTAGCTGTTGACTGATAAGCTAGCTGATGAAAAAGTCACGTTTGACAAAAATAGCTTATAAGCATGTAAAATGACCAAAAAGGACATCTTCAAATAATTATCAATTACAAATTTAATTATGTAATTAAAACGAATTTATAACAAAATAATATGTTAATTAATACAACCAATGTAATAAAGAAAAATTAAATAATATAATATGTTAGTTAAAAGAAATTTAAAATTTATTATTACATATATACTATAAATTTTGAATTTGTTAAAACAAGTTTTAGAAAAAATATATATATTAACTTATGATTTTAAATAACCGTTACATACAATATGAAAAAATAATCAAATAATAATTAAAAAATAATACTAATTGATAATTAAAATATATTCATTAATATTAAAAAATAAATAAAAATAATTAAAAATAATTAAAATTTAATATCAATGTATAATTAAAATTTAATTTAATAATTTAATTTAATAATTTTCAGTTAATATTTATTAATTAATTATAATTAAATTTAAAAAAAATAATATTTATTAATAATAATAGTTAGTAAATAATAATAAGGAACAATATTGAAATATTTCCAAAAAGCTACTGAAATGCTACTTCAAGTAGCGTTTCAAAAAGCTAGCTTACGATCATTCAAACATTTATACCAAAAGAAAAGAAAGCTAGTTTTTTTTTTCTTTCCAAACAATGCCAAAGACATATAGGTAGACAAGACCTAACTAATTATGTGATAGTTCAATAACAGTTATTATTTTTTAGAATATTAAACACAATAATTGAACCTAAATAATTATAAATACCAAATTTCTATAAAAATGAATTTTAGCTATTTAGGGCGATACAAGTCCCGTGATCGCTAAAGCCGAGTACTTGCCGGTTCATGAGTTTTGATCTTAACGAATAGGTCGGTTTCAACTCGCTTTCTGATTTGGGTTCGACCAAATCCGATATGATTCATATAGGTTAGGTTCTTAACACTTGTATAAGCTTAAACTTGGACTTGATCCATATATAAATTACGTCTAAAATATTAAAGTATGCGTTAATGTACTTAAATAATACTATATTAATTTTCATTATGGCTCGTGTAGGCTCACTGATCTCGCACGACTCATTTAGATTCCATAGAGCTCGAGCCCACTAACAAGTTGGCTCGAGAGATTTCAAGAATCAAATCATCGGTATTTCCGTATCAAAAAACATGAAGAAATTAAACTTGAACTCGTGCGATCTTCATCTGAAAACATAAAGTTTATGGAAACTTTTTCGAGATAATGATGATCATTTTAATTGACATAAATATATATATATATATATATATATATATAAGAAAATAGATCAAATGTAAAATGTACATCTTGATATCCATGGAAAATCATATATACATGCATTAAGGAGTTGTACGAAGGGAATGAACAGGAAGCAGTAGGGAGTTGTACCTTGTAGGGATCCATGATCTTGACGAGAGCAAAGAAAGGAAAGAGAAGAAGCTCCTAGATCGTTTGTGATCAGTGTGTATGGCCCTTTAACAGCAAATGCAGGAGACTTATTTATAGCAAAAAATTCTTGTTTTTTTCTTAAATAAAAAACAATATATATTATTTTATTAAAATTCTAAAATGATTGTTTTGAATGTTTAAGATAATAGCATGTCGTACAACTTTTAAAGCATACCGACTACCACTCCACGTATATATCTCCTCAACAAAATCTTTTTTTTAAATATATAAATTATATTTAATACACTTATAATTAGTTATTCAGTTTAATTATTTAATTTCTTACTTTTTCATTTATCGTTTTAAACCCTTACCATTTTAAAATAAATAAACGTATATGAACTAAAATGCGTTATTTTTTTTTATAAATTATACCTTTGTATCGTCTCGTTAATACATTATAAATGAGCCAAATATTGAATAAGTTTGGATTTAATCATATTATTAAATATCATGAATATTAGAATATATACAAATTAATTTGTTTTATATTCTTATATTTTTATTTTTCGTTTTGCACCCTTATCATATTAAAAATACACATTAATAATTATTTAAATTAAGGGGGGGTGTTTGGGACTGCTTATTTTTTGACTTATTTGCTTATTGGTTTTCCACACAGCAAATAAGTTATTTCTAGTGTTTAGATTCAAAAAAAAATTCTTATAATTTTTCCACACCGCAAATAAGTTGTTTTTGATAAGTTACTACATCCTGACTTATTTAAAACTGCTTATTTACTTATTCAATCAAATTACTTTATTACCCTATAAGTTGATAAGCACTTTTAAAAATAAACACAAGTTGATAAGCACTTTCAAAAATAAGCATAAGTTGTTTTAATAAGCAATCCCAAACACCCCCTAAAATGTCAACGTATCGAGATTTTTCAAGAATTATGTATATCAAGATTTTTTAAACTTGTACATTTTACACCCTTATTTATATTTATCTATCTATATTCCTTTAAAAATATAATTATAGTTATTCTTATGGAACAAAATTATTATTTCAAGTATAACAAAATTATTAAACATGGAACCCAAACTACTCATATTATAACAAAATAGACATTTTCCCCAAATCCCCGAAAATCAAGAATCTCGATATATATTAACTAAAACCTCTTTTTGGTGACTAAAGCATCTCATAAAATATTGTAACCCATCTAGTCCCATAGGTTTGATCCTTTAGAATTGGACTCATTTTCTCATTGAGCGAAGGGTACGAAATAAATCAGATTGATTAAAAGCACTATGTGAAATATTCGGTTTTTTCCTCTTCCTCTATCCCATAGGTACAGTGTTTGAATCAATCGAGAACCTTTTCTTCTGTCTGAATCGATATTATTCCATTCCAATTCCTTCCCGCTACCTCTCAAGGAAAATCTCGAATTGGATCCTAAATTGACGGGTTAGTGTGAGCTTATCCATGCGGTTATGCACTCTTCGAATAGGAATCCATTTTCTGAAAGATCCTGTAAGGGTTTTATAACCCAAATATGTGCAAGTGTACAAAGATTAACAAAAATCATCAAAAAGAAGTGAACTTATGGATATATACTTTCAAAACTCCAAAATATGTGCATTTTAATATGTATATAGTTTTTTAAAGCAACTAGAACTTACCTTGTTAGATTTAGGCTAAATCTAAATTTTTATCCCAATAACTTGAGTTTTTTGGATGAAGACTTGAAATCCAGCTCTCTACAAAGATCTATAACCATATATGTATCCAAAATTGTACAATGATCCAACAAAATGGAAGATAAGGTGAAGACAACAAAATCATAGCTTTTAGGTAAGAAATAATGAGATTACCTTAACGAACACTTTTGATCCTCCAATAATATACCTCTAGGGCTACAAAAATGACTTCAAGCCTCAAATCTTCAAAAGAATGGTGAGGGTTTTGGTTTCGGAGAGAAAGATGAAGAAGAGAGGGAGAAATGGGGGTTTTCTTTGAGAAGAAGATCAAACGAGAGAGGGTGAGAGAGATATGGTCATTTTTTAGTTAAAGTAAGAGAGAGGAGGGGGAAAAGCTGGAAAGTAAAAAGGGCGAAACTCGTCAGACGTCATGCGGACGTTCGACTGGAAGCCTGGAAAGCCATGCGGACGTCCGGCCTTGACCTGACCAGAACCCCGAGATTTTATGCTGCTTTCGCGGAACAAATGCAAACTTTCAGGTAGACACGAACGTCCGGCTTGAGCCCTATGCGGATGTCCGCTTGCACCAAACCTCACATCCCAAAATCGGTTATGTAGAGTGAGCATACACACTAAACCAGTCTCAAGTCGCTCCGATAACGTATTCCATCATGTCCAAATTGGTCTTGGCTTACGAACAACCATGTTATAAGAAAATTCCTAAGTTCCAAATAATTAGAGTGTGAATGACAACATAAGGTTTAAGTTTCTTACCGGTGAAATTCGGGGCGGTACAATTTTTGTTAAGTGCAAGGGTAAATTTGTCATTTTACCTATTTCTTCTATTATATACCCTTTTAAAATTAATTATGTATTTTTTCATGATTACTTGTAACACCTCGAAAATTTCCACAATTATTGTACATTTTGGGAGAACGTTGAAAATATTAAGGGATATTATTTTAAACAAATTGTATGATTTTAATGTCGAAGGGTCAAAGTATAATTGGCCAAAGTCTATAAGCTATATAGTAAGATTATGAAACCTTGGGGGTTAGTTTGTCATTTGTTGAAAGTTGGAAGTATAAAAAGTGAAGGTCGGTTGAAATTGAATTATCTCAATTTCCATTTTTGGTGAAGTCGGGTTGAGGCAGCGAGGAGAGAGTTGCGATCGCAGGTGTTGATTTGGTAAGAAATTCAGAATTTCTTTTGGGGTTGATATTCATAATTCATTTCTCTTTTCAATTGGTTCTGGAAATTTCTTAGGTGCAAGGAATCTGAGAATCAATTGAATTTGGGTTATCGAACCGTACTTCAAAATCCATGTGAGTTCATCCTTTCATGAAATTAGATGTCTTTTATCAAACTAATGAGTAAATTGACATTGTTAAGAGTATTGGAGATTTATGGTTAAGTCGTATAAAAAGATAGCTGGATGGCTATCGATTTGTGTTGAAAAATCGGTATGCAGGTCGAAGTTTCCGGGTAAGTTTTATTAGTATCCGGTAAATCCTTTTCAGTGGTGTCCGGTAAAATGTTAATGCTTAAAGTATCCGGTAAATGATTAGTTTTAGGATAGTCAATTTACCGGATGGTATCCGGATTACTTTGGTTTTCGGATGATACCCGGATTACTTTGGTTTCCGGATGATACCCGGATTGTTGGGTTTCCGGTATGTTTTCCGAAAGTATCTGATAAGTGTTTTTTTTCCGGATACAAGTTCTGGACTGTTCCTGGATTCTGGTAATTTCCGGATATGGGTTTCGGACACTTAGTTCGGATAGTTTCTTGTAGAATCCGGTAACTGATGGTTCTCGGTAATTAGTGATTACCGGTAACTTTTGACAGGGAACATTTTGATTACTTGAATTTTAATCCTAGCAGTATGAACATACTTATAACTCGATTTTAAGTATGATATGATTTGACGTATGATTTGGTTTGATACGCACTTATGCTAGGAAGTGTAATGGATCCATATGCACTAGCATTATTTGGTAAATGAGGAATAGGTCGGGCTTAATGGTAATTCCCATTTATTATTGTGATTTGTTAAACGTGGAATAGGCGTGGCTTAATCGTAATTCCCGTTTGTTTGAAATGAGGAATAGGCCGGGCTTAATGGTAATTCCCATTTCATATTGTGATGAGAAATCATGGAATAGGCGTGGCTTAATCGTAATTCTTGATTTCAATTGGAAGATAAGAGATATGCATGGCTTAATTGTAATTTCTACTTCCACACCAAGAAACATGCATGACTTAATTGTAATTTCTTGGACATGAGCTGAAATCTAGACGCCGTGGTGATTCGTAGTGGCGCTCTGGAACGTGAGGTTATGACTTACTTAGTGTTTGTTATATTCATGGAATCGAGTATAATTCCCGTCATCGAAAGATGTTATGTGTACGGTAAGAATTATCGTGACCAGATTAATTTATATGCTTTGTTTACAATTTGGTTTTCAAAGCTTATAAAGTTTTAATTTGAAAACTGGAGTTCTCACTAGGCGTAAGCCTAATCTTTTCAAATTAAATTTTCTTACCAGATACTAGCTCGGGAAGGGATACGAAGGGATGAGTGTCGATGAGTACCAGAACTGTATTTTGGAGACGCTATGGAGAATTTAGCGGGACAAGAATTATTTTGGAGATATTATAGACAACTCGTATAATCTGATTTTATTGGTTATGAATTAGATTAGTCGATTGTTTATAACAGATAAGTTGTAATTATAGACCTTGTCACTAATTCTCCATTTGGATATGAAAACTTTTGAAAAATGTTGTAAATTATTGTGATAAATTAAGGTTTAAATTTATTACGTTTTAGGGCGTTTCAATACTCATCTTCTCCAGTATCCCATGAAGAACATGACAATGAACACCAACAAAATGATACAAAGTATCCCATGAAGAACATCACCATAAACACCAACAAAATGATACACATTTAACAAAGAACCAACATAAATCAAACCTAAATTAAACCCTAAATTCCAAATCCAACCCAAGAACATTTAACAAATCCCATACCTAATCCTAAATCCAAACATGTTTCAAATTTAAAATCTAAAATTAAAATTTAAAATTTAAAATCTAAAATCGAAAATCTATATCAAATTTTAAATGGAAAACCTTAAAATATCACTGATGAAAATCTAACCAAAAACTTGTATCAATTTCCAGATCTGGATTGAAGAACCAAAAACCCTAACTCTGGGTTGTAGGTGAGAATCGAACCAGACCCCAGAAAGATAGCGAAAGTGAATTGTCCCTTCCTCTGGTCTAGATCTGAGTGAATGGGTTGCAGATGAAAATCGAACCAGATAGACGATGAGTTCTTGGTCGACGACGGGTGTGGTCGACTATGGTCTTCTTTGGTGTCTTCCTCGACGATGGAGCTCCAGATGGTCGACGATGGCTTTGGTCGACGGTTGGTCTTCTCCAGCGTCTTCCTCGCTATCTCTGTATCCCAAATGTTTAGATCTTGATTCTCTAGAGACGAAGGTTGGGGTGAAGGTGGTCACGACAGGGAGTTCGATTTGGATCCCTCTGTATCCCTCTCCAGAAAATCTCGCTCTCTGTATCCCTCTGTATTTTTCCCTCACACTGTGTTTTCTCATCCTCCAGAGTTTTTGAATTTGGAGTGATTTAAGTTTTTACATTTGAGTTTGAATTAGGGTTTGATTTAAGTTTTTTAAATGTTCTTGATATTTTTGGAAAATATGGATGTTCAAGAAAATAATATGTATAATTAATTAAAAAATAGTAAAATATAGGGAAAAAGAAAAAAGAAAAAAGAAAAAAGAAAAAAAAGACCATAACTGAGTTT
This sequence comes from Saussurea involucrata, assembly GCA_033807775.1. Classification (NCBI taxonomy): domain Eukaryota; kingdom Viridiplantae; phylum Streptophyta; class Magnoliopsida; order Asterales; family Asteraceae; genus Saussurea; species Saussurea involucrata. The sequence goes on from CM066315.1 coordinate 33,746,566, forward strand.
AACAGAGAAAGTGGACATCGTTAGTGGGAAGGACCAAATCCATAAGAATCTGCATACTTGGAGGGTTATTATGTAATAAATGAAGTTAAGGGATCAAATACGTATTTTTTTGACATAACTCAAAGATAAATCTGTAATTTTCTATAAAATTAGTTAGGGGCTGTTTGGCAGTTACTGAATGGTTTGATCCAGAATGGTTAAGTGGTTAGAATGATTAAGAGACTCTATATGATATAGTGCAGAATAAAATATGGTTGTTTGGTAACAGTTCTGAATGGATAGTCTGAAAGAGAACAAATTACCATTTTAACCCTTTATATAATTTATTAATAATGAAATGCAAATGTTTAGTAAATATTTAAATAAAATAACGACTTGACAAATAACATATCTGATTCCATTACACTACATTAAACCACTTCAATTCTACACAAACTACCAATTATTTTTTATCTAGTTAATAAATTCCAAGTTGGATGATGTGATGATGATGCAAATCCACAACATCAGCTTCCATAAACAACCAAACTCAACACGTGGAATAATCACACGAAACCAAATAATCACACACAGAAGAACATATGGAATTTCCCCTCCGAAGTAACCACACCTGCGAACTTCAGATGCGTGAGGGTGAGCTCGATTGAGGAAACCAACGATCAAGTCGCATATCAAGCTGCAGTGAATATATGTTAAAAGGAATTATCTATGATCAAGGCCCGGAAGGTCAATACATGGGCGGAGGCACCTCTTCCGGCGGCAGCGCCAGAATCCCACAGCTAAATCTTACTACCGCCGCCTCCCCCGGTAATTCAACGGCGACCGCAAATTTTATCGGCCATTCCCTATATCCATCTCTCGGTGGCAACGATTACATGACCAATATGCAATTCTTCCATCAAATTTCAAGAGATTAATCTCTCATCATATTAACTTTCTACCTGTAAATCGACCATAGGTTTTCAACAAGGGCGTGCGTCGATGGTTTCCAGCCGGGTTGTGCATCGCTGGGTTTCTCACAGGGTGCGTCGATGGTTTCCTATAGGTGTGTATTCAGCGGTACCTCGAGGATAGGGTAGAGAGAATGGAGAAACGAGAGGAGGAAGAGTGTAGAAACAAATGGGAGAATGGAGAGAAAAGAAGGGGCGAGGGCAAACCTGGAAAAATTACACATCTGAATCGCATAGGGAGGAGAGGGGAGAAGGAGCGATTCAAGGTTTATTAAATCATTCAGACCTTTTATAAAATCCATCCAAACAAGAAAGATATGACCGAATCAGATGTTTGCCTCTTAATGGTATCATTAAGAGGTAAACAAAGAGCCCCTTAGTTATTATATTTTGCTATTTATTAATTATTATATTTTTAGTTTAATTTTAATTAATATATTTTATTTCAAAAAAAATGTTACTTATATTCTAATTTTACAAATCGTACAAACCGTCGATTTTATTGGTTAAATTAATAAAACTGTTTCATATGATTATTTTCTTAATGAAATTGTTTCATATATTTGTTCTTTTTATGTAGAAATGAAAATGTTTCATCAATCTGAGAAAATATTTGAAACAATTTCATCAAGACGAGAAAAATACATAAACAACATAAAAAAACACAATATATAAAATAATTTCATCAATAAAAGAATTATATGAAACAATTATATCAAATTAAACAACTTCATGAATCAATTTCATTAACTTAACAAATGAAGTCAACAGTTTGCACGGTTTGCAAAATTAGGTGATTTGCATTTGATTTCTCCCATATACATATATATATGAAAAAGTTCAATAGAAAAGTGCAAATATTTAGAGAAATAGAGAAGTAAAAAAACACGGGACCGTTCATATATGAACGTTCATATATAAACAGTCATATATGAACGTTCATAAATGAACGTTCATATATAAACAGTCATATATGAACGTTCATAAATGAACGTTCATAAATGAACGTTCATATAACAGTCATATCTGAACGTTCATATGAACGTTCATATATGACTGTTTATATATGAACGTTCATATATGAACGGTCCCGTGTTTTTTTACTTCTCTATTTTTCTAAATATTTGCACTTCTCTATTGAACCTAAGGCTATATATATATGGTTCAAGGGAAAACATCAAAGAAGGGAAAACTGAAGAACACCCTAGGAGCCCTTCATCTGGACGGTATGCATGTTAATGCCAAAAATCGTCTAGAAGGATAACTTAAGGTTGATTGTGGAGCTTAACAACTAAAGATAGGAATTGTTCGACAAAGCAATGCGATAAAGACAAAAATGTAAATGAGACGCAAGGGATTTGATGACGCGGGAAAAACCTCAACGAGGAAAAAACCCGCGGACGACTAGGAGGGTCGTCGTTGCACTATGGTCGCCAAACAGGGGCGATGTCCTTATGTTTCAGGTGTCGAGAGTACAGTGGTTACAATACAAATGAAAGAAAGACTTTAAATGTAAAGTAAACAAGTGTATCGAATGTAAAAACAAGTGCGTCGTGTGTAAAAACAATGTGTAACATCCCAAACTTTCAAAAGTACATATAACATATAATCCATAACATGTTTACAACAGAAGTACTTCAAAATTCACATTTGGTCCCAACTAAAGTCTAAACAAAAAAAGAAATTCAGTACAACTTGATCTACTTTAAATTACATAAAATTAACAACAAAATTTATAAGTACAAAAACATCCACATTTTTCTTATCGATCATCTCCTCAAAAGCTATCCAACAAGTGTTCTAATCACTTGGTCTTACTGGAACCACCACCTGGAATACATATTTTTAAAACAGAAAAATGAGGGTTAGACCTAAGGGTCTAGTGAGAAAATCCCTGACATTTGGAAATCATTAAAAATTCATTTATATAAAATACTCTTTATATAAATACACATATATCACACGTAAATTAATACCAATCAAGATTGATGCATCATACCTGTCTCATCCCCCTTATCCCTCCACCAATGGCCAACTATATTGGTTGCGAGCCAATTTTAACACACCGGTCCAAAGCCCGGCCACGTATTATATTCCCATATAATACTCACGTAATTATAATATCTCAATATATTATAATCACCCACGTATGACATATTCATACAATTTATCAAACATTTGTTATCCACATAGTGTATTCCAGTAAAAATACTTTTAAAGTAAAACTCACCTGATATGTTTATCACAAAAGCTTTTCCAAGACAATTATCACGTATGACCACCCTTCACAGAATCTGAAATCACACAAAATACCAAATATCTCTTTTTAAAACTAAACTTATAAAATCCTCGACTGAAGTCGCAACCTTCTAAAAGTAAATTAAAATCGCAATGCACAGTGCCAAGTCGCAATGCACAGTGCCAAGTCGCAACCATCTACTGCGACTTCACCCCGAAATCGCAACCCACTATTGCGACTTCAATCCTAAGTTGCAATTCACTACTGCGATCCCAAACCCAAATCGCAATCAACTACTGCGATTCCAAGCCAAGTCGCAAACGACCATTGCGACTTCAAGACCAAGTCGCAACCAACCATTGCGACTTCGTTGAATATCGCAGTCATCCATTGCGACTTCGATGAATGTCTCAGTTCACTTTTTATCCTAAAAACTCAGAATTTGTACTTTTAATCTATGCATGATGCTATAAAGGTGCAAATATGTTTAAGACCATAAACCACAACTACTCATAAACTCATATTTCACTTTTCTTACTAAAAAATACCAAAACCCACTTACCTATCTATTTATCATCTTATAAACATAAAGAGAGATTTGGATAGGATTAATACCTTAGATTCTCAATTGTTATTTAGAAGATTCAGTAGTGATCCTGCAGCAACCTCTTGAATTTCTTCTTCTTCTTCCCTTAAGTTTTCTCGATTTCTCTCTCTTTCTCTCTCAAAACCGTAACTACACACACATACACACTATGTGTTTTTGCCAAATAGTGTCTAAAGATGACACCTCTTGTGTCTAAAGTGAACATGGCGGTGAGGGTGGATAATATCTCCACTCTCACCAAATAAACCCCACACTCAATCTATTTGGCAAAACTTACCCCCAATCTTCCAAATAAAAATTAAAACTTACCCCTTAACTCCTAACTCCATAAAATACTAAAATAAAGACTTATAAAATTCCAAATTTAAAATAGATAAAATACATGGTTATTACACAATGTGTCGTGCGTGGGATTCGTGCGTCGAGAGCGATCTTTCGAGAGAGAGAGAGAGAGTTCTTTGTTTCGAGTGCTTGGCAGTGAGTGTTCTTGAGAATTCAGTTGTCCGCAAATGAGGATGGAATCCTTGTATTTATAGTCTTCGAATGCTTTAATGATTCCATAAAAGCTTCGGGTAACGGTCGTAACGGCTGTTGGGTTTAATGCTCGTAATGATCTTCGTCGATTATGTCCGTTGGCCATTAATGGTGTTGACCCTGCATTAAACAGTGAAAATATAACAGAAATGTCATATGTTAGTCGGTCGAGGTCGTAAGATTCCTTACGACGGTCGAGTGTCCTGAGTAACTTTCGTTTTTAACTTTGGTCAGATGATAAAGTATTTATGATTTTATCTTATTATGGAAAAGTGTAATAAATGTTTTCCCTTATCTGGTCGTGGTCGAGACTGGTGAAATTTTACCCAAACAGTTTGCCCCTAAAATTTAAAAATAGAGTGGCAAATTCAAATTTTAAATTTTTGTCAATCGGATGTCTAGGGTCATGACACGTGTCGAAAGTCGTTTGGTTTGGGAATTGAATCGATTCGATTTAAACTATGGAAGTTGAGAAGGGGATAAGATCGTTACGTCATGCTGACGTACGATTGTGCTTAATAACTGTAAATGCCAGGTGTCGACGATCCGTGTGCGCATACGAAAAGGCGAAGGCACGTGTCAATCATCGAGTGACTCGACCTGACACGATTGTTTACATAAATAGAAACCCATGGTGAATCTTTTCCACATTACGCTTTCAGAGAGTTTTAGAGTGAGATTTCTTGCCTTTTCTCAGTGAATCCTTTCCAGACCTGCAAAAAATCTTCGAATCGATTAGGTGTTTCGAGGTTTAGAGCGCTTATATAAGGTACGACTCTTCATCTTTGGAATGCGTCGTAAGTCTATAGCGAGAAAACCTAAGAAAAATTGGGATCTTTGGGGCTTCTCAGATCTGCACAATTGGCCCTTAGGATTAGAAATGTCGTCTGAACCTAGGAGTACCATTCGTAGTGAAGATGATATCGATGACCTTAGGAGTCTAGCAAAGATCCCTGCGGGGATTACATTGAGTAAGGCAGGTCAGATTCGACCGGAGATGTGTCCTGCTGGGTACGTCGTGATATACGAGTACCCATTTAAGATAGGATTCCAGTGGCCATATTCGCCTTTAGCTAAGGCGTTTATATGCGAGTTTGACATGTCACCGGGGCAGTTGATGCCTCAATTCTGGCGTGTCATACAGGTCATCGAGCGACTTACCGGGACTTGGGAGTCGCCTATGAACGTGAAAGACCTCTTGACGGCTTACCAGGTTAAGATGGACACATACCGTCGATATAGCCTATTTTACAGGCATAAAGGCGATCGTACACTAGTCTTGAAGACTGCGGTTAACGACCGCAAATGGAAGACCAGGTACGCATTCTTGCGTGTGTCGACGTTAGACCTTGACAGCGACTGGATTAGGTCCGGCTGGAACATGACGGGTGAGTTTTAGCTTTTAATCGAGCGTGTTTTTATTGCATTTATTGGTTTGTTCTCTAACTGATTTTCTTCCTCTTGTGTCTTCAGACATTAAATTTGAGGACGTGAAGCCCAACGACGACTCCAAGGCCAAGATCGAGAAGTTCCTGGAGATTAGTACCGAAGATCGTTCGTTCGTGACACATCATCTGATAGACGAGGACGACGGCTTGGTCTTTCTGGGTGAAAATCGTCAAGAGAGACGAGAGGGAGAGGAGACAGAGGAGGAAGAAGAGAAAGAAGAGGAAGAAGAGAAAGAGGAGGAAGAAGAGAAAGATGAGTCGAGAGAAGAAGAAGAGGTAGAGATGACTGGTAAGTGTACCCTACTCTGCTTGACTTATTCTTTCTACTACTTCAGTTGCTTAATCGTTCTTCCTTTCTTGCTTTACAGGAGAATCCCAGCCGAAAGCGTCGTCTGCGATGGCTAAGAGGGCGGCTCAAGCTGAACTTGCTCGTAAGGCGAGGGAAAAGAGGAAGGAGGCCCCGACAACCGGGTCGGGGGTCCTGAAGAGGACAAAGATGTCCGTCCCGAGGGAACCGTCTTCGAAGACGGGCGGCTCGTCAAAAGTCGTCACGCCTAAGAAGGCGAAGGTGTCGATCGCATCCGCTGAGAAGACGAGGACGTCTTCTGATGTGATTGACGCAACTCCGGTCAGTTCTGCGCTTCCGGCGAAAACGGTGGCATCTCCGTGCGCAGCATCGACCCCTCCATCGCCCGACAAGGGTAAGGGTCATGCGACCAGAGAGGCTGAGGTCGTGACGGTCAACTTCACGTTGCCGTCAGACTTCATGGTCGACAATGTCCTAGATGGGACGAAACTTTTCCCCCATCTGGGGAAATATCAGCTCTCGTCTTTCAAGGAGCATTTTCGAGGGGTCTCCGTCGAGGAGACGAGATCGCATGTTGCCGGACTGACGTTTTTGGTGAGTCTTTCTTTCAAGACTTGTTTATCTTTTGTCGTTTAAACTTTGTCGAATGTTTATTAACATGTGTCTTATGTTTTATAGGCGTTCCAGTCCTCCTTGGCTCTGCATGCCGAAACGACGAAAATAGAAGGTCTGGTGACTTCTGCTCTCGAAAGAGAGAACGTGGCGTTGGACAGAGAGAGGTCGGATCGGGAGCGTGTCGAGGCCATGTCCATACGTCTCGATGATGCTCTGAACGAGTTGGAGGCCGTCGGACATGCGAAGGATGAGGCGAACCACCGCCTGAAGCAGTCTCTGTCCTTGATCGCCGACCAAAGGGAGGAGTTGGACAGGACGAAGGAGTCCTTAGCTGCGAAGGAAAAAGAAGCCGAGGAATCCAAGTCCAAGGTGGTGAGCCTGGAGAAAGAGGTGAAGGAGTTGAAGGATGAGGCGACGTCCGTCTTCTCCTTGGCTCGACTGACCGCGCGGGCGGCGATTATGCGGCGACACCTGTCAGGTAAGAATCCTCTGGCCTTGGCGTCGGACGAGCTCGCCTTATTCTTGAAGGATGTTGGAACCGAAAGAGACCTTGACTCGGATGATGAGAAAGAGGTCGAAGAGGAGGAGGTCGAGGAGGGCTCAAAGAGCGAGGCCTCTGGCAAGGATGCGGATGTCGATCCTCCTCTGCCTTAGGAATTTTCATTTTTAGTTTTGTTTTTTAACACTCGACTGTTGGTGGTCGAGTTATTTGGATGTACCTGATCGTTTGATGAATGAAATTTACATTTCTTCTGAATTTGTGAATTGCTCTTTGTGAATATCAATTGTGAAATACATCGCATAAAAATAAACAAGAGGACACGCGACTTAGGCATCCATCATAACGCAATGATTAGAACATAAGTCGTAACACTTTTATATTTCTAAATCGTGTAGGCAAACGTAAGTACATGCGATCAAAACATTCATTCAAAACACTAGAATTCTTCTAAGTTAAAGAACTTAGATCGTGGGGTCGTGAGGTCTTATGATCATATGATTAAATCGTGCGATGAACTTGTATCATGCGTCCCTGTGATAAGGTGGTCAAGTCATAAAGTAGACCTGATTGCTTATGTCGTGCGATTCTGCGAAAGTGTGCTGAAGTCACACGATAGATTTAATAACTGGTGTCGTGCGACCCTGCGATAAAATAATGTCAGAGGTTGGTCGTTGGCTAACCAACAACCCTCCGATGCTTAAGTTAGTAATCGTTGTGATGAAAAAAATCATATGAAAGAGAAGGGTTTTAGAAAAAAAATACCTTTTCAAATGTGTTGCATTCCAGCTACGTGGGACATCTCGACCGTCGTGGGTTTGGAGCCGATAGGCACCTTTACCCACGACTTCTGAGATACGATAAGGACCTTCCCACTTGGTGGAAAGCTTACCTGCATTGAGCTCTTGAGTGCTCTGGAACACTCGTCGTAGGACGTAGTCGTCTTTTTGAAAGACTTTAGCTTTAACATTCTTGTTGAAGTGTCGCTCGACGGCTTGCTTTTGTGACGCAATTCTGATCAATGCTGATTCTCTAAGCTCTTCAAGGGCGTCGAGGTCATAACTTAAATCAACCAGGTTATGATCGACGGAAGTATGCCTCGAGGTTGGGAGCTGGACTTCGACCGGCAGAACTGCTTCACAACCATAGACTAGAGAGAAAGGGGTTTGTCCTGTGGACGTGCGGGGTGTCGTGCGATTCGCCCACAGGACTGAAGGGAGTTCTTCGACCCACTTTCCCTTTGCAGCTTTCAGCCTTTTCTTGATCGAAGCAATTATGGTTTTATTACTCGACTCAGCAAGTCCATTTTCCTGGGGATACCTGGGTGTCGAGGTCGTCAGCTTGATATTGTGGTCTTCACAGAACTGTCGAGTCCTGTTGCTTATGAACTGGGATCCATTGTCACAGACAATTTCGGATGGAATCCCAAACCAGCAGATTATGTTAGTCTGGATAGAAGAGACGACTTCCTTGTCCCGAACTTGGGAAAAGGAAGCTGCTTCTACCCACTTAGAAAAATAATCCGTAAGTACGAGGAGAAATACCTTTTGCCCTGGGGCAGGTGGTAGCTTGCCGGCAATATCCATTCCCCACCTCATGAAGGGCCATGGGATCAGTGTCGAGTGTAAAGGTTTAGAAGGTTTATGGGACATACATGAATGTCGTTGACAGGGATCACAGTTCTGGACATACCTGACGGCGTCTTGTCGCAGTGTTGGCCAAAAATAACCTTGTCGAGAGATACGATTGGCCAAACTGCGACCACCTGAGTGATTGCCACACTCTCCATCGTGCATCTCTTGAAGGATCTTCTGAACTTGACTTTTGCTGATGATGCACTTCAGGTTTAAGCATGTCGATGATCATCGATAGAGTCTATCTCCGATCACGACATACCTGGATGCTTTGAATCTGATCTTCCGTGCTTCCATCTTGTCTTCTGGGAGTTGGTCGTGCATAAGGAAATTTCGGATGTCGAACGATCAATCATCTTCTTGGTCTTCGATCTGGACGACATCGTGATTTTCGATGGACGATGTCGCGAGATGGATCATAGAAATGCTACTGAATATTGGCTCGACCAGAGCAGATCCAAGGTTTGCTAAAGCGTTGACTTGAGTATTCTGGTCCCTTGGAATCTGTTCAATAGAAAAAGATTTAAACTTTTCGGATTTTTCTTTTGCTGCCTTCAGGTACGCTGTCATTTTTGAATCTTTAGCCGCGAATTCTCCATTCATCTGGTTCACGACCAGAAGAGAATCGCTTTTGACATGTAGCGCGGTTGCCCCCGAGTCGTGGGCCATATTCATTCCCACGATCAGGGCTTCATACTCAACTTCGTTGTTGGTGGTTTTGAAGTCGCATCGCACGGAATACACCATCTTGCCCCCCTGTGGCGACTTTAAGACGACGCCTAGTCCTGAACCCCTAGTGTTGGATGAACCGTCGACATGTAGAGTCCAGGGTACGTCGTCGTGAGTCGCCACAGTAGACACTTCGAGCTCTGTTTCTTTTTCCAGCTCAGGGCTGAAATCAGCAATAAAATCCACCAAGGCTTGCGATTTGATCGCGGTCCTGGGCTTGAAATCGACGTCGTAACTGCTGAGATATATGCTCCATTTTGCCAAGCGACCTGTCAACTCAGGTTTCCTCAAGACAGACTTAAGAGGAAAGTTAGTCACGACAGTAATAGGATGCGATTCAAAATAGTGTCGCAATTTTTTAGCAGCTGTGCCTAGCGACAAAAGCAATTTTTCCATTGAGGAGTACCTGGTTTCGGCGTCCAAGAGAGATTTACTTACATAGTAGACAAACCGTTAATGCTAAAAATCGTCCAGAAGGATAACTTAAGGTTGATTGTGGAGCTTAACAACTAAAGATAGGAATCGTTCGACAAAGCAATGCGATAAAGACAAAAATGTAAATGAGACGCAAGGGATTTGATGATACGTCGAGGGAACGACTTTCATGTCATGAATCCATGGTCGAACTAATATGATGTTATAGGCCGATGCACAGTCGATGACGTTAAACTTGGTCTGCTTGTTGATTCCTTCGGCATAGACTGGCAAAGTGATCTCCCAAAGGTGCTCGTCGCGTCTCCATTGAAACCGACCAAGGTTGTCGAGCGTCGGGTGATTTCCGAACGATCGATTCCCATGGCCTTGATGGTATCAAGGAATATGACGTTTGCTGAACTGCCTTCGTCGACCAAGACTCGTCGGGTTAGACAGTTGCCAATCGTGAGTTGAATGATCAACCCGTCATGATGCTTGCGATACGAATCACCGAGGTCATCTTGGTCGAATGAAATCTTCATGGCTTCTAATTCCAGGTCTCCTTTGGGTCTTGATGAACGAGGAACGGGTCGATCGTCAGGTGCTTGACTGGCGTGACGTTTGGCTGCGGAATACGTCAGACCACACACATCGGAACCACCAGTGATGCAGTTGACGACCTTTGCATGATCGGGAGTCGGCGGTCGAGCGTCGTTAGTTAGAGTAACGACGTCAATGATATATTTGAGATTGCCATTCGGGACGTGATATGCAAGCTCCTTTTTGAGAGCTATGCAGTCGTCCGTCAGATGACTGTGGTCGACATGGAAGTCACACCACTTTGATTTGTCTTTCTTACCGTCGTCTTTATCGGACTTCTTCGGCCACCGGATGGTCGCCTGGACGGTCTTCAGGGCCTCGACCAAGTCCTTAGTAGTCCCTTTGAATCCGTAAGAGGATATCTTAGGGTAGTGAGGAAATTTGGTCACGGTCGCGGTCTTGAACTCCACTTTCGTCTTGAATTGGACGTTCGAGATTTATCGTGCAGGCTCTGACTTGGATACTGCCTTCGTCTTGAAATCTGACTTCTTTACACCTAGCGACCTATTGTCGTCAGTGTGCTTTCGTCGAAAAGCAGCATCGTCTTCCACCCTCATATAGGCAAGGGTTCTGGCACGGACATCTTCGAAATTCTCTGGGGGATACTTAGTCAGATCGGTGTACAGACCCGAACTGTCGTCTAGACCACGTTTGTAGGCTTCGATCGCGGTCTTGACGTCGCAGTTGCGGACACTGATCATTTCCGCGTTGAACCTATTGAAATAACTTCGGATAGATTCACCGGCCTTCTGCACGACATAATATAGGTCGTTGGTCTGCTTCTCCATCTTGCGACTGCTGGCGAACTGCTGGGAGAACTGGTTGACTAACTCAACGAACAACCCGATTGATTTGGTTTTGAGGTTAATCAACCATTGGAGAGCAGGACCTGTGAGGGTCGCCCCAAAACTCTTGCACATGCAAACTTCTTGATACATATGCGGGATCGAGACCGTCCACATTAGCTGCTTATACTGCGCGATGTGCTCCGTTGGATCGGTTACTCCTGAATACTTGGGCGTGAAGGCGGGGATATTATACTTCTTCGGGACGTCGACTGTCGCGATCGTGTGGACGAAAGGCGACGCCTGAAATCCTGAGCGAGGCTCGACGTCGACGGGCACGGCTGCTCCCGGTAGCTTGGCGAGCAAAGACAGAACACACTCATTCTGGTCTTCCAACATCTTCAACCGCTGAGCGACGGGGTCGTTAGGATCGGGATTTACTCCTGCTTGAGGGTTAACTCCAGAACTGGTGCCATTGCCGTACGACGAACCATTGGCGTCCCCATTGAAAGGGACGAAGTACGGCTGCGACCCATTGTGCATGGGTGGAGGTCTCAGATGATGAGGAGGAACTGGCCCGAACTGGGGATTTGGGATGAACGATCCCGGCTGCTGGTTCTGTCCAAACGGATCTTGCTGCTGACTCTGACCGAATGGTCCTGGTCCTGGATTCTGGACAAAGGGAGCGGATCCTGGATTCTGACCGAACGATCCTGGACCTGGATTCTGAACGAATGGTCTGGGACCATTCTGCGGTCCGAATGGATTCCTCAGCCGCGCGATTTCTTCAGCTGCCCTTCGACTTTGATCAGCAAGGGCATCAATCTGTCGGCGCGCATTTTCAAGCTCCTAATGCATCTCGGCAATGATCTGCTCTTGGTTTCCATTGGCTGCCATTTTCCTGAAACATAGAAAATAGAGGAAACTCCAAGAAACCGTTAGTAAGACGCACGTTTGTCGAATATTTTCTTTAGATGGGGTCCCATGGTGGGCGCCAAACTGTTAATGCCAAAAATCGTCCAGAAGGATAACTTAAGGTTGATTGTGGATGAGACGCAAGGGATTTGATGAAGTGGGAAAAACCTCAACAAGGAAAAAACCCGCGGACGACTAGGAGGGTCGTCGTTGCACTATGGTCGCCAAACAGGGGCGATGTCCTTATGTTTCAGGTGTCGAGAGTACAGTGGTTACAATACAAATGAAAGAAAGACTTTAAATGTAAAGTAAACAAGTGTATCGAATGTAAAAACAAGTGCGTCGTGTGTAAAAACAATGCGTCGTGTGTGGGATTTGTGCGTCGAGAGCGATCTTTCGAGAGAGAGAGTTCTTTGTTTCGAGTGCTTGGCAGTGAGTGTTCTTGAGAATTCAGTTGTCCGCAAATGAGGATGGAATCCTTGTATTTATAGTCTTCGAATGCTTTAATGATTCCATAAAAGCTTCGGGTAACGGTCGTAACAGCTGTTGGGTTTAATGCTCGTAATGATCTTCGTCGATTATGTACGTTGGCCATTAATGGTGTTGACCCTGCATTAAACAGTGAAAATATAACAGAAATGTCATATGTTAGTCGATCGAGGTCGTAAGGTTCCTTACGACGGTCGAGTGTCCTGAGTAACTTTCGATTTTAACTTTGGTCAGATGATAAAGTACTTATGATTTTATCTTATTAAGGAAAAGTGTAATAAATGTTTTCCCTTATCTGGTCGTGGTCGAGACTGGTGAAATTTTACCCAAACAATGCACTTGTGCATACAGGTTATTTGTAACATGCATTTGTGCATATATGCACAAATGCATAATGCACTTGTGCATAAAACCAAAAAGTCAACTATTTACCTGTATGCACAAGTGCATACCGTCCTGTAACACCCTCGAATTGGGAAAGAGCAACTAAATAAAAATTTGCGAAATTACATTCAAAGTAATAGGATTTCTTCCTATAATTCAATAGGTGAAATACCTCAAATTAAAATCTATAATCAACCTCAACAATATATATAATTCAAGTCTTATTACAAAGACTAAACTCACTTCGGGTATTACTTAACCCAAACACAAAGTGCTATTCCCGAGGGTAAATGCGGAAGATATCACTTAATCAGTTCACCCCTCGAGCACATTTGTAGCACACAACCTTTCACATGTGTCACTAGAACTACTCCCAACCTGAACCTGTTGCACATGCCGACATATAAAAAGGGTTAGGCTAACGCCTAGTGAGTTCAAGAATTTATAGCATGATTTAAATAATTCTTTAAATGAAAGTTTGCAACGTAGATTATGATTTCCAAAAGAGTTTACGAAATGGATATAAACGACTCATTTTCCAACGCATCCAAAATCTATGAATAGAGTTCCCAAAAGGTATAAAGCATTTTTCCAAAATGAATTCCAATCCAAACTCACTCAACACGTGAATAATTCTATATAATGCAAAACCTTCAAATACGATTGACAACAAAATACTCAACCCATAAATCATGGAAGAACAATCCATTTAAATATAACACTTCATTGAAAACATGATACGAACCAATACTCACGCTTACGTAAAATGTAATGAAGTCCAAATACCATAAATATGGAAATGACCTGCCTCATTTAAACTTTAATATACATGAAGGGGAATCCAATATTAAAGCTATCAAATTGCAGTCAATCGTAGAAGACCAACGATAATAAAACATGGATATTATAAAATCCCAAACAAGGTTGGCCAACGACGGGGGAGACCCGTATCCATTGAGAGTGGATGAACACAAAAGTACGCCACTCAAACAATGTTAATTATACGACACTTCACTGCATAAAAGCCCAAGTGTCTCATACGACGCCTTACAAGTCACACCCAAAGAGACAGCTGACCTTAGTGAAGTATCAATAAGAATACCACCAAAGGCTCGACACAAGCGGGGTTACAACCATGGCATTGCCCCGACATGGCAAAGGTCATAAACGCCCGTCAATCAACCTGACAGCTCAACCGGACTCAACCCTCCTAGTGTACCCTTGAAGGTAAAGGTCATCAAACATGGGGTTCGGTCAAATCCCGCAACACCCAGCAGACCATCAAATAAAGACTGACTTACGTGCCTATGGATCCAATGCAACACAGTCTACAATAACATGCTTATCCCGGAATGACTAACGCACTCAAGCATATAAATATTAATAATGTGCAATAATATGTAATATGAGCAATAAATGCAATCATAAATAAGACTCTACATTGAGTCATCAAAACCGGACAAAAAGCCCCCAAGACTTCCTCAAAGTCAAAACCGAGCAAAATGCTCAAAACTCATTAGACCCATAAATAACGGTCATCATAGCATAAAATGCATTTAAACATCGTTTAGGTAAATAAGTACCATAAAATCATTATTAACCCAAAACTCGACACAGGTTAAACAAAAGGGTTTTCCCAAAAGGACTCATACCCTTATAATCCTCAAAATGACTCTTGACACTAAATTGTGCATTTTCCCAAATGGTTTATAAAATCAATTTCACCAATATGATTAAACCATCAATTAAACTTCATTTTGAGCAATAAATCTTTTAAGGACATATTTATGATCTCGACACATCAAGATATCCAAAAATCCCAAATATGGGTGTTTTACAACATTTATGAAGTTAAATACTTCAAAATAGTTAAACTCTTCAAATAACTCAACAATTGATAATTTCAAGTAAAACACACAAGTACTTGGAAAATAACATTTTTGGCATGTACAAAGTTTTCACAAATCAACTTGAACTCACTTTGCTAGATTTAGGCTAAATCTAGATTTTCCCCAAACGTAAGCTCCTTTGAAGAAACTTGAATTCTCAAGCCAAATCTTCCAAAAACCTTAACCATACTTGAATCCACCAACCAAAATATCTCTAGAACCACCAAGATGAACCACAACTCCCAATATTCAAAATGGAGTGAAAAGGGTTGGGTGAAACCCTAGAAACTTGATGAAGGAGATGAAGTGAAAGGTTTCTTGAAAGGTTTAGGTTTCCAACAATGGTGAGGGTTTGTTTTGGGGAAGAAGGATGAAGAGGAGAGGGGAGGTTTAGGGTTTTCTAAAGAGAGAGTTCAGTTTTAGAGGGAGAGAGAGTTGAGTTGGAGCTGAGAAATGAAATGGGGAAAGTGAGAGGGAAGAGTCTTAAAAGAAAACAAATAATTCCATCAGATGCATCGCGGACGTTCGACTTGCATTGGCCGAAATCCCATTTTTCCCTCTGTTGCTTCCGCGGATGACCCGCAGACTTCCGCACATTGCGGACGTCCGGCCCTTGGCCCATGCAGACGTCCGCAAGTCCAATTTCAGCATCGTAATTTTTGGGGTGTTACACGTCCAGATGAAGGGCCACCAGGGTGTTCTTCAGTTTTCCGTTTTTTGAGGTTTTCCCTTGAACCTCCCTACACACACACACATACACACACACACACACACACACACACACACACACACATATATATATATATATATATATATATATATATATATATATGTGTGTGTGTGTGTGTGTGTAGTGAGGTTTAGGAGAAAACCATCTTCATCAACCATTAAATTAGTTGATTCAACCGATGTGATTAAATAGACATTTACAACAAATTTTTTTGAATTAAAAAAATCCTCACCTCCTATTTCGTTTCGGAAAAAACCAAAATATAATAAATAAATTAGCGAAATAAATTACATCAAGAAGACAATCATAAATTTTCTCGTTAACTTGACATCCATATTGATATAATTTTTTCATTTTTTTTATGATTTATGGGTTTTCATTTAGTTTGTGTTTAGAGAGTGGGAGAGGGATAGTTGAGTTTAGGGAAAACACTAAATAAATAAAAATAGGGGGTTAGGATTTTTTTGATTTAAAAAGTATTGTTGTAAATGCGCATTTAAATATTTAATCATGGGTTTGGATAACGGGTAACGAATGGGGCGAGAGAGAGAGAGAGAAAGAGAGAGAGAGAGAGAGCGAGAGAGAGAGCGAGAGTGGCAAAGAGTGAGTAGGGCGAGAGAATACAAGAGAGTGGGTGAGAACGAGAGAGTAGATACGGGGTATAGGAATTCGATTAGGTATAACGAAACACTATGGAATCGACGAACTGGTGACAATAGGAATCCAAAAGTGACGTCTTTGATGTTCTACAACTTTCCAGCAAGATACGAGGTTACGCAACTATGGAGGATTTTTAAAAGATTCGGGACTGTATCGGACATCTACATAGCCAATAAAAGACTGAAGAACGGGGAAAGATTCGGATTCGTCCGATTTAAATCGGTGGAGGATGGTAAGGCTTTAGAAAAGAAGTTGAAAGACATATGGATAGGTTCTTACAGATTACGGGTCTTCTTGGCAAATAATAGGCAGACAGAGAAAGGGAAGATGAATCGACACAGCAAACCAGGGAGCACAACCATGGGGCTCGTTCGAGACTTTGAAAGAGGTGGTGGGGGTATGGCGACCTATGCGGAAGTTGTAAGCGGTGGCCAAAAGGTCAATGCGGCATCAGAGAAGCGGAATCAGCAAGTGCTGGGTACATGGAACTCAGATGAGAAAGCTATAAGCTTCCTACAAAAGTGTGCAGTAGGCCATGTGGTGAATATGGATGATATTGATACCATTCAAAACTTTTTTAAATCGAAAGAGCTGGATGGGTGTGAACTTAAGATGTTGGGAGGAAGGAGTATACTGATCAAATTCGAATCAATTGGTGCCTTGGAGATTATTCTGAATAATAGGTCCCATGGAATTCATCACTGGGTGAAGGATATGAGAAGATGGTCGGCCGGGTTCCGCCCCTCCGATAGACTAGCTTGGTTAAGGATAGAGGGAGTCCCGCTTAATGCATGGAAGGAAGACACCTTTTTGGGCATAGCAAGTAAGTGGGGGAAGGTTTTGAAACACCGGAATTGCAACATGGAGGAAAACCCAATTATATTGTGGGGGGAGATATTAATCAGTACGGGACTAGTGGCCAGGATTAATGAAATAAAGAGTATTAAAGTAGGAGATCTTTTCTACGTGATTAAGGTAGAAGAAGAGGACAATAGTTTCTTAGAGTGCCATGTAACGGAAGATGTAGAAAGGAAGGGTTGGGAAAGCGAAGAGGACGAAGCATCATCCTCAATTCCTTCAGAATGGTCGGAGGGCGATGACGGAAACGAGGAATATTGGCTAGTTGAGGAAAGCAGATTCGAAAACATTGACGATAATAAACGGAAAGATGAAGGCGAAGGTAATACGGAGGTCCAATCGGAGAAGAAGACCAAAGTGACCGGAATGTCTCCGGTGATAAGGAAGGAAGATGAAGCGGTGGGGATGGGAACAAACAACTTAATGATGTCTAATAATTGCGTGTCAGAAGAATTTCCCGAGAGGTTAAAAGCGGCTGCAACAAAGATAACCAAGTTCCAACAAAGCCAAAAAGAAAATATGGTGGAAAATAACATGGGCCAACCAAATGGGCCGTAGGAAATTAATAATTTTGAGCCCCATTCGCAACCAGGAAATGTTGACAAGGAAAAAGATGGGCCAACATACCCTATTCCAGATCTGCACTCTAAGTTTGGCGAGGCCCAAATAGGAATTAATTGGGGCTGTGAGTTGGGAAGGACGGAGTTCGATACAGAGGAAGACCCCAAATTAGGGTGCTCCAGGGGAAACGTAGGGGACGGAGTGTCCAGTTCAGAAGATGCGACGGAATC
Source organism: Saussurea involucrata (assembly GCA_033807775.1). NCBI lineage: Eukaryota > Viridiplantae > Streptophyta > Magnoliopsida > Asterales > Asteraceae > Saussurea > Saussurea involucrata. Next base: position 33,764,643 of record CM066315.1, read on the forward strand.
AAAAGGGAGAAGAGCAGAGCTTAATACCAATAAACAAGGCAAACCCAAAACTCAAGGAGGGTATATGGAGAAATCAAAAGGGAGAAGAGCAGATAATTGTGTGTTTGGAAGAGGTAGAGTGAGCTTCCACTTCCTAAAACAGATGGCGAGGAGTAACGGCCAGTCAAAAGGGGGTCAGAAAAAATCATCGAAGAGTGGCGACTCTATTAGAAAAGGCGAGTCGAAGCAGTCAGGGGAGGGGGTATCGTTACCAAACCAGGCAGCCTTTTCGAACGAACTGAGAAGTACGGATGTATCGGTGGGATTGGAGGAGTTTGGCACAAAGATTGGGGTGGTGTGGGGCAATGGGACAGGAAACGGAGAACATGGCAGCAAGGGGGAAGCAAGTAAAAGTTAGCTTGGATGTCCAGGTAAGTACGTTAATATTGGTTCTTTTATGAAAATTATATCGATGAATGTTAGAGGACTACGGTCGATGGTCAAGAGGGACTGTGTTAAAATGATTTGTAAAAAAGAGAGGCCGTGTATGGTGGGGATACTGTTAATGCCAAAAATCGCACCAAAGGAACAACTTAAGGTCGATGTGGACTTAAACAACTAAAGAAATGATCTTTCTACGAGACGTGCGACGTGGATAAAAATAAAGAAGACAAGGAATTTGATGACGCAGGAAAAACCTCAAAGCGAGGAAAAAACCTGCGGACGACAGGGGGTGTCATCGCTGCACTATGGTCGCCAATCAGGGGCGATGTCCTTGGTACTGGCGTCGGTCGTACGATGATTACTATACAAATGAAGGAAATGCTTCGAAATGTAAAGTACAAGTGTTTGAAATGTAAAACAGGTGTTTGTCGTGTGTGAATAAAGTGTGAACTGCTGGCCGAGGGCTGTTGTCGTGCGTCGAGAGTGATTCTTCAAGAGAGAGCTCTTTTGCTTCTGTTGTTCTTGAATTCGCTGTAGGATTCTTGAACTCGGTCTTAGATGATAGATTTCAGTATGTGATCTCTTGAGTTTAACTCTGAATGTTGGCTGTCAGATGTCTCCCTGAAATGTTGATTGAGCTTGATATTTATAGTCTTTGGGAGCTTTGATTAGCTCATTGATTGCTTCATTAACAGCTATAATGGTCGCAACGGTCTGTAACGGCTGCCGACGTGAACATTCATAATGGCCTTCGTCCGTTACGGCTATCCTCGGGTAACGGCTTGCGTCGGACAACGGCTTGCATCGGATATTGCTATTGCTTCTTTAATGGCTTTGACTCCTGCATTAAACACTTAACAAAACGTAACGGTCAAGGTTAGCGTTAGTATAGGTCGAGGTTATAATGATCTTACGCGATGGTCGTGCGGGACGGGCGACACTATGGTCGAGCGTCATGAGGGACGCACGTCTTACCTTTTACAGGGGACGATGAATGTCTTATGGGTTCTTGTCGAGACCTTATCTTAATACAAGATTTGGATTATAACGTGCGTCTTTACCTGTTTTGGTCGCGGTCGTACGACATGATTTTTTTGCCCAAACAGTTTGCCCCCAAAATTTGAAATTTGAATGTCAAATTTAAGTTTTAATTTTTGCTTGTCGAACGCTTAGACTTGTGACCTGGGTTGAGGGACTTACCTGGTTGTCGTGGAACTAGACCGGTTCGCATTTAACTGAACGAGAAATTGAAAAGTTGAACGAGTCGTGACGTCATTCTGACGCACGATGATGCTTACCAGCTGTTGTTACCAGGTGTCGACGATCCGGGTGGATATACGAAAGGACGAGTGCACGCGGTGATCATCAAAGGGCTCGTCCTGACATGATCGACTGCATAAATAAAGATTACGATGAATCTTTTATTGTTTACGTTTTTAGAGGATCGTGAGCGAAGATTTTTTTAGGGGTTTTCTTGTTGATTTTCGTTCGAAAAACTTGCAAGAATATTTGACCTAATTTAAGTTTTTATGAGATAAGGTACGACCCTTCAGTTTGCGTATGCGTCGCAAGTCTATTGCTAGAAAGCCTAGAAAAAACTGGGATATCTGGGGCCTTTCAGAAGTGCAAATCAATTTAACGGGGCTGGCAATGTCGACAGAGCCTAGAAGCACTATTAAAAATGAAGAAGATCTCGACGTCTTTAGAAGTCTGGCGAGGATTCCCATGGGGATCACCGTAAGCAGGCCTGGCAAGGTTCGACCGGAAATGTGCCCCGAGGGGTACGTTGTTATATATGAATACCCGTTCAAAATAGGTTTTCATTGGCCATATTCGCCTTTAGTCAAAGAGTTAATGTGTGAATTTGATCTTTCTCTGGGGAAACTGATGCCCCAGTTCTGGCGAGTTGTCTTGATCATCGAACGTCTTACCTCCAACTGGAATCCGCCGATGAATGTGAGAGACGTTCTGACGGCGTATAAGGTCAAGAGTGACCAATACCGTCACTACAGTTTGTTTTCAAGGTTTAAGGGGGATCGTACCCTGGTTTTAAATACCGCAGTCAACGACCGTGGATGGAAGAAGAGGTATGTATTCGCACGGTTAGCGACGCTCGACTCTGATAGTGACTGGATCAGAGAGGGCTGGAATATGACGGGTGAGCCTTTGATTATACGTTTTTATGTTATTCTGCTGCTCTATTGTTTTTTCGACTGATCTTATTTTTTACGCGTAGATATTGATTTCGATAAGGTAGTGCCAGGCGATGCTTCTCGGGCTAAGGTCAAAAAGTTCCTAGAGTTTAGTACTGAAGACCGGTCGTACGTCACGCGTCATTTGGTAGACGAGGATGATGACATCGTTTTCCTGAGCGACAGAGTGAGGATGGGTCGAGAGGAGAAAGAAGAAGAGGAGGATTCTGAGAAGACTGAGGAGGAAGAGAAGAGTGAAGAACCAGAGGTGGAGATAATTGGTAAATATCTTTTTGTCTTCTTTTCGCCTGACCTGGTCTTTCTCTGTTCTGAATCGTCTAATTTCTTTCTTTTTTCATACAGGTGAATCTCAAGCGCACGCGACATCTTCTGTTGCTAGGAAGATGGCCCCAGTCGAAGTATCTCACGAGGCGAGGGAGAAGGACGTTTCGACAGCTGGGTCAGGGGTCCTGAAGAGAAAAGAGGTCCCGATAGCCGGGTCGGGCTTCTTAAAGAGGACAAAGGTGTCCGTTCTGAGGGACCCGTCTTTGAAGACGGGTAACCCGTCGAGGGTTGCCTTGTCCAGAAAGGCAAAGGCGTCGGTCGCGTTTGACACGACTGGCGCAAAATCTGTGGATACTGCGCAACTGGCGACGATGTCTCCCGTCGTCCTATCCGGCCCTTCATCGGCCGACAGGGGCGAAAGTACGCAGAAGAGATCTGTGGGGGAAACGACGGTCAATTTTACGTTGCCGTCGGATTTTCTGGACGATAATGTCTTGGACGAGACGAAGTTGTTCCCCCATTTGGCCAAATATTTGCTTCCGTCTTTCAGGGAGCGTTTTGACGGGTTTTATTTCGAGAAGAAAGAGTTCCATACAGCTGGACTCTTATTCTTGGCGAGTCTTTCTTTCAAGACTTGTCATTTTCCGTTGTCGTTGTTTACTAATGTCGCTTATGATTTTTCAGGCATTCCAAGCTTCCCTGGCATTGCAGGCCGAAACGACGAATATAGAGGCTTCAACGGCTTCTGTTACCAAAGATGAAGATACAGCGTTAGCGAAAGAGAAAGCTGCTTTGGAGCATAAAGAAGCGATGTCAGTGCGCCTCGACCATGCTCTGGATGAATTGGATGCCCTTAGTCATACAAGAGACAAGATAAACTCGCGTTTGAAAGAGTCCCTAACTTTGATGCGCGACCAGAGAGAGGAGCTGGAGGGGATGAAGAAATCCGTAGCCGCGAAGAGGAAGAAAGTCGAGGGAATCAAGGCTAAGGTGATAAATTTGAAGAAGGAATCTGACGAGTTGAAGGACGAAAATGAGTCTTTCTCTTCTTATGCTCGACTTACTGCGCGTGCTGCGATTATGCGACGTCACCTACAGGGCAAGGATCCTTTGGCTTCAGCGTCAGATGAGCTGCGTCTCTTTTATGAGAGAATCGGGACCGAGAGAGATCTCGACTTGGATGATGAGAAGGATGTCGAGGAGGAGGTGGCAGATGAGGGTCTTCAAGAAGAGATTTCGGGGAAGGATGCGACGGATGGTCCCCCTGTAGTTTAAGAATTTTACTTTCTCTGTTTCTTTTACTCGACTGTTGGTAGTCGAGTATGTTCTTGACGATTTTATTTAATGAATGCACTTTTGTTTCGTTTGAACTTTATACTCTACTCAAATCATGTCAATTATGAAATTGCACATAAGGAGTGTATGAAATCATGCGACCACGGCGTAAGGCTAATATAAGAACGTGCGATCAAAGCATCCATTCAGGGTATGGAATAAGTTAAGAAACTTTAAAGACAAGGAAACTTTAAAGATAAAGAAACTTTAAAGATAAAGAAACTTTAAAGATAAAGTTGTTTAAACTTTGCGATCGTAAGGCTAGATCGTATAATGAGTTTGTATCGTATGCCCCTGTGGAGGGATGATCAAGTCAAAGGCCTGGTCGTATATATCGTGTAACCCTGCGAATTTAAAGTCATATAGTAGACTTAATGACTACTATCGTGCGACTCTGCGAAAAAATGATGTCGAGGGTTGGTCTTTAGCTAGCCAACGACCCTCCGATGCTTAAGTCAGTAGTCGTTTTGTGAGAAAAAATCATATGAAAAAGAGTTAGGGAACATACCTTCTCAGATTCTCTCTATTTGCCCCCTGTCGTTTGTTACCTTATTCTTTTTGGCAGGTAAAGATAGGTTTTAAACGACAGAACGACACGGCGATCCTGTGAAATACTGTCTGTGATTGATCATATCGTCGTACGACAAGGCATCATAGCGGCGTTTCGACTCATTCTCGATCTTCAGGGTTCCCAATGGCGTAGGGAATTTTAATTGATAACCTTTGCATGCTCGGGAGTCGACGGTCGATGGTTGTTAACATTATCGACAATATCTTTTAGATTACCTTGTGGAACATGATATGCCTATTCCTTCTTGAGTGCGATACAATCATCTGTCGCATGACCATGGTCGACGTGGAAGTCGCACCACTTTGACTTATCCTTCTTAGCATCGTCCAAGTCAGACTTCTTCGGCTATCGGATGGTTGCTTGGGTGGTCTTTAGAGCTTCGACTAAGTCTTTAGCCGACCCTTTGAATCCATAAGAGGAGATCTTGGGGTATACGGGGAATTTAGTCGCGGTTTAGCTTCTGCTTTCGTCTTGAAACGAACGTTTGAGATCTGTCGCGCTGGCTCTATTCTGAATATGGCTTTCGGCTTGAATTCTGGCTTCTTGACACCTAACGACTTCTTATCGCCTGTATGTTTGCGACGAAAGGCTGCGTCGTCTTCGACCCTCATATATGCTAAGGTTCGAGCTCGGACGTCTTCGAAAGTCTCTGGGGGATACTTGGTCAGGTCGGTATATAAGCCTGAACTATCGTCTAGACCACGCTTATAAGCTTCGATCGCAGTTTTGATGTCACAATTGCGGATACTGATCATTTCAGCATTGAATCTATTGAAATAACTTCGAATAGACTCGTTGGTTTTTTATACGACGTAATATAGGTCGCTAGTCTGCTTTTCCATCTTACGACTGCTGGCGAATTGCCGGGAGAATTGGTTGACCAATTCGGCGAACAAACCGATAGATTTGGGTTTGAGATTGATCAACCACTGGAGAGCTGGACCAGTGAGAGTCGCCCCGAAACTCTTACACATGCATACTTCCTGGTACATGTGTGGAATCGAGATCGTCCACATGAGCTGCTTATACTGCGCGACATGCTCAGTTGGATCGGTCACGCCCGAATACTTGGGAGTGAAGGCAAGAATGTTATACTTCTTTGGGACCTCGATGGTGGCAATCTCGTCGATGAAGGGCGACGCCTGATACCCCGAGCGAGGCTCGACGTCGATAGGCACGGCTGCCCCAGGCAACTTGGCGAGCAAGGACAGGACACGCTCATTTTGATCTTCTAACATCTTCAAACGCTGGGCGATGGGATCGTTAAGATCAGGATTTGCCCCTGTCGAGGGATTGGTCCCTGGGCTAATGCCATTGCCATGCGACGAACCATTGGTGTCCTCGTTGGGCGGAACAAAATATGGCCGCGACCCATAGTGGAATTGCTGCGGTCCATTCTGAAACGATTGTGGTCCATGCTGTGCCTGAAATGGCTGCGATCTCTGCTGGAAAGATTGAGATCCTTGCTGGAAAGGTTGCGGGCCACTTTGGAACGGCTGGGAAATCAGTTGAGATCCATTTTGAATCGGCTGGGCGCCACCTTGCAATGGTTGGGATCCACAGTTCAATGGTGGTGGTCGGATGTGCTGAGGGGGAATCTGCTCAGACTGGGGATTCGGAATGAACGGACCCGGATGCTGATTCTGCACGGATGGCCCTGGTCCCGGACCTGGATTTTGGACGAACGGCCTAGGACCATTCTGGGGTCCAAAAGGATTCCTTAGACGCGCGATCTCTTCAGCTGCTCTGCGATTCTGCTCTGCCATTGCATTGAGTTGATTCCTGGCAACCTCGAGCTCCTGATACATCTGAGCAACAGATTGCTGTGAATTTCCAGAGGCTGCCATTTTCCTGCAATAGAAAAAACTTCAAGAAACTATTAGTAGAATGCACGTTCGTCAAGGATTTTCTCTAGATGTAGTCCCACGGATGGCGCCAAACTGTTAATGCCAAAAATCGCACCAAAGGAACAACTTAAGGTCGATGTGGACTTAAACAACTAAAGAAAGGATCTTTCGACGAGACGTGCGACGTGGATAAAAATAAAGAAGACAAGGGATTTGATGACGCAGGAAAAACCTCAAAGCGAGGAAAAAACCTGCGGATGACAGGGGGTGTCGTCGCTGCACTATGGTCGCCAATCAGGGGCGATGTCCTTGGTACTGGCGTCGGTCGTACGATGATTACAATTAAAATGAAGGAAATGCTACGAAATGTAAAGTACAAGTGTTTGAAATGTAAAACAGGTGTTTGTCGTGTGTGAATAAAGTGTGAACTGCTGGCCGAGGGCTGTTGTCGTGCGTCGAGAGTGATTCTTCAAGAGAGAGCTCTTTTGCTTCTGTTGTTCTTGAATTCTCTGTAGGATTCTTGAACTCGGTCTCAGATGATAGCTTTCAGTATGTGATCTCTTGAGTTTAACTCCGAATGTTGGCTGCCAGATGTCTCCCTGAAATGTTGATTGAGCTTGATATTTATAGTCTTTGGGAGCTTTGATTAGCTCATTGATTGCTTCATTAACAACTATAATGGTCACAACGGTCTGTAACGGCTGCCGGCGTGAACATTCATAATGGCCTTCGTCCGTTACGGCTATCCTCGGGTAACGGCTTGCGTCGGACAACGACTTGCATCGGATATAGCTGTTGCTTCTTTAATGGCTTTGACTCCTGCATTAAACACTTAACAAAACGTAACGGTCAAGGTTAGCGTTAGTATAGGTCGAGGTTATAATGATCTTACGCGATGGTCGTGCGGGACGGGCGACACTATGGTCGAGCGTCATGAGGGACACACGTCTTACCTTTTACGGGGGACGAAGGATGTCTTATGGGTTCTTGTCGAGACCTTATCTTAATACAAGATTTGGATTATAACGTGCGTCTTTACCTGTTTTGGTCGCGGTCGTACGACGTGATTTTTTTCCCAAACAGATACAGGAGACAAAATTAAAAACGATAACCGATCAACTCGTTGGGAGTTTATGGGGAATCAATGATGGTGACTTTGTACATGTCGCAGCGGAAGGAAGATCGGGGGGACTTTTATTAATGTGGAATAAAAATACATTCAAGTGTGAATTTTGGGTAGAATATGCAAACTTCGTGGCGGTGGTAGGTAAATGGGGGACGATTGAGGGTCTTGTGGGGTGTGTCAATGTTTACGGGCCATGCGACCAAAATGAGAGTGCACAACTTTGGGTGAAATTGGAGCAATTGTGTGGAAGAAGCGAGGTAAGATGGATATTCTTTGGAGACTTTAACGAGGTGCGGGGGGGAAATGAAAGGCTAAATTCCATCACAAATGTTAAAGGAACGGAGGAATTCAATGAGTTCATCAATAGATGTCGACTTGAAGACGTTCGGTTGGGGGGGGCACAAATTCACAAGAGTGAGCGATGATGGTAAAAAGTTTAGTAAACTGGACAGGTTCTTGGTGTCAAGTGAGTTTTGTTCCCTTTGGAAGAAATTGGGAGCTAAGGCTTTAGAGAGGAAATGGTCGGACCATGTGCCGATCATGCTTTGTGACGAGTGGGCTGACTTTGGACCACGACCCTTTAAATTTTTCGATGCATGGCTTCATGATGGACATCTAGAAGGGGTGGTTAAAGATGCTTGCGCCAAGGAGGTTACCTCGACTAGATCGGATTGTCGGTTCCGGGACAAGCTAAAGAACGTGAAAACTGCTTTGAAAAGTTGGAGTCAGGAAAATTGGGGGGAAAAGACGGCAAGAGAATTATCGGGCAAAAGGGCGGAAGTAAAGAAATGGGAACAAGAAGCCAAAAACAAGACACTAGGAGAGGAGGAGAGGAAGCGTTGGCTAGAGGCTAGAAAATGTTGGCTAGAATTGGAAGAAAAGAGCGTGGCCATGGCTAAACAAAAGGCTAAGGTTAAGTGGATTAAAGAGGGTGACGAAAACTCCAAGCTTTTCCATTCGGTGATAAAACATCGGGTAAGGAGAAACTCAATTCTTGGGCTTAACATAGATACGGTTTGGACGGAGGATCCAAAGAAGATAAAGGAGTATGTGTTCGAATTCTTTAAAAATAAATTTGCAAGCAATAGCAATAGGCATCGGGCACCCAAATTGAAGCTGGATCGTACAAAGAAACTTGCGGAGGAAGATGCCATTTTGTTAGAGAGGCGGGTGACGGAAGAAGAGGTTTGGATGGCAATTAAACAATGTGGGAGTGACAAATCTCCGGGTCCGGATGGATTCACAATTGGATTCATAAAAAGATTTTGGGAGGATTTGAAAAGTGACCTTATGAAGGTTGTGGAGGGTTTCTGGGAGATGGGGGAGATCCATAAGGGCTGTAATGCTTCGTTCTTGACATTGATTCCAAAGAACGATAACCCAATTGGGTTAAACGACTTTCAGCCGATAAGCTTAATCGGGATTCTCTACAAAGTGATTTCAAAAATTTTGGCGGAACAGATGAAGATGGTTATGGGAAAACTTATAAGTAATGAGCAGAGCGCGTTTCTACAAGGGAGATCAATCTTGGACGGGATTCTAATAGCGAATGAAGTGGTTAGTTTCTTAAAGAAATCAAAGAAGAAAGGATTGATTTTTAAGGTCGACTTTGAAAAGGCATATGACACGGTAGATTGGGCCTTCCTACTAGATTCGATGGAAGATATGGGATTCAGACCAAAGTGGAGGAAGTGGATTGGGGCTTGTCTTAATTCGGCTAAGGTCTCTGTCTTAGTCAACGGTGCACCAACAAACCAATTTCAAATGGAAAGGGGCCTAAGGCAAGGTGATCCCCTCGCCCCATTCCTCTTTTTAGTTGTAGCCGAAAGGTTACACAACATGATGGAGGAAGCGGTGAGTAAAGGCTTGTTCGAAGGTATCAAGGTGGGACGGGATGAGGTGCCTATATCGCACTTACAATTTGCGGATGATGTCATCTTTTTCAGAGAATGGAGACTTGCAAACTTGAAAAACCTAATGTTGGTCCTTCGTTGCTTTTATGAGGTATCGGGACTAAAACTTAATTTGAGTAAAAGTAAGCTTTATGGAGTGGGTGTCGCGGAAGGGGAAACTCAAGCGTGGGCGACCGGGATGGGGTGTGGTTGGGGCTCTTTACCCTTTGTATATATTGGGCTACCGGTAGGTGCGTCCATGAAAAGAATCTCGCATTGGAATCCGGTGGTGGATAAAATGAAGTCAAAGCTCGCATCATGGAAGGCCAAAGTCATGTCTTTTGGAGGGCGTTGGACATTGGTAAGATCGGTTCTAGGTAGTGTCTCGCTATACTTCTTTTCGTTATTCCGTACCCCGTTAGGTGTGTTGAAAATGCTCGAGAGTGTGAGACGATTTTTTTTGGGGTGGGGTGGGTCTTGGTGAGAACGCGAGTGAAAAGAAAGGTTGCGCTTGGGTCAAATGGGACAAGGTGTTGGGGCCTTTCGATAAGGGGGGACTGAATATTGGGGATCTTCGGGATATGAACCGGGCTCTTCTGGGGAAATGGTGGTGGAGGTTTCATGGTGAGAATAAAGCTTTGTGGGTGAGGGTTATCAAAAGCCTTTATGGGTGGGATGGGGGGTTGGTGGAGAGGGGGTCGAGGGGAGGGGGAGATTCGGTTTGGGGGGTATCATAAACATGGGGAAGGAAGTTGAGGGGGAAGGGGTACCCTTCTTGAACTTCTTTGGGAAGAGAGTGGGGGATGGCGTGAACACTAGGTTTTGGGATGATCGGTGGACGCCGAGGGGGAAGTTCAAAGATGTGTTTAATAGACTTTATCACTTAGAGTCGGACAAGGGGGTGTTGGTTGCGGGTAGAAGAGGGAGTAGTGGGAATGGGAGTGGGGGTGGAGGAGGGAGCCGAGGGGGAGGGAGATTGGGGAGTTTGAGGAGCTACGGACCTTGGTAGAGGATCATAAACCAAACGGAGTGTGTGTGGATAAGGCGTGGTGGAATTGGGATACTCAAGAAGGCTACACGGTGAAAAAACTTCGGAAGTTGATAGAGGAAAAGAGAACGGCTAGAGGAGGAACCACTACTTCAACTTCATGGAGTAGGGCCATTCCAAAGAAAGTTTGCATATTCTTGTGGCGAGCCAAACTTGGAAGACTTCCAGCACGTGAGGTTTTGGACAGATTGGGGGTCGACTTACACTCCACTCTTTGTCCAAGATGTGACAATGAGGTTGAAACGGTGGACCACGCGTTCGTCAAATGTGTCAAGGTGAAGGAAATCTGGGAGCAGGTTGGGAGGTGGTGGACTATCAATTTAGGGACAGTGAGCTGCTTGGATGATCTATTAAGTCTTGAAGGGAGTCTGGGCTTATCTTCAAGAGGTTTAAGGAGATGGCAAGGCTTGGTGGGGTGTATTCTATATTTAATTTGGGAGAACAGGAACAAATTGGTGTTTGGGAAGACTAACGGAATCACGGAAGACAAGTTCTTCGCTTTCCAAATGAAGACCTTCGAGTGGGTTACCAAAAGAGATGCCGACTTAACATTGGATTGGGCGTCGTGACTGTCAAACCCAGCCATGTGACTAGTGATGGCGTCAACGGGAGGAGCATGGCACGTGCAATTAGTGGCGGAAAGTGGGCATCTCAGCACTGCTGTGTAGGGCGCTGTCCAGTTGCTGCAGCTCTGTTAAACTGCAACTGTGTCGATTAAGCTGTGTCGATTAAGCGGTGCAGGGGGCTGATCAGTAGCAGCTGCCCCACTTTAGTTACTGCTGATTGGCTTCAGTTGTGCTGGTTTGCGTCTCGCAAGCGCGTACAGTTGTGGATCCTTTGTACGCTACTCTCTTCTCTGCTTCTGTTCGTTTAGTGTAACCATTTTCTGGTAGTTTAGGATGTCTGATTGGTTCCTGTTTAGCTGTTATTTTGTTTTCTGTTCGGGAATTCTGTTGTAATACCTTGGTTTGGTTGGTAATGGTACATCTTCTCTGCTGATTCAATTTTTTTAATATTTAATCACATCTATAAATCAACTAATCTAATGGTTAATGAAAATGGTTTTAATCTGAACCTCGCTATATATACATATATTATATCTATATATAATCTTTTAAAGAGAAATTTTTAATAAAAATTAAAATTATATTTAAAATTTAATAATTAATATATATTAAAGTATAATAATTAATTAATTTAATAAACTTAAAGTATAAAAATATTTAATATTTTTAAGACTTAATTACGGATTTCTAGGGTGTGTGTGGTTATTACGAAATCGGTCTCTTGAGTAAAGAAAAGAAAAAAAAAGACGAAGATGCTTTCAAGGATAACGGAAGAACTGGATAACCATTAAATGGAGGGACTAATTTGTTATAAAACGGCATACGACGAGTTATAACTGTAATAAATGAAGTTCATGGATCATTTTCATAAGGTTTGTCATTTTATTTCGAACTTGACCTAAAAATATATACTATATTTTTTCATTTTGAGAACAAAACTTGATAATAAATAACAATTACAAAAACTAAAAACTATAATAATTTACTCTAAAATAAAATAAAAATATATTTTACATAGGTAGTTTGATTGTATTATAATAATCCGAGCACTTTTGCATATCACATGAATTTTCTTACAATAAAAATTTTGTCGAGACCAAACGTAAGAAAACAACTTTGGTATGGTTGAATGAAAATGATTGCTGGTTCAAAAAAAAAACATTGACCAAAATTGCAATTTAATCTATTATAATTGAAATCAAACATTTTTAAAACAAAATAAACAACTTTTTTGAAAATCAATAATGAATGAAATGGATTGGTGGGGTATTGAATGTTGATTATTGATGCGCAACTCAACGGTTACTTTTGCTCTTATCCTCTCAACCACTACTTCCCTTTGGCAAATATCTCCTACTTCGCGGACTCCAAATTCTTTTTAGAGTGTGTTGTGTGATGTGATGCAGAACATTTTCAATCTAAGAGCATCTTCAATAGTATTTGAAGATAACTTGAATATAGCTTGAAAATGATTTAAAGAAGACTTGATCATTAGAGACAAATACTTGAAAATGACTTTACTTATCAAAGACTTGATGTTCCTCAAGCCTTTGAAGAAATGAATGTGAGAGCCAAAAGAGAGAGAAATCATATGTTGGTAGGACCATCCTATTTTTTATCTATTTTTATTTTTTTTAAGTCTTTCTTAAAAATTTTACCATTGTGGATGCCCTAATATTGAAAACCCAAAAATGAAAAATGAAAATATAAGAAAAAAATAATTTGTATATATTCATGATATTTAACAATATGATTAAATTCAAAAATATTCAATATTTGAGCTTATTTCGAATGTATTGACGAAACGATTACAATGGTATAATTTGTAAAAAGAGTAAATGTATTTTAGATTTCTAGTTCATATACAATTATTTATGTTAATATGATAAATGTCAAATATGAAAAATGAAAAGTAAAGAATTAAAATAAACTAAATAACTAATTATAAAAGTTTTAAATGTAATTTATATATTTAAAAAGATTGAGTTAACGAGAGATTTAAGGAGGAGTGGTGAGGAATGAGAGTGACCGAGTGAATATGCTTTAAAGGTTGTGCAACATGCTATGATCTTAAAATTTTCAAAGTAGCCATTTTAGAATTTTAATAAGATAATATAGATAACGGATTTTCATAAGGTTTGTCATTTGTTTTGAAATGAGAAAAGTATGATAAAATCCATAAACTATTTGATTTTGAATCATTAAGACTCTAAACCTTTTTTAATAATAAACCTTTAAACTTTTTCTAAAATTGATTAAGTACATCTTTGTAACATGTAAAACAAGTTATTGTGATAAAAATTTAAGCAAAGTCTAGAAAGAACCTAATAAACTATCTGATCTTGAATGATTAAGTGCTTACATTTTTTTTAACAATTAAATATCTAAACTTTTTTGCTAAATCTTTTTACCAAGCAAGTTTTTCGACTTTTTTTAACAAATAAATCCCAGGTTCTTTTAAAAAAATAAAATCATGAACTTAATTTTGAACAAATAATTCTGAAACTTTTTTTTAAACAAAATCATGAATTAAAATTATATACAATTCCTCTCACCGACAACAAAATAATATTAACCAATTAAACAGAGAAATATTATGCCATTTTCGTTACTAATTCCGAAACATTTAAAAGTTGAAGTATGTCTAATACATAAATAGATACATCCAAAAATTATATCCATCCATTCACAAAGTATATGGAAAAGTGTCCATCCTTTCACATAATATACAGAAAACCGTTCATCCCTTCATAAATACACCAAAAACTTCCCCAAAAAATATGTTTACGACACTAATAGGAATATACCAAACGTTGTTTCCTTTGCATGTTTGGTTTCATTCATTTAGTTGATGAGACTTTTATTTTAGATTAAAAATCACTTTGTTATTTTAAATGGCATGACGTCTAATATATTTCTGTTAGTGGGATGATCATACCTTTTGAGCAATTTTTAGTATACTTCTGGTGTTATTTTGGTATATTTTGTGAATGGATGTGTGTTTTTTTGGTATATTTTGTAAAAGAATTGACGTTTTTTTGTATATCTTGTGAAGAGATAAGTATATTTTTTGTACATATCTATTTATGCTTTAGGCATAACTTTTGAATGCTTTGGAATTGGTAATGAAAATAGTAGATTTTCTCTATTTAATTGGTTGATTTTACATTTTTTGTTGGTGAGAGGAATTGTATATATATTTTTTGTTCATGATTTTGCTCAAAAAAAAGTTTCGGAATTATTTGTTCAAAATTAAGCTCATGATTTTGTTTCATCAAAAGAACTTTGGGATTTATTTGTTCAAAAAAAGTCTAAGAACTTGTTTGGTAAAAGGATTTAGGAAAAAAGTTTAGAGATTTACTTGTTAAAAGATTTAGGAACTATCATTCAAAATCGGATAGTTTATTGATTTTTTTAGATTTTTCTCAAAATTTATCATATTAACATGTTTTTACATATACATTTTTATCTTAACAAACCCAAAATATATAATTTAGTGACCATTTTGTCCTTATTTTAAAAATCAACTTTAAAAAAAAGCATTGTCATTGCTTCTAGAGCATGGACAAACTGAAAATTGAGAATTGTAGCATTTTCATTTTTAATGGTCAAAAGAGTTGTCTAGATAAATATGTTGTCTGCAAAAGCAACTAATAAAAGTCTAAAAAACAATTACTTATTAATCTCCCCCCCACCACACACACACACACATATATATATATATATATATAGAGAGAGAGAGAGAGAGATAGAGAGAGAGAGAGAAAGAGAGAGAGGGAGGTTCAAAAGAAAACCTTAAAAAAATGAAAAACTGATGAACTCCCTGGTGCATACACGTTAATTAAGTTGTTTTTTGGTTTTTATGCACATGTGCATATGCATGTGTGCAATGTAATAACCGAGGTTCTAAATTAAAAGGATAGGAGTGTTGTGGGAAAATTTGGGATTTTTTAACTTTGAGAGTTGGTTTGTAATTTTGAAAGAGGGTATAAAACCCTCAATGATTGGCATAAAACCCTAGGTCTTGCCATTTCTTTTGGAACGGTTGTGTGGGAGAGCAGAGAGAAGAAATCAAGGAGAGTGTTGGATTGGAGGTAGCTAACACATCAAGTTCTCTAAGGTAAACCACCAATCTTACTCCCTCTTATTCTTATTGCCTTAAGGATGCATTTTCATGATTTGAGATGATTAGGAACTTTTAGGGTTATTTTGTGGGGTACTGATGAAAAGAGGATTTATGGATGCTTAACCTTGTTTATAAATGTTCTTATGTTCACCTTTTGATTTTGAAGACCTAAAACCGATTGGGGATTAAGTTAAGTTGGTTCATTTTGTGTTTCAAGTGTTCGATAAAAGAACCTTGGGCGTCCGGAAATCGCCAGGTCTGGATGATGTTTTTCGGACAGACCAGGTTTCGGGTAAGTTTCCCGGATAGAGGACCCGGAGAGTGAGTTTTCCGGATAGGTTCCGGATGTGGTGTTTTCCGGGTAAGTACGTATACCGCGTTTTCCGGGTAGGGACCGGAAGTGAGTTTTTTCGGATAGTGGAATCGGATAACTGATATTCGGAAAATGGGATTCCGGATGGTGAGAATCCGGAAGTTTAGTTTCTTTATTTTCAAATCAAGTCTTGTTTAGATATTTTCTCAGTTGTGCATAGGTTGTTCCGCAAACCTAGTTTTGATATGGTTGTACTCAGAATTTTGGGGCCGTTTTGGCTAGTTTTATGTGGTTGAATGTTCAAGCTTTATTTTTGGATTTGCGTTGTTACAGTTGGTATCAGAGTCATAGCTTAAGAGATTTAGGTGACCGGACGGGCCTAGACTTAAACTGTGGACGTAGGAATCACAGCTGAGAATTTAGGAGAGCGTTAAAGAGACACTTGGACAGGGATAGGACTGATAGGGTAGCGAGGACAGACATGTAAGGTAGGTTCGGGATTACACCTGGCCAGTGTAATTGCGAACTTACATGTACATGTATGTGCTTATTTTGCCTTATTATTCTAGAACTGTCACCTTCAGTTGTTTTATTTGGTATATTTCGGTAAGAAGATGTCGGGAAGAACTCTGAGAAGTAGGTATGTACCAGTTGAGGTTGCAGTACCGGTGGAGGAGGCAATCCTAATGGAAGAATTTGTGGAGAATGGACCGGTAGATCCTCCAAGGCAGACGGCCACCCGTGGGAGAGGAAGGGGAAGGGCACCCCGACGAGCTGCCACCTAGGAAGATGGAACTAGTGTGGTGACTCGAGGGAAGAAGAAGACACCGGCTACCCGTCGGGCTAAGAGTGTCGGGGCTCCTGAGGAGTGTGAACCGTCTCAGCAGGAAAGTATTGCCTCTGTGAGAGAAGGAAGTCATTCAAAAGGTCCGAGGCGAAACCTTAACCAAGTGTTTGTAACTGAAGAAAAATTTACTGCTGAAATGGGCAAACTGCAAGAGACACTGCAAGCGTTGTTGGACCATCGAACTAAATCTACATCGGATGGGCGGACTAAGAGTGGGAATGAGACGGGGGTTGAAGCGTCTAGCTTTCCTGCAACTGAAGTGGGAGATCACTCTCTGTCGACCCCGTTTGTGCCTAGTGAACCAAAGTCAGTGAAAGAACGTACCTTTAAAACTTTCGTGCCATGCAAGCCTCCATCTTTCAGCGGGGAGTGCAAACTGGTCTTGGCTTTAAGGTGGATTCGAGAGATGGAGCTAGATTTCGATACCAGTAAATGTGCTGAGGGAGACAAAGTAATGTACACAATGTAGATGCTGAAGTCTGATGCTATCTTTTGGTGGGATGTAGAAACCGGTGGAAAGGGGTCAGAGGTGGCCAAGTCATCTTCGTGGGAGACGTTCACTAACAGGTTTAAAGCGCAGTTTTGCCAGTGGCGACATTAAAGAAGCTCAAAGAGGAATTTCTGGGGTTGGAACAGGGGACGATGTCGGTGCAGGAGTATACATCTAAATTTATTGAGAAGGCTCAGTTTACAGAGTTGTATGTGCCTACTGAGTAGAGGCGCATAGAAAGGTACGTTTGGGGACTGAAGAGCAGTGTGAGAGAGCTTGTCCAGGTAAGGGACCCCGCCACTTTTCAAGCGGCAGTGGATACAACAGAACTTACGGAGAAGGAAAGAAACAGGCAGGTGTCAGAAGGGGTCGGTGATAAACGGAAATGGGAAGGGCCGGACCGTGATGCTAAGAGGTCGAATGCTCCTAGACCCGAGCTGCGGGTGGGACCAAGAGTGGGGGAGAAACCTTGTGGTAAATGCAACTGGATTCGTAGAGGGGAATGTTTGTCGGATAAAGAAGGATGTTATAAGTGTGGGGAGACGGGGCACATTGAAACACCCTAAAAATTCGAATAAATTTAAACCTTAACTAAACAAGGTTTACAACCAAAAACTTTCATTCATGAATGGAGAATCAGTAATGAAGGTTCATAATTTCAAACGAAATATCATAAACAACCTACTAATCTAATCATATCCAACGAGATCATATTATAAGGGTTGTCTATGGGATCTCCTAAAATCTCTTCAATTTAACTATTATCTCCATTACATCTTCCAAAAGCTATGATCCTTGTACAACTCTTTGCTCAACCCCTCGATTCCCTTCCCGTGCTAGCACCTGGTAAGAAAATTAGTTTTGGAAATATTAGGCTTGCGCATAGTGAGAACATCCAGTTTTAAAACCAAAACATTTATAAGCTTTGAAAACCAAATCTGTAAACAAAGCATATAAAATTAACCTCTTCGCCAATTCCATAACGTACACATAACATCTTTCGATGACGGGATTATACCCGATTCTATGAGTATGACGAACACCAAGTAAGTCATAGTATTGTTAATGCCAAAAATCGCACACAAGTACAACTTGAGGTTGATTGTGGAGCTTAACAACTAAAGAAAGGAATCGTTTGACAAAAGCGTGCGACAAAGACAAAAAATCGTAAAGAGACAGAGATTTTGATGACGCGGGAAAAACCTCAACGAGGAAAAAACCCGCGGACGACTGTGGAAGTCGTCGCTGCACTATGGTCGCCAAACAGGGGCGATGTCCTTTGTTTCAAGTGCCGATCGTACAGTGATTACAATACAAATGATTTGAAATGTAAAAATAACAAGTGTATCGAATGTAAAACAAGTGTGTCGTGTGCTAAAAACTGCTGGTCGAGAGTGTGAGTCGTGTGTCGAGAGCGATCACTGGAGAGAAATTCCTTTGCTTTGGATGTTATTGAGTATGCAGTGTGATTCTTGAGTTCGCTGGTGTTAGATTGTCCTTCAAATGATAGCTTTGTCTTTGTATTTATAGTCTTCGAATGCTTTAATGACTTCATGATTTCTTCTAGTAACGGTCGTACCGGTCATCGTTGTTTTAATGCTCATAACTGCTCTGTCGGTTTCGTTCGTTGGCTATGAATGAGGTTGACCTGCATTGAATGATAAAAATGTAACAGAAATGTCGCGTGTAAATTGGTCGAGGTCGTATGTTTCTATACGACGGTCGAGTGATCCTTTCGACTATGGATTCGGTCCAAGGACAAAGTGTTGACGATTTAACTTTACAAGAGAGGTGTAATAAATGTTTTTAATGTCTCGGTCGTGGTCGAGGCTGGCGGATTTTTGCCCAAACAGTTTGCCCCCAAAATTTGAAAAAGTGGAGTGACAAATTCAAATTTCAAAAGTTTTTTAAATTTTGCCAGTGACACGTGTAAAAAATCCTTTCAGTGGCCTTGGAACTGGATCGGTCCAATTCTAACTGAATGGGAAGTCGAAGAGAGGATAGGGTCGTGATGTCATGCTGATGCATGATCGTGTGTAACAGCTGTATTGGCCATGTGTCGACAATCTGTCGAGCATTCGAAAAGGCAGGGGCACGTGTCGACTATCGAGGGGTTCGACCTGACACGATTTTTAGCATAAATAGAGATCTTCGACGGATCCTTTCTCTTTACGATTTCAGAGAGTTTTGAGAACGAGATTCTTCTGGGATTCTTTGTTGCTCTTTGTTCAATATTTTCCAATCTTGCAAGAATCTCCGTCTTACTTAGATTTTCGTGGCTTTTGAGCACCTATATAGGGTATAGTTTTGAAATCTTTTACTCGTCTTTTAGCTAATACATTCATGCTTTGGGTTTATCATTGACTCAGCTAATGCCCTGATTCCGAAGACTTATGGCCTTTTTCGTTTTTTAAGTTTATCTTGTGATGTTCATTGTTAATGCCAAAAATCGCACCAAAGGGACAACTTAAGGTCGATGTGGACTTTAACAACTAAAGAAAGGAATCTCTCGACAAAAGCGTGCGACAAAGATAAAAATGTAAATGAGACAAAGGATTTGATGACGCAGGAAAAACCTCAACGAGGAAAAAACCTGCGGACGACAGTGGATGTCGTCGCTGCACTATGGTCGCCAATCAGGGGCGATGTCCTTGGTGTTACTGGTGTCGATCGTACAGAGATTACAATACAAATGAAGGAAAAGACTTCGAAATGTAAAGTACAAGTGATGGAATGTAAAACAAGTGTATCTCAGTTCTGGTATTCTGCCAGACACACTCAGCTCACATCGACCAAAGACCCCACGAAGAAAATCGATTGCATCCTCTGTGACACTGATTTTGGCACCATAAAAATCACCTCTGCCATTATCCGAAAAGCACTGAGCCTTCCCATCGCCACAAAAGAAAAACCCTTTGTTTCTCTCCCTGACCACAAGAAACATGCTGATAGGGAAGCCATCACTGCATTCTTTGATGCAATGGGTTATGTATGGGAAACAGGAAGGGACAAGAAGCCTGAGAAGAAGCTGACCCTCATCAAGAAATCCAAAATGCCCAGCGAGATGAACTTCATCTTCGCATACTTGATAAGCTGCATGACTGCAAAGACCGGCTCCTCAGCTCATCTTGAAGAGCTGATGGAAAGTTTAGTGGTACGCTCTGCCCCAGCTGAACAAGCCACCCCTTCCATCCCAGCTTCAGCGTCTCTAAACGCTGGAGTTATAAACTTGGAACTGAACCAAACTCCTTCAGCTCCTCTAGAGACTGAAGTGATTTTCAGCGAATCCAACGCTGAACCCCGCACCCAACCATCATTCTCATCCTCCATTCCTCTCACCTCTCCTTTGGTCACTCAATCTATTCCCCTATTCTCCTCAACAACCGTCATCCTCAGCGACGCTACTGCTGAACATTTTCAGAGGATGATAGGACACACCACAGGACCTGCAGGTACTTCCAGTCGTCTAGGAAATATTGAAGACGACTGCGAAACATTTTCAGGACATCGAGGTTTCGACAACTTCGCCAATCCGCCTGCAGGTATACACAAAATCCCACACACTTCTCTCTCTCAACCCCTAACTTCTGAGCTTTCCTCTGTTCATAAGTTTATAACTTTTTCAGGTCCTAATTTGGGGGATATCAACACCTCCCTGACGGCCCTGGAAACAAAGATGGAGTCTTTCAACAAAACTCTAACTGCCAACTCTTCAGCGGTTACAAACGTTGGAGAGAACTTGAAGACTTTGACCACTGAGGTCGAAAAGAAAGCCTCCAAAGCTGATTTGGAGAAGGTTGATGGTAGCATTGCTCAATTTGCTACCACCATCGCTGAACATTCAACTGCCATCAACAACACCAACACCGCTCTCACTACAAACTTTACCTCTCTGATCAATGAAGTAATATCATTGAAAACAGAGGTGAGTACTCTTAAGACCGAGGTCTCCACGGTCAAAGCTGATGTTGGTACTGTCAAAGAAATGATTCAGCAAGTGATCGATCGTCTGAATGCTCCAACTTGCACTCCATCGCACTTTACTCAGATTGATCGACAAGAACTTCAAAGCCTCAATCCTGCTATATCTGGCCTGGAAGACAGATTAACGGGGATTGAAAACTGTATTGGGATCTTTGGCCTTGAAGACAAGGACCCAATGCAGGTTGACACTGGTGCTGCTGAACATTCTGTTACCTCCCCCAACCATGATATGGAAGAGGGGGAGAAGACTAAAGAAGACCTTCCCCATAATGATGAGGGGGAGAAGAAAAATAAAGAAGACCTTCCCCATGCTGAGGGGGAGGGTATTGAAAAGGAAGCTGCTGTTGCTACTTCTTCAAAACCTCAGGGAGTTGAAAACCCTGAGGGAACCGAGAAACCTTCCTCTGTATCTGAGGGGGAGCAACTCGAAGAGCAGAACATTGAAGCTGCTGCTGATGTAACCTCACCCTACGCTGAAGAAGTTGAATCTGATGAAGACGAAGCTGAAGACGATGAAGCTGTCGACATCTCTGACGACGAACCATCTTCTTCTTCAAAGAATGATGATGATCACGACGATGATGATGACTCCTTTATCGTCAAGCCTGTTCAGAAGACCACAGCTCTCAAAGGGATTTTGATAAACGAACCTTCAGGGGAGTGGACGAAGACAAAGCCTGCAACGTCTGAAGCTGACAAAGGCAAAAACAAAGGCCTTGCTGCAGAAGACAATCTGATGATCTTGCTTCAAAAGCCAGTTTGTCAGGTA
This sequence comes from Saussurea involucrata, assembly GCA_033807775.1. NCBI lineage: Eukaryota > Viridiplantae > Streptophyta > Magnoliopsida > Asterales > Asteraceae > Saussurea > Saussurea involucrata. The sequence goes on from CM066315.1 coordinate 33,786,457, forward strand.
CCCTACCTCTTATTCCCTTACACTGCATCCCTCCTCTATCCCTTCTCAATCTCAATCCTTCAATCCATAAAACCTCTATACACTTAACCACATTCTTTTCTCTATCTCTTTCATCCCCAACTCTTCTTACTTAAACGATCGCTGTGTTTCAGCTAGTCCTCTCCCCTATTTGAGGATCCCGCTGAAGCTCCTTCGACTACACCAGGGATAATCCCAGCCACAAGAGCTGAAGAAATAATCCCAGTCTTGGATTTAACCACTGAGACTGATGAACCTGAAGAACAACTGCTCTCTCACCAAAACAGACCTTCCTTGGCTCCTCAAAAGCTGAGTGAAGAGGATCAAGAAAAGAGAGATGCAATGATCAAGAGATTCGAAGATTAGCGAATCATCCTGAAGCGTGATCAACTTCCTTCTATTCCTCCAAAGTTCAGACTTTCACAAAAGGAATACCAGGATCACCTCAGAGCTGAAAGGTTAATCGCTGAAAGAAAGGAAGCTGAAGAAAAAGACAGATAACTCGCCATCCAGCTTGTCCAACAATCAGTGAAAGACCCCAAGCTGAAAAGAGCTCCCATTGATGTCCAACGTCAGCTATGGGATGATGCCCAAAGGATCGTTGAAGAAAAGATGAAAGTATCTGATACGACTTTGAAATGGTGTAAAGAAATGCTGAATTATCGATCTCGACCATCCAAAATCATCAAAGTAAACATCAGAGGAATACTGTTCGTTGACGTTCCTGTTGTTGAAATTGATGTATTCAGAGAAGACAAAACCAAGCAAACCTTATATGCTACTACTTTAGTGAAGTTTGGTTTCTCTGAATGGTTGGAAGTGAAATTAGCCATTCAGGGATCGCGCTCAAAGTTCAAGAGCCATGTCGAGAAAATTTTAAATACTCAGATCGACTTGGTTTCTTCTGCTGTGGATATTCCTCCTTCCACTCTTCTTCCTCCTCAACAAAGAAGAGTCTCTGCAAAGGAAAAGAAAGTCTCAGACTCAGGTCCTCCTATACGGAATGAAACAGGTATAGGTTTCTCTCGTGCTGAAGTTCTTGGCCCTGATGCTGATCTCTCTGCGCTTGACACCTCCCTACCACCTGGAGAAACTTTCATTCCTGGCACAGTTGTAAGTGATCCCTATGGTATATTCTTTCTAGACTACCAAGGAAATCATCACTTTCAACGCATCTCTGAGCTTCCAATCACTCCCATCGAACAACTCAGAGATCTCATATACTGGTGTGAAGTCGGACGCGACATTAAAGCTAGACACCTGAAGCCCTTGATTTTTGAAGAAGCTATGAACAAAAAGAATCAAGGACTAAATGTCCCTGACTGGATGATTCCCACATCAAAAACCCTCGATGAACTTCTCATCAAGGAAGAACCTTTTGACGGATAGGATCGCCTTGTAATTCTTTCTATCCTTATCTGTCTACATCTTCTGTACTTGTAATTTTATTTGCTGTACTTGTAATTTTTCTACTTCCCTCTATAATCTTTACGAAGTTTAAAGAAAAATTTCAGCGAATGTACTTTACTCCATAAGTACTGAAAAGATCACAGAAAACAGTAAAAAGGACAAATATTTTATGAGTTCTTTTTATCCTTATGTTTTCATAGAATAGCAATTTTCTCTGTTGCTATGTCATAATCAAATAGGGGGAGATTGTTGATCCAAACCCTCATTGATTTGATAATGACCCTCTCTTAAACACTTAGTGAAAATTGTAAGTAAACAATATGTATCAGAGTTTCACTATCGCTGATAAGTGCTAAGACTTTACAGTACCGCTGATAGGAACTCTCGTTCTTTAGATTAAACATTCAGCGAACACTGTTCACCATAATGCTCTGAGCCTATTCAGTCCTTATGGTGATCGTTGATAAGTTAGTTGTTTACTTATGAACCCTGAAGACAAGTTTCACGTTAACATAGGTTCTACGCTGAAGTCGAAGATCAAGCTCAAGAACCAGCGAAAAGTCTCCTAATGAACTGATACGGATCAGCGAAGACTCATATTTATCCACTCAACGTGAAGTATCAAGTACAAGACTTCAGCTATCGCTGAACTTTATCATTCGCTGATAAACAATGATAAAGCGCTGAATCAACGTAAGCTGATCATGAAGTTTTCCGTACAAAGTACTTTTGTCTTAACCACCCTTGCACGACTCCGTACGAAATGTCAGAACATACATCCTTATTGTCTGAAATCGTACACCAACTCTAATTCTACACTGTGCACCATGCGGCTACAAATGTTGTCTACTAAAGTCAGAATCAAACAACCAATCAGCTGATGCCACGTGTAAAGTATAAACTGCCATGCATTAAATGCATGCAGTATATAAGAAGAAGACCTCACTTCATTTTGAAGTACTCGTAAACTCTGGTCGAGTCATCCTTCTTATATCTTTGAGATAGGTTATTATTAGTAATTTCCTTCTCTTTCTTAGTGCAAGAAACTTAGTGTTCCAACTTGTTTAGATTAGGATTTATCCTTATCTTGTTCCGCAACAAGTTGTAAATTGTCTTGATTTATCAATAAACAATTTAGAAAAGTAAAAACGTGTGTTTGTATTCAACCCCCCCCCCCTTCTACAAACTTGTATAGCCCTTCGGGACCAACATGTCGTGTGTGAAAACAATGTGTAAAACTGTTGGTCGAGAGCGAAAGTCATGCGTCGAGTGCAGTTCTTCGAGTGAGAGCCTTTCGCTTGTAGTGTTCTTCTGAGCTCGGATGTTTAGCTTCTGTGTTTGATGTTCTCTGATACTTTGGTATTGATCAAGTGTCTTGAACTGATGATTGAGCTGGGATTTTATAGTCTTCGGATGACTTTAATTGAATCATTAAGATCTTTGATGATTGTTGTAACGGTCGTCGTCTTCAATGTGAGTTTAGATGCTCATAACTGATTTTGTCGGTTATAGCCGTTGTCCATTAATAACTTTGACTCATGCATTAAACACTTGAACAAACATAACAGTTGTTAACGCGTTAGTCGGTCGGGGTCGCACGGTTTTATACGACGGTCGTGCGGAACGGGCAACGTCGAGGTCGAGTGTCGTGAGGAACTCTCGACTTACCTTTTAGGAGGGATGGCGGAGGTTCTTTGGGTCTTCGTCGGGACCTTATCTTAATACAAGGTATAGCTCATGACATACATCTTACCTTCTCTGGTCGCGGTCGAGACCTGTGAAATTTTGCCGAAACAGTTTGCCCCCAAAATTTGAAAGTAGGATGGAAAATTCGAATTTTAAATTTTGCTTGTCGGGTGTTCAAGGTCTTGCGTTGAAAATTACCTTGATTGTTTCGGAACCGAATTGGTTTAATTCTAACCGAATGAGAAGTCGAAGAGAAAACGAGGTCGTGACGTCATACTGACGTACGATTGTGCTTACCAGCTGTTTTTGACAGGTGTCGACGATCCGTGTGGTCATGCGAAGGGACGAGGGCACGTGGTGATCATCAAAGGGATTGACCTGATATAATCGATTGCATAAATAGGGATCATAATGGATCACTTCCTTTTATATCTTCTTGAAAAGTTTCTTAGTGAGGAATTCTTCTTTGATCCCTTGTTGTTCTTTGTTCAATACTTTTCGAAATTTTTGGAGTGTCCATACGAGGTATAGCTTCTCGATTTCTCTCAAGATTTCCAAGATTGGAAGCTATTTGAGAATGATTATGTCCGAGTCGATGAAGACTTTGATTGCGATAGACGCGACGTTCGTGGATCTTGCGCATCTGGCGACGATGTCCTCTGTATCCACGTCGACTCCTTTGTCAGCCGTCAGGGGGCAAGGGTATAAGGACGGGAGAGGGTGAGGAGGAAGTTATGACGATTAACTTTACGTTGTCGTCGATCCTCTTGACTGACTGTGTCCTTGACGGGACGAAGTCATTTATGTATCTGGGGAAATATCAGCTCTTGTCTTTCAAGGAGCGTTTTCAAAAGATCTCCATCGAAGAGACGGGATCGCGTTTAGCTGGACTAGCGTTTTTTTTTTGTGAGTTTTTTTTGTGCGTTTTTTTTTGTGAGTTTTTCTTTCGAAACTCGTGTTCCTAATGTTTTCGCTGAATGTTTGTGTAATAGATTTCTTTTGTATTTTCCAGACGCTTCGATCTTCTTTTGTTAGATACGCGAAGATGGAGAAGATGTTGAACTGGAAGTCGACCGTCGGGAAGAACATATTCCTTCCTCCAATCTTAACATTAATCTTAAGAGCCACATTCTTGGAATGTCGTGGCGTAATAAGTCGGGAGACAACTTCTATCATACTCGTTTGATCCTTGCATCAGTTGTTTCAGCATGCTTCGGGGTCGAGACTTTTGAGGCAGAGTGCGTGATCGATACTCTTCCTAGTTTTAGGATAGACTTCTGTTTTACGAATTATGCCCGATCGTGTGTGATCGAGCTATTTGGCATATAACGAACCTTGTTTTTGGATATTCGACCGTTGGTCGCTCGTATGTAATCGTTCGTTTCATGAATGAGATTGAACTCGTGTTTTTTAACGTAATATCGACCGTACAATTCATCAAGCATAGAATGAGAAAAAACCGTGCGACTTAGGCATTCATTGTAGTATAACAATTAGAATACATTTGCATTGCGTTGATGAACTCGAATATCGATGTGTTAGAACGTACAAAGTAAAAAAAACTTGAGTCGGAGGATCATTTAGACTTTACGATCGTGCAACTAGATCGTATGGTGAGATTTGCATTATGTGCCCCTGTGATAAAACGATCAAGTCTTAAACTTGGGCACTTATGTCATGCGTTCCCGCGAAAGGTCGGTCGTTGGCTAGTCAACGGCCCTCCAATGTTTAAATGAGACAAATAGAAATTCGTATAAGAGGAAAGTGTTTTCAAAAGAAATACCTTTTCAGGTGTGTTGCGTTCCAACTGCGTGGGATTTCCTGATCGTCGAGAGTTCGAAGTCGATAGGCTCCTTTACCCACGACTTCGGAGATGCGGAATGGACCTTCCCATTTAATAGAAAGCTTACCAGCATTGAGCTCTTGAGTGTTTTGGAACACTCGACGGAGGACGTAATCGCCTTCTTGAAAGACTTTGGATTTGACGTGCTTATTGAAATATCGTTCGACTGCTTGCTTCTGTGATACCATTCTGATTAAGGCTGATTCCCTAAGCTCTTCAAGGGCATCGAGGTCATAATTTAAGTCGACCAGGTTGTGATCGACGGAAGTATGCCTCGAGGTTGGGAGTTGGACTTCGATTGGTAAGACTGCTTCGCAACCGTAGACGAGGGAGAAAGGGGTTTGTCCTGCGGATGTGCGTGGCGTCGTGCGATTTGCCCATAGGACTGAAGGGAGTTCTTCGACCCATTTTCCCTTTGCAGCTTTTAGCCTTTTCTTGATCGATGCGACGATGGTTTTATTGCTTGACTCAGCGAGTCCGTTAGCTTGAGGATATCTGGGCGTCGAGGTCGTCAGCTTGATGCTTCTATCCTCACAGAATTGTTGGGTCCTGTCGCTTATGAACTGTGATCCATTGTTGCAGACAATTTCAGATGGAATCCCAAACCTGCATATGATGTTAGTTTGGATAAAAGAGATGACTTCTTTATCCCTGACTTGGGAAAAAGCAACCGCTTCGACCCACTTGGAAAAGTAATCTGTAAGTACGAGGAGGAATACTTTTTGGCCAGGGGCGGGTGGTAACTTGCCGACAATATCCATCCCCCACCTCATGAAGGGCCATGGAATAAGTGTCGAGTACAAAGGCTCAGAGGGTTTATGAGTCATACTAGAGTGTCGTTGATAGGGGTCACAACTTTGGACGTACTTGGCGGCGTCTTGTCGTAGTGTTGGCCAAAAATACCCTTATCGTGAGATACGATTAGCAAGACTGCGACCTCCTGAATGATTTCCGCACTCTCCATCGTGCATTTCTTGAAGGATTTTTTGGGTTTGATTTTTGCTGACGACGCATCTCAGATTTAATCCTGTCGATAGAGCCTATCTCCGATCATGACGTATTTGGACGCTTTGAATCTGATCTTCCGGGCTTCCATCTTGTCTTCTGGGAGTTGGTCGTGCGTAAGAAAATTTCTGATGTCGCATGACCAATCATCCTCTTCGTCTTCGATCTGGACGACCTCGATGTACTCGATGGACGATGTCTCCATATGGATCATAGGAATAGCATCGAATATTGGTTCGACCAAAGCAGATCCAAGGTTTGCTAAAGCGTCGGCTTGAGTATTCTGGTCTCTTGGAATCTGTTCAATTGAGAAAGATTTAAATTTTTCGGAAATTTCTTTTGCTACGTTTAGGTATGCTGTCATTTTTGAATCCTTGGCTGCGAATTCTCCATTGATTTGGTTTACCACCAGGAGCGAGTCGCTCTTGACGTGCAACGCGGTTGCCCCCAAGTCGTGGGTCATATTCATTCCCATGATCAGGGCTTCGTATTCAGCTTCGTTGTTGGTAGTCTTGAAATCGCATCGAACTGAGTATACCATCTTGCCCCCTGTGGCGACTTTAAGACGACGCCTAGTCCTGAGCCTCTAATGTTAGATGATCCGTCGACATGTAAGATCCAAGGTACGTCGTCGTGAGTCGCCACAGCTGACACTTCGAGCTCTGCTTCTTTTTCCAGTTCAGGGCTGAAATCAGCAATAAAATCTGCCAAGGCTTGCGATTTGATCGCAGTCCTGGGTTTGAAATCTATGTCGTAACCGCTTGTAACACCCTGAAAATCCTTGTAAGTAATAATAGTCCTAATATTTCTTTATATTTTGACTTCTTAGATTATAATTGATTTCCTAAGTAATTTCGGTGATTGTCACTTGTTATTTGATAACTTCCGATAGAAATCAGTAAGATTATTCCTTAAGAAAATAAATGAAAAAAATAGATGATAAAGTTAAATATTAGATTTTATGGATTAGTTGGATGGGTAATTTGAATACGAGTCCAACGGTTCTTTCCGGGGTAAAAACGGGGTTCTAACGAGGAAGTTACGGCTAAATTAGTAAAAGTTTAGATGTTTGGCAAACAGAAGCTGGCGCCGATGGGTTGGCGCCGATGCATCGACGCGGGTGATCGGCGCCGAGCACCTGACGTGCCAAAAGGGGGTTAAACCCACCTCTTTACCCTTAGTCATCTATCTTTTCATACTAGAACTCTCAAAACCGAAATTTCTTCTGCTCCATACTTCTCAAGCGATATTCCATTACGGTTAAGGTAAATCCATATCTATTAATCTTAATCTAATTCAAGAAATTAGTATATGAATCTTACCCATGTAAACTTGAATTAGGGCATTTCATCTTCACTCTTCTTCTTGGAGCAATTAGGTTCAAGTATTCAAGTTGGGTGTTAGCAATTGAAGAACTAAAGGTGAGTAACCTATACCTAAATGATTTCATTATACTTATCTAACATTTCTTATCTTGAAATTGTGTTGTTAATGTAAAATCTTGAGTTATATGCTCTCAATGGTTAAGAGGGAAACAAGAGGAGTTCAAGTAAGTTAATATGGATTAATAGTGGTTATTATTTAGTATGCCATGATAAATGTTGATGTTAAGAGTTTGGTTTGATTATATATCAATGGTATGTGAAATTGAGATGATGGCTTAATAGATGTCTTAATGATGAACTGATGGCTTAATGGTCCTAATGGACTTATTCTTGAATTGTAAACATGGTGGTTTATTACTGAATTCTTATAGAATGTGAATTAATACATGTGGATGTATGTGAACTACATGGAAGTAGTATGGATTATGATAAATGGTTGGACCATTGCTAAAGTGCTTAATATGCTTTGAATCTTATTTGGAGTAACATATTTGGTATTCACTTAATTGGAGGAGCACCTAGTAGGCATTGGAAGATATAATCATACATACCGTGGGGTAAGTGTATTTCGTTCATACCTTCGGATACCGTGGGGTTTTCCGTTGTGTTATGCCTTGTGACAATGACGTGGGGTATCGATCAAGGTATATCTTCGATTATGATGTAACTGGGTAGCGATATGGACCTTCTCCATGGAATCCAATTTGTGAATGTATCGAATTGTTCTTCCTACATGTTATGATTATAATCTATGTATTATGTGTAAACCTCACTTAGGCTTTAAAAGCCTAACACTTGCTATGTGTTTTATGTGTTACAGATATTAGTGGTCCCGGATACAAGAAGTTTAGACTGGGGTTGTGAGCATGGGATCATTGTTGGAGAGTTAAAGATTTGAAGATTATGATAGAACTTTCCGACACCTTTTGTTATCTGATAAGCTAGTGGTCCATTACTAGTCGTAATTAACTAAGTCTTCGTATTAATGGTTATGTAATGATTTATGTATACTTTTACTTTAGTAATGAGTACCACTCTTCCGTTTTATGGAAGTTTTTGTTAACCCCTGTTTTTGGGGTGTTACAAGTTGGTATCAGAGCTTTAGTTTAAGTGAACTAAGTATGATGAGGAAATACTTAGACTTAAGCTGAGATGAATTAAGTTATGAATCGTGAGAGTGGGTAGAAGTATTAAGACGGGATGGCCTTAGGGTCGACAGAAATACGTGAAATTAGTACGGTAACGACGGTAATGAGGATTCTCATGTATGATACATTCATAATCGCAATTAGCTACTGTTATTATGAATATATTGTTACATAAGCATACTTGTTTCTAAATTGTTCTGGTGACTAATGATCGGTAAGGTACGTTTCGTGTGTCTATATTCATATAACCATTTCTCAGGGTTATTTTTTTTGTTTTATAGCATAATGATGGTAAAAACGCCACCAAGGTCTTTCAATTCTTTAGAGGGCAGATCGGTAAATGATTGAGGATAGGAAGGACAACCTGGAACTGGCGAGACTCATGAAAGTCCGCCGAGACAACTTTAAATAAGTGGATTAAAATGTGTGGAAATAGAATGTAAGATGTTTGATCAAGATGAGAATAGTATGAAATGGTTGAGTAAGTGAGCCTTGGAAGGCATGTATAATAAGTGTTAGAATGTTGAGGGGGTAACCACTGGTTGAAAATAGGGCGTCAATGATAAGTTGCGTGAGTTAAACGATATACCTTATTTGAGCGAATAGCCTTCAATTGCAAGTAGAGTTTTATGCATGGTGTCCTCGAGTGTGTGTTACATGGGTTTTTGTGATTTCAAAACAAATGCATAAATAACAATTTAGTTGATGATGAGTCAGTCAGTAGGTACACATGGGTATTTAAAGAAAGAGGTAATACCATTTACGTCGCGCAGTCAAATTTTGAGTTTAGTAATTTGCAAAATACAGTATACTTTACGAGAAGAGTTAAATATAGATGAGTGTGAAAACCGACTAGCTTACTTTGTGCCGGTAATTTCTTGCAAATTTTGTCGTATGAAAAGATTTTCATTAAAGATACTACGGTCATAACAATATCGTTTTGGTTGAAAAAGATTAAGTTTTGCGGAAAGTAGTATGCAAATGATTCTCGTGATCGTTGTGCAGTACACTAAAGTTATAAGAATCTTGGGGTCATGTGTACCCAAGTTGCTCCAAGTGTTGTTCTTTAAAAGGAGGAAATGTGCGAAATAATACATTTAATACATTGTTATGTATGAAGGTTATGAACGAACTAAGTCGTAAAATATTACTATAAGCTAAGAAAGAACTCTGAGAATGGAGAGGTGTTGGATAAACCATGGGAGAATGTTTGTAAGTTTTGGTAATGGTGTTTAGGAGGAAGGTGAACAATGGGAGAGTTGAAAGTGGACTTTAGCGTCGGTTGTAAGAAGGTCTATACCCTTGTTTGGTAACTAGAAATACAGTTGGCAAGGGACAGTAGTGTCCGGAGGAAGGATTAGTAGTAATCAAGGTGATGGAATTAGCAAATTGCTATGAGTAGTGTGGTGAGACAGTAAGGAAATACCCTCGACGTTAAATAAGAATTTATGGTGATCTTGTGATATTAGTATTGCACGAATAAGTTTGAAATGAAGACGATGAGATGTAAATTGTATTACGTTTTGTCGAAAGGATTAAGTTCAGTCCTTGTTGATGAATAGATTAAAGAAGTATCGATAGGTCGACTATTGACATTGAAGTCGGCAGTTGTGTTGGATGTATGAGGCCTTTTGCTTGTCACAGGGTGCGGTCTGGGTGCGTTCCGCGTATGCCTGTGCGGACAGAAACTAAACCATGAACGGTACCGGCATGCTGTTATGCAGAGGGTATGCGCAAAGCGAATATTATCGTGTACGGTGGACTGAGAATGTTACAGAATGTTATAGAATACGGACAATACATATCTTGTGAAACACCACATGTGTGGATTTTGAGTGATTGGCGAATAAATCACGAGTAGAAAAAGTTTTGGTTTAATTTCTACAGAAGTGAAAGTTAGGTGGTCAAAATACGTTTTTAGAAGTTTATTGTGGTTGTGCAATAATTTTGGTGTGTTATATGCTTAATCGCATTTTTAGTGTTGGTTTAACTATTGGTCTTATGTGTGAGGACAGTTTGATGGTCTTGTATTTTTAGTACCTTTGGGACTAGTGATCTTTGGCAAAATAATATATATATATATATATATATATTGTGGAGTATATATAGAGTTGTACATACGTGTACATATAGATACATATATGAATTGACTTCATTGGGAAAGTAGCAATGAAGGGGTCGTGAGATTATCATGTCTCGAGGCGTGTGTTGCATGATGTGGGATTAGATGTATTTTAAATTTCATGAGTTGATAATTGATAAATGATCAATAGACCCTTTGAGCGGATGGCTTGCTTTTAGATTCGGTTGAGTCTTAAGGGTATTCGTCGGTTTAATTAACTTGACATAGGCTTGAGGGTTGGAATTACATGAGTTGTATTATAATTAAAGTTTACGTAATGTGAATACATTAATTTCTTCTTTTGAGATCATGTATGAATGTCAAGTTAGAATCGGAAGATTAAAAGTTGAAGGATCACCTTGTGGAGGGGTGTTAGGATAGTGAAAGACTATTGTTGTAGATGAACATTCTACTTATGATGTAGATAGTATATATATAATGAAGAAATAAGCACGAACATAGTAAGGGTATGGACTATGTCGATTTGTGATGTAGTGTGCACTGTATATATAATGGTTTGGAGTCACAAAGAAGTAATAATAAGTGATAAAGAGGGGACATTAGATGAAAGCCTTTTTGGGGATTCCAGATGAATAGTGCTAGTTGTCAATAAAGCTGTTGGAATATGTGGTTGTAAGATGGTGTAGTGATTTGGCTATTATTGGAATAGAATGTCGAGCGGTAGTATGAGTTTATCCAAAGTGATTTTGGTTGTGTGAGTCGCTAAATAAGTTTATGATTTTGAATCATAGGAAGTTTAATAAAGATGAAAAAGTGTTATCGGTATGTGGAAAAGTTGGGGAAAAGAGACAAATAATGATTGGAGGGTAGTACTTCATGCTAACGTAGGAAGTAATGATAGAAAGGTCAGACCTAAGAATGTAGTTATACTACAGGTTCAATGGAATTATCACCTTTGATATATAATATTTTAGTACTTGATTGCAATATGGCCGCGTAGTGCGATATTGATGTGAGGAAGTGGTAGTACGTATGGGTCATAGATGTAGTAATGGGTGCCGTAGATATAGAAGTATTCAAAAGTGGTGAGTATGCTCCATTTAAAGTGAGTATGGATTTTTTTAGGCAGTATACGTTAATGTTATTTTGAGATTTGGAGATTGAGATGTGGATGATGACGGTATAGAAGACCAAACAATAGTCGGATAAAGGTTTAATGATAAACGGTTACTTTAAAGAGGCTTACAAATCTAAGTTGGGGAGCGGTTAATGAGGAAAGAAGTAAGGTTCAGGAAATATGAAAGATGAATCCTTGTTCCTTCTAGATTTTTATTTGTGAATGGAACCCATGTGTGGGTTTGGTTAAAGTGCAAAGGTTGGTGATAATTAGGTGTCAACTTTTGGTTTTAAGGCCAAACACCTTTAGTGTAATCGGGAAATTGTAGCTGATTTAAAAAAAATGATGGTGATGGTAGTAGTAACCTTAAGATACTCATTTGTGATGAGTGGTTTTAGTGAACTAACCTTTGTGTATGATTAGTGAACCTGTCCGTTAGATGATTAATTATTGAGATGGATTTTGGAGTCTATTAGAGCTCTTTGAATGAGAATGGCCGTTAACGATAGGGGCAATTGAAATTAGAGATTCGGTTGGTCTCAATATTAATTGAGCCTTAAATTGATTTAGAGTTAGAAACTGAAATCAAGATGTATAGAACATTTTAAGGTTGGGAGATGACTGAAGTCGTATGGTTGGGAGTTTCTCTATGGTTGGAACGTTTATCCGTACATAAGTACAAAGTATGTGTAGGGGCTTTGTTAATAAACAATTGTTCGAGGAATTGTCTTTATAAACCGTGTGGATGGAATTTAGATTCCCGTTAGGAATTGTTAAATTTTGGTCGACAGTGAGTCGGTTGACTTTGGGTTGTAAAGGATATAGATTTCGGGGACGAAATCGTTTTAAGGTTGGGAGAATTGTAACACCCGGAAAATCCTTGTAAGTAATAATAGTCCTAATATTTCTTTATATTTTGACTTCTTAGATTATAATTGATTTCCTAAGTAATTTCGGTGATTGTCACTTGTTATTTGATAACTTCCGATAGAAATCAGTAAGATTATTCCTTAAGAAAATAAATGAAAAAAAATAGATGATAAAGTTAAATATTAGATTTTATGGATTAGTTGGATGGGTAATTTGAATACGAGTCCAACGGTTCTTTCCGGGGTAAAAACGGGGTTCTAACGAGGAAGTTACGGCTAAATTAGTAAAAGTTTAGATGTTTGGCAAACAGAAGATGGCGCCGATGGGTTGGCGCCGATGCATCGGCGCGGGTGATCGGCGCCGAGCACCTGACGTGCCAAAAGGGGGTTAAACCCACCTCTTTACCCTTAGTCATCTATCTTTTCATACTAGAACTCTCAAAACCGAAATTTCTTCTGCTCCATACTTCTCAAGCGATATTCCATTAAGGTTAAGGTAAATCCATATCTATTAATCTTAATCTAATTCAAGAAATTAGTATATGAATCTTACCCATGTAAACTTGAATTAGGGCATTTCATCTTCACTCTTCTTCTTGGAGCAATTAGGTTCAAGTATTCAAGTTGGGTGTTAGCAATTGAAGAACTAAAGGTGAGTAACCTGTACCTAAATGATTTCATTATACTTATCTAACATTTCTTATCTTGAAATTGTGTTGTTAATGTAAAATCTTGAGTTATATGCTCTCAATGGTTAAGAGGGAAACAAGAGGAGTTCAAGTAAGTTAATATGGATTAATTGTGGTTATTATTTAGTATGCCATGATAAATGTTGATGTTAAGAGTTTGGTTTGATTATATATCAATGGTATGTGAAATTGAGATGATGGCTTAATAGATGTCTTAATGATGAACTGATGGCTTAATGGTCCTAATGGACTTATTCTTGAATTGTAAACATGGTGGTTTATTACTGAATTCTTATAGAATGTGAATTAATACATGTGGATGTATGTGAACTACATGGAAGTAGTATGGATTATGATAAATGGTTGGACCATTGCTAAAGTGCTTAATATGCTTTGAATCTTATTTGGAGTAACATATTTGGTATTCACTTAATTGGAGGAGCACCTAGTAGGCATTGGAAGATATAATCATACATACCGTGGGGTAAGTGTATTTCGTTCATACCTTCGGATACCGTGGGGTTTTCCGTTGTGTTATGCCTTGTGACAATGCCGTGGGGTATCGATCAAGGTATATCTTCGATTATGATGTAACCGGGTAGCGATATGGACCTTCTCCATGGAATCCAATTTGTGAATGTATCGAATTGTTCTTCCTACATGTTATGATTATAATCTATGTATTATGTGTAAACCTCACTTAGGCTTTAAAAGCCTAACACTTGCTATGTGTTACAGATATTAGTGGTCCCGGATACAAGAAGTTTAGACTGGGGTTGTGAGCATGAGATCATTGTTGGAGAGTTAAAGATTTGAAGATTATGATAGAACTTTCCGACACCTTTTGTTATCTGATAAGCTAGTGGTCCATTACTAGTCGTAATTAACTAAATCTTCGTATTAATGGTTATGTAATGATTTATGTATACTTTTACTTTAGTAATGAGTACCACTCTTCCGTTTTATGGAAGTTTTTGTTAACCCCTGTTTTTGGGGTGTTACAGCTGAGATATATGCTCCATTTTGCTAAGTGACCTGTCAACTCAGGTTTTCTTAAGACAGACTTAAGAGGGAAGTTAGTTACGACAGTAATGGGATGCGACTAAAAATAGTGTCGCAGTTTTTTAGCAGCTGTGACTAGCGACAAAAGCAATTTTTCCATAGAGGAATACCTGGTTTCCGCGTCCAAAAGGGATTTACTTACATAGTAAATCGGCAATTGCTGCTTTTCATCTTCTCGTGTCAAGACTGCACTTACGGCGTTAGGACTGACGGCCAAATATAGCTGTAGTATTTCAAGATCGTGAGGTTTTGACAACAAAGGAGGTGACGCCATGTAATCTTTGAGTTCTTGCAATGCTTGCTCATGATCGTCGGTCCATGTAACGTCCCAAAAATTACAATAAATTTTTAACTTTTAAATTAATAATTCAATTGAATAAAACACCATTAAATGTCCAAGTAACCGTTTCATTTGTAATCTCAAATAATAAACAACCCCATTAAATTTAAACAACTGAAATAAAGTATTCTTAAAATATAAAATCTTAAAAATATGAAAAGCCCTTCGCACGCGCCAGTGTGTACCGTCACGCCTTAGAGCCACTAGTACCTGAAACCACGGTTTATAGGGAAAGGGTAAGCACGAAGCTTAGTGAATTCAACACCACGCACAACAATAATCATATAACACTACCCTTAAAACAGGTAGATACACATAACCAAGCACGCAAGTTTAAGAACGCATCCTAAACAAACATACTCACACAAGACAACCTACAATAGGTATCCATCGGTCTCCCCGATATCACACGATAACCGTGCACGTATCCCTCGGTCTCCCCGAGTTCCTACGTCACTCGTGTACATACTCCTCGGTCTCCCCGAGTCCTCGGTCTCCCTGAGTTTTACACGACACCCAAGGTCCATACTAGACACGACACAATCTAGTACCACACAACATGTAAGATTACTAGCACACACGAGCTACAGTAATGTACATATAACTATAATCCTACGTAGTGAGTGAACTCACCTCAAAAGCAGTGAACGGCCACGAGAGCTTGCCAACTCCAATCTCACTTCTCTTCACCTAAAGGAGTGCTACAAAGTGTCAACACGAAGCCTCAACCCTCAAAAATAATCATAAGACTAAAAGAGTGACATTTCAGCTTTTCGGTCTAAACTGCAGGTCTGTTCGGGACCTGTTTAGCCCCCTCTAGACCCACTAATCCAGAAATTAAATTCCCCAAACAGAAGGGTCTGGGTCTTAGCTTTCCAGGGACATATTATATGCGTTCACACGAGGTTCCTATGATTTTATACGAATTTTCTAAAACCGAAACTCAAAGCTGAAAGTTTCGGACCTGCTGCAAAAAAGACCATTTTGCACCTAGCTAGAGGCTTAACCAGGTTTTTGCTAAAACACGAAAAGTATTCCCGACACAAAATGTGAACTGTGGGCACCGATTTCACCTCAAACCGAGTTACGATGGAAAAGTTATGAACGAAACAAAACAGTGACAGATTTAGCCATTTTACATAAAATGATAACATCGAAATATGGTTTACGAATAAGGTTTGGGTTTACGAGCTAGGGATTAGGGTTATTAAGGGCTGGACTAAACCACTCACCACCCACTGCCGCCTTCGGCAGTGGTGGTCGGCGGCGGCGGCGGCCACCTCCGGCGGTGGTGGTGATTCGATACCTACAAAAATCGATGAGACAACGGGACGTTCTAACCGTCCTATCTCGACCACAAATTCCACGCATAACCAACAACTTCCGGCTACGTACAAAACCACCACCCACCGTGGTGAACGTTGGTGGCAACACCGCCGGCAGCCAAGGCTGCAGCGGCAGCGGTGGTGATCTGCGGTTGACAACGACAAGAAAGAAAAACGAAAGGAAGAGACCTTACCTCGCGACGACACAGCCGCGACACACGACTTCGGCTCCCTTTCTCCCTCGCTCTCTCTCTCTCTCTCTCTCTCTCTCTCCGGCAGAAACCAGCAGCGGCGCTGGTGGTGGTGGGCGGTTTCACGGCAGCAACAAAAAGGGAAAAGGAAAGAAGGTGTGGTTCGGTTGAGGTCTCACGGCGCAGCAAGGAGAAAAGAAAGAAGAAGAAAAAGATTAATAGGGTTTTGTTCTTTTCCTTCTTTGTGGCGATGTGAAGAGAAAACGAGAGAAGGATGGGTCGGTTCCATTATGGGCCGACCCCCATGCAACCACAATCCCAAACTGACACCTTTGGTCCCTGACTTTTCAACTCTTTGCTAAATGCTTAAAAATTTAAACTATATTACACACTTGGTCTTTCCGTCAAACCCCGTTAATGCCAAACCGATACGAGAAGGATAACTAATAATAATAGAACATAACAATTAAATAACTAAATAATTAAAGTAAAACCATACCGGAACACGGGCCTTACAACTCTCCCCCGCTTGAATTAGACTTTGTCCCCGAAGTCTACGTCCACGAATAGTTCCGGATAGTTCTTCCGCATCTCAGACTCGGGTTTCCAAGTCCACTCGGAACCCTTTCGGTGCTTCCACTGGACCTTAACCAAACCAATTACCTTGTTACGCGAGGTCCTCGTCCTCCTGTCAAGAATGGCAACCGGCTTTTCCACGTAGTAAAGCCTTTCATCAATCTGAATGTCCTCAAGAGGAATCACTGCAGACTCATCCACTACACACTTCCGCAATTGAGAAACGTGGAAGGTGTTGTGGATCAAGCTCAGCTCGTCCGGTAACTCTAAGTGATAAGCCACCTTGCCCACTCGAGCAATGACCTTGTAAGGTCCAATGTAACGGGGCCCTAACTTTCCCCGCTTGCGAAACCGGATCACCCCTTTCCAGGGTGACACCTTCAGAAGAACATAATCCCCGACCTGAAATTCCAAATCCGATCGTCTCTTGTCGGCATAGCTCTTCTGCCGGCTTTGTGTAGTAATCGATCCCGGACCATCTGAATCATCTCAGTCGTCTTCAACACAACATCGGTGCTCCCCAATACTCGATGACCAACCTCGCCCCATCAAATGGGCGTCCTGCACTTCCTACCATATAACACCTCGTACGGTGGTCTGCCGATACCGGAATGATAGCTGTTGTTGTAGGAGAACTCAGCTAAAGGAAGATACTGGTCCCAACTACCCCCAAAATCAATAACACATGCCCGAAGCATATCCTCGAGTGTCTGAATAGTACGCTCACTCTGCCCGTCGGTCTGAGGATGAAAAGCCGTACTAAAATGCAATCGCGTACCCATCTCACCCTGAAACTTCTCCTAAAACCGGGAGATAAAACGAGTATCCCGATCAGAGACAATTGAAACTGGCACCCCGTGCCTGGTCACAATCTCTCTGATGAAAATCTCCGCGAGCTTCTCCGCCGAGGAGCTTTCTCTGATGGCCAAAAAGTGAGCGCTCTTAGTCAGACGATCGACAATCACCCAGATAGCATCATTCCCGCGTGGAGTCCTGGGGAGTTTAGTGATGAAATCCATCGTGATCTGTTCCCACTTCCATACCGGAATCTCTAAAGGTTGCAGTTTCCCATGCGGTCGTTGGTTCTCCGCCTTGACTTTTCGACAAGTCATGCATACCTCTACACATTTGGCGACATCCCGCTTCATGCCGAGCCACCAGTAATCCTCCCGCAGGTCTCGGTACATCTTTGTAGCCCCGGGATGAATCGAAAACTTGGACTTGTGCCCCTCATCCAACAATACCTGTCGGTTCCCGCCAGTGAAGGGAACCCAAATTCTACCGTACCGAGTCAATAAACCTCGACTATCACGGACAAAATTCGGAATTTCCCCTGAAATCCTCTCGCGTTTGGCATTCTCATCTAGAACTGCCACTTCCTGAGCCCTACTTATCGACTCGAGAAGAGGTGCAATCACTGTTAAACATTGACACAAACCCCGCAGTGGTTCACCAACCGGATGTCGACTAAGTGCGTCCGCAACCACGTTTGCTTTACCCGGATGGTAAAGTATCTCACAATCATAGTCTTTGACCACATCGAGCCACCTTCTCTGACGCATATTGAGATTATGCTGATCCATCAGATATTTGAGGCTCTTATGGTCAGTGTAAATCGTACACTTGACACCATACAAGTAATGCCTCCAAATCTTGAGAGCAAACACCACTGCTCCCAACTCTAGGTCATGAGTCGGGTAATTTGCCTCATGAGGCTTCAACTGCCTCGAAGCGTAGGCTATAACCTTACTGCGCTGCATAAGAACGACACCCAAACCCTGGTGAGAGGCGTCACAATACACCACCAGATCCTCCATGCCCTCGGGCAAGGTCAATACCGGAGCCTCGCATAAACGTCTGCGTAGTTCCTCAAAAGCCCTCTGTTGCTCCTCACCCCAGCTGAAAGCCGCAGATTTCTTTGTCAATCGGGTCATAGGCAACGCGATCTTGGAGAAATCCTGAATAAATCTTCGGTAATACCCCGCTAACCCAAGGAAACTTCGCACTTCAGTGGGGGTTTTCGGCACTTCCCACTGCATTACAGTTGCAATCTTGGCCGGATCGACCATAATACCATTCTGGTTTACGACATGTCCGAGGAATTGGACTTCTCGTAACCAGAATTCGCATTTGGAGAACTTAGCATAAAGCTTCTCCCGTCTCAAAACCTCCAAAACTTCTCGTAAATGCATCTCGTGCTCTTCCTTTGTCTTTGAATATACGAGAATATCGTCGATGAACATAATCACTGACCGATCCAACATCAGGCTACATACCCTGTTCATGAGGTCCATGAACGTTGATGGTGCATTGGTGAGCCCGAAATGCATCACCACAAACTCGTAATGACCATAACGGGTACGAAAGGCCGTCTTCTCCGTATCCTCACTCCTTACCCGCATCTGATGATACCCCGATCTCAAGTCAATCTTAGAGAACCACGAGGCTCCCTGAAGCTGGTCGAACAAATCGTCAATCCTTGGCAGAGGATAACGATTTTTCACCGTAAGCTTATTTAGCTCGCGGTAGTCTATACACATCCGTTGAGACCCGTCCTTCTTCTTCACGAATAAAATCGGGGCTCCCCACGGTGAACAGCTCGGCTTAATGAACTCCTTTTCGAGAAGTTCCTGCAACTGAGCGTACAACTCCTTCATTTCCGGTGGAGCCAGGTGGTAAGGTGCCTTGGCCACCGGAGCAGCACCCGGAACCAAGTCAATGCGGAACTCTACCTGTCGTTCGGGAGGTATCCCAGGTAGATCGTCGGGAAATACATCAGTAAACTCCCGCACAACTGGCACCTCTTCCGCAGTCTCCTTCTCTTCGTCGACGCGCGTATCTATCACATACGCCAAATATCCCTGCCCACTGCACTGTAGGTATCTCCGAGCCCTCGCGGCTGAACATATCGCTGAGGTCCGTCTAGGCGAGTCGCCCTGCACCAGCAGTTCTCCCCCGCTTGGGGTTCGAACACGTACTTGTTTGTGACGACAAACAATCTCCGCATCCAAGGCATCCATCCAATCCATGCCCACAATTACGCACAGCTCACGCATAGCAATCGGTATCAAATCAATGGGAAACCTCACACCCGAGATTTCCAAGGTACAACCCCGATACACATCTGTAACCGTTAAGGTCCTATCATCAGCAACCTCAACCACCAGAGGACAACCTAATCGTCCTACAACTCGACACAAACTCTCACAAAAAGTGAGAGACACGAACGAATGAGTAGCCCCACTATCAAACATCACTACCGCAGGCACCGAGTTAACTAGGAACGTACCTAACATACAGATAAAACAACATAAAAATACGTACAACAGTTAAACAAATTAAGAGGGGTAAGTGATGAATTGTACCTGTCACCACCTTAGGCGTAGCCTGTGCCTCGTCCACCCTCAGCTGGTGAACTCTACCTCGGGCCGCCTTAGTCCCCGGCTGACCCACACGACCATCAGTGATACGCAATGGGGCATTCGCAGGAGCCCTCTGTGCCCCATTCCCATTAGCTACCCTCGGGTTCGGACAATTGGCCTTCACATGGCCCATCTGCTTGCAGTTAAAGCAGACCATCAATGGTACCCTACAATCACGACTGAAGTGGCCTGCCTGCCCGCACTTGAAGCATTTGTCATCCCTCTTCCCGCCATTATCTCTGGGCTTAAACCCACCGCTCCTTTGACTCGAGCGCGAGTCCACGAACTTTGACTTCTTCGATACGGCCGATACTGGCGTCACAGCCTGCGCCGCCTTCCTCTTCTTGGCTTGCGTCTCTAACTCGAGTTCCCATCTCCGGGCAGCCTCCATCATTGCAGTAAGTGAAGCATACTGCGCAGTACTCACAAACTCTCTAATCTCGGTACGTAGCATATCCTTGTACCGTGACATCTTCATATCCTCCGAAGCAGCATACTGAGGACAGAATAGCGCCATCTCGGTGAACTTCCGATTCATTTCTTACACTGTCTCTGTAGTCTGGGTGAGCTCCAAAAACTCCTTGGCAATCCGCTCCATCTCTACTGGAGGTACGTACTCCGCACGGAAACGTGCGACGAACTCCTCCCAGGTCAAGGTGGTACGCTCGGCAAGCGTCAACGCAGTAGCACACCAATCCTTTGCTCCATCCCGTAGCAGGTTCACCGCAAAAAACGAACCTTCAAATTTTCCGGGCAGCCACTGGTCAGAAACGAGCATTCCATGTCCGATATCCAACGCATACTGATAATCGGGTTCGGGTCTCCCTTGAACTCAGGTGGAGAACAAGCAGAGAGATCCCGATACTGAAACTCTCGAGCTCGGGGTTGTCTACCCGCCGGGGGTGGAATCGCCGCGATGCGCTCCTCCATCAGAACCACTACCTCGTTGCGGATGGCAGTGATAATCTCGGGGATCGCCTCCCCAATCGCATGTGCCACCTCGGCAGCAATCATCTCCTGGATCTGCTCCGCAGTGATCCCAGCACCAGTCTCTGGCTCAGCAGTGTTGTTTCTTCTGGTGATGGCCATTCTGGGTAGAAATTACAACGAGTTATTAGCACATAATAACTCATACTAACAACGCTCACGCTCAACTCCCCAGATTCCTCGTGACTTTCCCCGACTCGAGCATTGATCCTGTGCTTCCGATAGTAGGAGCTCTACTACTACTACCTTCCACACCTATCATTACTCGTTCCGAGTCCCATCCCGAAGTGTCCAAGTAGTTTCTCGCCGATAACTACACCCATATGCCCGTACCAGCATATGTACACACTCTTCCTAGCTCCCTAGGAATTTCACCCCAAATCACTACCCTTACTACGACGAGATTCCTACTAGCCATGACGAGTCGCCTCGCGAATACCCAGTCACATGCAGCGTGAAGTCAAATAGACATTCGAATACAAGATTCTATCCTAGAACGGTTGGATTCAAACAAGAGCTGCGCAATAGAACTAAATCAGATATTCTAAGGCTATGTGATTCTTACTGCATACAACCTATAGGGCATTCACTTAACAACTTACCATGATTAGCATAAATTCCTACTAGCAAGCAACAAACATGCAGTACAGTGTAAATAGCACAGGCAATCTAGCATACATACTCCTATGTTCTAGAAAGCAATAAATACACTAAGTACTGTACCTTTTCCCTTGGCTTCGGCTGACTGTACACACTGCGCCCTCGCTCATCGTTTCCCAAACGTTCTTTCCCTTCCTTTTATTTTCCAAAAATCTTTAAGAGAAATTTTCATAGCCGCGAACTTGAGTCCAAACACACCGAGATGTGTTCGGTTCACTCAACCTGTGCTCTGATACCAAGTTGTAACGTCCCAAAAATTACAATATATTTTTAACTTTTAAATTAATAATTCAATTGAATAAAACACCATTAAATGTCCAAGTAACCGTTTCATTTGTAATCTCAAATAATAAACAACCCCATTAAATTTAAACAGCGGAAATAAAGTATTCTTAAAATATAAAATCTTAAAAATATGAAAAGCCCTTCGCACGCGCCAGTGTGTATCATCACGCCTTAGAGCCACTAGTACCTGAAACCACGGTTTATAGGGAAAGGGTAAGCACGAATCTTAGTGAATTTAACACCACGCACAACAATAATCATATAACACTACCCTTAAAACAGGTAGATACACATAACCAAGCACGCAAGTTTAAGAACGCATCCTAAACAAACATACTCACACAAGACAACCTACAATAGGTATCCATCGGTCTCCCCGATATCACACGATAACCGTGCACGTATCCCTCGGTCTCCCCGAGTTCCTACGTCACTCGTGTACATACTCCTCGGTCTCCCCGAGTCCTCGGTCTCCCCGAGTTTTACACGACACCCAAGGTCCATACTAGACACGGCACAATCTAGTACCACACAACATGTAAGATTACTAGCACACACGAGCTACAGTAATGTACATATAACTATAATCCTACGTAGTGAGTGAACTCACCTCAAAAGCAGTGCAGAAAATCCCCGAACAGCCACGAGAGCTTGCCAACTCCAATCTCACTTCTCTTCACCTAAAGGAGTGCTACAAAGTGTCAACACGAAGCCCCAACCCTAAAAAATAATCATAAGACTAAAAGAGTGACATTTCAGCTTTTCGGTCTAAACTACAGGTCTGTTCGGGACCTGTTTAGCCCCCTCTAGACCCACTAATCCAGAAATTAAATTCCCCAAACAGAAGGGTCTGGGTCTTAGCTTTCCAGGGACATATTATATGCGTTCACACGAGGTTCCTATGATTTTATACGAATTTTCTAAAACTGAAACTCAAAGCTGAAAGTTTCGGACCTGCTGCAAAAACGACCATTTTTCACCTAGCTAGAGGCTTAACCAGGTTTTTGCTAAAACACGAAAAGTATTCCCAACACAAAATGTGAACTGTGGGCACCGATTTCACCTTAAACCGAGTTACGATGGAAAAGTTATGAACGAAACAAAACAGTGACAGATTTAGCCATTTTACATAAAATGATAACATCGAAATATGGTTTACGAATAAGGTTTGGGTTTACGAGCTAGGGATTAGGGTTATTAAGGGCTGGACTAAACCACTCACCACCCACTGCCGCCTTCGGCAGTGGTGGTCGGCGGCGGCGGCAGCCACCTCCGGCGGTGGTGGTGATTGGATACCTACAAAAATCGATGAGACAACGGGACGTTCTAACCGTCCTATCTCGACCACACATTCCACGCATAACCAACAACTTCCGGCTACACACAAAACAACCACCCACCATGGTGCACGTTGGTGGCAACACCGCCGGCAGCCAAGGCTGCAGCGGCAGCGGTGGTGATCTGCGGTTGACAACGGCAAGAAAGAAAAACGAAAGGAAGAGACCTTACCTCGCGACGACACAGCCGCGACACACGACTCCGGCTCCCTTTCTCCCTCGCTCGCTCTCTCTCTCTCTCTCTCTCTCTCTCTCTCTCTCCGGCAGAAACCAGCAGCGGCGCTGGTGGTGGTGGGCGGTTTCACGGCAGCAGCAAAAAGGGAAAAGGAAAGAAGGTGTGGTTCGGTTGAGGTCTCACGGCGCAGCAAGGAGAAAAGAAAGAAGAAGAAAAAGATTAATAGGGTTTTGCTCTTTTCCTTCTTTGTGGCGATGTGAAGAGAAAACGAGAGAAGGATGGGTCGGTTCCATTATGGGCCGACCCCATGCAACCACAATCCCAAACTGACACCTTTGGTCCCTGACTTTTCAACCCTTTGCTAAATGCTTAAAAATGTAAACTATATTACACACTTGGTCTTTCCGTCAAACCCCGTTAATGCCAAACCGATACGAGAAGGATAACTAATAATAATAGAACATAACAATTAAATAACTAAATAATTAAAGTAAAACCATACCGGAACACGGGCTTTACAGTCCAGTCGAAACCTCTGTTCTTCCTGAGGACATTATAAAATAGGTGACATTTATTTGAGGATCGGGAGATGAACCTGTTTAGAGCCGCTACCTGACCAGTGAGCCTTTGGACTTCTTTGAAATTTCGGGGAGATTTGATCTCGACAATGGCCTTGATCTGGTCGGGATTAGCTTCGATGCCACGACGAGTGACCATATAACCCAGGAATTTTCCAGCACTGACGCCGAAGGAACATTTCGTCGGGTTGAGCTTCATGCTGTACTTTCTAAGGATATCGAACGATTGCCTCAGATGCTCGACATGGTCGATCGCTTGCTTTGACTTGACCAGCATGTCGTCGATATATACCTCCATCGTGTCGCCGAGATGGTCTTTGAACATTTTATTTACTAGACGTTGGTAGGTAGATCCTGCATTTTTTAGTCCGAAAGGCATAACTTTATAACAGTAAATACCTCGATCCGTCATGAAAGCGGTCTTCTCCTGATCTTCGACGTGCATTAAGATCTGATTATACCCGGAATAGGCATCCATGAATGTCAATAGTTCATGCCCTGCGGTTGCGTCGACCATGGCGTCGATATGTGGCAATGGGAAAGGATCTTTTGGACAGGCTTTATTGAGATCCGTGAAGTCGATACATACCCTCTATTTTCCATTTTTCTTTGCTACGACCACGACGTTGGCGAGCCAGTCGGGATACTTTACCTCTCGAATCTTTCCTGTTTTAAGGAGGTTATCAATTTCGTCAGTTATTACCTTATTCCTCTCAGGAGCAAATTTGCGTCGCTTTTGTTTGATGGGTTTAAACGACGGATCGACGTTAAGCTTATGGGAAATAACGGTGGGGTCGATCCCGACCATGTCTTCGTGCGACTAGGCAAAGCAGTCAGCATGCTCCTGCAAAAAAGGTATGAGTCTTTCTCTAATGCTGGGGTCGAGGGACGATCCCACAAGGATTTTTTGGCCGGGCTTGCTTTGATCCAGAATGATTTCTTCCAGGTGATAATCATCGACTACCGCTGGGGGATTCTGCACATCTTCGAGCCCTTCATGCACCGGAATAGCGACTTGTTTAAGGTTTCCATTATCCGTCATTTTTCCTGAAATAGAGAGCAAGGGAAACTCCAAGAAACTGTTAGTACGACGCACGTTTGTCGAAGATTTTCTCTAGATGGGGTCCCATGGTGGGTGCCAAACTGTTAATGCCAAAAATCGCACCAAAGGGACAACTTAAGGTCGATGTGGACTTTAACAACTAAAGAAAGGAATCTCTCGACAAAAGCGTGCGACAAAGATAAAAATGTAAATGAGACAAATGATTTGATGACGCAGGAAAAACCTCAACGAGGAAAAAACCTGCGGACGACAGTGGATGTCGTCGCTGCACTATGGTCGCCAATCAGGGGCGATGTCCTTGGTGTTACTGGTGTCGATCGTACAGAGATTACAATACAAATGAAGGAAAGACTTCGAAATGTAAAGTACAAGTGTATGGAATGTAAAACAAGTGTATGTCGTGTGTGAAAACAATGTGTAAAACTTTTGGTCGAGAGCGAAAGTCGTGCGTCGAGTGCAGTTCTTCGAGTGAGAGCCTTTCGCTTGTAGTGTTCTTCTGAGCTCGGATGTTTAGCTTCTGTGTTTGATGTTCTCTGATACTTTGGTGTTGATCAGGTGTCTTGAACTGATGATTGAGCTGGGATTTTATAGTCTTCGGATGACTTTAATTGAATCATTAAGATCTTTGATGATTGTTGTAACGGTCGTCGTCTTCAATGTGAGTTTAGATGCTCATAACTGATTTCGTCGGTTATAGCCGTTGTCCATTAATAACTTTGACGACTGCATTAAACACTTGAACAAACATAACAGTTGTTAACGCGTTAGTCGGTCGGGGTCGCATGGTTTTATTCGACGGTCGTGCGGAACGGGCGACGTCGAGGTCGAGTGTCGTGAGGAACTCTCGACTTACCTTTTAGGAGGGATGGCGGAGGTTCTTTGGGTCTTCGTCGGGACCTTATCTTAATACAAGGTATAGCTCATAACATACGTCTTACCTTCTCTGGTCGCGGTCGAGACCTGTGAAATTTTGCCCAAACATTCATCTTTTATATATTCTCAGGAGAATCGTAGATGAAGGTGCCGACGATCTCGGCTAAAAGAGCAGCTCAACTCAAGTTCTCCTGTGAGGGCAAAGAGAGAAGACCGCAGGCTTTGACAACTGAGTCGGGGGTTTTACCGAAGACGCGGATGACGATCCTGAGGGAACCGTTTTTGAAGGTTGATGGCTCATCGCGAGTCAATACGCCTGAGAAGGCGAAGGCAACGAGCGCAATTGATGTGATATCGGTGGATCTTGTGCGACTAGCGACGATGTTCCCCTTATCCACGTCGACCCTTTCGTCAGCCGACAAGGGCAAGGGTGTTAAGACGGGAGAGGGTGAGAAGGAAGTCACGATGGTCAACTTTACGTTGCCGTTGGACCCCTTAGTTGACAGTGTCCTTGTCGGGATGAAATTGTTCCCATATCTGGGAAAATATCATCTCCTATCTTTTGAAGAGCGTTTTCGAGGGATCTCCGTCGAGGAGACGAGATCGCTTGTAGCCGGACTGGCGTTCTTAGTAACTTTCTGTTTTAAAACTTACGTTTCGACGTTTTTCATCGAGCGTTTGTTAATATATTTCTTTGTATTTTACAGATGTTCCATACTTCTTTTGTGAAGATAGAGAAGATGTTGGACTGGTGGTCGACCGTCGAGGGCTACGAAAAATATCGTATTCCTTCCTCCAACCTTAACATTAATCTTAAGAGCCGCATTCTCAAAATACTGCGGACTCGCCTCCGCAACATGTCGCGGCGCATGATGTTGGGAGATAATTCCCATACTCGTTTGATCCTTGCATAAGTTCTTCATCGCGCTTCACGGTTGATGAGGATTCCAAGGTCGAGACTTCGGGCAAAGATGTGATCGACATTCATCTTCATATTTGGGATAGATTTATGATTTATGGACTCTGTTTTTTGTGCTCGACTATTGGCGATCGAGTTATGTAACATTTGTTTTGATGAATGGAATCTTTATCTCGCATACCTCCCTGTTTTACATGCCTTATAAGTAATCATAAGTGTTTAATTGCGAATTTCAATCGTAGAAGAAAACATGCGACTTAGGCATTCACTGTAATACAATGATCAAAACATGTATCATACATTTGAATTATAGTATCAATCACATGCGACTGACGTGTTCATCCAGAACTTAGATCGAATGAATATTAAACTCTACGATCGTATAACCAGATTGTACGACGCTCGTGAATCGTGCGTCCCTGCGACAGAGCGAGTCATAGACTTGAACATTTGTATCATGCGACGAGATTTAAAGTCGTATAGAAGACTTAATAACTGATATCATGCGATCCTGTGTTAAAACGATGTCAGAGGTTGGTCGTTGGCTAAGCAACGACCCTCCGATGCTTAAGTTAGTAATCGTCTCTATGAGAAAATCGTATGAAAAAGACTCAGAAAAAATACCTTTTCAAATGTGTAGCGTTCCAGCTGTGTGGGACGTCTTGGTTGTCGAGGGTTTGGAGCCGATAGGAACCTTTACCAACGACTTCTGAGATACGATAAGGACCTTCCCACTTGGTGGAAAGTTTACCTACATTGGGCTCTTGAGTGTTTTGGAATACTCGATGGAGGACGTAGTCGCCTATTTGAAAGACTTTAATTTTGACATTTTTGTTGAAGTGTCGCTCGACCACTTGTTTTTGTGATGCCATTTTGATCAACGCTGACTCTCTGAGCTCTTCGAGGGCGTCGAGATCGTAACTTAGATCGACTAGATTGTGGTCGACGGAAGTATGTCTTGATGTCGAGAGTCGAACTTCGACTGGTAGAACTGCTTCACAACCATAAACCAAAGAGAAGGAAGTTTGTCCTGTGGACGTACGAGGCGTCATACGATTTGCCCACAGGATTGAAGGAAGTTCTTCGACCCACTTTCCCTTGGCGGTTTGTAGTCTCTTTTTGATAGAAGCAACGATTATCTTATTGCTTGATTCGGCAAGTCCATTTGCCTGGGGATACCTGGGTGTCGACGTCGTCAGCTTGATACTACGGTCTTCACAGAACTGTCGAGTCCTGTCGCTTATGAACTGAGATCCATTGTCGCAGACAATTTCGGATGGAATCCCAAACCTGCATATTGTTAATGCCAAAAATCGCACCAAAGGGACAACTTAAGGTCGATGTGGACTTAAACAACTAAAGAAAGAATCTTCCGACGAGACGTGCGACGATAATAAAATAAAGAAACAAGGGATTTGATGACGTAGGAAAAACCTCAATCGAGAAAAAAACCTGCGGACGACAGGGGGTGTCGTCGCTGCACTATGGTCGCCAATCAGGGGCGATGTCCTTGGATACTGGTGTCGATCGTACATTGATTACAATACAAATGAAGAAAATGCTTCGAAATGTAAAGTACAAGTGTTTGAACGTAAAAACAGGTGTTTGTCGTGTACGAAACGAAGTATGAACTGCTGGTCGAGAGCTGTTGTCGTGCGTCGAGAGCGATACTTAGAATAATGGTTCTTCACTTCAGGTGTTCTTGAATATTGCTTCGGTTGTTAATCGCCGGATATTTTATGTCTTGAAATGTTGATTGAGCTTGATATTTATAGTCTTCGCATCCTTAGCTTCATCCATGAATGCTCCTTTAATGGCCTTAACGGTTGGAAACGGTCGCCGAAGTAATGATCTTCGTCCGTTACGGTCGCCGGCTGTTTAATGATTGCGTCGGTTATAGTCGTTGCTCCTTAATGACTTTTACTCCTGCATTAAACACTTAATAAACGGTCATGGTTAACGTTAGCTTTGGTCGAAGTCGCACGTCCTTATATAATAGTCGTGCGGATCGGGCGACACTATGGTTGAGCGTCGTAAGGAACTCTCGACTTACCTTTTATGAGGGACGACGATGGTGTCCTGGGTCTTTGTCGAGACCTTATCTTAATACAAGATATAGTCCTTAAACATATGTCTTACCTGTTCTGGTCGCGGTCGAGCGACGTGATTTTTTGCCCAAACACATATAATGTTAGTCTGGATAAAAGACACGACTTCCTTATCCCGAACTTGGGAAAAGGCTGCTGCTTCTACCCATTTAGAGAAATAATCTGTAAGTACGAGGAGGAATACCTTTTGCTCAAGGGCGGGTGGTAACTTACCGACAATGTCCATACCCCATCTCAAGAAGGGCCACGAGATCAGTGTCGAGTGTAAGGGTTCAGATGGTTTATGGGACGTACCTGAATGTCGTTGGCAAGGATCACAGTTCTGCACGTACCTGAAAGCATCTTGTCGTAGCGTTGGCCAAAAGTAACCTTGTCGAGAGATACGATTAGCCAGACTACGACCTCCTGAGTGATTACCGCACTCACCTTCGTGCATTTCTTGGAGGATTTTCTGGATTTGATTCTTATTGACGACACATCTTAGGTTTAAGCCTGTTGATGATCGTCGATATGGTCTATTTTCGATCATGACGTACCTGGATGCCTTGAATCTGACCTTTCGAGCTTCCATCCTGTCTTCTGGGAGTTGGTCGTGTAAGAGAAAGTTTCGAATGTCACACGACCAGTCATCTACTTGCTCCTCGATCTGGACGACATCATTATTTTCGGTGGACGACGTCGCTAAGTGGATCAGAGGAATATTGTCGAATATTGGTTCGACTAAAGCGGATCCAAGGTTTGCTAAAGCATCGGCTAGAGTATTCTGATCCCTCGGAATTTGTTCAATAGAAAATGAGTTGAACTTTTCTGATTTTTCTTTTGCTATCTTTAGATACGACGCCATTTTTAAGTCTTTGGCTGCGAATTCTCCATTCATCTGGTTTACTACCAGAAGAGAATCTCTTTTGACATGTAGCGAGGTTGCCCCCGAGTCGTGGGCCATATCCATTCCTACGATCAGGGCTTCATACTCGGCTTCGTTGTTGGTGGCTCTGAAGTCACATCGAACTGAATATACCATCTTGCCCCCCCTGTGGCGACTTCAAGACGACGCCAAGTCCTGATCCTCTGATGTTGGAAGACCCATCGACGTGTAAGGTCCAAGGTACGTCGTCGTGAGTCGCCACAGTAGACACTTCGAACTCTGCTTCTTTCCCAACTCAGGACTAAAGTCGGCGATAAAATCAGCTAGTGCCTGCGATTTGATCGCTGTTCTAGGTTTGAAGTCGACGTCGTAGCTGCTGAGATATACACTCCATTTCGCTAATCGACCTGTCAACTCAGGTTTTCTCAAGACAGACTTGATAGGATAGTTAGTAACGACAGTAATCGGGTGTGATTCGAAATAATGTCGCAATTTCTTTGCGGCTGTAACAAGCGACAAGAGTAATTTTTCCATCGAGGAGTACCTGGTTTCGGCGTCCAAAAGGGATTTACTTACATAGTAGATCGGTAGTTGCAGCTTTTCATCTTCTTGTGTCAGGACGACACTTACTGCATTAGGACTGACGGCCAAATACAGCTGCAGGACCTCATGATCGTGAGGCTTTGACAGCAAAGGTGGTGACGTCATGTATTCCTTTAATTTTTGCAGTACTTGCTCATGATCGTCGGTCCAGTTGAAACCTTTATTTTTCCTGAGGACGTTGTAAAACAAATGACATCTATCCGAGGATCGAGAGATAAACCTGTTCAAAGCCGCCACCCGACCAGTGAGTCTTTGGACTTCTTTGAAATTTCTCGGAGATTTGATCTCGACAATAGCTTTGATCTGGTCGGGATTGGCCTCGATTCCTCGACGAGTGACCATATAGCCTAGGAGTTTCCCATCACTAACACCGAAGGAACACTTCGTCGGGTTGAGATTCATGCTATACTTGCGAAGGACGTCGAAGGACTGCCTCAAGTGCTCGACGTGGTCGACTGCTTGCTTCGAATTGACGAGCATGTCGTCGATATAGACCTCCATTGTGTCGCCAAGGTCGTCTTTAAACATCTTATTCACCAGACGCTGGTAAGTAGAACCTGTATTTTTTAGTCTAAAAGGCATTACCTTATAACAGTATATACCTCGGTCTGTCATGAATGCAGTTTTCTCTTGATCCTCGTCGTACATTAGGATCTGATTGTATCCAGAATAAGCATCCATGAACGTCAGTAGTTCATACCCCGTTGTCGCGTCGACCATGGCATCAATGTGTGGTAATGGAAATGGATCTTTTGGACAAGCTTTGTTGAGGTCTATGAAGTCGATACAGACTCTCCACTTGCCATTTTTCTTTGCCACGACCACGACGTTAGCAAGCCAGTCGGGATATTTTACTTCGCGAATTTTTCCTGTCTTGAGGAGATTGTCGACTTCGTCGTTTATCACCTTATTTCTTTCAGGAGCAAATTTCCTTCGCTTTTGCTTGATAGGCTTGAATGACGGATCGACGTTGAGTTTATGGGAGATGACATTAGGATCGATACCGACCATATCTTCATGCGACCAAGCAAAACAATCGGCATGCTCCTGCAGAAAGGATATTAATTTGTCTTTAATGCTGGGATCGAGAGATGATCCTATAAAGACTTTTTGATCAGGCTTGCTCTGATCCATGACGATTTCTTCCAAGCGATAGTCATCAACTATCATAGGGGAATCTTGTGCATCCTCAAGCTCTTCGCGCATCCGGGCAGTGATTTGTTCGGAATTTTCGAAGCCTGCCATCTTCCTGAAAAAAGAAATAGAAACTTCCAAGAATCCGTTAGTAGGACGCACGTCTGTCAAAGATTTTCTCTAGACGGAGCCCTACGGTGGGCGCCAAACTGTTAATGCCAAAAAGCGCACACAAGTACAACTTGAGGTTGATTGTGGAGCTTAACAACTAAAGAAAGGAATCGTTTGACAAAAGCATGTGACAAAGACAAAAAATCGTAAAGAGACAGAGATTTTGATGACGCGGGAAAAACCTCAACGAGGAAAAAACCTGCGGACGACTGTGGAAGTCGTCGCTGCACTATGGTCGCCAAACAGGGGCGATGTCCTTTGTTTCAAGTGTCAATCGTACAGTGATTACAATACAAATGACTTGAAATGTAAAAATAACAAGTGTATCGAATGTAAAACAAGTGTGTCGTGTGCTAAAAACTGCTGGTCTAGAGTGTGAGTCGTGCGTCGAGAGCGATCACTGGAGAGAAATTCCTTTGCTTTGGATGTTCTTGAGTACGCAGTGTGATTCTTGAGTCCGCTGGTGTTAGATTGTCCTTCAAATGATAGCTTTGTCTTTGTATTTATAGTCTTCGAATGCTTTAATGACTTCATGATTTCTTCTAGTAACGATCGTACCGGTCATCGTTGTTTTAATGCTCATAACTGCTCTGTCGGTTTCGTCCGTTGGCTATGAATGAGGTTGACCTGCATTGAATGATAAAAATGTAACAAAAATGTCGCGTGTAAGTTGGTCGAGGTCGTATGTTTCTATACGACGGTCGAGTGATCCTTTCGACTATGGCTTCGGTCCAAGGACAAAGTGTTGACGATTTAACTTTACAAGAGAAGTGTAATAAATGTTTTTAATGTCTTGATCGTGGTCGAGGCTGGCGGATTTTTGCCCAAACAAGTATCATGTTTACGAGCGCCACTACGAATCACTGAGGATCCTAGATTTCAGCTCATGCCCAAGAAATTACAATTAATCCATGCCTATTTGTTGGTGTGGAATAGGGATTACAATTAAACCATGGCTATCCCTTATTTCCCAATAGAAAACGGGAATTACAATTATACCTTGCCTATTCCACGTTTTCACGTCACAATACGAAATGGGAATTACAATTAAACATACCTATTCCTCATTTCACGTCAACGGGAATTACAATTAAGTCATGCCTATTCCACGTTTTCAAATAATGCTAGTGTCTATGGATCCATTACACCTATATACGTACGTGCAACATAAACCGATTATCATCATCATAGGTGTTACCATAATAAGACTCGTTAATCAGATTAACAGAAAAATTTTAAAAATTTAAGCATCCCTTCGTATCCTTTATTAAAATCACAACTTGGGTCCTGAATTAGAGAGTACATTCCAAAGTTGGGTTTGACATTACATCTTAAAATTTACCGAATATTATGACCGAATCTAGGATTTATCTGGAACCCCTAAATTCCTGGACCTACCCGGTAAGTTCCCATATCCAGTCCCATCTGGAAAGTCGAGTGTCCGGATTCACCCGGTAATACCGGTATCCGGATCTACCCAAAAAACAACCATATCCGGATTTACCCGGAAAACAATCATATCCGGGTTTACCCGAAAAACAGTCATCCGGATTTACTCGGGAATTTCTTTTCCGGATTTAACCGGAAATCACATATATGGGTCTATCCGGTAAACATCTCTATTTGGATCTACCCGGAAAACACTCGTGTCCGAAAGACGTACCCGTTATTCCACGATTTACACGATATTCCAATAACTCTTTAAAAAATATTCTTAATCCTACAAATGAGTCTTATGAAACCATTAGAAGTTCCAATCATCAATTCTATAGATGTATAGACTTGAAATTTTTAAATAGAAAAGATGAACTCACCTTAATTTCAAAGTCCAGAACGATAACAAAATAACTCTGCCTCAAATCCTTTGTACCAACTAGTTCAGAATCTAAATGAGAATGAGATAACGAGTTGTTTTGTGAATATCAATCCTGAAAGAAACTGATCAAAAAGAAGATGAAACCCTTACCAAATTCACCGAGAACTCAATTTCTCTTTTCGTGGCTTAAACCGACTTCAGAGGATCAACTCAGATATTTGCTACAAGAATTGAATTCTCCTGATTATATACCTCAGGTTTCCACTTTAACCTTTAGCCCAAAACTCTTTGGCTAGTTACACTTTTTACCCGTAGTCATCAACAATAATAACATATCTTCTAAAATAACACGCCCAAATTTTAAATGTTCTTCCATAATAAATTTACAGTAATTATGGAAATTTTGAGGTGTTACACACATGGCACAGGATTGCCATAGTCCGAGATCATGCTATCAATATGGTTTGCCAGACCACATCAAGACGGACTGCCCACAATTGAAGAAAGGAATTACTGGTGGTTATGGAGGTGGCAACGAAGGAAGGGGCGGAGATAAGAGGGTGGAGTCAGCTCGCACAAAGGCGAGGGCATTCCACAAGTCTGCGGAGGAGGCGGTGAATACGCCTGATGTGGTGACAGGTACTTTTCTTATTGACTCGACTTTTGCTAAAGTGTTATTTGATTCGGGTGTAAACCGTTCTTTTGTGTCACCGAATTTTATTAGGAATTTGCAAGTGAAGCCTAATATTTGGGTTTGAGGTAGAAATAGCGGATGATAGTCGAGTCTGGGTGAAGGAAGTATATGAGGAGTGTAGTATTGACATAGATGGTCACTTGTTTCCATTGCGTTTATACCCGATGTGTAACACCCCGATCTTTGGAAGATATCGATCTTTTAAGATATATATGGAAAATAGGATTTTGGATTGAATCCTAGATTTTGTGGTCTTGTTGGATGTAGAATTCAAATACGAGTCCAACGGTTCTTTCCGGAGCGAAATCAGAGCTAAAACGAAGAAGTTATGGTCAAAACGGTGTTTAGGAAGAAACCGAGTGACCAAAGTCTCGCGCGGGTTTTGGCGCTGATGTACCCGCGCGGAGCACCTGATATGCATAAAACGCGATTTTCAGCCCAAACTTCATTTCTTCATATCTCTCTCATTTCAACTCCGATTTTGTTGATTAAAGTTGCTATGGTTTCGTTTTTGAGAGCTTTTCAAGGATATTTTGTTAGTTTTGGGGAGATCCAAGAGTATTTGGTGGTGGATTGGAAGCAAGGATCAAGAGCTCATCATCATCACCTCTATCTTCAAGAAATTTAGGGTTTTCTAGGTTTTTTTTATCAAAACCTAAGTGGCGAGTCCATCCTCCTAGCTTCTAAACTTTCATATGAGTTATAAATGTCTCATTGATGACTTCCTAGTGTTTATGTTTCTCAAATTTCGGTTTTGATGATTTGAGAAAAGTTAGGTCAAATTGGGGTTTTGGGTCAAAATGGAGATTTTGAGGTAATATATTTAGGTGAACGATTCTAAGTGGTTGGATATGAATATTTATGGTTGGAAACTCATGGATCTAGGTTTTTGGAAGATTTGTCTTGAGGATGCAAGTTTCTTCAAAGGAGCTCAAGATGGGGAAAAACTAGATTTAGCCTAAATCTAGCAAGGTGAGTTCAAGTTTATTTGTGAAAACGTTGTACATGCCAAAAATGTTATTTTTTAAGTATTTGTGTGTTTTACATAAAATTATCAATAGTTGAGTTATTTGGTGAATTTTGATCTTTTAAAGTGTTTAACTTTATAAACTTTGTAAAACACCCATATTTGGGTTTTTCAGATATTTTGATAAGTAGAAATCATAAATATATCTGTTAGGACCATAAATGTCCTACATATTATAAAAAGATATATAAATAATTATATAGAGCTTAATTAGATTAATTAATTAATTGTAGAAGCCCTTAATTGTGTTATTTGGGCTTAATTGCTTAATGGGCTTAGGCCTTGTTTGTTTAAGGTCTAAGTATATAAGGTTTAGTTAACCTTTAGTTTTAGGTTAGAGGTTAGAGCAATTCATTAGAGCTTATTGTTTAGAAATCGTTTCTTTACTTTGAATTGTAATATTCTCTGAACGATAATTTGAATGAATACGAGAGGGACTCACAATTGATATCAGAGCAAACGGACGAATCGGTTCAAAGTGATTCTTGATTTCTGGTAAGATTACTATTCAAAATAATCGACTGTGTTCTTGGTGCTTGAAACTCATATTTTGATTTACTCAAAATTGATCGTTTTCGTTTATTGCATACTGTTAGCATCATCTCTATTAGTGATTCTGCACTTTCTCGCACTCTAATTCGATCATCTTAGTGAATTTTTAAGCAAAATTAAGTTCATAATTTTTTGGTTTTGTTCTTGCAAAAATCCAATTTTTACCATCAAAAACTTGTTGTTTTGCTTCAAAATCGATTTGGGTATTGTTATTATTGTGTTTGGTCGAGTTCCTAACCTTTCAGGAACGATTTTGAGCAACCCTAGTCGATTTCCAATCGAATTGGAAACCACATCCGCAGTTACCGGATACCACAGTCGTGGTTACCGGGTCTATACCAGTGTTACCGGGTAAGTTCCTATTTCTTCAGTTGTTACCGGGTAACTCCAAGTTACCGGGTAACTTATCACTTACCGGCTATTTTAATACTTACCGGATATCACTCCCGATAAGTCCCATTTATCGGTCAGTTCCCGGTAAGTGTTTTCATTCGGTAAGATACATCACCCGCTAAGCATTTATTTTGTGTTATATTTTCTTATCGGTAAGTTTTAATTCAGTCATCTCATCCGGTAACTGCCTTTCATCCGGTAACATACTCATTCGGTAAGCTCTTCACCAGGTAAGTTTTTCATTTGCTCAAGTTTCTTTCATCAAGTATCTAGTTTTACCCGGTAACCCTTTGTTACCCGGTAACTCCAGATCATCCGGTAACCTTTGCAAATTTACCTGATTTTCACAATCTGATCCGGACACTTCCAGATCAGACATCTTTTATCCGGATTCCTATCCGGTAAGTTCAATCTAGTCAATTTCTTACCTGATTTAGCATAATCCACTCTTAGAACCTGCGTTAGGATATCACTCTTAGTGCCTTGCGTTAGGTTATCACTTTGAATTGAACAAATCGTCTGACGATCACTCCAGTGCAACTTAAGATGTCTTCACGCGACGCTCTTGCCATCGGCACCGACTCCAAACCACCTTGCCTATATCAAGGTGAGTACAGCCAGTGGCGAGACAGATTCATAATCTTCATTGAGTGAAAAGATAACTTCGAGTTTATCTGGCGAGCTCTAAATGACGGGCCAATTCCTGATCCCATGAAGACAGTACCAGCCACTGCAAATGCTCCATCTCGTACCGAGAAAAAGACACTCACCGATATGACTACCGACGAAAGAGGCATGATAGAGGGAGAAAAGCATGCCAAGAGGTACCTTGTTCAAGCTCTACCCAACACGATCTACACTGCCATCGACAACTATAAAAAGACAGCAAAGGGTATGTGGGATCAAGTGGCGAAAATGATGCATGGGAGCGATGTCAGGAATCAACTGAAAATCAACAGCGTCATTACCAAGTTCGATGGGTTTAAGCAGCGCACCGGCGAATCCCTCACCCAGACCTATGAACGCTTTTGTCTCCTTCTCAACGAACTTAACAAGAACCAAATCACTCGCTCCAACACGGAAAACACGCTCAAGTTTCTCAACAACCTGTTGCCTGAATGGAAGGTATTTGCATCTCATGTTAAGCACAACCACTTGATAGAGAACGTTGGCATCCACGAACTCTATGAGACGCTTCTTCAAGACGAAGATGAAGTGAATGAAATTCTAAGCGAGAAGAAGTCTGTATCCAAGCCAACTGCTGATCCATTAGCACTCATGTCTTCAAAACGAGGCAAATCTTCTGGCCGTCGTTCCAAACGAGCTCAAGAGCCAAGTGATTCTGAGCCCGAACCTGAGGAAGAAGAAAACAATGATTCTGATCCTGAACTAATAGCTTTGAAGAATGCTATGGCTTTGATCTCCAGATCCTTTCAACAACAAAAGTTCTACAAGAAGCCGACGTCTAGTAATCAGCGCTACTCTACCTCCTCCAACAAGCGCCATGATTATAAGGACATATATGAAGGAAAGAAGAAAGCTGATAAGCTCGACCAGTCTGACAAGAAAGAGAAGACGGAGAAAGATGACCGCAAGAAGAAAGACGAACCCGTGACTTGTTATAACTGCGGGAAGCTTGGTCATTTTGAGAAAGATTGTCGGAGGCCTGTTGTAAAGAATTCTCACTATTACAAGGCGAAGCTCGCATTGACATAACAGAAGGAAGCTGGAGAAGTTTTATTTGTTGAAGACGACTACTGGTTGGGTCGTTCTGATGATGAAAACGAGTCTAATGGTGCTGATGCTTTTATGGGCTACCACTCTCCTGCTGAAGAAGAAAAGACAAAGTTGTGTCAGGTATGTGAACCTATCTATTTAGATCTTTTTAATCGAATGCAACCTCTTGCTGAACGGATAGATTCCAATAAGGCCACCGCTAATGAACAACTGCTTGAGATTAGATCACTATCTGAAAAGCTAGATGTTCAAAAGCGAATAACTGAGAAACACAAGTCCGAAAATGCTAATTTAAAAGAAAAATGCAAAAATCTCTCAATAGCACCTAAGGACTTAAGAGCCAAAATATCGGAACTACAGTCACAGCTTGATCAGTGTGAGAATGAGAAAGCAGAAATTATTTATCAATGCTCTGCTCTTCAAATTCAGCACAAGGAGTTTGTCGCTAAAATAGTTGACCTAGAAACCAAACTCCACAAAAGAGGTCAAACTGATCAGACCATACACATGAATAAACCCAAGGAGTTCACTTATTTTAACAAAGAGTGGGGAATCTGACATGATAACCCACACTATTTGAAAAAGGGTATTTACAACACACCTACTCTGTATGATTTTGGCTGTTTTGGATTAGACAAAAAGTATCCGGAATATGCGATTAGATGGACTGGTCCTCTTGAACCTGAAAAGGAAGAGGAAACTGAGGAATACAAGTGCGCACACACGTCTAAAATGCAACTTCCTTTTTGTTATGAGCCTTTAAACCATTATTATGAGAAAAATCAAAAGAAGTACCTCTCGAATGACTACTTTGACTGCTATAAGGTTGCAACGCCCAAGGATTCCTCCAAAAAGGATGAGGTCCAAGCAACCGAAACCAAGACTGAGACGGATGAGTTCAAGCTCTACGTTCCCCCTCTCATCTTGGAAGCAAAGATAGTCGAGTTAGAGGAGTCACTCGAGAAAGAAAGGTAAAGTTTTCAAAAGGAAAGGCAAGCGCTTCTCACGGAACTTGAGAATCCAACAACCGTCAAAACCGAAACTGTGTCGGATGAAGGACAGGAAATCCTTCGGTGTGAAATCCAAATGCTCACATCAAAACTGGCTGCCTTGGCAACAGATGCGATGAAGGAGCATACGAGAAATGGTCAACTCCAAGAGCAGATTGACCAACTCTAAAATGAAAAACAGACTTCACACGAACCTTCCTCTAACTCATCTGATACGTCTTCGTGTAAAGCTTTCATTGGCAAAATCTTTTCTACACAAGACGGTCAAGAATCTCAAGATAAGAGTGTTTTAAGGAATTTAAAGTCTGATTTTTCTTAGCTTCCGCACCAGATTCACCTAAGCACACAAGCACAAAGTGTTCCTCGCACTCCTCGACCAATCCAAGTCCACCTACTCCGGATATCGATTTTTCAAAATTCATGAATTTCGAGGGTAGTTCAGATGAAGAGTTTGAATCGTTTCCATTTGACAAACCTCTTCCGAGTCATACCGACTTTCTTTCAAAAGCGGTAAATCACCCGGTCAATTTTCAAAAAGGCGAATGTTCTACAAAACCTAAGACCCCGGCTGTGAATAAGGTTTCTAAAACCGGTCGATCGACTGATAAACGTCCTGCCTACTCAAACTCTACTGGTCATACATTTAATGGTAATTCAAATAATAATGGCCGAAGAAAAGGGTTCAAACAAGTTTGGGTAGTGAAAAAGTCTAATGAAAGCAAGACGAATACGAAGTCAGTTAAGCCAGTCCCGCATGTTAAGACATACAATCACAATCATGATGCCTTTAATTCTCGAACTTCTGTTGAACAAAGTGTGAAATTTCCTTTAAGAGTTTATTCAGTTCAACAGTTGCGTCAACTTTCTCATGATTGTATCTATTGTTCTACATGTGGTTCGAATGATTTTGTTGATCGAAGGTACGCAAATCATTGGTATGGTACTTATAGTATCCCTGGTCCTCATAGGGCATCTAACCGTCAAGGATCCATCAATGGATGGATACCAAAATCCTTCTAATTTATTTTACAGGAATGTCATGTGCACTTAGTTCATAACATTCTTTTCACATGACTGCATTCAAAGGTTATGCCACATTTGAGGGGGAGTACTATGAAAGGTAAGTGAACTTCAACCGAATTCAAAAACCGTGGTAATTCATTATGGATAACTTACTTGTGTTTGTTATTCTCCAATTTTAAATTCCATGATTGCCACGTGTCACTTTTTCTTGACTTAGTTATTTCCAAGTCTCACATATTCGTTGATTTTTTCGATGGAAATACACTCGTTTGAATTCCTAGTTGTTTTCCATGTTCGCTATTTCTAGTAAATGTTTTCAATTCTTTTCTGATATGTTAATTGTGACTTGTTCTTCACAATTAAACTTTCTGATCATTGTTTCATTTTTGAATATATAGTGCTTACTGAGTCATTCTGTTTTGGGCTTGTTCCTGTTTCTTGATATTCTGTTATCTCAATTCTCAAACAATGACTTCTGAACAATTCAGTTCAGAACTCGGTCTTAAATGTTATGACTTCTGATCATCTCAGATCAGAACTCGGTCTTAAATGCTTTGACTTCTAAACATTTCAGTTTAGAACTCGTACTTGACTGTTTACTCAACTGTTCTATTCGTTGCATGAAAGGAGTTAGGAATTACACCGTTTTTATGGTCTATCCAGAACCGGAAGGACCTACCCAAGAAACACATCCCTTATAGACTGCAATGAGGGGTCTAGCTTGTTAGATGAGTTCGGAGTGAAAATAATATGGTGAGGATGTGACAGGACATAAAATAATTATTGGTCCTTACCAAACCGAGTCAGTTATCCCGGTAACCACACAATCTATTCATTCTGATGAATATTGAAACAGACATGGACCCAGTGTCGATAACTCGTGTCACCCCACCTAGCCACTCAAGTATCTCACAACAGATACTTGTTTCATATATTCACGGAGAATTAGCACAAAATCTATCTATTCCTCACTCGAAGGTCTTAGATATTGAAAAAGAAAGACATCAGCTCCGGTCTCCGAACTTCACATTCTATTCACTGTGTAAATTGATTTTTAACTTGCGTCCCAGGTTAAATCAATTTTTGAGCCTAATTGATATAACTTGTTTCTTTCACACATGTACGAGTCTTTGTGATTCCTATTGCATATCTTCGTGATATTGCCAGAACAGTTTGAGAAGTAATTTTTAAATTTTACTTCAGTGATAACTGGAAGTCCTATCAGAGATACCCCATTGCCAACTCTGAACATAGGCCATACAATTTTTTAAATTGTTCTGATAACAATTACTAACGTGTTTCTGTGTTAGTTGTTTACCCCATTCTGGTTACTTAATGTTTTGATATGGATTCTTTGCTACTCGTCACTATTGTCTTTGAACGTGCATGATGCTCCGGATGCTCCTACTCATCATGAGGGGGAGAAAGGGTACAGATTCAAAGACACCGAATATCAAGTTGAGGGGGAGTTAGCAAAAGCCGAGGGGGAGTAACTGTTGATTGATCTTATCAGTTATTTGGTCAGTTCCGAAATCCGAAAAGAGTTCAAAGTGCTTACAAGTGATCAACTCTTCTCATCCTTCATCAAGTGGTGTTCGCTACAATTCAGTATTTCCTCCTTCAAGCATACTGGTTCTACAAAGTTGAAAGCCAATTCAACTCACGGTCAATTCAACTCGCAGTTCAAAGACTGATTCATTGAAGACCAAGAGCTTTATTCAAGGGGGAGCGTTGAAAAGACATGAAGTCAAGCAACATCAAAAGTTTTCAAAGATTCAAGAAGAAGAGAAGATCAAGACTTGAAGGTTTTCAAGACCGATTTTTATTTATATATCTTTAGGGGGAGATTGTTAGGACCATAAATGTCCTATATATTAGAAAGATATATAAATAATTATATATAGCTTAATTAGATTAATTAATTAATTGTAAAAGCCCTTAATTGTGTTATTTGGGCTTAATTGCTTAATGGGCTTAGGCCTTGTTTGTTTAAGGCCTAAGTATATAAGGTTTAGTTAACCTTTAGTTTTAGGTTAGAGGTTAGTGCAATTCATTAGAGCTTATTGTAATTGATTGTATAAACCATTTGGAAAAATGCACATTTTCGTGTTATGAGACATTTTGGAATTATAAGGGTATGAGTCCATTTGAGAAACCATTTGTCCTAATCTGTGACGAGTTTTGGGTTAATAATGTCTTTGACGTATACGTTTACATAAGTGATGTTTAAATGCATTCTACTTTATGAGGACCGTTATTTATTGGTTTAATGGGTTTTGAGCATTTTACTCGGTTTTAACTTTAAATAAGTCTTTGGGACATCTTGTCCGATTTTGATGGCTCAATGTAGAGTCCTATTTATGGTTTGCATTTATTGCAACTGGTTTCATATTATTGATAATTACATGCTCGAGTACTTTAGTCATTCCTATGTAGTCATGTAGTTTTAGACTATGTTGCATTGGATCCATAGGCACGTAAGTCAGTCTTTATTTGATGGTCTACTGGGTGTTACGGGATTGGACCTGAGCCCCATGTTTTATGACCTTTACCTTGCTAGGGTACACTAGGAGGGTTGAGTCCGGTTGTGCTATCATGATTGATGGGCGTTTATGACATCTGCCATGGCGGGGCAATGCCATGGTTGTAACCCCGCTTGTGCCGAGCCTTTGGTAGTATTCATGGTAATATTCGCTATGGTCAGCTGTCTTTGGGTGTAACTTGAA
The DNA here is from genome assembly GCA_033807775.1 of Saussurea involucrata. Lineage (NCBI taxonomy): Eukaryota > Viridiplantae > Streptophyta > Magnoliopsida > Asterales > Asteraceae > Saussurea > Saussurea involucrata. Next base: position 33,829,362 of record CM066315.1, read on the forward strand.
GAGATTCGTAGGGACACTTAGGATTTCACGACGTGAAGTGTCATACGATTAACGTTGTATGAGTGGCATACTTTTGTGTTCCTCCACTCTCAATGGATACGGGTCTCCCCCGTTGTCGGCCAACACTATTTTAGATATTAATGTCCTTACTTTATTATTGTTGGTCTTGTGCGTTGACTGCAAATGATAACTCTAATATTGGATTTCCCTCCACGTATATTAAGGTTTGAATGGAGCATGTCATTTCCATGTTTTGGTATTTGGAGTTTACTCTCTTTTATGCTCGCATGAGTATCGAGTTTTATCCGTATTTTTGGTAACGTTTTATATTTATTTGACTTGTTGTTAATGGTGCATGGGCCTGACATTATGCCTCACCCATGATTGAATAATTTGAATAATAGAGATTTATTCACGTTTATATAATTGGGATTTAAATGTTCATTCACGTTTTGAGTGAGTTTGGATTGGAATTCATTTTGGAAAACGCTATATACATTTTGGGAACTTTCCTCATAGATTTTGTGTGCGTTGGAAAATGAGTCGTTTACATCCTTTTTATAAACTCTTTTGGAAACCATGGTTTAAGTTGTAATCTTTCATTCAACAAATTATTTAAATCATGATGTAAACTCTTGAACACACTAGGTGTTACCCTAATCTTTTTATTTGTCGGCATGTGCAACAGGTTCAGGTTGGGAATAGTTCTAGTGATACTGCAAAGGGAGGAGTGCTAGTAGTGTGCTCGAGAAGTGAATTGATTAAATGAAGTATTCCGCATTTATTTTGGGAATAGCAATTTGCACTTGGGTTAAGTAACACCCGATATGGATTTAGTCTTTGAAATCAGACTTGGGTTATAACTTGTTTGAGGTTAATCATAGAATTTAATTTGTGATATTTTCAGTATTGGTTTATAGGAAAGAATTCTATTCACTTACATGTATTATTGAAAATTTTATTTAGTTGCTCTTTCCAATTTTGAGGGTGTTACACGATGGGTATGGGAGAGTTTGATGTGATAATAGGGATGGATTGGTTAGCAGATAACAACGCTAATATCGTGTGTAATAAGAAGTTAATTCGTATCGCTTTGTCGGATAAGAAAGAAGCAGTAATTTATGAGGATCATCGGGATAGGAAGTCGTGTTTAATATCTATGATGAATGCTAGACGATGTTTAGGGAAGGGGTGCCTTAGGTATTTAGCGTGTGTGCTTGATGCTAAGAGAGAGAAGAATGGAGTGAAGGATGTGTTTGTAGTGAGCGAGTACCCGGAAGTGTTTCTGGATGACTTGACGAGTTTGCCCCTAGATTGTCAAGTAGAGTTTAGAATTGACTTGATACCTGGGGCAGCACCAATTCCGTGTGGGCCCTATCGCTTGGCACCGACGGAAATGAAGGAAATGATGGCGCAGTTACAGGAGTTGCTTGACAAGGGTTTCATACGTCCGAGCCCATCGCCTTTGGGAGCGCCAGTACTTTTCGTTAAAAAGAAGGATGGGTCTATGCGAATGTGTATAGACTATCGAGAACTCAACAAGGTGACGGTTAAGAACAAGTACCCGCTTCCGAGAATCGATGATCTCTTTAACCAGTTGCAAGGCGCAAGTTATTTCTCAAAGATACATTTGAGGTCAGGCTATCACCAACTGAAAGTAAGAGAGGAAGGTGTGTCTAAGAGGGCCTTTCGCATAAGATATGGACACTACAGTTTCTAGTCATGCCTTTTGGTCTGACCAACGCACCAGCGGTATTCATGGATTTAATGAACAGGGTGTGCAGTTCATTGTTGGACAAGTGAGTAATTGTCTTTATAGACGACATTTTGGTTTACTTCCGATCTCGGAGTGATCACGATGAGCACCTCCGGGCGGTCTGGGAACTGTTGAAACGCGAGAAGGTGTATGCTAAGTTTTCGAAGTGTGAGTTCTGGTGGAGAGAAGTTCAAATTCTAGTACATGTGGTGTCGGCGTACGGTATCAAGGTAGACCCAGCTAAGATTGAAGCAATTAAGGATTGGGAGCCGCCAAAGTCGCCATCGGAAGTGAGAAGCTTCCTTGGACTGGCAGGCTACTATCAGAAGTTTATTCAGGATTTTTCCCGGATAGCCACACCTTTGACAACATTGACAAGGAAGAACGTTAAGTTCATTTGGACTGAGGCTTAGGAGGCCGCTTTCGGTAAGTTGAAAGAAAGTTTGAGTAGTGCTCTGATTTTGTCTCTATCCGATGGATCCAAGTGATTTGTAATCTACAATGATGCATCCAAACTCGGGTTAGGATGCGTATTGATGCAAAATGGAAAAGTGATCGCTTACGCGTCACGTCAACTGAAAGACCACGAGAAGAACCACCCTACGCACGACATGGAACTGGCGGCAGTGGTGTTTGCTTTAAAGATTTGGCGACACTACTTATATGGAGTTAAGTGTCAGATCTACACCGATCACACGAGTCTTAGACATCTCTTTGATCAGAAGGAGTTAAACATGCGACATAGAAGATGGATGAAATTGCTGAACGATTATGACTGTGAAATCCTCTACCACCCAGTGCTAGGACCATAAATGTCCTATAAAATAGAAAGTGATATAAAGAAAAGATTAATTTGATTTATTAATTGTAAAAGCCTTATATTGTTAAATGGGCTATAGTGCATTAATTGGCTTGGGCCTTAATTGTCATAGGCCTAGGTATAAATAGTTTGCTTAAACCTAGTTTGTAGGTTAATCATTCCTATTTCATATTGTAATCTCTGAACGTGTAAAACCTTTGATTGAATGATATGGATGACAGCTAGAAATCATTCCTTGTTATTGATTATTGATTGTTGTTTAATCTTGTTTCTATTGCACTAATATGGGCTCCACACTCGATAAAGCGAATGTGGTTGCTGACGCATTAAGTCGAAGGGAGAGAAGTGAGCCGACCAAAGTGGTGGCATTCAGTGTAGATGCGACTTCAAATCTACTGGACGAGATTAAGAAGTTTCAAGAGGTAGCGGTGTTGAAGGAAAATGTAAAAGGCGAGCGAATAGTTGGGGTCGAATCCTCACTAAGTGTCAACAGTAGCGGTTTGAGATGCTTAAAGAACCGGGTGTGGGTTCCTAAGTTGGGGGATTTGAGGGTAAGCATTTTGGAAGAAGCACATAAGTCGCGATATTCAGTGCATCTGGGAACGAATAAAATGTATCGAGATTATATATAGATGAGACCGTGTCGAGGCACGGAGTGCCGCGATCAATAGTGTCTGACTGTGATAGTCGATTCACGTCGTCGTTCTGGAGAAGTCTTCAGCGGGAGTTGGGATCGCAACTCAAATTGAGTACAACTTACCACCCTTAGACTGATGGTCAAAGCGATAGAACTATACAGACATTGGAAGATATGCTTCGAGCGTGCGTGATAGATTTCAAAGGTTCTTGGGAAGTGCATCTACTGCTAATAGAATTCTCGTATAACAACAGCTATCACGCGAGTATCCAAACGGCGCCATTTGAAGCACTATACGGACGCAAGTGTTGAACACCATTGTATTGGAACGAAGTGGGAGAAAGACAACTGGCAGGTCAAGAGATCGTACAATTGACTGCCGATAAGATAAATCTAATCCGCGAGAAAATGAGGGCGCAAGACCGACAGAAAATGTATGCAAATAAGAGAAGAAACCCTATTGAGTTTCAGGTAGGTGACAAGGTAATGCTGAAGGTCTCACATTGGAAGGGCGTAGTCCATTTCGGAAAGAAAGGGAAACTAAGACCAAGGTATGTAGGGCCTTTTGTCATTGTAAAATGAGTTGGAGAGGTAGCCTACAAGTTGGACTTACCTGAGGGACTGAGGGGAGTCCATCCAACATTTCATGTCTCGAACTTGAAGAGGTGCTTAGCCGAGACAGATGTGGCAGTGTCATTGGAGGATATCAATGTGGATGAGAGGTTGACGTATGTAGAGGAACCAATAGAAATCGTGGATAGTAAGGTCCGAAAGTTGAGAAATAAAGAGATCAAATTGGTGAAGGTTCATTGGCGGTATCATAAAGGACAAAAGGCGACCTGGGAAGTAGAAGCGGACATGAGGTCCAAATACCCTCAACTTTTCGACAATGGAATTACGGGGACGAAGTTCTTTTAAGGGGGAGTATTGTAATAACTGAGGTTCTAAATGAAAAGGATAGGAGTGTTGTGGGAAAATTTGGGATTCTTTAACTTTGAGGGTTGGTTTGTAATTTTGAAAGAGGGTATAAAACCCTCAATGATTGGCATAAAACCCTAGGTTTTGCCATTTCTTTTGGAACGACCGTGTGGGAGAGCAGAGAGAAGAAATCAACTTTTGGAAGAAATCAAGGAGAGTGCTGGATTGGAGGTAGATAAAACATCAAGTTCTTTAAGGTAAACCACCAATATTACTCCCTCTTATTGCCTTATGGATGCATTTTCATGAATTGAGATGATTGGAACTTTTGGGGTTATTTTGTGGGGTACTGATGAAAAGAGGATTTATGGATGCTTAACCTTGTTTATAAATGTTCTTATGGGAACATCTTTTAATTTTGAAGACCTAAAACCGACTGGGGATTAAGTTAAATTGGTTCATTTTGGGTTTCAAGTGTTCGATAAAAGAACCTTGGGCGTCTGGAAATCGCAGGTATAGGTGATGTTTTTCGGACAGACCAGGTTCCTGGTAAGTTTTCGGATAGAGGACCCGAAGAGTGAGTTTTCCGGAAAGGGTCCGGATGCGGTGTTTTTCGGATAGGTTCCGGATGTGGTGTTTTCCGGGTAAGTCTGGATACCGCATTTTCTGGGTAGGGCCCGGAAGTGAGTTTTCCCGGATTATGGAATCGGATAACTGATATCCGGAAAATGGGATTCCGGATGGTGAGAATCCGGAAGAGAGTGGGACTTCCGATAAAGTAACCTACTGTGTTAGTTGGGTATTTTGGGAAGTCAGTCGAGTGACTTATCACTCTCATGTTTTATTATAGGGGTTCGATTTAGGGATCTGAAGCAGAGTAAGGAGGACTAAGCAAGGACAAGATGTGAGTCTTTCTAACTGAAAATGAGATGATTTGCATGCTATATTTTTTTTAAACGCATGAGATATTATGAAACTGCATGTTTTATCTTACGTGTATAAAGCTGCATGTTTGCTATGATTAAGAAGGTTATGTTGTTATGTATGCATATATTTGAAAGTGAGTATGACACGGCTAAGTCGGGGGGTGTGGCCCGCCGGTACTCATACCGGGGGGTGTGTCCCGTTTATGCCATGGAGGGTGTTCCATGTATTGTTGCCTTACTGTTGGAAGTTTATTGTTTTAACGAATTAAATTGTTTGCGAACGTTATAAACTGCTTTAAATTGTTCTTACTGTGCGAAAGCGATTTTAGAGGGAACTCACTAGACCTTGTGGTATAACCCTCGCATTTTCAACTCTAAACCCATTTTCAGGAAGGCATTTAGTAGGAGGTTCAGAAAATGGCAAGGAGAATGCCTAAGCGTGAGGCGAGGAATAGCTTATAGTTTAGTTTCTTTATTTTCAATTCAAGTCTTGTTTAGATATTTTCTCAGCTGTGTATAGGTTGTTCTGCAAACCTAATTTTGATATGGTTGTACTCAGAATTTTGGGGCCGTTTTGGCTAGTTTTATGTGGTTAAATGTTCAAGATTTACTTTTGGATTTGGGTTGTTTCATGCATGTTACAAATTATTTGTATGCACAAGTGCATACTGTCCAGATGAAGGGCTAACAGGGTGTTCCTCAATTTTCTATTTTTTACACTTTCCCCTGAACCTAACCCTATATATAAGCATATTTTAAACCTTTTGTGTCATCAACGATAGTACTTCTTCCATCCTATATTCACTAGAATGGTTACATATTTAAAAAAGACAATAACACAGACAACAAAAATTTTACTGTAAATTTTATGGGGTTAACTCAATTAATACTAAAGTTTAGACACTTAGGAGAACTGCTATGTTACTACAGGGTATACTCTTCCTCATGTTTCATTATTCATATTTTATGTGCTGGGACATAAATATTCTAGATAGCCTATTATGATTTGAATCGCCAAAGTCTTCCTACTTCTCAATTGTTCCAATCAGATCCGAAAATGAGATGGAAATCAAAAGTCGGTGGATCTGAATTGAATCATGACTATATAAGTTATTCTTAAGAGAATATAGATGAAATCGTGGAAGCGGACCCTTTATTTCCCTTTTCCATGTAAGAATTCGTCGTCCAACTAAATCTGCTTGTTCCTGGATGCTCCATAGGAATCCATCCCTATTCCTTTCCTCCACCGAGAAAGGTTCATTCCGAGTCAAAAGAACAATCTTTTTTTTAATGATTTTCTCTTTTTGTGATGGTAATGCAATGCAATAGGTCGGAAATCAGGTTGTTTCTGATGATGAAAAGAGCTTTTTTATCTGAATCAATTTGAAAACCCGATATTTCAAAGTTGGTAATGTTAGAAGGTCGGTATTTTATGGTCGGATACCTAAGGTCGGTATATCTTTGAAAGCTTAGATGGAGAGAATAAACGAACTCCTCGAGGGCTACTTAAGCCACTTTAGTGCAAACCAGAAGGATTGGAGCTATTGGATGTTGTTGAGTGTTGCTATAACTTAACAACCAAAAAGCTCTGCGTCGAACTTCAGCCCCTTCGAGTTGGCCATGGGGCAACATCCTCTAACGTCGGTAAGAAGTATACACGAGTACTTATTGTTTATAAGTATCATATATTTTTTTTAATAACAGAAGTATAGATTTGCATTATCTTGTTTGTCCAATTTGTGGAAATGACAAAATGAACAATTGCAATGAATGCTTCAATTTAATATATATTTTTTAAAATTATAAAAGTTGTAATATGTTACTATTTCACTACTCCAAGGAAGCGAGACCAGATAGGGTGTAGTCTTTTCATTCTTCCGGCAAGGTGCTAATGTCAAGTGGTTATCTGAGGTGTTGGACGAACCATAGACCATTGCTTTATTAAGTGTCCAATGGTATCTTGATTCTGGAAAGACATCTTCCGATGCTGGGGTTGGAGTGTATCGACGTTACACTCGGTTGTTGATCTTCTTTCTTGCACTGGCCCTCCATCTATATCGGAATGAGTACAATCTATACACTATTGGAGCTGGAATTACCGCGGTTGCTGGCACCAGACTTGCCCTCCAATGGATCCTCGTTAAAGGATTTAGATTGTACTCATTCCAATTACCAGACTCGTTTGAGCCCGGTATTGTTATTTATTGTCACTACCTCCCCGTGTCAGGATTGTGTAATTTGCGCGCCTGCTGCCTTCCTTGGATATGGTAGCCGTTTCTCAGTCTCCCTCTCCGGAATCGAACCCTAATTCTCCGTCACCCGTCACCACCATAGTAGGCCACTATCCTACCATCGAAAGTTGATAGGGAAAAAATTTGAAGGATGCGTCGCCGACACGAGGGTCGTGCGATCCGTCGAGTTATCATGAATCATCGCAGCAACTGAGATGTTTCAGTTCACTAAGTTTGAAAAGTCCAAAGAGCGTAGAGTAACCACGGAGCTTGGATACGGTTTCCCGATCGGAGATCCATGGATCACAAACGGTATCTCCCTATGGCCTTTCGCCTCTGAAAGCGTTCTTCCTTCTTAATGCCCGAGCATCCATCCAATGCATTCTTTTCGATATTGTACCCACGGAGCGGTACACTGAACACCAACCCAATCGAGACGGAAAAAATAAATAATAGCAACTACATCAACAACCTTGATTCTTGAAGTGAACGCCCGCTTTCTTGGAACTAATTCATAGGCGCTTGAAATTCGTTATAGAACTAACACTATATAAACAAATATAACAAATGTGCAATACACAACATCAACCAACGGAAAAACGTAGTCACAGACTGTGCTATAATGCACCCCAAAAAGAGAGAGTGAACATAAGAGAGAGTGCTTCTCAGGAAGAAGGAGAGTGAACATAAGAGAGAGTGCTTCTCGGGGAGAAGCACGAGCTCCCTAGTGTTGTGCAACCTTTCAGATCCCTGTCTTAGGCATCAAAGCAAGAGGGAAGGAGAGCGACCAGTCAACAACAAGCGAGCGAAGGCGAGCGATCAACTTTGCTAGGTCTAAGGCGATATAGAATCTCCAGCTCAGATGGGATAGTGTTTCTCGGGGAGGAGCATATAAACCGACTCAAACACCCACAACTGAAAAAATTATATGTTTGTCGATCTTTATATATATATATATATATATATATATATATATATATATATATATATATATATATATATATATATAGGGTACAAATCAAATACAAACCATGTATTTATTGCACCCCTTACAAACCAATGTGCATATATGCAAAATTTTAGATGCATATATGCATTATCGCATATGAATGTATGTCCATTATATGTATATTCTTGCACGTATGCATATGCATATGTATATGCGCATTGTTCACATATGCAGACTGGTTGTGCACATATGCAGACTGTGGTTTGTAAGGTGTGCAACAAATTCAAGGTTTGCATTTTACGAAGCCTCTCTCTCTCTCTGTATATATATATATATATATATATATATATATATATATATATATATATATATATATATATATATATATATATATATATAGACTTAAGATCATGTGAGACCAGGCTATTTCCGTGAGACCGTGAGACCAAAAAATTAATACTAAACCTTCACAGCAAAAGACTGTGAAGGTACTGTGATGGTAAACCTTCACAGTGTTTTGCTGTGAAGGTTTGCTATTTTTCTTACCTTCACAATGAATCATTGTGAAGGTTTAGTGTTAATTTTTTGGTCTCACGGTCTCACGAAAACAGGTTGGTCTCACGTGAACCCGACCCTATATATATATATATATATATATATATGGTCTCCTTCTTTTGCTAACCACCCCATTGGTACTAACTGTGTTAACCAACCACAACCGTAGATGCATCAGATCAATGGCTAAGATTAATAATTTATTTTCATAATTGATTTGGTAAGTCACACGCGCTTTGCACTTTGTGTATATGCGCATAGGGGTAATTTTGTCAAAACACAAGAATCATAAACATGGAAAGTGTTATCCACGGTAACTGGTTCCTGAAACATTTAATTTGTGCATACATGAACAAATTCAAATAAAATAACTACCAAAAAGCAAGCTAGTCTCGAAAGAAACTAAATAACTACAACACCTTAGAGATCACCAATTCTGTAAGACCACTAGAAATTCTTTTGACAATTCTCTAGGGTCTCTGAAATTAGTCGAGGTACATATAAACTGACTCAAACACCCACAATTGAAAAAATTATATGTTTGTCGATCTTTATTATTACATGAATATATATATATATATAGAGAGAGAGAGAGAGAGAGGCTTCGTAAAATGCAAACCTTGCATTTGTTGCACACCTTACAAACCACAATGTGCATATGTGCAGAACCAGTGTGCATATATGAACAGTGTGCATATGCATACCTGCAAGAATATACATATAATGGACATACATTCATATGGGATAATGCATATATGTATCTCAGATTATGCATATATGCAACTTGGTTTGTAAGGGGTGCAACAAATACACGGTTTGTATTTGATTTGTACCCTATATATATAGAGGAAGGATCATGCGAGAAGTTAAACGTTATGCGAAAATGCGAGAAGTGTTTAATCATATATATGATTACACGACATGTGAGTGTGTTTAATCATATATGATTAAACGTCTATGTATTGCCAATGTAACCTATGCTTAATCATATATGATTAAGCTTGTGTATCATATATGATTACACACTTCTCGCATTCTCGCATAAGACTTAACTTCTCGTTTGAACCTGCCCATATATATATATATATATATATATATATATATATATATATATATATATATATATATATGGTCTCCTTCTTTTGCTAACCACCCCATTGGTACTAACTGCGTTAACCAACCACAACCATAGATGCATCAGACCAATAGCTAAGATTAATAATTTATTTTCATTATTGATTTGGTAAGTCACACGCGCTTTGCACTTTGTGCATATGCGCATAGGGGTAATTTTGTCAAAACACAAGAATCATAAACATGGAAAGTGTTATCCACGGTAACTGGTTCCCGGAACAATTAATTTGTGCATACATGAACATATTCAAATAAAATACTACCAAATTTAAAGAAGAGAAAAATATGGAAACAATACATGGAGGGAATCTTGAATTTGTGCATACATGAACAAATTCAAAACCAGACATTAAACCATTCGTAGTTTATGCATACATTAACAAATTCAAATAAAATAACTATCAAATTTAAAAAAATAGAAAAATATGAGATTAACAGATGGAATCAAGAAAAGGGGTTGGTTACCATTCTTACCGAGACAACAACCTGGATTAGAGAAGACTTAGTGATAAAGATTGACGGGAAGGAAGTTAGACTTTCGGTGATTGAAAACTACGAAGACTCCGAGAATATACTTCCCCGGAGAGAGGATGACCATGATGTGTCTAAGTCGGACTCGGAAGCAACGGAGGAGTGGGAGGATCACGCTTTGGATCAAAGCTCCAAATTCCATGAAGAGAATAGTTGCTCGAAGTCGGTCAATCTACAGAAGAACGGTTCTCCGATAATCAAATCATCTCCGTCGTCACCGACATCGGCAGAAAACTCGAAGTCGGAGGAAGGAAGGCATCAGAACCGGATACAGCTATGAATATCGACGAGTCGATTCAGTCACCTGTCCACAGAGAAGAAAGTTTTAAGGAAGAGGCTTTTTCGTTCCTCATGGAGGACAATTTGGAGGTCTCAGAATGTGACTGGATGTTCTCAGAGGAAGAGGAAGCTTTGTTATGGGAGAAAAAACTAAAATAAAAGCGAGAACTTAAAACCAAATGTTTCCACAGTCCTTGCAAATGTGATAAGAAGAAGAAAAGAGACAAAACCAGGTGCGTTCACGCGGTTAACTCAGGGTGGGTCAAGGATCAGGTCTCTATCATCCCAAGGATCTCTTCTGACGAATCTGACTCAGAGATATTAATTCGGAATTCTAATTTACGAATCAAAAAGGCTGCAGAGAATGAGGGGGCAGAAGTTCCTGTTGACTCCATAAATGAAGTGGCAGAAACAATTCAGATGGGAAATTCACTCGGGTTCGACATGGAAGGGAAAGAGGAGGCTGTCAGAGAATTCCTTAATGAAAAATGTGCACTCTCTTTTAAATGTTAAGAATCATTTCGGTTAACATTAACGGTGTGGGGAGCGACTTGAAGAGAGACTGGATAAGGACATTGGTGCGAGATAATAAAATCAATTTCCTCGGTATTCAAGAAACTAAGTTGGAAGTTGAAAACGAAGGAATCATAAAGACTTTATGGGGGAACAGGAGCTTCGAAGCAGTGTGGGGAAGTGCCGTAGGCAGATCTGGTGGAATGGTTTCCATATGGGACCCTTCTTTCTTTGAAGCTACTTCAAGACATAAAGATAGGAACTTTGTAGCAGTTACGGGGTTGTGGAAGTCTACCAAAAAACAGTGCGGATTCATTAACGTTTATGCTCCGCAGGATATCAATAACAAAAAGGATCTATGGGATAAAATTTCTGAGTTCGTCTCTAGAGATCTGAACTGTATCTGGACTATATTTGGAGACTTCAACGAAGTCAGGTGTGCCGATGAGCGTAAAGGATCAGTCTTCTTAGCCAGAGGTGCACTCTTCTTCAACAATTTTATTGATTCATTGGGTCTTATAGATCTTAATATTGGAGGCAGGAAGTACACCTGGATGAGTGGGGATGGTTCCAAATTCAGTAAACTGGACAGGTTTTTAATCTCTCCCAATTTTCTTTCTGCTTGGCCTAACTCAAGCGTTATTTCCTTGGCTAGGATTCACTCAGACCACTGCCCCATTTTTTTGGACTCCAATTCCGAAGATTTTGGCCCTTCGCCTTTCCGCTTCTTTAACTCTTGGCTTTTGGAGAACGGTCTGGAGGATCTAGTAATTTCTTGCTGGAACAACAATTTGGCAGAGTTTAATGTTTTTTAAGACATCGAAAAGCTTTCCCGGAAACTAAGACACCTTAAGGGGGAAATTAAAAAGTGGCGAGAGGTCCAGAAATCGAACAAAAATCAGCATTTTGAGGCTTTGTCTCGTAGAATTGCAGCGATTGATACAATCGCTGAAGCGGGACTTCTTGACGAAGCGTCTCTGAAAGAAAGAACGGAGTGTGTTATCAAAATCCAGGAAATAAAAGCCAAGGATTTGCTAGACCTTAGACAAAAATCCCGTTCGAAGTGGATTTTAGAAGGAGACGAAAACTCGAGTTTCTTCCATGGAACTTTGAACATCAACACTAAGAAGTCAAGAATCAACAGTCTTAACATTAACGGCGAATGGGTCACTTCTCCAAATCGTATTAAAGATGAAATTTTTAGCTTCTTTCAAGACAAATTCAGAGAGTCACCTACCCCTCGTCCCTCCTTCCGTAATGATAATTTTAAAAAGTTGACGGAAGACCATAAGGCTATGTTGGAGTCCCCGTTCACGATGGAAGAGGTAAAAGCAGCAGTGTGGGCATGTGGTATTGACAAAGCGCATGGGCCAGACGGGTTCTCGTTTGGGTTTCTCAAAAAATTCTGGGAAGTGATTGGTCCAGACATCTTTTCTGCTGTCAAGTTCTTCGAACATCATTCTAGGCTTAACCCCGACAGTAATTCTTCGTTTATTTCGCTTGTCCCAAAGGTGAAAGATCCCCTCAACCTATCAGAATACAGGCCCATCAACCTCATCGGGTGTATAAGTAAAATCATCTCCAAATCGTTGGCGGAAAGACTCAAAAAGGTGGTGGGAGCGGTGATCGGCCGTGAACAATCGGCTTTTATCCAAGGCCGTAACATTCTCGATGGGCCGCTGGTAATCAATGAGATTATCTCTTGGGCGAAAAAGAAAAAAAAAGATGTTTATATTCAAGGTGGACTTCGAAAAAGCCTTCGACAATCTGAACTGGAAGTACCTAGACGAAGTCATGGCCCAAATGGGCTTTGGGAGGACTTGGAGAAGGTGGGTTCGAGCTTGCATCTCCTCGGTTAAAAGCTCTGTCCTCGTTAATGGGGCTCCAACAAAAGAATTCACGCCAGAGAAAGGTTTACGCCAAGGAGACCCACTATCCCCCTTTCTTTTCAATATCGCGGCCGAAGGTTTGAATGTGGCTATGGCGGAAGCTCTAGGAAAAAATCTATTCCGGGGGGTCTGTCTTTCCAATCATGGGCCAGAAATATCCATCCTTCATTATGCGGATGATGCCATATTTTTAGGCGATTGGAGTTTTAATAATGCTAGAAATCTTATACGGGTTCTGAGGTGCTTCCATCTAGCATCCGGGCTTAAAGTGAACCTCGGTAAAAGTAGTGTGGTTGGCATTGGGGTGTCTAGTTCAGAAGTATTAGAAATGGCTCGGGTGTTAAATTGCAAGGAAGGATCTCTTCCGATGATCTACTTGGGTATTCTGGTGGGAGCAAGAATGTCTAGGACCTCCACGTGGACACCGATCATTGAAAAATTCCAATGTAAACTCTCGGCATGGAAATCCCGTAGTCTCTCATTCGGGGGGAGACTAATTTTGTGCAAGTCGGTTTTGGGCAGCCTTGGGACTTATCTTTTTTCTCTTTTCAAAGTCCCGTCGTTTGTTATAAACAAACTTGAGAGCATTCGAAATCGTTTCTTCTGGGGAGGCAACTCGGAAAACAGGAAAATCACTTGGGTAGCTTGGAGTAAATCCCTTAACTCAAAGGAAAAGGGTGGTCTAGACATCGGAAGCCTCAAAGCGCACAACCTTGCATTATTAGGCAAGTGGTGGTGGAGATTCAAGAGAGAAGACGACGCGCTTTGGAAGGATGCGATATGTGCCATTCACGGCCAAGAGGGAAGGTTGGGTCTGGGTGCTACGACGGGTTACAAAGCAAGCACGTGGGGCGTGATTAGTCAATTAAACTCCACTTTATCTACTTTTAACATAAATTTCGGTGACTTTTTTGTTTACAACAACAATGTTTGGAGATGGAATCCGGAAGCTAGTGGTATTTTTCGGTTGCTGGGCTAAGAAAGTTGATAGACAGTAATCTCCTTGTTCAAGAACAACCCAAGACCTATTGGATAAAAGCAGTACCGGGGAAAGTCAACCTTATGTTTTGGCGTGCCCGTTTGGGTAAACTTCCTACTCGCGATAACTTGTTGAGCAGGGGAGTTGGTGTCTCTTCGATCATCTGTCATGTTTGCAACATTTGCGACGAGACAACGACACACCTTATGTTTGATTGCTCTTCGGCAAAAAAGATGTGGGCTTTGTTGCATCAATGGTGGCCCGAGATCCCTGCATCGGCTACTTCCTTCGAGGAGGTCTTGGAGTTGCTTTCGAACCCCTCAAGAGAGAAACTGGATAAATTGTTGTTGTCTGTGATCTGCCTTGCGGCCCCTTGGGTCATCTGGAGGAGTAGAAACGAAAAAGTCTTTCACAGCGTGGTGCAGTCCACTCGGGATATTGTTAACAATGTCCAACTTTATTCCTTTTTGTGGGTAAAAAACAGAGTTAAAATGGGAAGGGGAATTAGGTGGGAAACGTGGTGTAGTAACCCTCTTTTATGCTTCTCGGATGTTTTATAAGCTAGTGTCTTGCTAGTTTCTGTTTTATAAAATTTGCTTTCTTGCCGTTCAAAAAAAAAAGAAAAATATGGAAACAATACATGGATGGAACGTTGAATTTGTGCATACATGAACAAATTCGAAAATAGACATTAAACATAGTTAGATGGTTAAGCATTTATGTATTTGTGCATATGTACGTATGTTGCATTTGTGTGTATATGTCCATATATGCACATTACATGTTATACTAATAAGTGGTTAGCAAGAATCCTATTCAAATCTGAAATTCTGACCCAAAATCCTAATCTCCTAACATGTATACTTAATTTGTACATACATGTGTATGTTTATATAAAAAAATTGTGAGATTCCCAAGATTTTTTTTTACATCCGCCATATAATGATCAAATACATTCCTTATTTTTTAATGAATTATAATAAAAAGATAAATATAAAAAATTAAAATTAAATAACTACCAAAATAAAAAAAGAGAAATATAAGGAAAGGATTATGATTGAATTGAAATACCAAATGTACCCCCATTTTAAATGGTAGGCATGGAATGCAACCTTGAGGAAAAGGTGGATTATGATTGAATTGAAATACCAAATGTACCCCCATTTTAAATGGTAGACATGGAATGCAACCTTGAGGAAAGGTGGATTATGATTGGCTAATAGTTGTTAACATGATTAAGACTAATGAAGTGGTTAACAAAATAATGAGGCTCTCTATATATATTTATTGCCATAAGATTCTTTTTAAATTCATCTCTTATTAAATGACACGTATTTATATTATCACCTATAAAAACGTGTGAGAAAAAAATTAAGATATAATCTCACCCCACGGCCCCAACCAAGAATTACACTTTTCACGGAAATTGATGTGGCGCATATCAATGCATCTCATCTTAATACATCTCATGTTAATGTAAATCAAAAGGTGTAAATTTATGGGGTGTGCTATTTGCACAAAAAAGTCAACATGATTACATGGTTTTCCTAAATTGTTATTTTTTTGATTTAAATATATATACATAGTTTTCATAAACTATAATTTTTTTGATTTAAATATATATACATAGTTTTCATAAACTATTATTTTTTTGATTTAAATATATATATATATATTATTTTAAATTTTATATATAAAAAATATATAAATCCAAAAAGATTCAAAATTGAGCTCATTTTAAACGTATCGAAGAGACGATTATAATGGTGTAACTTGTTAAAATTAAAACGTATTTTTTAACGTATTATAGTTAATAAATGATTATATGTATTAAATGTAAAATTAAAATTATGAAAGTTAAATGTATAAAGTATATTTATTAAAAATGTAAATACAAATTAAAAATCTTAATTTGATGGAATCTTGGTCGTACGAAAATCTACAAAATCTCATATTTTGGATATGTCACCAACATTATTGCATACTTTCAAATGCTCCATCATTATACTTCTTCTCTATTTCATACTTGCCATCATTTCAAGATTACTATCTATAAAACAACATTTACCCCATTGGTAAATGCATCTCTTATCGAAACGAGAGGCCCATGTTCCAGACCTCTACTATGCATTATTTATTCCTTAAAAAAAAGATTATTATCTATAAGATATTGTTATCATCAAGGTTGCTATCTATAAGACACTGCCATCATCAACGTTGCTATCTATAATTCTATATATCTCCATCATCATACTTTCAACATTGCTATCTATATATCTCAGGTAAGATCCGATCACATATATATTTTATATTTGCTTGTTTTATATTTGCATTCTCCAAAAATAGCTCCTAGCACAAGATCCAAATATGTCTTACTTCCTAATAGCTAGCTGATAAACATCACTTTCATGTCACTATGCAGGTTGTAATATTTTAATTTATCGGTTTAAAACATTTAAAAATGGCAAATTGGGGTGAAGATTTTTTTCAATGGTATCCTAATTCAAATAATGAGGTATTTCATCCACTACTTTATATATATATATACATATATATATATATATATATATATATATATATATATATATATATATATATTATGTTATCTCGTTTCATATTTTCTGAAAATTGTAGTTGTCTACTACTACGTACAAGTTATGGGTTGCCATGTGCGCACGAACAAATGCAATACTTGAACAAAGCTCATCCTATCCCAATTGATTCAATTGATGTATTTTGGACGACGCTTGATTTATCACCGTGCCAATCTTTACAAGATGATGACGTAGGTTGTGAAGCTGAAGTCCAAATGTTTACTGAGAAATTTAACAAGCAATCGAGATCTGGTAAGTTCAGTTTTCTGAGGAAGATAAAAGAGATAGTCAATGCATCAAACACATGGGTTCGTGAACCTGTTGTTAACAAGACTACTCGTGGACGGCCCTCGATGAAGGATAAGCTTTTCAGAAAAACTCATGTTGATCCCTCATTTGCAGAAAGACCCCTTAGACGTAGTAGTTCGAACGCGTCAACATTTGTTGACTTGGAAAAAATGAGTTACCAGGAACCACCGAGACACAGTTCTTTCATGGGCAAAAACTATAATGTACATCCATACATTAATCATTTTCCAAAGATGTTTCACCCTTACATTACGCATGTACATGATGTGAAAGGTGATGGAAATTGTGGATTCCGAGCAATAGCTGTCTGGCTGGGTCTTCATGAAGATGCATGGCCCACAATTCGGTCTAATTTGATGGAAGAGTTAGACACACACAAGGCAGAATACTGGGAAGCTTTTGGAGGTCAATATTGGAAGATTGTTTACAACACTTTAAACTTCTTTCAATCAGATCGAGGTGCACCGGTTGAACACTGGATGACAATGCCTGAAATAGGTGTCTTGATTGCTTCAAAATATAATGTGATATTACACGTTATAAATATGGCAGGCAGTATGACGTACTTGCCGCTTAGGTCCACTCCGCCAGCGTGGTATCAACATGTTGCTTTTACAATTGGGTACGTTAATGGTAACCATTATGTGAAATTAGATATGACAGAAGGATACCCGTTCCCTCGTATAACTCAACATTTTTTCCACTACCGTTATCAGTGTGCTGCAGGATGGGCTACCCCGTATTCAGATCGAATACAGAAGTATGAGCGACTTTTACGTGTTAATTGTACTACGGATAATGTTATTTTAGAATAATCGAATGTAATATAGATTATTTTATGTTCTATTTATATGTTAAATCGCAATGTTTATGTTTTATTTTTATAATTATATAATTGACACCCCTATATATATAAACAAAAAGAATAATAATATATATATATTTCTAATATATATATATATAAAACAAATAAATAATATATATTTATTATATAAAACAAATAAATAATATATATATATATTATATAAAACAAATAAATAAATAATATATATTATATAAAATAAATAATATATATATATTATATATATATATATATATATTTAAATCAAAATGATTGGTATGAAAACAATGTAATCATTTACCAATCATTTTTGTACTTTTTGATGTAAATAACCAAATTTTTGGTGCAAATAGCCAAATCCAAATTTATTTTTACCATTCTCACTATAATTTTCATTGTCACCGAAATCCACACCTTTTATATTATATTGTACCCCCTTAAAATTGTATAGTTTTAATTGAAATTTAACAAATATTAATTTTTGATCATATATAATTGAAGACAAATATGTGTTGAAATTTTAGATTTTTTACTTTGATGAAAGAGTCAATATCATAGACACCCGGTGTCTTGTCTCTATGGAGATGAAAGGTCTGTGTAAAGCAACAGTGGTCCACATCACTAGCTAATGACCCCCCAACGATTGGTCTATTGTGGAAAAAAGGTGTTTATGGATAAGTGTATCCACACAACAATGAAATTTCATCCCAATTACTAATGGGTCATATCAGCGTTAAATCAGTTTTGCAATTATCTTAAAATTATACCCCACAACAATGAAATTTCATCCAATTGCAAATGTGACACCTTATCATAAAAAACTATATTTTAATCAAATAACAACAACACTATAATTAAATACTCTTTACTATAATTTAATATAAAATATTTTATTAATTAAATAACTATAATTAAATACTCTCTATAAAACATCACAAAACATGATTTGACATAAAGCAATTTCTAATTTATAAATTATTCCCTACAATTTCATATATTATTCACTGCCACATCATCAAAAAGTATTGATTTGACATTTACAAATTAACAAAACCAATTTCTAATTTTGCAATCATACTCACAACAACTACAATTTCTAATTTTGCAATCTTACGTGTCACATTTGCTATCCATATGAAATTGTTATGAAATTCTTGTTGTGGATGCTCTAAGGGCATCCTAATGGTCAAGTCTTTCAAATACTTGATCTATTTGCCACATTAACAAAAAGTTATTTTCAAATAATTACTTCAATGGTCAAGTTTTTCAAAAGATTTTTTTTTGCATTTTTAATTCATTTTTAATATATATATATATATATATATATATATATAAATTATCCTCATCTATTTGAAATGTTTTATAAAAGTCATTATTTTATTTGTCGTTATTTTAAGCACATATACGTTTTTTTAAAACAAATATTATACAACAATAACATAAAATTTAATAAAAATATTACAAAACGATATTGAAAAACTGAAACTAAGGGGCTGTTTGTTTTTCACAATTCATCGCTTATTCAACACTTTTCACTTTTTTCGGTCAGATGTAGGCAAAATAAGTCTGTTTGTTTTTCCCCTAATTCTCATCCTTTTATCACTTATTCTCCACTGACCGAAAAAGTGATACCCTAGTCACTTTTTTCACTTTTTGTTCACTTTTTTCAGCCGCCTCCTCCCAAAAACCCTCTCTAACGTACGAACAGCTTCAATCGATCTCCACTCCGGCTTCAACACAGATCGAGCTCCGTGTTTCTACATCGATCTATTAAGATACCCTAATCCATCGATCTCCATCTGCAAACGGTTAGTTTTTTCAATTAGTACATAACATATTTTTTGTTTTGTTTCTGTTTGGTGCTGTTTGTGTCCTAACTTTTGTTTGTGTACTTGGTTATAATTTTGTTGGTATGGTATTTTGTATTTACATTCCTATGTGTTGGTATGCTTCCATTTACTTCGTTTCGATCTCATAGAATCTCTATATATATATATACTCTATAATTTTGTTGCTAAAAATCAAAGTATTCAACGTGTTAGGTGGACTATGTAAAACAATTTATTTACTTTTTTGTGGTTTTTAGAGATGGACGAGAGTGTTCAACGTGTAAGGTGGACAAATGAAGCCATATATGATCAAACCAATGACCAAGGGGATGATGGTGGTGATGATACCGAAGAGGTTCAATTGCATGGGAGTATCGCTGACCAAACATATATGGCTAGTTTAAGAGAAGAAATTGCGACACAATTGATGCAAAACGGAAATTGATTTTAGTTGTTAAGAGACTTTGTTCATGTTTTCTATTGTATTTGAATCAATTAACGTATTTCAGTTGTTATGAAGAGTAATTTTAATAGTATAATTTAATTTAATTTAACAGTATCACATTTTCAAAGATAAAATAATCAATAGTACGTATTCAGATGTTTTTAGATTTCAGCTTACAAAAATAAACAGTCTTTCTGATTCAGATTTCAGACTTCAGCGCCACCACTTAAAAATCAGGTGTGAAATCAGTGTTCAGACTTCAGCACCACTTAAAAAACAAACGCCACCTAAACCTAAATTTCATATTTCTTTTTAATTTTCTTAGTCAACATTTGTTGATACATTAGTTGTTCGTCTCCTTGCGTATTTTCCATAAACATTTTTTGCTGGTTGATTTTTTTTAAGACTTGTATGAATCTTTTAGCTCCTTTAATTGTTCAGCTACACCATTTATCGTGGGCAACCGTAAGGTGCTTGTTTCGTTGATTATATGTTTTACTTCATTTATTTCGGCGTTTGAGGTAGTCGTTTTTCTTTTTTGTTTCCTTGTTGCCTTTTTATAAATATAAACTATATATACTTACTACTATGATTTCTAAAAACAAAAGTATTTAATTTTTGTGTTTTTTAATATTCGATATTGGTGTCATTTTGATCGTATTTTCGAAAGCGTTCCAATAATGTATTTTGTTAAAAATAATAATAATTATATTTTATATATTTAATAAATGAATCATTATTGAATGAAAGTGGAAAAATTAAAAATATAAATCCATGATTGTTGAAGGATTAAATATAAACATTTGTTAAATCTTCAAACACTTGACATCTACCAAGCTTTTGGATGTCAAGTCATTTTTCAAATTTTAACTCCAATGGTAAAATTTGGTATCAAGTCGTTGTAAAGTCATTCATCATATCATTTATTTGACCATTGGAGATGCTCTAAGGGGATGTTTGTTTAACTCTTAATAGTTCCATTAAGAGACAATCTTTGAATCGTTAAGAGGTTAATCTTGTTTGGTAAAAAACGAGTCTGCCACTTAATGGTTCTAAAACCCTCTGAATGATTTTATATCTTGGGTCTCTCTTAACCATTTAGTGCCCTGATTTTATTCTGAACAATTACAAAACAACCATAGTTCATTTTGTACTATATCATAAGAGTCTCTTAATGATTCTAACCATTTAATCATTTTGCACCAAACCATTAAGCAACTGCCAAACAACCCCTAAGTTAGATTGGATTGAAGACATTTATATAACTTAATCCAATTTAATCTAAATTAAGATCATCTCCAATGAACCATTTATTTTACTCTATTTTATTTTCTAAAACATCTTCAATAAACCATCTATATTATTCTTTATAATAGAGAAACATTATTCATAATCTCTATTTTTTTCTAAGAGTAGAAAAAAGAATATACTTGAAAATTCTTTTTTAAAGTATAAAATAGAGTAATACATTGAAAAAAAATTACACATTTTTTATTTTTTACTCTATAATATAAACTAAAATAGAGAATTACATTGGAGATGCCCTAAAGTCTAATCCGACTTAACCTGATGGATTGATTGGATTGACAAAATATTCTCCTAATCTTAAATATAGAGCTTGTTAAAACGACATGGATTATGGGTATAATTTACTATATAATAATCACAAGAGTAAACTACAATTTTGGTCCCTGGTGTATACCAAAATCACCGAAAGTGGTCCCTAAACTTCAAAAACGACATTTTTCGTCACTGGTCTCCTTATTTTGCTCTGAAAATGGTCCCTGCTACAGTAACTCCGTTAAAAACCCAGTTAAGTCAGGGGTAAAATGGTCTTTTTAATTTTTTATTTATTTTTCTATTAAAATAAAATAAGAATATATTTTATATATTTATATTATATATATATATATATATATATATATATATATATATATACTCATATATATATACACAGTGACCACTCCACCACCATCACCACTCCACCACCTAAAATCGGCGAGATTCCCTAACCCTAGGTGTGACGAAGCCGCCGTAGAAGAATTCATCGGATTTCGCAAACGAAAAACCATAACATCATCATCCTCGCTTCCAACTTCTTCCTCCACCTCCTCATCTTCCTCTTCCTCTTCCTCTTCCTCTTCCTCTTCCTCTTCTTCTTCTTCTTCTTCTTCTTCTTCTTCTTCTTCAAACTCTTGCGATTGAGACGCTGGTTCGGAGAATCGTGGCCGTTTATTGGCGAGTGGAGTTTCTTCGTCGTCTTCGCCGATAGAGAATCTTGCCATCGGAATTCTGCTTTCAAATCTGCCGATGTTTCGACCGGTTGTGGCCATTGATCTTGAGGGTTCACAGTATATCTCGGTGTCATCCTCTCTCCTAGTCGTTAATCCTTTCCATTTACAGTGACTTTGATCACTTTGAATAGCCTGCTTTCTATTTAAGGATTCTTCTACTTTTGTGGGAGATTTCTGGAATGAAAATTTGTGTTTTTGTTACTATGAAATGGTGATTTGCGACTTTAATTTGGGACAATATGCATTTGAAAGAGCAATGTTATTTGCTTCTAAGAGTACACAAATCTTCAATCCCTTTCGTTTTCAACACAAACACCAATCTCAATCCACACAACCACGAGACCCCTAGAACATAATTAAGAGAAATTGATGTCTTGAAGAGATTGAATCATGAAAAAGACATTAATTTGGCTCTTGAATACTTCCAATCCATATCCAATTCGAAACTGTTCAAACACACAACTCTCACTTACCAAACTATTATCCAAAAGCTAGGTGACAAATGCGATTTAGATCGAGTTCAATACCTGCTTCAGCAGATGAAATTGGAAGGCATCAGTTGCTCTGAAGATTTGTTTGTTAGTGTGATTCGTTCTTACAGAAGAGCAGGGGCTGCTGATCAAGCACTGA
This sequence comes from Saussurea involucrata, assembly GCA_033807775.1. Classification (NCBI taxonomy): domain Eukaryota; kingdom Viridiplantae; phylum Streptophyta; class Magnoliopsida; order Asterales; family Asteraceae; genus Saussurea; species Saussurea involucrata. The sequence goes on from CM066315.1 coordinate 33,852,421, forward strand.
AAACATTCTATAGGATTCAAGATTTTGGGTGTAAACCTACTGTTAAGATTTATAATAATCTATTGGATGCATTGTTGAATGAGAATAGGTTTAATATGATTAATCCTATTTACAATAATATGAAGAGAGATGGGATGGAACCGGATAAGTATACGTATAACATCTTGTTGAAGGCATTGTGTAATAACAATCGGATTGATGGTGCACACAAGGTGCTCATAGAAATGTCTAAGAAAGGATGTTCTCCAGATGAAGTGAGTTACACGACGATTGTTTCTTCTTTGTGTCATCTTGGTAAGGTGAAAGAAGCAAATGTCATCACTTTCACTTCTGTAATAAAGGGGTTTTGCACGAAAGGGAAAATGGAACAAGCGTATGAGGTTTACAACAAGATGATCGGAGATGGCGTTTTGCCAAATGTCATCACCTATAACATCATGATAAACGGGTTTTGTTCTATTGGGAATATGCAGAAACAACAAAGAACAAACAAAGAAATTAAATAAAGTCTCTTTGATACCCACCATTTTTGGGTCAGGGATGGTGGTGGCCGGACCATCGCCGGAGATGGTGACCGGAAGGGAGGTCGGAAGTTGGTCGGAGGTGGTGGTGGTGGTTGTTGTGGAGATGATCTCTGTGTATATATATATATATATATAAAATATATAACATAAAATATTTTGTTTTATTTATTTATATAGAAAAAGACAAAAAAGGGTAAAAAGACGAAACTACCCCTGACTTAACTGGGTTTTAACGGAGTTACTGTAGCTAGGGACCATTTTCAGAGCAAAATAAGGAGACCAGGGACGAAAAATGTCGTTTTTGAGTTTAGTGACCACTTTCGGTGATTTTGGTATACACCAGGGACCAAAATTGTAGTTTACTCTAATATTAAAAATGTAAGATTCACACGCAAACGAAGACAATCATCGAATACCAAATCGAGTATAATGCTTTTTAATTATTGGTCATGTGATTTGATTTGATTTCACTGTAATTTACTTCCTATCGAGATTAATAAAAATAAGATTAATGACCTTCGAAGTGTGCAACCTAATAAAAATAAGATTAATGAGCCGTGTACCAAATGTTTACTTAGATAAACGCTTACAGTGGCGGACCCAAGATTTTAGGTGAGCGGAGGCACAAACGAAAAGTTTAAGAAATTATTGTCGATGTGTTTTTTGCAAAATTCTGTCTTTGGGGGACATTTTAAGCTTTTAGTTGATTTCGAGATATTTTTCCAGTCTTTTGGTTGATTTCAAGGGGTTTTTTAAGTTTTTTTTGTTAATTTCGATTAAATTTTTTTGTTTTTTGTGTGGATTAGAGATGGACAAGTGCATACCGTCCATATGAAAGGTCACTAGGGTGTTCTAGAAACTTGATTTATTAGAGCATCTTCAACACATTCTTTAAAATTTCTTTAAAATAGGGAATCAAAAGTAAAAAAAAATTAAAAAAAAGTTACATTCATCTCCAACAGATTCCCTATTTTGGAGAAAAAACATTGATTATAATATTAAAATATTTCTTTCATTTATTAAAATATTATTTCTCTCTTTAAATAGTTTTTTTCTATTGGTCCTCCTATGTAGTAATCATTTTTAGGATTATCTTCATATTTGGAGAAAAACTCATTTTCTCTCCTACTTCATTTTGGAGATAGTTATTGGGAAGCTCTTGGAGATGCTCTTACATCCCTAGATCAAAATCCGAATGAAATTAATATGTAACAACTTTTACTTTTATTATTATTTAGGTGGTGTTTATTTTTAAAATAAACTCTTCATCCACTTATGTCTGAATCGGTCAGATATAATATAATTCAGATCGTTTGTTTTTTCTTCTTTTTTAGAGCCTCTTAACCCTTAATGTCATCTGAATAATTAAGTGATAACCCTATCACTTAATTACCTCCTATTTTCGTCCAACATCATTCTTTTGATTTCAACGTCGGTTTTAGTCAAGATGCACCCCAAATTCAGTGTCGGATCCAAGATTTTTACATAGTGGGGTCACCTTTAAGGTAAATTATGACCGTAAAGTCGTCCGATGTGTTTTTAATGGGGGGGAACTATGATAAAAAAGTTAAAAAAAATGTTTTTAATCTATAAAAATAAAGAAAACCAAGATTTCACTGGAGGGTGGGACCCCACCTTTTACAAGGTGGATCCGCCCCTGCCTGAATTTTTAAAAACGCAAAACACGAATATGTGTTGGATTTCCAAAACATCTTGAATCGCTTAAATCGACGCTTCGGTGTTTGAAATGTGACTAAAACTTCACAACCTCGCAAATCTGTTAGTATCCTTTTTTTTCGTTTTGTCCTTCGATCATCGATGCTCATTTCAATTTACGTATATAAGTTGAAGCTTTTAGGGATAAAATATACAGTTATACATATTTAGACGTTTGTCAGTTTACAAAAACAAACAGTCTTATTGATTCAGATTCCAGACTTCAGTACCACATCTTAAAAGTCAGAAGTGAAATCAGACTTTAGGACCTCTTAAGAAACAAACGCTACTTTAGATTTTAGTTTTTATACCTATTTGATTGATAATTTAACCCCTATAAAACTTGATAGAATTAAATATCATGTTGTCAAAAACTCTGTCAAGGAATATACATAAGAATATTTTTTATGGTAATTGAGAAATAAATCTTTATTATATCAAACAAACAAGAAAATCCGATGAAACGAAAGCCGCCCAGGTTCCCACTCGTATTATGTATCTCATGGTCACACCTCTATTATATACAGTCAGTAGTAGGGTCTGGGTCTCCCCACAAATCAAAATTATTGAAGTCCTCTTCAATAAGTGATATAGTTGTTTTAACAAATATTTATGTTTAAACATATATTCTAAAAATTTTATACCAGATATATCTGGTGTAAAGGTAAAAATAAGATCGTCCCAGATTAACACCAAAAGCATTCACTCTAAGTAAGAACCATATCAATTTACGACAAACAAGTAATCCAACTTCAAAAATACTAAAACGCCTATGGAAGCAACTACATAAATTAAAAGAAGTTGAGACGACAATGAACTTACATGAAAACCCCAAAACGGAAACCCCACAGGCATAGAAGACCACTCAGAAGTCCACTATCTATTGAATACGATGCCTGGAAAAAGGAGATATAGCATGATCTCGTCTAGACATTATACGTATGTCTAAGGCGAATTTTCGTGCAGGTTTAGTGGCATCTAAAGTCTCTGGAGCTACTGTTTCTTCGTAATAGACGGTGTACTTTGAAAACAATCTTCACATGATCTTTATAGATCATAAAATCGATCTAAAAATATGAAAATGTAACTGTGTTTTTTTTTTCAACATAATTTATTATTAAGACATATTGAAAATTGCATATCTGGTTTTGCAATTTCGACCGAGCAGTACATAAAACAAATCATATTAAAACAAATAAATATAATTAAAATTGATGATTATTTAATTGGTGATGAATTTTATGAGTTGGTGATAAATCACGAATAATGTCCTTTTCATTTCCAAGAAAAAAAAGACAATATATAATAAACAAGAACACCAATTTAGAAATTCATAACTTAATCGCATTATTACTATAAAATGGGGAAAGGGAAGGGTATTATTTCTAGAAAGCAGCTTAAAGAAGTGTTTATCGTGAATCCAGAAATGGAAATGTAGCAATTTTTTTATGGTTACATTAACCTTATAAATAAAATGAGGGGTTTATCGTCAATACTCACCATCCTTACGTATTTTATCGGGTAACATTCTCGGTAATCAAAATGAATTGTTAGCAACGTCTTTTATCCAGTAAATGTTTGTCGGGTAAAAGTATTTTTCCCTCACTTACGAGGTAAGATTTTCAGTCGTTGTCATGTCTATTAGACTATTACCGACTAAGATTTTATGTCCAGGACATGTTCACCTGGTAAGATAAGTGATATCTGATAAAAAAATTCAACATGTCTATTTTCTCTATTTCGAAAAATATATTAAAAATGTTGTAATTTGCGTACACAACATTGATTAAATTTTTAATATTCATTAATACTATAACACTGATTATTATAACTTCATATCAGAGTTTAGGGGTGTATGTTTGCATCTTAATGGTGCTATTAAGAGTTAGTCTCTGAACCTGGGAGAGGTGAATCTTGTTTGACAAACAAATGCTCTTAATGATGCCAAAACCCTCTAAACCATCTTTTATCCAGGGTAAAGCCGATCATCCAGTCTCATTCTTCCACATTTGCCATTCAAGTATCGCTCCCCCCTCTCACGACGATCTCCTACCACTGGCGATTCATGTGTCCGACGGGTTGGGATGGTAATTTTTTTGTCAGTCAGACTGTCCATTCAAAATAATTATCAAACAATATTTTATTCTATATTATATTATAAAGAGTCTCTCAATCATTTTGATTACTTAACCATTCTGCATCAAACCATTTAATAATTGTAAAACGACCCCAAACGTCCCAATAACATAGACAAGAGAGGGCATGTGAAAGACACGAGCTTATTATAATGTCAAGCACTTCATCAACCCTACATATAAAAGGCAAAACCATATAAATATATTTTTATTCAAAACTTTTTCATAAATATAATGTTACCACAAATTTAGGAGTTTTAAAAATGTTTATTTCAAAAAAATATAAAATTTCATTTACTTTATACCTGCATCACATTAATATCAAGTAATAAAATAAATATTTTTCAACCCATAGATTTTTAAATGAGGCTTTTTAATATATAAATTTAATAATAAGTTTTTAAATTGATTTTATTACAACATGCTTATCAAAACCTAATCATTTTAGTATCAAAGTCAAACTAAAATAAAATTTATTAATGCCGTACAACTATTTATTACAAGTTTATGTCACAATAATTAAATGTTGTTTAGTTGGTTTTCCATTAAACCATGTATGAACAAAGCTGAATGTATGATTAATCTGTCTGTATGGATTATGAGGGTTTTTGTTGCGAGTTTTTTTCTTTCCTTTTTCTATTCATAAATGGAAGAAACGTATTATTTGATTAGGAGCGACCAATTTGAAAAAAAACTTGACTTTTTACATAAAACCCATCTTAAAAACTTACTGAATAAATAACTTTATATATCATTAAGTCAGTACCATATATAAATCTTAAGGCTATAAGGGTGCGTTTGGTACGCAGACTGGGTGGGACGGGACAGGACAAAAAAATAGTCTCATGTTTGGTATGCCATGGGACAAAAATCAGATGAGACAACATGGGATAAAAATAAGTTTTCATGGGACAAAACTTAAGATTTTTTGTTCCACCAAAATAGGTGGAACAACATGGGACTAAAACATAAGATTACTAAAATACTCATTTTTTTCCAACATCAGATAGCTAAACCTAGATTAAAATCATCTCCTCCAGTCATGTCCCGTCCCATCCCGTTCTGTCCAGTCCAGTCTCGTCCATTCAGTCTGCATACCAAACGCTACCTAAAGGTGAAAAGGTCCCAATAACATTTTTTTTGGAGAGGGTTCATGGGCCTTCGGCCCAGTACATCCCTGGCAAATACACCGACCACGAAGTAATGCAGCCCTGAGATAATCCTCAGTGGCCACAAGTGTTGAGTGTGGGATTTGAACCCGGGCAAGCGCTATGAACTTCCCAGGCCTTACCACCACACCACAACCCTTGTGGTTTAGATCCCAATAACATGTGAAATAAAATATTGGGAAATTAATTAAAATGAACGAAGTTCAAAATTCGGTTACAAAAGTACCTCATCTCTCTCCCACTTTACAAAACTACCCAATTTTCCCGCGATTTATCCCTTGATCGCGGACCCAGTTAAAAAAAATGAGATAGGTCCGCAATGCACTCAATGTTGGGAATAACCCACCCCACTTCCGCGATGCTTTGTTCTTAAAATTTGGGTAGAAAACCATTTTTTATCCACATATTGTGAAACTTGTGAATCCGCGATCCAAATATAAATGATTCAACTTTCTAACAAGGGGTTGTGGAGAGTCAAATCCACTTAAATATTTGTGAATCCACGATCGGTCTATATTTGCGATCCAAATATAAATATTTGTGGCTTTGTTCTTAAATATTTGTGATGCTTTGTTCTCGCGGACCAAAATCATGGAGTCCGTGATCGAGGGTAAAATCGCGGGAGAAATGAGTATTTTTATAAAGTGGGAGAGAGATAGGCCATTTCTGTAAGTCAATTTTGAATTTCGTCCATTATAATTAATTTCCCTAAAATATTGATTGGCCATACAAGAGGACATGTGAAAGTCACGAGCTTTAATTTCAATCACTTCAATAATCCCTTACATGGAAACAAAGTCTAAAAGAGTAATTCCTATGGGGTGATTTAACTTGTTTTTCAACTTGGTGTTGTTTGTTTTGTCTTGGTTATAAGTGGTGCTGCTTGCTGCAAATCATGTATTTTGATTTTCTTTGTTTTGTATGGTTTTAATTTTATTATAAATTATTGTCTTTAAAAAAAAGTTGAATCAAAATTGGATGGATAACTCTGATCAAATTGATTTGATTAGAACTTCGTAACCATTTAACCGCAAGGGTTGTGGCGTGCTGGTTAAGGACCTGGGAGATGTGGTGGGATATCCCATCTGTCAAGGGTTCTAATCCAGGCGTACACAACAATTGTGGCCACTGAAGTTTAATCAGGGTTGATGTCTTACAGTAATAATTTGCCAAGAGATTAGTCTAGGCATAGCCTAGGACACCCTTCAAAAAAAAACTTCGTAACCATTTATGGAGGCCATAACAAATTGATTGGTAACACAAAGGTTTGCCCCACCATTCAGGTAGCACAAAGGTCGCCCCTCATACCATATAAAATACCTCAAAGCTTGAAACAAAAGAATACAAAAAATTTGAATGTAGCCTTGATTACAAATACCCCTTTAGTACTCTTCATCCTGGATGGAGGTTTGCCGTTTGCCCCACCATTCCGAAAGCACAAAGATCGCCCCTCATACTATATGAAAGATCTCAAAGCATAAAACAAAAGTAATCTGAAAACTTTTAAAAATCATTTATTACAATTATTGAAGTTATTGATAGCCAATGTTTAGGCCATCAGTACCTGGCTCGGGATGGGGCTCGGGATGGACTGCGGGATGGCGGGGATGGGCTACGGCTCAAGCGGGTTCGGCGGGAAGGGATGGAATCCGGGTTCCCCATCCCGTTTCATCCCGAAGGGTTTTAAAAAAAAATTATTTAATTTAATTTTTAAAAATCATGCCGTTGAACGGCTCTTTGTAAAAAAAAAATCTCAATTTAATCACACTATATATTTAACCCTCAACCTCTTATTTCTCACACCTCTCAAACTCTCTAAAATTCTCTCAACCTCTTATTTTTTACACCTCTCAAACTCTCTCAAATTCTCTCAACCTCTTATTTTTCACACCTCTCAAACTCTCTCAAACACTCTTCCATTCTCTATATTTTAAACAATATGGATTCGCCACAACCCGGTTCACCAACCGCATCATCATCATCCGTAGACACCGACGAGTTGTTGAATCTACAAAGGGAAATTTTTCGACAGACTGCACAATCGCTGTATGGTAGCACCGCCTCATCGTCAACAAGAGAGAGGGCCGCAAACATTGAAAGAGGTCGAGTAACTGCAAACGAGCGGCTTATGCGGGACTACTTTGGTGTCAACCCGATTTATACAGCGGATATGTTTAGGCGGCGGTTCAGGATGAGCAGACAACTATTCGAACGAATAGTTGAAGATTTAGAAGTAGGGTATCGGTATTTTAGACTTCGGTTTGACGGGTTAGGCAAACAAGGTTTTTCTCCGATACAAAAGTGTATTTCCGCTATTCGGCAATTGGCGTATGGAGTAAGTGCTGACGCACTTGACGAGTACATCCGTATGGGAGAGAAAACGTCACGAGATTGTCTGTACAAATTCTGCACAGGTATTATTGAACTGTATGGTCAAAAATATTTACGCAAGCCTACTTTTATTGATATTCAGAAGTTGTACGCCGCGCATGAAGCTAAACACGGATTTCCCGGCATGCTCGGCAGCATAGACTGTACTCATTGGGCGTGGGCAAATTGTCCGAATGCATGGCGAGGTCAATTCATGAGAGGTGATCATGAGCACCCGACAATCATGCTAGAAGCAGTGGCCTCTCAAGATCTATGGATCTGGCACGCATACATTGGTGTTGCCGGTTCCAACAACGACATCAATGTTCTCAATCAGTCGCCCATCTTCAACGATGTATATGATGGAAAAGCACCCGAGTGCCCTTTTGAGGTGAATGGAGCCACCTACAAGCACAGATATTATCTAACGGATGGGATATATCCGGAATGGGCTACTTTCGTAAAATCATTTACGTGCCCACAAGACCTTAAACGACAAAAGTTCAAGTCCGCGCAAGAATCCGCACGTAAAGATGTTGAACGAGCTTTTGGCGTGCTTAAAGCACGTTGGCATATACTTCATAACCCGGCACGCGGATGGGAACTCTCAAGATTGGCAAACATTATGTACGCTTGTGTCATATTACAAAATATGATACTCGAAGACGAAAACCATGCTATTTGTGGTGACGTGGAAAACGACTTTTTCACGGATGATATCGAAAGCCAAATCAGTGAGACACAACGCGCGGCAAATGTTCGAGAAGTCATAAACCGGGACACTCATAATAACCTTCGGTCGGATTTGGTCGAACATATTTGGCGTATCCAAGTTCCCAACAATGACGACGAGTAGATTTTTAAATTTATTTTGTAATTTTTATTTTTAATGAATGATATGAATTTTAATTTTTATTATTTATCTTATTTTTATTTATTAAAAAATATATAAATATTTTTATTTTGTTAAATAATTAAATGTATAAATAAAAGAATTAAAATAAATGAGGTGGCAAAAGGGTTTGAGAGAATGGGGTAAGGGTGTTTAGGGATTGAGTGAGGGATTGAGAAAAGCTGATGTGGCGCTGATGTGGAGCTGGAATCTTTGAAAGATAGAGGGATGGGGTTATCACAATTTCCACCTCATTTAACTGAGTTGACAAGCTCACAAATGTTACAAATCCATTAATACAAGTCTAGTTTTTAGAACAATCTCCAAGAACTATGATATAATTTTTCTATAACAAAGTAGAAAAACTCCAAATCTTCTAAAAAAGTTAAATTTATCTCCATCAGCTACTCTTTTTAGCAATCTTAACATTAAGGGGGCGTTTGGTTCGCAGAATGTTTTTGGATGGAATGAAATTTGTCAAAGGAATTTGACTTTGAAGGAATTGGAATGGAATGTTGTCAAGTTTGATCAGCTGTTTGGTTGATAGAATTGGAATGAAATTTGTTAAAGGAATTGGAATCTTTCTGTTTGGTTCACAGAATGTAGCTTTGGAATTGAAATGAAATTTGGATAAATGACCAAAATACCCTTTTATAATTTAAAGCGTTGATGAGGACTTTATTATATATTTGATCAATTCCTTTTGTAAACGCAATCATATTCTTTGGTTAACGTTTCAAGTTAAGCATCGTCCGTTCTTTTCCCCTCAGAAACCACCGTTTTCTAGAAGGTTCTGCGACTCCGATGGCGTCTGATCTCGCGGCTAAGGCGAAGGAAGCTTTCATCGACGATCACTTTCGTTGAACTCTATTCTCAGGCCATCGTCATCAACCCTAACAACTCAGAGCTTTTCTCCGACCGTTCTCAGGCTAATATAAAACTCAAAAACTTCACCGGTATATCTTCCCTCTTTTTGCAATCATATTACGACGAACACACTGATATGACATGCTATGGATAATCGTAACCTAATCTGATTACTTTTCGGAATTCTGTTATCTATATGGTTTTGATTTGAAAATCAGTGCTCATAATGCCTTTGAATCTCGTTCTTACTTGGAATTAGGGCAAGGGGTATTTTTGGAATAAAAATAATAACACATTCCATTCCTTTAAAATCCCTACATAATGTGATGGAATGTCAAATACATAAAATAAGGAATTCAATGGAAAGTTTTAAGATTTCATGCTACAAAAGATTGAACCAAACATTGGAATGAAATCTGGTCAATGGAATGTCACATTCCAATTCCACCAGATTCCATCACTTTCCAGTGAACCAAACGCCACCTAAGTTTATTAATAAATACTCAATACATTTAATAAAATATTGTTTCTCTCTCCTAGCACATTAAGATTTCTCTAAATTTAGATATTGTTTACCATCTCTCTTCATTTTTCTATTTTAGTATACAAGATAACATATCTATTGGAGCCAAAAAGTTGCTAAAACCATTTTTTTTCTCTATTTTAACATAGCTGTTAGAGATGCTCTTATGTATTACATCAAATTATGATTATACTTTTTTACTTTTAAATAGAAAGCTCTGAAAAATAAGTATTTTTTTATCGGTACAAACATGAGTATTTCTTTTCTCGTATAGCATTATACTCATAAGTAAACTTAAGAGATGTTTGGTTATGTTGGGATTTGCTTGTCCCACATAGATCAAATGAGAATAGTAGGCTTGCCTTGTATTAAGAATATCCTACCTCTTATCAAAATGGCTAACTATCAAGTTGGGCCAAACACATATTAAAAGTCAAAGATGGGCCTTGACACTTGGGGTCTCTCGACTTGAATAAGAGGTGGATGAACCAGAGACATCCGTGGATTTTTCGCACCCCACCATTGGAGATCCCATGGTCTAGGTTCAATAGGACAACTAGTTGAGGAAAACTCAAGCCCAAATACACTGGTACGCCTATTCCTATGATGTAATTTTGGGTATTTTCTGTTGATGATTTAGGGTTGAATTCTTATTCTTAATAATACTGATAGCTTCTTGGTGGAACACTACGGAATGTTCTTGATCAGTATTACGTCTACTATTACCTATATGAGATTGATGTGGGGACGCATATTTGAAGACAAATATGGCTACGTCTTCTAAATTCTTATGAAGTAGGATTGAATCCTCTAGATAGACGTCCAAACTCATCCATACGAGGGACGAATGTAACAACCCACCCTAAACATACAACATATAACAAAATATACCTCTCATCATGTTATAACAAAGATACATATTATATCACATAAAGTCTCTTGGTCCCAAAACTGTACATAACATATTCCAGTACAAACTTTTCGCTAATACAATACATTAAATACTAACAAAACTATAGCTACAAAACATTCCATGAAAACTTTCACGACTACAAAGTCTTCACAAGCACATTTCAATTTATCTTTGCCTTTGCCCTTAAACGCTCCTTGACATGGAATACTTATTTTTGAAAACAAAATGAGGGTTAGACCAATTGGTCTAAGTGAGAAATTCCCCACAATTTAATGAACGTTAATAAAATATCAATATCCAATAACAATCATCACATCATATCTCAAATTATATGCAATATGTGCAAACCTCTCCGTTGGACTTGAACCCAACACATGGCCATAATATTAGTTGACCGCACTAAGTCAAGTAATCAATTTACTCCGACGTACCTTAAAATATAGCCAACTCCGCTGACCTTCAAGTACAACCAAACTCCTTTGGCCCTAAGTCCTGCCAAAATGCAATGGTGTAGTGTAATGCTCATATATATATATATATATATATAGAGAGAGAGAGAGAGAGAGAGAGGGAGGATCAAACGAGAATGAAATCTGTTTAAAAGAATAAAGGAATGACTCTCATCCAATCATTTTAATAAATTAAATATCAAAATTATTTATTCAAAAAATCAGTTAAAAGGGTATTTTGGTCTTATATGATAATTATTTTTGGATAGAATTTAATCCCTTAAATTGTGGGATCACCTCTCTCATACGTATGCTTCATCTCCAATCTTCTTCTCCAACCTTCTTCTCCAATTTTCTTCTCCAATCTGCTCGCCGCCGCTGCACCTGTTCGCCGCCGCCGCTGCACCTGCTCCAGGCGACATCTCTTTTCTCTCTTCTCTCTGCATCGTCTCCGGCGACCTGTGGAACCGCCGCCGCACCTGCTCGCCGCCGCACCTTCTCGCCGTCGCTGCACCTGCTCGCCGCCGCCGCTGCAACCGCCACACCTGCTCGCCGTCGCTACACCTCTTCTCGATTTCCCGTCGCACGACCGCCCTTCGCCGTCGTCTCCGTCAACCGCAGTCGCCATCTTGATTTCTCTCCATCTCTCAATCTAAACCAAGCGCAAACCGCCGACCGCTACTTCTTCTCTCTTGTTCGACCATCGAACGCCGCCACCACCAGACGCCGACGCTCTCTCCATCCCGTTCTTCTGTTCACCTGCAGCGCCACCACTACTGTCGATCTCTCTGTCTCTCTCTCTCTCTTGATTTTATGATATTACGTGATTTTAGGTTTCTCTATTGTTAATCACAAGTGATTTTATGTTTCTGTATTGTTAATCACAAGTGATTTAGGCTTGGATTATGTGATATTATGGGATTTTAGGTTTCTCTATGGTTAATCACAAGTGATTTTAGGTTTATCTATTGTTAATCACAAGTGATATTATGTGATTTTAGGTTTCTCTATAACATAATTTAGGTTTCTCTATTGTTAATCACAAGTGATATTATGTGATTGTTGTTTCTCTATTGATTATCACAAGTGATATTCTATAACAGATTTTGGATTAATTGGATGAATAGCCAATGAATTGCCGAAATGGATTAATCGATTTTGCTTGAATAAAGGAAAATGATACATACGATTTTGGTTTAAATGATATATTGTGATCCCTGAATTTTAGAAAGTCATTACTATCCTAAATTAATCCATAGCATAAATGACCTTAATACCCTTTTAGTCTGATTTTTGAAAATTATTATTTTTGGAATTGTTTTTAAAAATGAATGGTTGGGAGTTATTCATTTATTCTTTTAAACAGATGTCATTCTCGTTTGAACCCACCTCTATATATATATATATATATATATATATATATATATATATATATATTTCATACATGTCAATTATACAATTTGCATATATACTTTCCACATTATCACACTATATATCTTATATTTTTTATTTCATAAGTATTCCAGTTTGAAAATAGTTTGAGAAAAACTCACTTGATTGCTATCAAAATACTTCCACGATTTCCTCAATCAAACTGATGATATGACCTTCCACAAAACTTTCGATTTAACTGTAATAAAGCAAATACAGATGTCAACTTAACATATAAACTCTTTAACAGGCTAAGAATCCTAAATAAGTCTAAAATACCCTTAATAATAAAATAAAGTCTACCCGGAAACTACTCATAATACGGATACAATTGTACCCGAAAAGCCATCCAGAAACCCCCCAGAAACCTATCCGGAAAGCCATCCAGACACCCCCCCCCCCAGAAACATATCCGGAAAGCCATCCAGAAACCCCCCAGAAACTTATCCGAAAACTTATCCGAAAAGTTATCCAGAAACCCATCCGGAAACATAACACATCCGGAAACCGAAGAATTCGGACGACATCCGAACCCAGATTCAACAACCATTGATCAAACATCGAAATTGGAATTCTAAACCGATAGAATTTTTATACGACCTAAAATAAACATAAAACTATACAGAAACGCACCTAAAAAAATCGACTCACAAAACCTTTCTCTTGGCTAAATCAATCGACGACGACTTCTTTCTTTCTTTTCTCTCGGCTTCAGAACACACACACACAGAACACTACCGGAAACCGACTTAATTAACATAGAGGAGGTGTCGATTTCTTTTATATGAATGAGAAATTGCAAACAAGGGTCTCAACTCTCATAACTCTATCCTAACACCCTTAAACTTATAAAACTAAAACACAACCTACCCTAAACTAATAAACGTAAACTAAATAAATACGAAACTCTAAATCTTAACTTAAAATAAAACGAAAGACGTAATTTAACTAACAAAACTTAACCGGGTCATTACAACGAATTTCTGTCCAAGGACACTACATACGCAAGCCTCAATCCTCATAACGATCTTCGTCAAGTTTGGTTGCAATAATCGAGTTAGTGATTCGTTTCTTAATCTTGTTTTCGATTCAATATACATATATTTCTACACATACGAATTCTATATATATGTATATATCGTTTGTATTTCCAATAATTTGCCGTTTGATTCTTGTATAGAAGTGTTGTTGTACTGATTTCTGAATACTAATACTAAGACATAACAGGTTAGAGGTATTATGTAACAACCCAAAGTTTACCATAAATTAAATTCATAACAAAAGCCCATAAGGGTCCCAACCATTCAAAATTTAACAACATTCTCAACAGTACAGCGGTTTACATACAACCACAACCAAGATGTCTAACAAGGTAAAAAGATAAAGGGTGACGGTCACTAGCTCTCCGCCTCTAGACTTCAAGCCTTCCCCTTACCCTTGGATGAAGCACCTACCAAGCACTTGCCTGAAAATGGTTTTTTAAGATTTGGAAAACGAGGGTTAGACCATAGGGTCTAGTGAATTCCCTCCTAAAGCAGTTTAAAACATTTAAGACATAAACAAGTGAATTGCCATATGACCATCAACAAATAATTAGATAAAACGACACCACACTTGGGTATTTGCATAGTGTTCATAGTCCTCCATCACCTCCCCATGATTTCCGCATTCGGGACCCCAGTAGATCCCCATGGACCCCTAGTAGATGCCAAACCCGTGTGCACAAGAAACATATTCAAGGCACACGATAGAAACACTCTCGGGATATTCGCAATCCCGAGGTACCCTAATAACACTGTGCAACCCGACTCGAATTCAACATACCAACTTTCATAAGCGAAAGATAAGCAACGAGCATGCATTCATAAACATCTCACATCATGTATCACCAAAGCCTTTCAAAACGTATAATCATAACATCATGATCAAAACCAATTTCAGTTATTGAAATATAAGGAAAAACATTTCATTTGCACGTAAGAGTTAAGGGAACTCACCCGAGCTTTAATTTGGCAATCCGACACACACTCTGAATCCCACTTTCGACCAAACCGAACACCTGAATTGGGTGCCATAAGAAAGGTCTTAAACCCTCTAGTTACACCCCAAAACCAACCCTAATGATCCTTAAGACAATCCCCCAAACAGTGCCTCAGTCCTAGCCCCAAATGAGAATCGAAGCAAAAGCTGAGTTTCGGGACACCAGTGCTTGGCGCGCCCTTACCCGCACCACAAGTCGCGCATGACACTGGTTCGACCCCTGCACGACTTTTCTTCAATTCCCCAAGGGTTTCACACACCCAAACCTTCCCAAATCAGTTTCAATCCTCCCAAATTGATAGTTTTGAAGCCTTAAGCATTGAGAACCAAAACTAACATTAAAACTACCTTTAATCCCACTAAATCCATCATATGATTCATTCTTTATCATCCAAAAATCCAAATCCTTGACATAAACAGAAACCACCATTGAAATGGCAAAGGTTTCTCAAAAGAAAACATTAAACCAACAAGAATCACCATCTAATCTTCTATTCCAAATAAGAATGAGCTAAATCTTCAAAATAGGTTACTCAAAGTAGTCCCAATCACAAACCCTACCAACCCAAGCAATGAGATGAACAAAGAGAAGATTTACCTTGAAGAAGATGAAAAATCGAGTCTCTTTCTCTCCGATTTCTCTCTAGCCTCCACAATACGTATTATGCCAAGAATAAGTATTTTAGGAGGGTTTTATTCCCCTTAAATTGCTCCTCAGCCCCTGAAGTTCCACCTTTCACACTTCAGCCCCAAATTTCCAACTATTTCTAAATTTGTGGACATGAGTTGTTACATATTAAACATAATTAATGGAATGGAAATAAAAGAAACTGTTTAGTTTTATATAATATATAAGTCTATTCTTACATAAGCCAAAATTTTCATTTCAGGTTAAACTGAGGGAAAATTCATTTCCATTTTTATTTTTCCATTCAGTTTATGTTTATTCCCGTTTTCATTTCTCTACCAAACACCACCTTAGTTTGTTATGTTGTGACTTCAATCCATGATCAATTTATTAGTAAATGAAGATTAGAACCAATGTTTTTCTAATACATACTGATTTCAGATTCAAAAATAAGTAAATGATTATATGAAAAAGTATTGTTAATTTAAAATTTCATACCATTGCGGGTTAAAGTAGAGGATAAAATGCATGCAAAATGAATATGTTCTTTTTTCCATGTTTGTGTATGGTTTGGGAAATTTTCTCTAGAGTTCTTTAGTTAAAAAAATATATATGTTACAATACAATACACAATGTTGACTTGGCATTAAAAAATATATAGTTTGAAAATAATTCAAAATACCGATACTTCTAATCAGTTGTTATAACAACGCATTCCTTAAAGATAGATATCTAGATTTGTGAGTTCTTTATAAACTTTATGTTGTGGGTTATGAACATGGGAGGAACACATACATCACAACTTAGGGGGTTGAAAATTTAAGAGTCCACAAAAAATTGACCAACTCGACAACCCAACCCGAAAAATAGGCAAGTAACCCGATGTTTCATTGATTTAAAAAGTATACAAAACCAATAAATTAGGGTCGGTCTTGGCGTATGTCCATGTCAACCCAAACCGATCAGTGAAACATGACAAACTACATGTCCATTAAAAATCCTTGGTAATCCTTAGTTAGTATACAAGTTTGACATTTCAATTCAAAGTTTTTATATATCGTACTATATCTTGATATTTATGTTTAGAGAATGAGACATGATCATTATAATTTTTGAGTGGTTAAGTATCATCCACTAAAACTA
Source organism: Saussurea involucrata (assembly GCA_033807775.1). NCBI lineage: Eukaryota > Viridiplantae > Streptophyta > Magnoliopsida > Asterales > Asteraceae > Saussurea > Saussurea involucrata. The sequence continues at coordinate 33,869,221 of CM066315.1, forward strand.
ACCGAACTCAACCTGAAACATAATGGGTTGGGGTTATACATTTTAAGAGGGTCGAACGAGTCAATTTTCCAAACATAAGTACTTAGGGTGAATTTTGCTTAAATGGCCTCAATCAGTTCTACCAACTCCTTTACAGCATTCAAAAAATGATATTATATATATAGAAATGTGGATGGTGAAATATAAAACCATTGATTTGCATGTTACTAGATAGATTATCATCTACCAAAAGTAGTAATAACAGTACACTAACTAGTTTGGAAAATATGTCTCCTGTATTATTTTAAAGATAGTTTAACTAAATGTACAACACTAAGGGTGCGTTTGGTTGCATGTAACAACCCACTCCAAGGCATGCCAAATTAAGACATTAATTAATATATTTATATATATATCGCCAAAACATGACCAAAGGTTCACATCAACAAAATTCCAAAATTTGGGTTTGCGGAAATAACCCTATTCCAACTGAGAGCATCTAAATACTGAAATGTAGGGAAGTCCACTAATGTAAGCCACGCCCGCCCTCACGTCTTCTCTTTACCACTAGAGGAACCGCACTTAACCTGCTTACCTGAAAAGGGTTTCAGTTTTGAAAATGCGAGGGTTAGACCACAAGGTCTAGTGAGATCCCTCAGTTACATCCACACCACATATAGCAATTAAAGAGTTATGCGAAACATAAATCAATATGAAGTTTGGTTAATAACATTCACACAATTGACCAAATCGTCCATCCAGTCACACACACCCGTGGCTTGATCCCAGGGCGCTCAATCACCCTCGTATGGGACCCCCCCCATATATCCGTCACACCATGTCATATGGGTCACACCCCCCATAAGCGTCATACCAAATAGCGTACGGGCCACACCCCCCATAAGCATCACACTACAACATATGGGCCACACCCCCCATAAGCGTCATACCACAACAGATGGGACACACCCCCCATAAGCATCACACTATGACATATGGGCCACACCCCCCATAAGCGTCATACCACAACATATGGGACACCCCCCATAAGCATCACACCTTAATGATTGGGACACGCCCCCCCCCCCCCCCCCCCCATATACCTCACACCAAGCATAAGTAATTTATATGCAACATATATTAAGCAAACGCACATGTACGAGTAAATGAACAAGTACCATCAAGCTTCAGTTAGAAAACTCACCTGTTACGCTTACGATCCTTTCCTACTCCGACCTGCACTTCCAGATGGTCTACCTGAGCGAAAGGGTAAACTCATAAGCTGATCATCCCAACTCCCCGGACGACACTCTATTCCGGACAGCACACTTATCCGGACAACTCCCATATCCGGACAACACACCTATCCGGACAACACCTCTATCCGGACAACACACCTATCCGGACAACACACCTATCCGGACAACACCCTTATCCGGACAACACCCTTATCCGGACATCACCCTATCCGGACAACACTCTATCCGGACATCACCCTATCCGGACAACACTCTATCTGGAATATCCAACCATCCGGACACACACACGACTACCGGACACTTACCTGGAAACCTTCAACCGTTCAATGTGTCCGGACGTCCCGAAAGTTATCCGGACGTCGACCTGACCCTTATTTGGACCGAGAAATCACGGAAATGGCCGAAATCTCACAGATAGAGATTAGCAACGGCAATAGGGTCAATAAGCTCAACTACTGCTGAAATATTAGCTGCAAAAGATAAGATTTGACACCTAATCTCTTCCATTTAGTTCCAAACCCAACTTTTAACAAAAAAAAACCCCAAATAACTCATTAACAACAAGAATCAGGGATTAGAGAAGAGGAGAAGTGATTACCTGCTTGAATCCAAAAGAAGCACACCTTCTATTTCTCCCAACAAATCTGCAACTGATCCTTCTTTCTTGATTTCACCCTCTTTCTTCTCTAATTCACTCCAGCAGCCACCAACCACACACAAAATCAGTAATATGGAATGTTCTCTAGGGTTTTGTGCCCAATTTATACCCTATCTCACAATTGCAAAATACTCCCCTCAACTTCCACTTTATTAAATTTCCACCACAAGACTTGGAAACTCTTTCTTTTTTTGGACACGGTTACTACAACACTCCCCCCTCAAAAGAATTCCGTCCCCGGAATTCCGTTCTCGAAAGGTGAGGGCACTTGGACATCATATCCGACTCCACTTCCCACGTAGCCTCTTGTCCCTTATGATACTTCCACTGAACCCTCACTAGACGAGTCTCCCTATTCCTTGATTTCCGGACCTTCCTGTCCACATTAACTATTGGTTCCTCTTCGTATCCCAATTTCTCGTCGATACGGACATCTTCTAACGGAGTAGCCACATCCGTCTCGGCCAAACATCCCCTTTTTGTGGTCTAGGGCCACCCTTAACTTCCTGCGAACCTAAATGGCTTATCAGTAGCCGACCGCGCGACCTCCGGTCTCACATAACGTCTCTTTCCCGCGATACATCTTTACTCACGGAAAGTTCACAGATAACTGCACATGCCAACCCCTTTGCTTTTCTAAGGATTTTCTTACTTCCACTTGCATAACCCTTCAACAACAAAGCGTACGCCAACAATTTCCACACTTTCGAATGATTACAACTCCTACTCTAGGAAATTTGCGTACCACAACTATGACGCCTCAGGTCAACGGTACATGGTACCGTCCACACACTTAGACGCACGGTTGCAACAAATTTAGAATTTTCGTCCACAACTTCACTCCCGTGACAGCACAAGTTACAACGGTTAGAGCCACAACAACATCAATTTCTTAACGAACCTTCAATTCACCAACCTAGCACAAGACCAACCTCGAGTATCACCTTAGCTCACAGACATAATCCTCTTCGACTGATAACACACAATTCTACAATCACTTTCCCCACCTCAATACACGTATAAGGCAGATAACACTTTCTCACCTGAACTGTGTTGCCCACGGTTCATCAATAATAATCAATTCACACCCTTCCGCCATAGCAACACCCCCACACTATACAGAGCCGAAAGTAGAAACCTCCACACTTTAACATCTGACGTACCCATCAATCCAACACGAACCAAATCTTGAAGTCACGCATCCAAATTCTCCTTGCCTCTAACAGTCGTCCTTCCACATCTGAGATAATTCAGGGTTCACCCGCTACCAGCAAGGAGCAACCATGCTCACACAAAAATATTCTTGCTAGCTTAACACTGAACGACAAAGTTTACTTGGAACATTTCTCACACTACTACCAAGTCCACTCCAATGGTCCTTTTCGCGAACACTACTTTCGACTACATCCTTCCACTTCCTTTTCACTCATAAAACACGATTCCAAAGATCGGCTCACGGGAAGGTGCACACTCTTGATCAACCACACAAGCTGACTTTCCTTGACTCGAAAACCAATCACATACATGCCAATCCCCCTTTCTCATACTCCCACTAGGAGTTCATGCACCCGACGGAGACGTTCTTGAAAACATTGCTTCCACTTTTCGTGCCACTTGCCACACCTTCTACTTCACGCTTACGCACCCATCCCAACCTACCGTCCCAATTACCCTATGGACATTTCTCATTCAACATTTACCACTCCATACACGCAATTTCAACGGTTACTATGCCCAACCAACAGTTTCACCATCTTTCATACGAGAAACTCCACCCCGTCAATCCGAAACACACTCAATGTTCGAAGCGACCACACATTTCTCATTCCTCAAAGATATTAACTCACCCCTTTGCATTTCCTTTATAAACAAGGATTAGTCTAGTATACCCAAAGATTTCATATCTACAACGAAACACTGTAAACTACTCAATCCAAGATCACACCATCTCCCTCTTAGCTAGCCACCAACTTCCACCCCAATCTCTTGTTTTCGGATAAAAGCACCACACCCAACTTTAGCCACATAGAACAACTTATCAACAAATCCCGAGCAAGGATCTCCACTTACGCTCATCTCATAACAACACTAATCCACCACTTAACCTCACAACACTTCATTCCCACCATGCTTCGCATGCTTACTAAATATAAGTTACCGCCTTCATATCTACACAACCCCACACACTAGAGGTTCTATCCTCACGACTACTGTCCGCTCACTAGGCCATGCTTTCTCCCGCCAAACATCACATATATTTGAAAGAGTTGGCGAAAACATTAAGCAATAACTAATCTTGCAATTCAACATCCTCACACGAATAACGGAAATTCCTGGCTGGTCACTACACACCTGTGACCTGAACTAGGGCTCACACCCGCCCTTGGGAACAGACCAAGTCTATTCGAACAAACCACATGGGACGCACCCCCCATGTATTTTACACCATCAACCTGAGATTTACACACTTATATAAACCAGATGCAAACACACAATAATAAGTATGCACGTTCAACTAACAAACAGGTACTATCAAGCTTTGATTTAGAAACTCCCACTTTGCCTCCCTCCCATCTAGATGAACCACAAATTTATGACCGTCTACCTCACTCAATCGAGCCCTTAATTCCGACCGACTCTTCGGATCCACTTGAGACACACTCAAGTAAATCAAACTATAAGACACACCCTTGCAATCTAACATAGTCTACTTTTCCCACATTATTTAGCTAACTACCTCCTTCGCAAATGACATAACCGCCATATAGGATGAATCACTTATCCTACTAACACATCTCCACCTTCAGGATATTTACAAAAGGCGGCTCATCCTCTTGACAGATGCATACCTTTCCACACCGACCTCTCATCTCCGCGCACATACCCGACAAAGTGATCACCCAAAGGCAACCTTTCAAATTCAAATTTCTCGACAACGAATTCAACACCCGCCGCTGACTTCAACCTCAATGCCCGACAATTAGTCTAAAGGCAAGTTAACCACGACCCCGGCTTCATGCCGATACCGTTTCATTCACATACCACGACGTCACCTTTCAAAGTAATTTGTCTACTTCGAAATCACCCGGGACACACCTCCCCCGTCGACAGTCATATGTCAACTTACCAAAAGAGTAAGGACTCCCACCACACAAGCATTTCTATGGTCAAAGACCAAGACTACAGGTAGACACGGTCCTCCCTATACTGTAACACTAAGGTCACAAATCAACCATCGACGACTCAACCACATTTTCCACTCCCGGAACTTCGCACCTTCTTAGGCCCGATATCGCTTACTACCTAGCGAGTTCATAAAATCATACACGGATATAGGTCCGCCCCTTTATAAAACATCCACGGAATAAGGTTCGCCCCTTTATAAAACATCCACGGAATGAGGTCCGCCCCTTTATAAAACATCCACGGAATAAGGTCCGCCCCTTTATAAAACATCCACGGAATAAGGTCCGCCCCTTTATAAAACATCCACGGAATAAGGTCCGCCCCTTTATAAAACATCTACGGAATAAGGTCCGCCCCTTTATAAAACATCCACGGAATAAGGTCCGCCCCTTTATAAAACATCCACGGAATAAGGTCCGCCCCTAGTAAATTGGCACCCTAAAGTCACCCTAGGGTGACAACGAGTCAGTCCCATGCTGCCTTACAGGGCCACACTACCCTTAGCATAAACGGGTCACACCTCCCGACACGAGCTGGCGGGCCACACCCCCCCGACTTAGCCAATTTACACCTCGAACAATGTATGACTCACTTAACATTGAAGACTATTTGCTCCAGCAGGGTTAACCTTTTTGCAGTTACAACAATTCGACGCCGACACCCTACTTCCAACCAAACCATTCGGTTCCTTACATTAGAAACAACCTTCGGTACCGATACTTTCCTTCACACTTGGATGCTCCAACCCCACAGTCCACTTGACTATAAATACGGCTTCACCTCGGTCCAAAATGGTTGACTGACACCAGTGTTACCAATCCATGCATCTATCACTTCTCATCCACTCCTGTCACTCTTCCACTAACTCGAGAGTGAGACGACACATCTCCACTATCCGATCCTTGAGTTGAAACTCTCAAGATCTCAATTCGCCGACATCGGGGACTCCCAGAATAAGGACTCATCCGAGATTAGGAGCTCATCTCCAATCATTTATTTCCCTTAAGAACTCTAAAGGTTCTACTTCACACGGACACTCATATCGAATACGATGCCTCTTCTAGGTAGTATCATCAATCACGCCAAGAATAATCTGCACTACACACTAAACCGTTGCCATAATGACAAGGTTAAACTTTACACACAACACAGATTAACAACCGTCCCAAAATAACAAGGCAAGAATGATCGCCGTCATGTACCTGTAAATTCACAATTACACTGGCCAGGTGTAATCCCGAACTTACCTTACATGATAGTTTTCACCACCCTGTTATTCACGCTTCCCAGTGAGGTCTTCTTAGGCCTTCCTACATTCTCAGTTGTATTTCTACAGTTTAAGTTTAGGCCCATCCGGTCACCTAAATCCCTTAAACTACGGCTCTGATACCAACTGTAACAACCCACTCCAAGGCATGCCAAATTAAGACATTAATTAATATATTTATATATATATCGCCAAAACATGACCAAAGGTTCACATCAACAAAATTCCAAAATTTGGGTTTGCGGAAATAACCCTATTCCAACTGAGAGCATCTAAATACTGAAATGTAGGGAAGTCCACTAATGTAAGCCACGCCCGCCCTCACGCCTTTTCTTTACCACTAGAGGAACCGCACTTAACCTGCTTACCTGAAAAGGGTTTCAGTTTTGAAAATGCGAGGGTTAGACCACAAGGTCTAGTGAGATCCCTCAGTTACATCCACACCACATATAGCAATTAAAGAGTTATGCGAAACATAAATCAATATGAAGTTTGGTTAATAACATTCACACAATTGACCAAATCGTCCATCCAGTCACACACACCCGTGGCTTGATCCCAGGGCGCTCAATCACCCTCGTATGGGACACACCCCCCATATATCCGTCACACCATGTCATATGGGTCACACCCCCCATAAGCGTCATACCAAATAGCGTACGGGACACCCCCCCCCCCCCATAAGCATCACACTACGACATATGGGCCACACCCCCCATATGCGTCATACCACAACAGATGGGACACCCCCCCCCCCCCATAAGCATCACACTATGACATATGGGCCACGCCCCCCATAAGCGTCATACCACAACATATGGGACACCCCCCATAAGCATCACACCTTAATGATTGGGACACGCCCCCCCATATACCTCGCACCAAGCATAAGTAATTTATATGCAACATATATTAAGTAAACGCACATGTACGAGTAAATGAACAAGTACCATCAAGCTTCAGTTAGAAAACTCACCTTTTACGCTTACGATCCTTTCCTACTCCGACCTGCACTTCCAGATGGTCTACCTGAGCGAAAGGGTAAACTCATAAGCTGATCATCCCAACTCCCCGGACGACACTCTATTCCGGACAGCACACTTATCCGGATAACTCCCATATCCGGACAACACACCTATCCGGACAACACCTCTATCCGGACAACACACCTATCCGGACAACACACCTATCCGGACAACACCCTTATCCGGACATCACCCTATCCGGACAACACTCTATCTGGAATATCCAACCATCCGGACACACACACACGACTACCGGATACTTACCCGAAAACCTTCAACCGTTCAATGTGTCCGGACGTCCCGAAAGTTATCCGGACGTCGACCTGACCCTTATTTGGACCGAGAAATCACGGAAATGGCCGAAATCTCACAGATAGAGATTAGCAACGGCAATAGGGTCAATAAGCTCAACTACTGCTGAAATATTAGCTGCAAAAGATAAGATTTGACACCTAATCTCTTCCATTTAGTTCCAAACCCAACTTTTAACAAAAACCCCCAAATAACTCATTAACAACAAGAATCAGGGATTAGAGAAGAGGAGAAGTGATTACCTGCTTGAATCCAAAAGAAGCACACCTTCTATTTCTCCCAACAAATCTGCAACTGATCCTTCTTTCTTGATTTCACCCTCTTTCTTCTCTAATTCACTCCAGCAGCCACCAACCACACACAAAATCAGTAATATGGAATGTTCTCTAGGGTTTTGTGCCCAATTTATACCCTATCTCACAATTGCAAAATACTCCCCTCAACTTCCACTTTATTAAATTTCCACCATAAGACTTGGAAACGCTTTCTTTTTTTGGACACGGTTACTACATTGCAGGACAGAACAGAACGGGACAGGACAGAACAGAACATGACAGAACAGTTGTCCAGCGTTTGGTAGAATATAACTATACTGGACAGAACAGAACATGACATGTTAAATGACCGATTTACCCCTGATAAGATGTTTGATATTTTTACACCAAATAATCAATCTAAATGAATCAAACACTATCAAAATGCTATAAAAAACATGGAATCAATCTAGAGAAAGACAGACCAGTTGGCTAAATCCTTGGAATCAATCTAGAGAAAGACCCAAATCTCAAGCTTGTATACAAGAATCAGATAAAAATCATTAACAATTAGATACAAAATCAGACCATTAGATTACCTGATTGAGTCAATATCAAATTACCTGAGGAGGGAGGATCGAAGAAGCAGCTTCGAAGAACTCATGAACTTTGGGTCAATGTCAAATCACAAAATCGTAGGTTATAAAATCACAAAATCGACGAAGAACTCATAAACTTTGGGCTGTGGAAATCGACAGAAGAAGGGAAAAAATTGACAGAAATCGATCTCAGGTGGGTTTAGGTTTAGCATGGAGAAGACGATGTTAGGTGGGTTTAGGTTGAAAATCGAGAACCACATGGAGAAGATGATGTCAGGTGGGTCTAGGTTTAGCATCGAGGTGACGATCTTAGGTGACATTCTCAAGCAACGATCTCAGGCGACGATCTCAGGCGACATTCTCAGGCGACGATCTCATGCGACGATCGCAGGTCTTAGGTATGGAGAAGACGATGCAGGTGGGTTTAGGTTTAGTTTTTTTTTTTTTTGAAAGGGTATGTTGGTCAAACAAGGGTTGTTCTACTTAGTTCCAGGGTGTGGGGAGGGACAAGCTTGTCCCATACTTGTTCTAGTGTGTCCCATTTATGGTCTTGCCAAACATGGGACAAACCTGTTTTGTTCCACCTTGTTCTGCCTACCAAACGCACCCTAAAGTAACATGTACTTCTGCTCCCTCTGTACAACACTAAAGTAACATGACTGCTAGTAAGATCATCCACATCCCTGCAATTCATTTACACTTTTAATTGTGTCATATCAGTTTTTGCAATTACCTTCTACACACATGCAATCTACCTACACTTTCAAAAGTGGTCCCTACTACAACATTTATTAATTACTTTATAAATTATTATATACGTTCTATTTTTTAATTAATATAACATATAGACAAACAAAATATTTTTTAAATAAGAATAATTAATTTAATTAAAAATAAATTAATATTATTAATTTATAAAGTTTATTGTTTTAAAAAACCATTTAATTTATTCAAATAATTAAAATAAATTAACACGATATGGTGCAATGTTTAAATAATTGCAATATTTAAATAATTGCAATATTTAAAATAAATCAGGTTCATGTGTCTCATTAACTATTTGATTTTTATTCACAATAATATATTGTTTTATATAGAAAATAATTTATATAAACAATACAAAAGAAAAAAGGAAAAAGGTGGGGGAGATGTGTATGCCAACATGGCTTGCAATTCCAATTGCAATATTTGCATGTAATAACCAAGACCAAATTGGTAAAGATTAAAGTTTTGTGAGAAATGTGTAAAGTCGAAAGTTCAGGGGCTAATTTTGTAAGTTTTGGGGTAGGTATAAAAAGCCCCAAATAGGGCTCAAAACCCTGGGATTCATTGTTGGTGGTGGCTTGGGAGACTAGAGAGAGAGTAGAGAAAATAATCATAGTGCAAGAAGAAACTTCATCAAGATTTCAAGTTGGAAGAAGAGGTGAAATTGGAATCTGATTCTGCTACTAACTCTATCAGGTAACTCCAAAAACGCAATTCTTATCCTTGTTGTTATGATTGATGAGCTATGTAGAGAGTTTTACTCAAAAAGTTGTAAATGATGCCTTGAGAGAGAGATTAAGCACTCTAATTGTGTTTGAGTAGCAAAGAATTGTAAGAAATGGATTTAGAATGTTTATAAAATCGTTTATCACATTATTGTACTGATTAAGGGGCTTTGAGTAAAGTTTTGTCTCTGAAATCGTTCCAGCCGCAGCACCCGGTAAGCCGCCTATGTTGAAGGTTACCGGGAGGGAAACTGGTTAGTACCCAGTAGTGATCGGGTGAAACGGTTCCCGGATGGTTATCGGTAAGTTTGTGTTACTCGGTAAGTTGTGTTACTCGGTAAGTATAAGTTACCCGGTAAGTGTAAGTTACCCGGTAAGTATAAGTACCCGGTAAGTGTAGATTGCCCGGTAAGTATAGATTATCCGGTAAGTTGAGTCCGGATGGTGTCTAGATTATTGGTTTAGGCATCTGAGTAGTTTATATCTCATCCATTTCTCAGGTAATTCGACCGTAAGCCAGAAGTAAAGTAAGAAAAAGACCTTATAAGCACCAGGTGAGTTTTTCTAACTAAAATACGTGATTTTTAACGTGTTTTCTAAAGTAAGTACGTGATGAGAAATGCCATGTTTTATTCCTATGCGTTTAACTGCATGAAAGCTTATTTAAAGTTTTATATGAGATGTATGCATACATTGTGGTAGACGTAAATTGGCTAAGTCGGGAGGTAGACCCGCCAGTGCTCATGCCGGGGGGAGGTTCCGTTTATGCCATGGAAGGGAGTATCCAGTAAGGCAGCATGAGACTGACTCGTTGTCACTTTCGAGTGACTTCAGGGTGCCATTTACGGGAGCGGATTTATCCGTGAAAGTTTATGTAAAGTTATGTGATAGTTTTACGAAATGTTATGTGAAAGTTTATGCAAAGATATTTGAAAGTTATGAACTGTTTTGAAATGATTTTGAGAACTGTCAGGAGGGAGCTCACTAGACCTCATGGTCTAACCCTCGCATTTTCCAAACTAAACCTTTTCAGGTAAGCAGATAGTAAGAGGCTCTGGCGAGTGAGCAAGAGCAGAATAGAGTACAGATGCAGGTAGAGACAGTGCCTTTGGCACTTGTAGAAACTAGTATATTCTCAGTTGTGTATAGGTTGTTTCCGCCAACCTAAATTTTGAGATTTATGTAAGAAATCTTGGGACCTATTTTTGGAATATTCTGATTTATAAGAAGTGCATGCTTTATTTTAGACTGGGTTGTTACAATTGGTATCAGAGCCATAGTTTAAGGGATTTAGGTGACCGGACGGGCCTAAACTTAAACTTTGGCAGTAGAAATCACAACTGAGAATCAGAAAATGCGCTAGGAGAGCACTATTATAGAGATAGGACTAATAGGGTACCGAGGACAGTCATGTAAGGTAAGTTTGGGATTACACCTGGCCAGTGTAATTGCGAGCTTACAGGTACATGTATGTGCTTAAATTGCCTTATTATTCCGAAGTTGTAGTCTTAAGCTAGCTTTTATGTCGTGTTCCGGCAATCAAGAATGCCAGCAAGATCCCTGAGGGTAGATTGAGACCCAGTATTGGGGAGGTACCGTGGGGGATTAGTTATGATGTGATGTATGTATACGTCGTATAGAAGAAATGTTGTTTGAAATGTTATGAGCCGTCTAGAGGTAGATCTTCGTGGATTCGGAGGAGATGAATGATTGGTTTTGGGTAAGACTCCTGGTTCTGGAGAGTCCCAGTTCTAGAAATCGTGGGGTAGATCCGTTAGGATGTAAAGGAAGGACATCGTCGAGATCTTGAAAGTGTCATTTCAAGAGCATGTAGAGGATTTGAGCCCTGACTCTTTAGTCGAGATTTTCAGCAGCAGAGTGAAAACGTGTAGAGGTAGAATATGAGATGAATTGGTCAAGACGAAAATAGTATGAAATGGTTAAGTAAGTGGACCGTTGAATGTATGTATAGCAAGTTGTTGCAAGGCCGAGAGGGCGGCCACTGGTCGAAAGTAGAGTGCCAATGTTAAGTTGCGTGAGTAAAGCGATTGACCTTGTTTGAGTGAGTAGCTGATAATGTCGTTTTCCGACATTATTTTGATCCTGAAATCGGTATGTTTGTTGTAAGTTTCCAAGTAAAATAGTAGAATTTAATGGTTTTTTATGAGAAAGTACATGCTTTTATGAATGACTGAGGATGGAGAAGTTTTGTGTCAATTGGAGCAAGTTTACAACATTCCTGGGCGAAAAAGAGAAATTCTGATTTTCGGGTCAAACAGTGCTCTGCGCGCCTCACGGCGCTACTCCATTCGCGCCGCCATACGCGCAACCTTTTGTCCAAAGCACATTCCAGTGCTCTGCGCGCCTCACGGTGCGACCCCACACGCGCCGCCATATGCGCCAAGTTCCTGGGCGTGTTTATTCTATTTGTCGGCTAGGGTTGGGGGGATTCATTATCAGTTACGTTTGGAGACTTTCTCTGGGCGATTTTGGGAGCTAAGAGACGATTTTTCAAGGCGAGAAGAAGGCAAGAAACATCAAGTAACGAGAATCAACAAGGCGAATCGAGTACGTTCATCGGCGGCTTAGGCTTTTCAGGGAGTTTATAGATTTCATTTCTTTTAGAACAAAGCATGTTTACTTTCATTTCCATCTTTTCATTTCTGGGTTTTGAAACCCCCAATATGAACTAATCCGTTCATGTTGGGGGGTTGGTGTGAATCATGGTGTGATAATCGTTTAGCTTTACAGATAGATGTGATTGGTTTGATTTAGATGGATGAAACATTTGGGATTGTTCTTAATGCTTGTAATAGTCCGATCAACTATTATTTGATTTTATGAATCTTTTAATCTTTGAGAAAAGTTTTGAGATTTGATTAATCCTTTATGTCTTGAACGATTTTGAGATAGAAATATGATATGTCGTTCTCTGTGGCTTTTAATCACTGATTGTTCAATTATAATTGTTTAGATCGAAAGATGATACAATGTTTTGAATGATTTTTGCTATAGGTTGATAAAGTATAGTAATGGATTGTGATTATGCTTTTCATCCTGAAGTTATTTCAATCATGTCAAACCTGTTTAGCTAATGGATTGTTTTCGTGAGAAAACCAACCCTCCAACTCTTTCTCTTATTTGAATTAATTAAAGTATTTTAATTCGTGTTTTCCAACAATCAACAACTCAATTTGCATTAGTCTAATTAATAGTCTATACAGTCATTGTGGTACTTGACACTTGTGTTGGTGCAAGTGTACCACATCTCTATATATTTATATATATTTATTTTGATGATTACAAACACACCGTATTATTGTTTATCTAACAATCCTATCCAAGTGTACAGTTCTTGAAGAACACGAAGATCTTATCTGGAGGGTTCAAGACGGAAGTGTTTTCGTCGTCATTATTGTTTATAACTAATAATGATAAACACCCTAAAATAATATACCACTTGGATATTTCTAAAAACCCAACAATTAATTTTAATAAGGTTTTGAGAAGATTCAGCAAGATTTGGGTGCTGTCCTGGAAGCTGACTTTTCCTGACGGCGGTATACCGCGGCGGTACAGCCGGTATACCGCGGGTACACTACAGCCGGTATACCGCGGGTGTTCAGCCGGTATACCGCGGCAGGCCGTGTGCATCTCTGATTGGTTGAAGTTACCTTTTCCTGACGGCGGTATACCGCGGCGGTACAGCCGGTATACCGCGGGTACATAATTCCTGTCAACTTTGCATGTAGCCGTTGGTGTGTCAGTCACCTTTTCTGACGGCGGTATACCGCATGCATTTGGCGGTATACCGCGGATGCATAATGCCGTTGGAGATGCTGATATATAAAGAAGCTGTTGGTGATGAAGAAAAACAGACCTAAGAACACAACAACAGTAACAACAAGCAGCAAACTCTCAGCTCTCTCACTCTCACTTATTTATAATATATATTTTATAAAACTTTTTTATAAAATATCCAAGTGTGAGATATTATACAAGAGTGATTACCCATTGTGAGTTATACTCCTCTTGTAAGTATTTGAATAACGGGTGTGTGATCCTGTTTATCTCATAGCAGAGGCTTGAGAAACTATTACAAATACCTTTGTACTTGGTTTGTATTTCTACCGTAAAGAATACATTTATTGGATCGTGTCGGGAAGTGTCTCGGCTGCTGGTTTATCACAGTTGGTGGTAAATCAGTAAATCTCTGTGTCAAGTATCTCTATCCCTTATCTCTTTATTTATTCCGCTGTGCTTTATTATATTTGTTTATATAAACTGCTTTGCATTTATATTTATTTATATAATCTCTGTGTATTTGTTTATATTTACACTCTTCGTTATTATTTGTATACTCTGATTTATTTATACTGTTTCTGTACTGTATTTATTTGTAAAAGAATTTTTGAAAGTAAAAGATTTTAAAATACAACCTTACCCCCCCTTAGGTTGTCTAACATTTGGTATCAGAGCAGGGCTTTCAAAAATTTTCTGTTTAAATTTTTAAAGTCATTTCTTTAATTTTTTTTAAATGGCTCAACAAACTAATTTTGTGTTCTCTAAAACTCCTTTGATAGATACTGAAAAGTTTGGCATTTGGGCCGAGCTATTTGAATGTCACGTTCGTGGCAAAAGTCAAAAAATTTGGGATATTATAGAAAATGGGAATTTTAATCCTACCATCATAAAAAATAATGTTATTGTTGATAAACCTGTTAAAGACTGGACTCCCGCTGAAGAATCTCTTTTTTGTTTAAATTTTGAGGCTAAAAATATATTATATGCTGCTTTAACTTCCGATGAAATAGAAAGAGTATATACCTGTAAAACTGCTAATCAAATCTGGCAAAGCTTGAGTGACACTCATCGTGGAAATACTCAAGTTAAAAGTTCTAAAATAAACATTTTAGTTCATGATTATGAATTATTTGAAATGTCAAAAGATGAGTCAATCGACTCAATGTTTAAACGTTTTAACCTCATCATGACTACTTTGAAGGGATTAGGTCGCACTTATCCTAACGAAGACTATGTAAGGAAAATTCTTCGAGCACTTCCTTCGGAGTGGATGGCAAAAATCACATCCTTGGAAGACTCCCGAGATCTCGCAACTATGAAGCTCGATGATCTCATCGGCAATCTTAAAGTGCACGAAATCGCACTAAAAAGAAATCAAGTCCGGGAGCAAGTCAAAAAGAAATCCATCGCTCTCAAGGTCGTTGCCTCAAAAGAAAAGGAAGAGGAGGAAGATGCAAGTTCATCCGATGATGAACCCGAAAATCTTGACGATTTAGTCAAGTTGGTAAGAAAACTTTCTAAACTTCTTTCTAACAAAAAGTTTGCCAATATTGATAGGTTTCAAGAAAATGAAGACTACCGTCGTGGTGGTAAAAACCAAAGTCGCAACGTCCACAAAAGTGAAGACAATTATGACGAATCTAGCGACGATGAAAAAGCCAATAAAAAGAAAGGCTTTTGCTATGTGTGTGGTGACAAGGATCACTATGCAAGTGTGTGTCCGAATCGAGCAAAACAAATCAACACACCAAAAGCTTTGGTTGGAGGCGCGTTGAGCGCAAGCATAAATGAGACCAAAAATTTTTGTTTCATGGCCGACCATGATAATGAGGTATCTTCATCATATTCCTCTAAAAATAATTGTGATAATTATTATAGTGACGATGAAAATAATCTTGACGAATTATATAAATCATTTCATGATATGGCCGCTCTTGCAAATAAGTATAAAGATGAAATCTCTAATTTAAAAGAAACCGTATCCACATATAAAAAGGAAATAGATGACGGTAAACAAAAATCTGCTCATGATTTAGATGTTATCACTAAATTAGAAAATAAATTAAGTGAAAAAGATATTTGCAAATCTTGCATTGTTTTAAATGATAAAATTGCATGCTTAAGTGAAAATAAAAAAGAAAGTGTTGCATGTACAAAATGCGAGTCTCTTGAAAATGAAGTTGCATATTTAAATGCTAAATGTAAATCGCATGAGAAAAATAATCTGTTAGCTAATGCTTTTAATAGTAGCAATGATAAAGTGCTTAAAATGCTTAATATATCAAATCGTATAAATTGCCGAAAAGGCATTGGTTCAAATACGTGTATTGAAAAATGTGATTGTATGCCAATTAAAAAGGTTTTTGAAAAACCTAAATTTGTTGTTAAAAATAAAACGCAAAAACCTCCGTATGTTCCTAAAATGAATTATGTGAATTATATGTCGAGAAAATCACATGCGTTTATGTATAATAATAAGTTTGCGAATCCTAAGAAAAATGTTAATCCGCATACTTCTTTTTACGTCTATGATGAATACGATCGTAAAATTAAAATGGTTAGAAAATGGATTCCGAAAGGAATGTTTAATGTTGATAATCCGGGTGGAATGCGTTTGTGGTTTTAAACCATTTATATGGCTTTGTATGTTTGTCGTGTTTGTTTTATGTCGACAACATATTTTTTGCAGTTTATGTTTTTATACTAACTGTTAAAAGGACCCATAAGAAAAGGGTACCACGAAAAATTTTCTTTGCCTTTTGTAGGTGTTACCTGCCGAGGTTATAATACGTGGTTTCCTGGCGAGGTTATAATACGTGGTTACCTGCCGAGGTTATAATACGTGGTTACCTGCCGAGGTTATAATACGTGGTTACCTGCCGAGGTTATAATACGTGGTTACCTGCCGAGGTTATAATACGTGGTTACCTGCCGAGGTTATAATACGTGGTTACCTGCCGAGGTTATAATACGTGGTTACCTGACGAGGTCATAATACGTGGTGATTTTTTTTATCACATAAGTTTAACCGAATATTGAAGCCTTAAGATCCGTTTTGGTGCAAGTGTTTCGTATTGGTTTGTATATCTTTGTCTCTATTGCTTTTTGCATTTTATTTTATCCCTCAAATTTTATAAAATCAAATTGATATCGTTATTAATTTGAGGGGGAGCGTTTTATTATATTTACCCATGAGTTTATGCTACCTCAATTATATGCATATTTTGAGGGGGAGCATCTCTCGAGGGGAAGCATACCGTCTTTCTTGACCCTTTTTTGCTTCGACAAACGGGGGAGAGAAACCGCATATGCTCTTGCTTAGCGGTTGTGTTTGTCATCATCAAAAAGGGGGAGATTGTTGGTGCAAGTGTACCACATCTCTATATATTTATATATATTTATTTTGATGATTACAAACACACCGTATTATTGTTTATCTAACAATCCTATCCAAGTGTACAGTTCTTGAAGAACACGAAGATCTTATCTGGAGGGTTCAAGACGGAAGTGTTTTCGTCGTCATTATTGTTTATAACTAATAATGATAAACACCCTAAAATAATATACCACTTGGATATTTCTAAAAACCCAACAATTAATTTTAATAAGGTTTTGAGAAGATTCAGCAAGATTTGGGTGCTGTCCTGGAAGCTGACTTTTCCTGACGGCGGTATACCGCGGCGGTACAGCCGGTATACCGCGGGTACACTACAGCCGGTATACCGCGGGTGTTCAGCCGGTATACCGCGGCAGGCCGTGTGCATCTCTGATTGGTTGAAGTTACCTTTTCCTGACGGCGGTATACCGCGGCGGTACAGCCGGTATACCGCGGGTACATAATTCCTGTCAACTTTGCATGTAGCCGTTGGTGTGTCAGTCACCTTTTCTGACGGCGGTATACCGCATGCATTTGGCGGTATACCGCGGATGCATAATGCCGTTGGAGATGCTGATATATAAAGAAGCTGTTGGTGATGAAGAAAAACAGACCTAAGAACACAACAACAGTAACAACAAGCAGCAAACTCTCAGCTCTCTCACTCTCACTTATTTATAATATATATTTTATAAAACTTTTTTATAAAATATCCAAGTGTGAGATATTATACAAGAGTGATTACCCATTGTGAGTTATACTCCTCTTGTAAGTATTTGAATAACGGGTGTGTGATCCTGTTTATCTCATAGCAGAGGCTTGAGAAACTATTACAAATACCTTTGTACTTGGTTTGTATTTCTACCGTAAAGAATACATTTATTGGATCGTGTCGGGAAGTGTCTCGGCTGCTGGTTTATCACAGTTGGTGGTAAATCAGTAAATCTCTGTGTCAAGTATCTCTATCCCTTATCTCTTTATTTATTCCGCTGTGCTTTATTATATTTGTTTATATAAACTGCTTTGCATTTATATTTATTTATATAATCTCTGTGTATTTGTTTATATTTACACTCTTCGTTATTATTTGTATACTCTGATTTATTTATACTGTTTCTGTACTGTATTTATTTGTAAAAGAATTTTTGAAAGTAAAAGATTTTAAAATACAACCTTACCCCCCCTTAGGTTGTCTAACAACTTGGTTCCTTTGGTTCGATACTCGTACTTTCTAAGTACTATTACTTGATTCGACCCGTACACTTGCGGTAGATTTAGGGGGGTGTAAACCCACCTATCAGTAGCCTTCAATTGCAAGTAGAGTTTCATGCATTGAGTTCGTATATGTGTACATGAGATTTTTCATAAGTAAAGTAAATGTGTAAATATCAAATTTGATCGGATATGAGTCGGCGTGTGCAAGCGTATGTTTAAAAAAAGTGCAAATCCATTTACATCGCACAATGAAATCTTGAGGTTTACGATTTGCAAAATATTCCACTCTTTTCATGATAAGTTAAATTATTGCAGAAAAATCAAGAAAACGTTTGAATGCAAAACTTTTATAACCAAAATGAGTATTGACATGTTGAAATTTGTAAAACCGTGAGTCCCGACGTGGGGACGAAAGCGAGCAAATGGAGGCGCGGTTGGCCTTGGATTTTCTAGTGGTATTTAAGCGAGTATAGTATTCGGAGAGGTTGCAAGTAAATAGTACAAGATGGCACGACATAGCAAAGTGGTGACTTGCCGAGGGCGGTTCCAATGTATGGCGTACGGTTTTGTTTCCCATCAGAACGGTTTGGGTGACCGAGTAGAATTGAGCTGGTTGGATTGAAGAACATAAGGCTTTTGAGCCTTGAAGTTTGAGAGAAAGGTAAGGTGGACTAAGTCTGTGGATCCGTCGAAGTTATGAAAGTTGAATAGATAGTGCGCGATCTTGAGGTACTCGATGAGATTTTGAGAAAAAATTCATAGTGTGATGCACGTCTCTTTTGTGGAGAGCCGATGTGGAAAGTGAGATCATGGCGACCTTGCAAGAGATGCAGACGATAAAAATTGACTTTTGTCATTAGTAAGCAAGTGAGAGCAGCGACATACAAGTAAGACTGGTCAGAGGAATTAAAGAGTGTTCATCCGACATTTCATGTCTCGGACTTAATGAAGTGTTTGTCAGATGCCGAGGTGGCTGTTCCTTTGGGAGACATCAGTATAGATGAGAGGTTGACTAACATAAGAGAACCGATTGAAATCGTGAGCTGTAAGGTTTGCAAAACAAGGAACAAAGAGGTTCGGCTAGTAAAAGTCTAGTGGAGGTATCATAAGGGACGAGAAGCAACTCGAGGAATAGAAGCGGACATGAGGTCCAGGAACCCTCGCCTCTTTGATAAAGGAATTCCGAGAACGGAATTCTTTTGAGGGGGAGTGTTGTAATAACCAAGACCAAATTGGTAAAAATTAAAGTTTTGTGAGAAATGTGTAAAGTCGAAAGTTCAGGGGCTAATTTTGTTAGTTTTGGGGTAGGTATAAAAAGACCCAAATAGGGCTCAAAACCCTAGGATTCATTGTTGGTGGCGGCTTGGGAGACTAGAGAGATAGCAGAGAAAATAATCGTAGTGCAAGAAGAAACTTCATCAAGATTTCAAGTTGGAAGAAGAGGTGAAATTGGAATCTGATTCTGCTACTAACTCTATCAGGTAACTCCAAAAACCCAATTCTTATCCTTGTTGTTATGATTGATGAGCTATGTAGAGAGTTTTACTCAAAACGTTGTAAATGATGCCTTGAGAGAGAGATTAAGCACTCTAATTGTATTTGAGTAGCAAAGAATTGTAAGAAATGGATTTAGAATGTTTATGAAATCGTTTATCACATTATTGTACTGATTAAGGGGCTTTGAGTAAAGTTTTGTCTCTGAAATCGTTCCAGCCGCAGCACCCGGTAAGCCGCCTATGTTGAAGGTTACCGGGAGGGAAACTGATTAGTACCCAGTAGTGACCGGGTGAAACGGTTCCCGGATGGTTATCAGTAAGTTTGTGTTACTCGGTAAGTTGTGTTACTCGGTAAGTGTAAGTTAACCGGTAAGTGTAAGTTACCCGGTAAGTATAAGTACCCGGTAAGTGTAGATTGCCCGGTAAGTATAGATTATCCGGTAAGTTGAGTCTAGATGGTGTCTGGATTATTGGTTTAGGCATCTGAGTAGTTTATATCTCATCCATTTCTCAGGTAATTCGACCGTAAGCCAGAAGTAAAGTAAGAAAAAGACCTTATAAGCACCAGGTGAGTTTTTCTAACTAAAATACGTGATTTTTAACCTGTTTTCTAAAGTAAGTACACGATGAGAAATGTCATGTTTTATTCCTATGCTTTTAACTGCATGAAAGCTTATTTAAAGTTTTATATGAGATGTATGCATACATTGTGGTAGACGTAAATTGGCTAAGTCGGGAGGTAGACCCGCCAGTGCTCATACCGGGGGGAGGTTTCGTTTATGCCATGGAAGGGAGTATCCAGTAAGGCAGCGTGAGACTGATTCGTTGTCACTTTCGAGTGACTTCAGGGTGCCATTTACGGGAGCGGATTTATCCGTGAAAGTTTATGTAAAGTTATGTGATAGTTTTACGAAATGTTATGTGAAAGTTTATGCAAAGATATTTGAAATGATTTTGAGAACTGTTAGGAGGGAGCTCACTAGACCTCATGGTCTAACCCTCGCATTTTCCAAACTAAACCTTTTCAGGTAAGCAGATAGTAAGAGGCTCTGGCGAGTGAGCAAGAGTAGCATAGAGTACAGATGCAGGTAGAGACAGTGCCTTTGGCACTTGTAGAAACTAGTATATTCTCAGTTGTGTATAGGTTGTTTCCGCCAACCTAAATTTTGAGACTTATGTAAGAAATCTTGGGACCCATTTTTGGAATATTCTGATTTATAAGAAGTGCATGCTTTATTTTAGACTGGGTTGTTACATTGCAAGTGTCAGACATCATTTAGCTTAGGTGGCCATTTGCAATTCTATTTGAAAGGGCTTTGCAAGCCCTGTGTGGATGGTCTAACTTGCACTAAGAGCATCTCCAATGCATAATCCATTAATAAGTTTTTATTATTTAAAAAAGCTTTTGGAAAGGTTTTCTTGCATCAGAGTAAAAAGTTTTTTTGTTGAAAAGGTCGGTAAACTCCAACCTATTGAATCAAAGACTTTTTCTAATTAAAATTTCATTTCACACCCTTCATTAATCATATTTTCTTTTTATTTGATTAATTAATCTAATTCATTAAATATTTATAATAAATAAAATATATTTTATAACAAAATACATTATTAAAAAGCTTTCGTGAAGACGATCAAAATGACACCAATATCGAATAACTAAATAAATTATAAAAAGCATATAATATATTTATCATCTTTCATTTTTTTAGCGAATTGATTATTTGTATCATTGTCATTATATTTTTTGTACAGTTTTTTGCATCATTTGTTTATGAAAAACCCTAAACAATGTAAAATTGACCCCAAAATTTTAAGACCATGCTCCAGATCAACATTTAATACGTAAAAAAATAGTCATGGGCATGACAAACGAACAACTAACGTATAATAAAATGTTGTGTGACAATTAAGTACAATGTATTTATGATGGTTTTTAGGAGGGGTTGTAAATGACAATTTATACTAGAAGAGGGTGAATGTTAAATTTTAAATGATTAAAAGCTTTTCAAAAGGTTATTGCATTGGAGAAGGCTTTTAAGAATGAGTTTTTGTTAAAATAAGTTAGTGGAAAGCTGATGTGGCAAAAACAATAAGTTATTGGAAAGGTTATACATTGTGGATGCTCTAAGACAATGACCATCCACAATCCAATCCAACTCAATCTCTATTAAAAAATTAATTTCTCTCTCTTCCACCCTATCCAATCTCTAATTTCAATTCAATCTTATATTTTTTATGTTTTATCAGTGATCCAATCCAATCTCAAATATTTTTAAAAAATTATTAATTTTTAATATTTTATCATATCTATAATATTTTTTCTCTTTATTCAAAAAAAATTCTTATTATTCTTACATATAAAAAATAGATTTCTTAAACTATTTGATACTTTAAAACATAATTATAATTAAAAAAAACTTACAATTGAAAAAAATTAAACAAGTTACAAAAAAAAATACGAAATTACATATCTAAAATATGTCAATATTGGTTTCTATTTGTAGAGAATTGAAAAATATTAGGTTTGGTATATTTTTAATTTTTTAATTTTTTTGTTAAAATCATCTTTTTAATATGATAAGATTTATAAAAAAAATTAAACTCAACCAATAATACCTTATTGAAATATGGAAAGATGATTTAATTAAAAAATTAAAAAAAATCTAAATCTTGGATTGTGATATTGCTTTCTCAATGTTTTATCCATTTCTTTTTTCTTTTCTTTTCTTTTCTTTTCTTTTTTTGTCTTTTATCCATTTTAGATTGGGTTGGATTGTATAAGTTTGTGAATGGTGATAGTCTAATACGATCCACACACATGCAAGACCATACTTCTTTCTAAAGTGTCACATCAGTTTTGCAATAACACCTTTCACACACATGCAAGACCAAACTCCTTTCTAAACTAATAAATTATAATATTAATAATTAATGTTTAAACAAACAAACAAATTAATTAAATTAAAAAATGTTTTTGTTTAATATATCTATTTTGTAAAAGACCTTTCTAATTTAAAAAGATGAGGGTTGTCTTGCAAGCCACATGACATGCCATGTCATCTTGCAAAGAGTCTTGCAAGATATGTGCGGATGCTCTAATGTTCTAATAGCATCTAGCTTTTTCAAAAGCTTTTTAATGAATTAATGCATTGAAGTAAAAACTCTTTTATAAAGTTTATTGTACAATGACTTATTGTGCAATGAGCCGTTGATGAAAAGCTTTTTACCCTCCTTTACTCGATGCTATTTTAATTTTAATTTTTTTAGTGTTGATAATTAAATACAAAAAGTTTTTGAAAAAATTGATAGTATTGATGTTGTTCTATTTAACGATATATATATAATTTGAATTTGTTATCATTTCCAAATTATAAAGTATTAAATGGACTTTTTGAAAGCAATAAATTTTTAAACATATCTTTTAAATTGGTCCCAGAAAACAATCGAATAAATACAAATTTCTTTTGAATGCAATTTCCTCCCACGCTTTGTAGGTGACATGATGGACCATTATGTTTGAATACTAAGAGCATCTTTAACAGTTTTACTATTTTGGAGAAAATAAAGAATGTGAGGATTTTAAGTTATAACTTTGCTCTAACAGTTTCATCAAAAATATCCTTAAAATGGAGAAAGTATGAGAGAGAAGAAGTTTTTCTCCAAATATGAAGATAACCAAAAAATGATTGCTAAATGGGAGTACCAATAAAATATTTTGAAAAATAAATATTCAGAGAGAGAAATGATATTTTAATAGATAAATAAATATTTTAATATTATAATCAATAATTGTTTCTCCAAAATGGACTGTTGAAGATGATTTTTTTTTTACAGATTTTGAGTTTTGTTTTTTCATTTTAGAAAATTTTTAAGGCCGCAATTGGAGATACTCTGACAAAATATGAATAATTGAGTTGGTTTGATCTTATCTTTTGTTTGATTAACAAATATATGGATATTCGAATTTTATAACTCAATTCCGTCAACTATTATTTTACATAAATTTTTTTAATTTTATTTACATTTTTGTGATAAATTTACCATGGTTATTATTATTTTTTTCTCAATAATACTCCTATTATCTTAATTCACCGATTCAAACAAATTCATGACGGAAAATTGTAAAAAACTCAACAATTATTGTAAAATACTTGGCAATAAATCACTATGTATTATTTACGTTGATATATCTACCAGAAGATAAGTTTTACAACGCAATTCTCTTCCTTTGCTATATTAACTCACGTATCATGTATAAAAAGCACATTGTTCTAAAAAACCCGCCGTACATCCGTCATGGCGTGCCATGGCACCAATGCTTGTGTCTCACGCCACGTTAAGCCTGTGGCACGCCATGGCTTAATGCGCCGTTTTCGTAATGCGATATTTGATTTTTTCTACGTTTTTAACGTCTTATTTGCTAATTTAACCTAATTTAACTTGCTTATTACTATTGACTCATTGAGTAACACTATAAAACATATGTTTTTATATATAATATTATATATGAATTAGAAATTTGACGCTGTAAGTCACACCTTGAAAACGCCGTGGCTCCTAAGGCTTAAGGCTTGGCCTCACCGCTACGTCACGCCTCACGCCATTTAGAACCTTGATAAAAAGTTGTAAAGTTTACTTTTCAAGTTTCATGTTATTATTTAGCCGTTTATCACAACTTCCATATCTACTTAAGTTTTTCACACTACTATAATTCATAGTTTAACAATACTTTTATGAAACATGTGCCATGATCTTGAAGAAACCCGCACGAAGTTAAGTCATTGGACTGCTGGCATGATATTGATGTTAGGGGCAAACCTATGAAGGCTCAGTAGGGACACATGCACCGCTCAACAGAATAATCAACTATAACATTTTTTGTGCTATGAAATTGCACATGTTATACTTTGAGGGATGCTAAAGGATATTAGAAATACAAGAATCAACCAAAAAAACGAAAAAATCTCTCGAAATCTAAATGCGGTACGTGAGAATTATTAGTAACCTACAACTTGGCAATATAAATAACTCAGAAATCTCATTTTCAGTGGATGTGGGACGGGTTTTTAATTACGACACCCGCTTCCAAAATATTTTAAAATATCGTGTGCACGTCACCCCCACCCTACCATCCTCATAGTTCAAAGATTGATTATGATAAAACATTTTTAACAACCTTAAGCATTACTGTAACAACCCAAAATTTATACATGAAATAACATACATTAAAATCCCAAGCGCGTCCCAAATACATAACATAATCACAAACCAGAGTTACAAAATCTGCAGCGGAAACAAGCTTCCACAACCGAGAATTTAAACTATGCTATAAAACTAAGTTAACGAGAGCTACAGTGCTCTAAGCTACAATCCTCCATCTCTACCTTCAGATCTTTGCCTTGCCCTTGGAGGAAGCTCCACTACCTCCCTTGCCTGAAAATGGTTTTAGTTTTGAAAGTGAGGGTTAGACCATGAGGTCTAGTGAATTCTCTCTCAAAAATGGTTTAAACGAATTTCGTCTTTAAATCAAGTAATTGTTATAATAATAAAATAAAACAACAGTTTATAATCAATTTCCACATAAGAGTATTTGCACAGTGGTCTCCACGCCCATCACCTACACGTGATGTCCACACCCGGGGCCCCCTGTAGATCCCCACGCCCCCCAGTAGATGCCATATCCGTGTGCGCGAGAAACAGATTCAATGCACACGGTTCGTCAAACTCTCAAGTCCCAAAGATCCTCAATGATCCAAGGTACAACCAGCCACGTTGTGCAACCCGACTCCACATATAAGCATACCAAGCAAGGCTAGAAATCATATAACAATTGCATGTATCTTTGTAAAAACAGTTCTCATCATATGAGTACGACGTTCCCAAAACATCTAGTTCATGCGAGAAATAATGATGAGTTTATAATTAAAATCATGCTCGCACATCATACCATTATCAGCAGTGAAAACACTTAATATCTCATTTCACGTAAAAAGGGTTAAGGGAACTCACCTGGTTGTCGAGAGTAAATACACCCACACTTCACTGCTGGCCGAACCGAAAACCTAAGATTTACCAACAAACAAACATCAGGACTCCTATCCGAAACCTCCTAATCTGGACCACCATCTGGGTCGCTATCCCGACCACTATCCGGAAACCATCACCCGGAAACCATCACCCGAAAATCCTCATCCGGAAGCCAAGCCATCCTTTCCGGATTCCGGCGAATCCGGATTGTCGCACACCGAAAACCCCAGACTCCCGTAAATTCAAATAGAAGTAATAATTTTTTCCTTTAACTCAATAAGTTACTTGTTTGGATTAATGTTTCATCCTTAAACAACCAAATAGTCAACCAATCAACCATTAATCACCTAAAATCAAACCAAACCCCCATTATTAAACTTTTGAAAGATGCATACAGTAAAGAAATGGGGATTTCTTTCATTTTCAACTTACCCCAATAACAACAACCAACATAGATGAAGAAGTTTGGAAATTTACCTAGTATGATGACTCTTCAATCGATCTTCAGTTCTTCTAGCAAGAATTTCTCCCTAAGCTTCGTTCTTTCTCTCGACGGTAGCCGCAAAGAAGACAACACAGTGAATGAAATTAGGGATTTTACCCCTAATTTATACCTTACACAAAATTGCAACCAAGTCCTCCATTTCCCTTGTCTTTTGTTTCAGCCACCTCTTGTACAAAATTTTCGTTTTAGACACGGTTGTTACAACATTCCCCTCTTCAAGAGACTTTTGTCCCCGGAATTCCTTCATCGAACAAATGTGGGTACTTGGCCCTCATCTCGGTCTCGATTGCACCTTTACAAGGCCAATCTCCTTAGTTCTCAACTTTCCCACTTTACGATCGACGATCGCTTCTGGTTCTTCCACGAAGTTCAACTCCTCGTCTACTTGTACATCGTGTGCAAGTATTGCCATACCCGTTCCCAACAGACGCTCGCGAGATAGAGGCGCAAAACACAATCTTAATTTCCACGTATCCACTGAGCACATCCAGTTCATATGCCAACCGTGCACTACCCCAATCTTCGGGGGTGTCTTCAGCATCAGACCGACCCCCAACTTTAAGTTTCAAGGCTTTACGCTTTCTAATTTAATCAATTTTAGTTCCATAACACTTTCCAACATTTCTGACCAAGATCATAAATGTGCGACGTACCTCGCTTAACCACAACTTTCCTATTGGGAAAATAATTTGCATAATATACTCGTAACCTCACCAACCAAGTATACCAGATCGTGTCCCCTCTGTCTGCATACTTGGACTCACGTTTTTTTTCTATAGTGTCTAAACGAGACTTTCACATACGACTTCACTTTCTTAAAAGAAGGAATCTCACCGAACCCAACGTCACAACACGAATCCCTTAACAAAATTATAAAATCACCTATTAATACAAAAGTACCTTCTTTCCCCACATCACGTGGACTACAACTCATCAACGTTAACCAAATCATACGCTCCGACCACGACATCACCCCACACTTTTACATAGCTAACAACAGGAGACCTCCCCAATCCATCATCCGGAGTATCCCCCAATTCAAGCAGAGCCACTCCTGAAGACGCACATTCACAATTTCACTGCACCCAACAAGCGTCCAACATTATATGGCATACATTCCAGTTTCACTCGCTCAACCAGGAGGAGTGACCATGTTCCCACAAAACTATTCTCAATAACACAACGTTGAACACCATGTTCGCTTCGGAATAATCATCATGATGGTACTTACTCAAATCGGACAGTCTCACGCTTTGGGTGTCCCGTACAACCACTTATACCATGCCTTCTCGAAGGCATAGATAGCACTTTCAAGGAAAGGACTTATTAACCCGAGCAAGTCTTCCCACCCTTTAACCAGGACATACACAGTAATCCATTTGTTCGAATATACCGTCTTCACCTCTTCACACTAACATGGGACATTGCCAGCCTACCAACATCTACTCCATTTTCCGATCATTTCAATCACGTCATAGCATATTTACGTTACTATGCCCAACCAAACGGTTTCACCACAATTCTCACATGAGATAAACAACGAAGTCTTCCTGAAATAACATTCAATGCTCGCTAGCGCCACACATTTCTTGTTCACCAATCAGAGTTAACATACTCACCAGAATTTCGTTATACACAAAGGATACTTCAATAATCCCAATGAATTTTAAATCCAAAATTCACTACACAACACCACGAACTAATTGAATATTGCATTCACATCGACATTCACTTAGAGTAAAATAAATTACCCAAAATTCCGCGTAACCAGAAAGAATATAGGCTTCTCTTTTAGGTAGCTGCCCATCACCACTCCATCCTTAGTTTTCAAATAACAGTAGCATAATACAGCTTCACAGTTCATACATCCCCAATGGAGCATAATCGCCACCCTTGATTGCCTCCCTAGAAATCTGCAAATAGGATCCATACATATACTTATCTCGTATAACACCACAAGCCCTCTGCTTGATATAACGGTCGCCCATTATCACAACAATTACTTACACGCCCCCTTGGCATAAAAGCCACCAACTTGCCTACACAATTATCACCCCACAATATAATACTTGCCTACCCAAAATTTATACATGCAATAACATACATTAAAATACCAAGCGGGTCCCAAATACATAGCATAATCCTAAACCAGAGTTACAAATTTTGCAGCGGAAACAAGCTTCCAAAGCCGAAAATTTAAACTATGATATAAAACTAAGTTAACGAGAGCTACAGTGCTCTAAACTACAATTCTCCATCTCTACCTTTAGATATTTTCCTTGCCCTTGGAAGAAGTTCCACTCCCTCTTTTGCCTGAAATTGGTTTTACTTTTGAAAGCGAGGGTTAGACCATAAGGTCAAGTGAATTCACTCTCGAAAACGGTTTAAACGAATTTCGTCTTTAAATCAAGTAACTGTCATAATATTAAAATAAAACAACAATTTATAATCAATTTACACATAAGGGTATTTGCACAGTGGTCTCCACGCCCATCACCTCCACGTGATGTCTACACTCGGGGCCCCAGTAGATCCCCACGGCCCCCTTGTAGATTTCATATCTGTGTGCGTGAGAAACAGATTCAAGGCACACGTTTCGTCAAACTCCCAAGGATCCTCAATGATCCAAGGTACAACCAGCCCCACTGTGCAACCCGACTCCATATATAAGCATACCGAATAAGGCTAGAAATCATATAGCAATTGCATGTATTTTTGTAAAAACAGTTCATATCATATGAGTACAACGTTCCCAAAACATCTAGTTCATGCGAGAAATAATGATGAGTTTATAATTAAAATCATGCTCGCACATCATACCATTATCAGCAGTGAAATCACTTAATGTCTCATTTCACGTAAAAAGGGTTAAGGGAACTCACCTGGTTGTCGTGAGTAAATACACGCACCTACATTGTTGGTCGAACCAAAAACCTAAGATTTACCAACAAACCAACACCAGGACTCCTATCCTAAACCTCCTAATCCGGACCACCATCCGGATCGCTATCAGGACCACTATCCGGATACCTCACCCGGAAACCCTCACCCGGAAACCATCACCAGAAACCCTCACCCGGAAACCATCTCCCGGAAACCATCCTTTCCGGATTTCAGCGACATCCGGATTGTCGCACACCGAAACCCCAGGCTTCCTTAAAATAAAATAGAAGTAATAATTTTTTCCTTTAACTCAATAAGTTACTTGTTTGGGTTAATGTTTCATCCTTAAACAACTAATTAGTCAACCAATCAACCATTAATCACCCAAAATCAAACCAAAACCCCATTATTAAACTTTTGAAAGATGCACATAGTAAAGAAATGGGGATTTCTTTCATTTTTAACTTACCCCAATAACAGCAACCAACAGAGATGAAGAGGTTTGGAAATTTACCTAGCATGATGACTCTTCAATCGATCTTCAGTTCTTCTAGCAAGAATTTCACTTTGAGCTTCTTTCTCTCTCAATGGTAGTCGCAAAGAAGACAACACGGTGAAAGAAATTAGGGATTTTACCCCTAATTTATACCTTTCACAAAATTGCAACCAAGTCCTCCATTTCCCTGGTCTTTTGTTTCAGCCACCTCTTATACAAAATTTTCATTTTAGACACGGATGTTACAATTACATTGACATTGTGTCCCCTAAGTCAACTCTAAAACACGATAAAAGTTAGTGAGAACCACAATTTTAAACTTACAAGAAATTCATAAATCTCATTTCCTATCATTATTAAACGAGTTGTACAGTTGGGTGCAGACCATAACACTTGATGCTCGATTTTTTTTTATGTTTAAAGAATTTGTAAGAAACGTTATGAAACAAAAGAGGTACTTGGTTCCTTTCATCTTTGTTCATCATTGTAAATTCTTAAAATTGATCTTATATATTCATATTTTGTTTATTCTAGAACAATTTGCATATCTTAACCATAATACTATGTTTTCTTTTAAAAAATATTATTTGATGATATATATAGAGAGAGAGAAAGAGGTGAGTTCAAACGAGAACGCTAACTATTTAAAAAACACGAAAACGACCGTCCTTGTATAAAACCATACATGATTCACGTACAAAATCATATATGATTCACGCGATTTCCCCGCAACTTTTAAGTCACGGTCAAAGTCGTTCGCGCCCAGTTTTTTGCAGTTAGTGTAAAATCACATATGATTTGTACATGGACGGCCGTTCTCGTGTTTTCTTAAATAATTAGCGTTCTCGTTTGAACTTTGCTCTATATATATATATATAATCTACATAATACATATAGATAATAATCACATGATCAATATCTTACTTAACATTTTCCGATAATAAAACAAAATATAGGAAAAGTAAACAATAATTGAGAAAGAAATTGTTTGCGTGAGGATTTGGCAAACTATTTTCCACAATAATGACCATTTAGGGTGCGTTTGGTACACTGAACTGGACTGGACAGAACAGAACAGGGTCCACTGTCCCACGTTTGGCAGGACTTTTATTTGGAACAGACTGGAACAAGGTGGAACAAACTGGAACAGACCTGTTCTACCCCCACACCATGGAACAAGCTGGAACAAGGTGGAACAGACTTATGTTTTACCAATATAACCTCAAAATAAAATCTAATTATCTTCTAAAACATCAAATAAACCTTCTATTTCATATTTTATTCATTCTTTAAATTTAGTAAGGGTAAATTGGGCAATGTTATCTGTTCTGTTCTGTCCAGTTATGTCTTACCAAACGTGGAACACTTGTTCTATCTTGTCATGTTCTGTCATGTCCCACCTTGTCATGTCCTATCTTGTCTGCATACCAAACGCACCCTTAAAGATCATTAGTGCAGGCTATTTTCATTTGTTGTACTTATGACAATGATTGCATATAATTATATTCTAACATATCTTACCAACCAATCGTACTAGATATTATTCCTTTTATTCATACTTGAATTCATGGTTTTAGAACATATCTAATCGTACTAAATGCAAGAATTGAATCTACGGGTTGGGTTTCGCTGAGGATGAAAGTTTATGGTGAGAAAGATAATTAAGAAGAGATCTCCACCCTTGGATGTACCAAATCAATTCCCGTATTAATCGTGATTCATGGGGTGGTAATGAGATTTAAAATGATCAAGTGTCTAGATATCTTCGTATCTTCAATCTGTTTATCTCATACGATCCTTCATCTTGAACCTACAACCTATTATATCCCACAATTTAATCTAAGTGTCCAAACCATCTCAATTTGATATCTCTTGTATATTTGTTTTCAAAATATCTGAGAGCACTCTTTAAAATCTAGTGGGTGCATCTTTCAGACGCCTATATCTATTTCTCTTACAATCAACGAGTGAACGAGAGCTCGCTCGACTCCTAGTAGGTCCGACCCTGATATCAATATGTTAATTCAATTTATTATTATTATTAAAGTTGGACAATCTTTTAGAAGTTAGTCAATTTTTTTGAAACATTTTAGTGACAAATGAACGATATATTGTTTGGGACTTTTCTACATTGGTTTTAATTCGGTTCTTAGAGCCACTGAGGATTTCCGGCCCTTATTGCTATTTTCAGGACCTCGTAAAATTAGTTGAAACGTGTATAAACTGACCCGTATATATATATACACGATTATTGAAAAATTACTACTTTACTTTGTCCGCTAACAATTATTTAAACAACCTAAAGATCTACCGATTGCCATACTAACAATTTCTTAAATTGTCAAGTGGGTCATCATTTTTATCAAATTCAAAATTCATTTATCAAGTTTCGGTTTGAATCGTAATCAAACCCCCAAATTTAGCATGGGTTCAAGGTTTAATAGACGGTTTCTTTTCCGAGTATTTGTATTCTTGTTGAGTTGTTGATAAGAGTACAAACCGCAAGCTTTGAAAATGACAAAGATGAGAACTACGATGATCAATCAATCGTGTCTAAAGTTTGATTTTATTGTTGTTTGCCAATTCTATTTTGTTATATTAGATTGTCCCAATCTTTCAGTAGAAAAACAAGTTATTTTAATCAAATTAAAGTTTAGGGATTCGTGATTTTTGATCATGTTTTATATGCATTATTTGTAAAGGAATGTTCGATCAAGATTTGTAGATTATCTGATTAGGGGTTGGGTTCCAGTGACGTCTGTGAGGATTAAAGTTATAGTGAGAATGACAGAAGGGTAAAAAGAGATCTCTACCCTTGGATGTACATTAGAATAGAATGTACTGAGATGAAATGCACCGAAATATACCAAATTAGAGCATCCACAATGGGAGGTTCTTACCCTCCACGTGGACCTTCATAAACCACTCCATCAAAAAAACCTACCATTGGGAAAGGGATGACATGGCAAACCGCTTCATCTGAATGGAACGGTCCATGCCATAAAAATGTTGCTTCATTTAAATTTTTTAATTGTAAATAATTGAAGAGATAATGGTGCCACATTTAATGCATTGAAAAAACTTATAATAATTTGCTTTTTTTATTTGTTATGTATTATTTGTTAAATTTATTTAATAAAACATAGTCAAATTTAATCTGTTATTATTTTTATTTTAAAAAAAACCACATTTTATATTTATCATTGTTGATTTTATTTTATTTTGAGTTTTATTATTGTAATTTTTATATATAACAATTGAATTTTAACTATTTGTAATTTATAATTATTATTATTTGTATTATAATAAGTAGTTTTTAATTATTATATTTTTTTATTATATAAACTATGAACCTGTTCATGATTGAGAGGGAAAGGTTTATAAAATGTGTAGGAGGGAGAAAGCTGATGTGACAGAGAGAGAAAGCTGAGATGGCAAAACCATAAACCTCTAGAGAGGTCCATGATTGTGTATCAAATGCAACCCATGGAGTGGAGTTAAAATTAAAAATCATCAAAAATACAAATCACTTCCTACCTTCTTATCTTAACTCTTATTCGTACGATCCTTCGTGATTTGATGATATACATTGCAAATTGCTAAGAGCATCCACAACAAGGATTTCCATATGGATTGCAAATATGCCACGTAGGATTTCTATTTTAGAAATTATAGTGGTTGTGAGTATGATTGTTAAATTAGAAATTGGTTTTGGTAATTTGCAAATGTCAAAACAGTACTTTTTGCTCAAATCATGTCACCTCAAATATCTCATAGCATACTTCCTGAGTACGAAAATTGTCTCTAAAATCTCATACAAGTACGTAATCGGTCAACGAATCATTGTTTACAATCATATTTGATTGAAGAGATTTGGCAAAGGTCTAAAGAATAAGAAAACGATGATTAATGTAATATTTCTACTTTGTATTTCAATTTAATGTTTTATAAAGTAAGTATTTTATTTATTTTATTATAATTATTTAATTAATAAAATATTTCATATTAAATTATAGTAAAAAATATTTAATTGTAGTTTTGTTGTTATTTGATTAAAATATAAATTTTTATGATGAGATGTCACTTTAGAAAGTGGTTGAAATTTTATTGTTGTGAAGGATAATTTCAAGATAATTGCAAAGCTGACGTGACGCTTATCACTTTAAAAATTATTTTAAAATTCCATTGTTGTGGATGCTCTAACAAATCATCCATCACTTTTGTAAAAAAAATCAATCATCCATCACTATTTAACACTTCAATGCAAGGTGGAGTAACTGCTTTTGGCATTTTCTGATCATTACCATGAAAAAGAAACTCTAGGGGTTAATGGCCTGTATGGCTTATTCGGTCAGCCAGACAGGGGTGTTTGGTAGTGGCTTAATGATTTAGAAGAGAGCTTACCGAATAAGATTTTAGAGGGAACCCTTATCGACTCAGACATCACATTTCCATCCCTACCCATGTAAAATACACCCATCTCTCTCGATCTTCTTCTACCCCTGTAAAATACACCCATCTCTCTCGATCTTCTTCTCCCATCTCTCTCGATCGAAACCTAGCTCCTTGCTTCAAGATTGAAACGTAACTCCTTGCTTCTCCCATCTCTCTCGATCTGCTTCTCCATCTCTCTCGATCGAAACCTAACTCCTACTTCATATTGTTGTCTACACGTAACCCTAATTTCATCATCCCCACTTATTTTTTTATATTATTATTTCACGTTGATTGAATTTCGTAATCTGAATCGGTGGTCTCATATCTTATAAATTTCCCTATATCGGTGGTCTCATATCTTATAAATTACCCTATATCTGTTGTTGATCAACAAAAAATCAAAGAAAAAAAAAAGAGAATAGAAATGGTGTCTGCAAATAAGAAAATGGTGGTGTATTGCTTTGATACCCTGGTTGCTCACTTCAACGGCGAACAAGTCCCTCCTCCTGCTTTCGATGAGGGTCAACAGTAATTTCTCAATTCTTGCAAGTTGCTGATTTTAGGGATTTTGAGGATTTGGGTTTGAAATTTTCTGATGGTTTGTGTAGATGGTTTGTTTTGAGGATTCAATTTTATTGATGTTCTTAAAAAAATTATCAATGTGCAGATGGTTTGTTCATAATTTTGGAGATCAATGCATTCATCTTGGGTTTTGTTTTGCTTGCAATGTTGTCAAGAGATCAATAAAACAAGAAACAACCAGAACGGTAAAATAGTCAATCTTGACATTCAGACCGTATGTTTAGCATAACAAACAAACAACAAGATATCATAATCTATACAGACAGATAAATCCAGACAAACATCTATATTCACACAGGACTTAATGAAAAACCAACCAAACAGCACCTAACTGCTTTTGGCATTTTCTGATCATTACCATGAAAAAGAAACTCTAGAAATAGTAAAAAAAAAAACCTTGCAAGATATAAGTTTGATTAAAAAGTACTTTTAACCAAATTAAACATATAAGTTTATAGAACTTGAAGAACAAAAACGAATAATTAAATAACAATAACACGTAACTTTTTATTGTTTATATATAACGAATGATAGTGTAAGAAAAAAACTTAATGTGAGAAGGTAAAATGAGGTTTATAAACCCTTCATTATTTTTAATCTCAAACTCACCCATTAATTATAACACCCGTTGTCCTAAATTTGCAAATATTTGGGCAAGCTGTGGTGAAAGTAAGAAAAGAAACTTGGGCGACTTGGTAGTAAATTGTGAAAGGTACAAAAAAGGGTAAAATCCCTAATTTGTTAGCATTGTGTCATCTTGGCTGTGCATCATCGATAAAAGAGGGAGCATTGAAGGTTTTGCAAAATGACTAAGGATTTCTCAGGAGAATACAATTGCAAGTGAGTTACTCATCCTCTAGTAACTTCCTTATGTTTTGTGTATCTTGATTGAGAAAAAGAAAAGCACATGAAAAGTAGTCTGTGTTCTTAAAATTGGAAATCCTTGGATTTTACACAAATGTGTGGATAATGCAAGGATGGGTTGATTAAATGATTGTTAAGGGTTTGTGTGTTAAACCAAATAAGCATTTAAATGGATTTAAGGCAAAAAGAAATCGTTGTTTTAATTGATTTAAAGGGGTTTTGGAGTTTTCTGTGCGCGACAATCCGGATGTCGCCTGATCCGAATTGTTTGGTATCCGGATAGGCAGAGTTTTCGGGTGAAAGTTTCCGGATTGAGAGTTTCCGGATTGAGGTTTTCCGGGTGAGGTACCTGGATCGTGTATTCAGATAGTGGTCCGGATAGCGATCTGGATGGTTACCGGATACTTTGGTTTCCGGATGATTTGTATCCGGAAAGTAGTTCCCGAATAATTGGTTCCCGGAGAGTTATACCCGGACTATTCTGTGTCTAGATTTAGAAAGAGTCCGTATTTGGAGGGTCTGGTTTAGAGAGGACCTTTTGGGTATGTTGTGTCCGATAAAATCTCATATGCTATTTGGGGCTTTTGTAGGTTATTCGTTCGGAGATGAGAATGGTGTTAGTTGAATTTATCGGTTTTCAGGTGAGTTCCCTAACACCTTTTTTAAGTGAAACAAAATGTTAAACATTTTTGTTTATTACTGATTGTGGTATGAGATGCGAGCATGTGTTATTTATAAATTCGTTATAAATTCCTCTCATGAATGATATGTTTTAGGAACGTTATATTCGCATGCTACGAACTGTTTTCTAAATATACATGCATCGCTACATGTTTCTAGTCTTGCTTGGTATGCTTATGTGGAGTCGGGTTGCACAGTAGGATTAGTGTACCATCGGGGCCCAAGCAGAATCCCCGTCCCCTCGTGTGCAGGAAACAGATTCCATGTCCACGGGGTTAATAATAACTCCCATAAGGCGAGAGGGGAGTCTGCTTGGGCCTCGATCGTGATTCTGCTGGTTGTGGATGTGGTCTATGAACACTGTACAAATACCCTTGTATGTTTTTGGATTATTTGTTGGGCCTCTTGGCGGAAAGCTACTGTTTTTATGCAATGGCTATATAAAATTGTTTTGAGAGGGAATTCACTAGACCTCATGGTCTAACCCTCGTTTTTCAAAAACTAAAACCATTTTCAGGTTTAAGTGGTAGTGGAGCTTTCTCCAGAGACAAAGAGACGGTTTGAAGGTTGAGATGAAGGGATCGAGTTTAGAGTATTGTAGATCTCTTTAACATAGCTTGTTAGCGAAGTTAGTTTCTCGGCTGTGAAAGTTTGTTTCTGCTGCAAGTCTTGTAAATCTTTTGTGATGTTATGTTATAAACTGTGACCCGTTTTTAGGATATTTTAATGTTTATGCATGTTATGGATTTTGGGTTGTTTCATTAATCGCGCTTGATACGAGAATTGATTTGGTTCATCTCATCTCGGTGCACCTCGTCCTAATGTGGATCCAACGCTGGAGATCACTTATTACCCTTATCATCGTAACTTTCATTCTCACCGAAATGCGGCCCTATATATATAGGCAAAGGATCGTATGATAAGTTGAGCTTAACGCGAGAAGCATGAGAAATGGATCTGAACCAGTGATCATTTTTAATCAAATGTTCTCCATGAATTGCGTCTTATAAGAGAATTGATCATGTGCATCTCGGTCTATCTTATCTTGGTGCATCTCATCCAACGGTTGATAACCACTTCTCATGCTCATCACGTTAACCTCAACTTCCCACTAGAACTCAACCCTATATATATATATACATATATATATATACACACAGAGAGACATATACACATGTGTGAGAAAACAGTGAATTGGAAGGAAAAGTTGTTGGAATTGAATATAACTTATTTATTTTCTGAATATTTTGGATTTTTTTTATTTTTTGGATTTTTTGAATTCTAATTCTTATTTTGAATTTTTTTTAAACTCGTTGAAAATGCTATAAGAAATTCAAAGAAGATACTTTCAAAATACATATTTAAATATTGGGAAATTAATTAAAATACCCTAAGTTTGACCAACTGTTACCAAAATGCCCTAAATCTCTCTCACTTTGCAAAAATACCCTTTTTTCCGCGATGGGAGCCCGCGATCGCGGGCCAGGGACCATTTCTGACACTTTTTTAAACTTACAGGGACCATTTTTGAAAAATGGAATCCCGCGATCGCGGGCTCAACCCGCGATGGGATACTTTTTGTGACTTTTCAATTGCAAGGGACCATTTTTGAAAAATTCCAGGGACCATTTTTGAAAATTTGACCCGCGTTTGACACTGTTCACCCCCGCTTTCACTGTTCACCGCTTTCGTCCAATTTTACGAATTTAAAATGAAATGTTACACTTTCAACCCCTATACTTATTTACTAAATTTACTTTATACCTTTTACTTTCATTATTTTAATTTTACATTTAACACATATAATCGTTTATTAACTAAAATACGTTAAAAAATACGTTTTAATTTTAACAAATTACACCATTATAATCGTCTCTTCGATACGTTCGAAATGAGCCCAATCTTGAATTTTTTTGGATTTATATATTTTAATATATATCATATACAGTTATACACTACATAAAAAAAATATTTTTTATATTTAAAATTCATACCCTTATAGTTAATTATTTAATTTATGGTATATTTCTTATTTTTTTTTCAATTTTGTTTTACACTCCTATCGCATTAACATAATAATCATATATTAACTAATTCATTAAATCGTTTTAAATTATTATTATTTGAATGTTTTTATAGATATCGTGAATGGCAATAGGAGAAGGTTTCACGAGAAGAATATTAAATGGGGTTTTGACAAGTTGGTATCACTGGACTCATTTAAGAATTGTGAAAATGGGTATTTGGTGAATGATGATTCATGTGTGTTTGGAGCTGAAGTATTTGCAGTTACAGAGTATGCACAAAATGATCGATGTATTTTCAACGTAACTTAGATTAAAATTATCTCCTTCAGTTCAATCCCGTCCCGTCCCATCCAGTTCCGTCCCGTCCCATCTAGTATGCGTACCAAACGCTACCTAAGAGTACCGTAATCACAATTTCGAATTGAAATTTACAATTTCACCCCCTATACTTATTTACTTATTTTACTTTATACCTTTTACTTTCATAATTTAAATTTACATTTAACACATATAATCGTTTATCAACTAAAATACGTTAAAAAAATACGTTTTAATTTTAACAAGTTACACAATTGTAATCGTCTCTTCGATACGTTCGAAATGAGCCCAATCTTGAATTTTTTTGAATTTATATATTTTAATATATATCATATACACTACATCAAAATATTTTTAATATTTACAATTTATACTTTTATAGTTAATTATTTAATTTACGGTACTCTTAGGTAGCGTTTGGTACGCATACTAGATGGGACGGGACGGAACTGGACGGGACTGAACTGGATGGGATGGGACGGGACTGAACTGAAGGAGATAATTTTAATCTAAGTTACGTTGGAAATACATCGATCATTTTGTGCATACTCTGTAACTGCAAATACTTCAGCTCCAAACACACATGAATCATCATTCGCCAAATACCCATTTTCACAATTCTTAAATGAGTCCAGTGATACCGACTTGTCAAAACCCCGTTTAATATTCTTCTCGTGAAACCTTCTCCTATTGTCATTCACGATATCTATAAACACATTCAAATAATAATAATTTAAAACGATTTAATGAATTAGTTAATATATGATTATTATGTTAATGCGATAGGAGTGTAAAACAAAATTGAAAAAAAAAATACGAGATGTACCATAAATTAAATAATTAAGAGTAAACTCTACTTTTGGTCCCTGAGGTATAGTGATTTTTTTGAAAGCAATCCCTGTGGTTTCATAAGTCGAGTTGTTGTCCTCATGGTTTTGATTTTACGCTAGATTTGGGACCTGGTCACTAACAGGGTTAAAAACAACTGTTAGTTTCAGGGGCATTTTCGTCATTTCACCATTTTGTCCTATTTTTGTAATTGTATTTGTTTCTTCTTAATTCTATCAAAAGTAGCAAACTTTAGGGACCAAATTGTAACACTTCTAATATATATATATAATTTCTCTCTCGAGTTCATCAATGGCGGCCATTTTTTTGATCGATTGTCGATTGTTGTTGTTGTTGCTTGTGGCCGCCGAGTTCATCAATGGCGGCCATTTTTTTGATTGATGAAGGTTTCTGTTGAAACAATTGAAGTGGGTTTTGGGGGTTTTGGTGGTGGTGGTCGTCGTACATCTCCGTCGGCGGCGGCAGCGGAGGGTTTGAGGATAAACCGGTTTTTTTAGGATAGAAACTCCCAATCTGACTAATTGGGTTGTTGGAATCAAACCTTACATAACCTTGATCTACGACACCAAACCCGCCGCCGCCGTCCGCCGTACCGCCGTCGTGGAGCATTTTGTTTAGACCCATCGATGGGTCTTCAACATCACCCAATCCTCCATTTCACCGCATTTCTGGTCGCCGTTGACGGCGGTGTCTGGTGACGGTTCCAGTAGCTGGTGCCGGTGATGGGTCTCAAAAACTCCCACATTTGAAACCGCCGCTAACCCTACTGTTTCTCCACCACCGCCGTCGTTGACGGCGATGTTTAGTGACTGTTCCAGTGGTTGATGACGGTAATGGGTCTCCAAAACTCCCACATTTGACTGTTGTTATTGTTGTTGATGTACTTTCTTTTCTTGTTTCCTACAACTTTATTTGAACAAGGTACAACAACCTCCGTCGCCGCCTGCTGCCGTAACGGTGGTTGTAATGGTGGATGGTGGTTGTGGATGGTGGGTGGTAGTGGTGGATGGTGGGTGGTAGTGGTATAATAACCAGTGTAGTATATATATACTACAAAAGAGTCAATTACAAGTTGGTCCCTAAAGTTTGCTACTTTTGATAGAATTAAGAAGAAACAAATACAATTACAAAAATAGGACAAAATGGTGAAATGACGAAAATGCCCCTGAAACTAACAGTTGTTTTTAACCCTGTTAGTGACCAGGTCCCAAATCTAGCGTAAAATCAAAACCATGAGGACAACAACTCGACTTATGAAACCACAGGGATTGCTTTCAAAAAAATCACTATACCTCAGGGACCAAAAGTAGAGTTTACTCAATAATTAACTATAAGGGTATGAATTTTAAATATAAAAAATATTTTTTTATGTAGTGTATAACTGTATATGATATATATTAAAATATATAAATCCAAAAAAATTCAAGATTGGGCTCATTTCGAACGTATTGAAGAGACGATTATAATTAAGGGTGAGCTACCGGGTACCCGGCCTATTTTCATGGAACCGGAACCGGCGGTTCCTAGAAAGAAGGAACCGGAACCGGAACCGCTCCCGTCGGTTCTCATAATTTTGGAACCGGTCCCGGAACCGCTGGGAACCGGTTCCGGTTCCGGGTACCCGCCTACCAATTGTTTTTTTAATTTTTAACATTTTAAATGTCCAACAACTTCTTCCATGAGCATTTTTGGTGTTCGTGTATGTTCGTTTAAAAAATAGTCGTTTATGTTTGTTTGTTAAAATGTTAAACGAACACAAACAAACGAACCTAAACGAACATAAACAAACTTTAATCGAACACATTTATATTTAAAAAAACAAATGGTGCAACCACTCTAATAGGGTGCTCCATTAATATTTTTACAAAGCCTCAAGCCAAAGGGCTCAAGGGAAAGGGCTCAAGCCAAAGGCTAAACCCAAGCAATGTAGTGAATCCATTAATATTTTTACAAAGCCTCAAGCCAAAGGGCTCAAGCCAAAGGCTAAACCCAAGCAATGTAGTGAACTAGTGATGCAATTGAAAGGGAAGAGATGAGGGTTATATATACTGAAAGATGAGGCATGATTTTCTCAAAATTTTCGATGTGAGACAAGGTCTTTCATCAAAAACTGAAAGATGGTGCTGCCAGCTCCCACATCGCTAAGAGTAAACAATTTTTTTAAGGCCTAACACTTTATATACAATTTGTCAACCTTTTATAAATGTTCTTTAACAATTTTTTTCTTAAACTAGTAATCTTTATTTAGATAATTTTAAAATTTTAATTATTAATCTAATTTAGATATTTTTTCACATAGATTAAATATGTAATAAATATTAAATATTAGATATTTTCTATTAAAATGTACCGGGTACCCAGCGGTTCCGGTTCTGGGTACCCAGCGGTTCCGGGTACCCGGTCTCGGAACCGGTCCCGACGGGTACCCAGCGGGTAGCGGTTCTAAAAAAATGAGAACTGAAACCGGACCCAGTCACATCGGTTCCGTTATTTTAGGAACCGGAACCGGAACCAGTCACATCGGTTCCGGTTCCGGAACCGGCAGTTCCGGAGCGGTTCCGGTTCCAAAGGCGGGTACCCAGTTCCGCTGCTCACCCCTAATTATAATGGTGTAACTTGTTAAAATTAAAACGTATTTTTTTAACGTATTTTAGTTAATAAACGATTATATGTGTTAAATGTAAAATTAAAATAATGAAAGTAAAAGGTATAAAGTAAATTTAGTAAATAAGTATAGGGGTTGAAAGTGTAACATTTCATTTTAAATTCGTAAAATTGGACGAAAGCGGGGGGTGAACAGTGAAAGCGAGGGTGAACAGTGTCAAACGCGGGTCAAATTTTCAAAAATGGTCCCTTGCAATTGAAAAGTCACAAAAAGTATCCCATCGCGGGATGAGCCCGCGATCGCGGGATTTTATTTTTCAAAAATGGTCCCTGCAAGTTTAAAAAAGTGTCAGAAATGGTCCCTGGCCCGCGATCGCGGGCTCCCATCGCGAAAAAAAAGGGTATTTTTGCAAAGTGGGAGAGATTTAGAGCATTTTGGTAACACTTGGTTTGACTTAGGGTATTTTAATTAATTTCCCTTTAAATATCTATATTTAGAAAAGAAATTGCATCTGATGTTGACATGTGGTTATAAATTTAACTGTTTTCTCCAAATTTTTATTCAAACTATTAAGTATTTAAACGTGCGTTTCAAAAGTATATTCTTAAAAAAATAACAATACATTTTTTTGAAACAATACATTATTCTTTATGTAGTTTGTCTAATGTTAACCATAAACAAATGATGTTTTAAGAAAGGGAAAAGTTGAGAAAATTTCCAACGAACTATCTTATTTTGCATGATTTAGTCCTTAAACTATTTTTTTGAACGAAAAAACTATTAAATTTTTTGATTTTGAACGATTAAGTCCTTAAACTATTTTTTGGATGGAAAAACAATTAAAGTTTCTTATTTTGAATGATAAAGTCCCTAAACATTTTTCTTAAAAATATAGATCACCGAACTTTTAAAAATTGTCTGTAACTGACTAAAAATGTTTTAAAGTAAAAAAACTTAAATCAATTTTACCGTTCCCAAACCATACGCCATTCAAACCTCAAGCAAACACCGGAGTCAACAGCGTGATTGATGATATGGAGAACGAACAACGATGGGGCGACAGGGAGTGGCGAGTGGGAGCGATATCGTTGTCTGCGAGGGGTTTGAATGGCGTAGGGTTTTTGGGAACGGTAAAACCGATTTAGAATTTTTTTTTACTTTAAAAATCTTCCTAGTCGGTTACACGTAGTTTTTTTTTGTTAAAACGATGCATGTAACCAATTTTGAAAGTTCGATGATTTATTTATTAAAAAAATATTCAATGATTTAATCATTCAAAAATAGAAAGTTTAATGGTTTTTTCATTCAAAGTGAGAAATTGTAATGTTTTTTCATTCAAAAAAGTAGTTTGGGGACTTGATCATTCAAAATAAGAAAGTTTAATGGTTTTTTCATTCAAAAAAATAGTTAGAGACTTAACCATTCAAAATGTAATAGTTCGTTGGTTTTTTTTGAACTTTTCCCTTTAAGAAACTTTATAGAAAAGATTCAATAAAAAACATGGTTCTAAATAGCGTGAGGCGTGACATAGCGACGAGACCAAGCCTTAAGCCCTAGGAGCCAAATTTCTATATCATATATAATATTATATATAAAAACATATGTTCTGTACTATTACTCGATAATTAAATTATAATAAACAAGTTAAAGTAGGTTATATATTAAAAACTATAAAATAATACATTAAAAACGTAAAGAAAAATCAAATATCGCGTCACAAAAGACCGTACATTGGGCCATGGTGTGCCACAGACATAACGTGGCGTGAAGCACAAGCCTTAAGCCACGGCGCGCCATG
The DNA here is from genome assembly GCA_033807775.1 of Saussurea involucrata. Classification (NCBI taxonomy): domain Eukaryota; kingdom Viridiplantae; phylum Streptophyta; class Magnoliopsida; order Asterales; family Asteraceae; genus Saussurea; species Saussurea involucrata. Next base: position 33,913,213 of record CM066315.1, read on the forward strand.
ACGGCTGTTGCGGCGAGCCTTTTAGAACAGTGAGAAAAAATAAATAAATTTTCTTATTTTAAATAATTAAATATTGAATTTTTTCATTTTGAATATTAAAATAATTGAACTTTTTTTAATAAATATACCATTAAACAATTAGAAAGTGATTACTTACACCCTTTTAACCTAAAAAGCTACACTTGACCGGATAAAAAAGTTTTAACTAGAAAAAAAACTTAAATCAGTTACGTTATTTTAACCTATCATACTTAATGTTATCGCTCCCCATCACCACCCATCAATGTTCTTTATCAGTGCCCAACTAATCAATGTCGTTGGCCCCTGCCATCGATCTCTTTTTATTTGTTATTTTTTTATATTCTCAATCTTTCATGATTTATCTATACGACCTCCGTCAAATTGTTATAAAAGGGGGAGAACCAAAAGACAAACGAAAACATCTCAAGAAGAGGGAGATCGTTGGTAGGGACCAAAGGCGGTGATGAGTATGGAGAACGGATGACGATGGGGTGCCGAGAGGTAGGGAAGGGGAGCAGGGGCGGAGCCAGAAATTTATATAAGGGGGAGCACCAACAGAACTTGAACTTTTTTTTCCTTTGAAAAGAATTCTCTTTGACGAACATAATTTTTTTTCTATATCGCCCGTTGTTGTTTAGTCTAATTCCACCGTTCCATAGGATTTTTAAAGCTTTTTCTTGATTTCGAGGGATTTTTAAGGTTTTTCTATCGATTACCCGTTACGGTTGCACCTTTTTAAATAACCAAACTGATTCGGTTTTTGGTTGACTACCTTTTACACTATTTTTTAAATTTGGTGTAAAATATAGTGTGACCCATTGGAGATGCCGTTAGCGTCACCGACTTGGATTAGAGGATTTAGAGAGAGAGCCACAACTCACTACCTAAATTTATGGGCTTTTTTTCTTTCTTTCTTAACTATTACTCATATTAATTCATGCATGTAGTAATTTTTTTAGATAATTGAGGCACCTTGGCCACTTCTGGTCATCAAGTGGCTCCGCCACTGAAGGGGAGCAATGTTGTTAGGTTCAAGGGTTTGAATGCCGTAGGTTGTGGGAATGATAAAAATGATTTACGTTTTTTGCTTTAATTTTTTAGCTGATTACAGGTAGCTTTTTTGAGTTATAAATATGTAACTAACCAGTTTTTAAAAGTTGAATAATTTTACTTATATTAAAAAAATGTTCAATGACTTAATTATTAGAATAGCTTAAAAATTCAAGGATTTATTTATTTAAAAAATAGTTTAAAAAATTTAATCAATCAAAATAAAAAACTTGATGGATTTTTCTAAACTTTTTTCCAAAAATAAAAATTCAACACAAATATTATATTGATTTTAGACAAAAGAAAATTCAAAATAATCCTTGTTTATTAAAATGATTTTAAAAGTTACGACTGAATTATTAAGAATAAGAATTGTAATTGAATGGATAAGAAGATGACGAATATGACATCCCCCAATCCCATTGGATGTGACTATGTGAGTATAGATTTCGATCCTGATATGGATTGTCATTGGGACCGTACCATACCCGGCCTCCATGTTTGAATTTTTAATCGGTTTATTTTATAATATATATTTTTTTTAAAGGGTGTTCTAGGCTATTACTAGACTAATTCCTGTTGGAGGAAACCGAGAAAGAGATGAGGAAGAGGTGATAGTAAGAACTTGGATAAAACGCAGAGATCGCGTGAGAGCTCGCTTTCCGTAAGAGATATTTCGACCCTATATGCCTGGGTATCACGAAATTCTCTAGGGGATAATCTCTTTGTTTCGGTGTATCGATCAAGGCAATGATCGATTCATACTTATACACCTTTAAAGAGTTGTAACCGACCTATATTGATACTGGTAATAATATCCCACTTAATGGGATTGATTGCGGAATTAATGACGGGAGTTACAAATGAGAAAAGCCTTCCAGAGCTTGGCGCTACTTTCGTGCTAGTTGAACTAGCGCCAAAAGGAGCGCGGGCAACATTCCAGAGCCTGGCGCTACTTTCGTGCTAGTTCAACTAGCGCCACAACTAGCCCCGACACCCAGCTCATGAAACCACTTTGTAACTTGTCGATTTTAACCGTCCAACAATCCCGGGTTCTAGTTAGCTTACACGAGTGTGCACTCCACACCTCCTAACTCATGTTATATCTTAGCTAACAACCCCGTTATTACCTTTGTGAATCCAACTACACAAAATGACCGATGATTTCACTAAAATCACCAACATTCCTCCCCCATTTTAGTGCAATCCTTGATTCACAAATAAAATTACAATACAGGTAAACAAACTCATGCATAAATGAAAATATCTAAAAGATTGAATTTCCATCTTAGTACATTATGCATTTCAAATACTCGAGAATCCGGGTGTCCTATGGATTGAACCCGTCAACCCATTTGAGTACCAGAAAATAACATACACATGAATTAAAAAACTCTCTAACGTATAAACTTGACACTATACAGTCCATGTGTCCTTATCCATTCGTGAGTGCATCAAAGTCAAGTCCAAGCTTCTTGAAGCGGCCACACTTCCCACTCATATAGGTAGTTCTTTTCCTCATGCACCTGCACATGCATTTTTACAAAAGAACAATTACCTCCTTCACTTGCAGTACCGAGCACACACCTTGGGATGACCGTCTTGTGCTCCAATCTCTTAGAGTGAGCTTCCCCATTGAATTCAACTTCTAACGTTGTATTAGAAGGGTCACCGTTAGAGATTTAGATGGACTTTAATCCCATCCCTATCACTGACTTGTGAACCAAGTCCCTAGCCAACCCCTTCGTCAAGTGGTCCGCTAGATTTTGTTGCGACCGAACAAACTCAACCGAAATCACCCCATTCGTGATTAGCTCACGAATCATGCTATGTCTAACACCTAAGTGTCTAGACTTGCCATTATACACTTGGATATAAGCTTTAGCCAAAGTTGCCTCACTATCACAACGGATAGAAATGGGTGATATTGGTTTCGGCCATAATGGAATTTCATGGACCAAATTCCTTAGCCATTCCGCCTCTTTACCGGCAGCGGCTAATGCCACAAATTCCGACTCCATAGTCGAACTCCTGATGCAAGTTTGCTTCTTGGAAGCCCAAGAGATGGCACCTCCCCCAAGCAAGCACACCCGACCACTCGTAGAAGAGTGATCTTCCAAATTGGTGATCCAACTTGCATCCGAATATCCCTCCAATATTGAAGGAAACCCGACATATGACATTACAAGTTTACAAGCCTTATGCTCCATCCCGGGCATAACAAAACCTTCTGGCTGTTTCATGTAAACTTCCTCCTCCAAATCACCATTCAAGAATGCCGTTTTGACATCCATTTGGTGAATCACTAAATTGTGAATAGCACCTGAAGCTATCAACAATCTAATCGTGGAGATCATTGCAACCGGGGCATAAGTAACAAAATAATCTATGCCTTCCCGTTGCCTAAAGCCTTGGATCACTAATCGAGCTTTGAACTTGTCGATTGATCCATCCGCTTTCATCTTCCTTTTGAAGATCCACTTGCAACCCAAAGGTTTGCATCCCGGTGGCAAGTCCGTTAATACCCAAGTATTATTTCCCATGATGGAGTCCATTTCATCATGTATTGCTTCTTTCCAGAAAGCAATATCTTGAGACTTCATAGCCTCATCAAATGATTTTGGATCCTCCTCAACACTATAACAGTAAAGGAATTGGGATCCAATCTCATCTCTTGATCCCTCTACCAAGTATACTTGGAAATCGGGACCAAAGGATTTTTCAATCCTTCCTCTTTTGCTCCTTCGAAGCATCGGAGATTCGGTTGGAACAATTGCTTGTTCTTCAACCTCACTAGTTTCACTAGTACTTGGAACTATGTCCTTTGGCCTAGACATTGAAGAGAATCAAGTCTCATCAAAATTACATCTCCCGATTCTATAACGGTGTGAGTCGCTATAGAATCATTAGGTTCAATAACATAGAACCTATAAGCTTTGGAATGCACGGCATATCCAACAAAGATGCATCACCCAAAGTCTTCCTTTTGGGTTCGGGTAATCGAACAACCGCTCGACAGCCCCAAACTTGAATAAAACTCAAGTTAGGCTTTTGAACCAAAGTTCATACGGGGTAATCTTGTTCCTTTTATTGGGAACTCGATTCAACAAGAAACAAGCCGTTAACACGGCTTCACCCCAAAATCCATCAAGCAATTCAAAAAGTAACATAAACATAATTTTTAAACAAAAACTCACTTGCAATATAAACAGAATTTTTAAACAAAAACTCTCTTGCAATATAAACAGAATTTTAAATAAAATTCATATGCAATATAAACAGAATTTTAAACAAAAATTCTTATGCAACATAAACAGAATTTTAAACAAAATTCATTTGCGATATAAACAGAATTTTAAACAAAAAATTCATATGCAACATAAACAGAATTTTAAACAAAATTCATTAGCAACATAGACAGAATTTTAAACAAAAATTCACATGCAACATACGCAGAATTTCAAACAAAATTCATATGCAACATAAACAGAATTTAGACAAAATTCATTTTCAACATAAACAGAATTTTTAAACACAAAATTCATTTGCAACAAAACAGAATTTTAAACACAAAATTCATTTGCAACAAAACAGAATTTTAAACACAAAATTCATTTGCAATATAAGCAGAATTTAAACAAAAAATTCACATGCAACATAAATAGAATTTTAAACACAATATAAAGCAATTCAATTGCATCATAAACAAAATTTGAAACAAAATTCTTTCATTCAAATTTAACTTAAACATGGTATTCAACATAAAACCAAATCCTACACAAGAGCCATCATATGACAAGATAAACTTGTCCGACTCACAAACTCGCCTATGTCCTAACTTATTCAGGATGTTACCAAAAACCAAATTCTTTCGAATTCGTGGAACAAACAAAACATATAAAAGTTCAACAAATTTGCTAGAACTAAACTCTAGCCTAACTAAGCCACGTCCAAGAATGGGAGCAACCGACTCGTTCCCCATGCATAGCATTGATCCGTCTTCAATCGGTTCTAAGGAAGTGAACCAACGACGATCTTTGCACACATGACTTGTAGCACCCGAGTCGATCCACCAAGCGACATCATCATCCTGCAGAGATCCGAGAAAGAGATGAGGAAGAGGTGATAGTAAGAACTTGGATAAAACGCAGAGATCACGTGAGAGCTCGCTTTCCGTAAGAGATATTTCGACCCTATATGCCTGGGTATCATGAAATTCTCTAGGGGATAATCTCTTTGTTTCGGTGTATCGATCAAGGCAATGATCGATTCATACTTATACACCTTTAGAGAGTTGTAACCGACCTATATTGATACTGGTAATAATATCCCACTTAATGGGATTGATTGCGGAATTAATGACGGGAGTTACAAATGAGAAAAGCCTTCCAGACTCCGGCGCTACTTTCGTGCTAGTTGAACTAGCGCCAAAAGGAGCGCGGGCAACATTCCAGAGCTTGGCGCTACTTTCGTGCTAGTTGAACTAGCGCCAAAAGGAGCGCGGGCAACATTCCAGAGCCTGGCGCTACTTTCGTGCTAGTTCAACTAGCGCCACAACTAGCCCCGACACCCAGCTCATGAAACCACTTTGTAACTTGTCGATTTTAACCGTCCAACAATCCCGGGTTCTAGTTAGCTTACACGAGTGTGCACTCCACACCTCCTAACTCATGTTATAGCTTAGCTAACAACCCCATTATTACCTTTGTGAATCCACTACACAAAATGACCGATGATTTCACTAAAATCACCAACAATTCCTTGGTAAATTATGACTGTAAGACATCAGTCATGATTAAACCTCAGTGGCCACAATTGTTGTGTACGCATGGATTAAAATCCTGAGCAGATGAGATATTCCACCACATCCTCCAGGGCCTTAACCAGTACACCACAACCCTTATGGTTGGTTTATTTTATAACTTAACTAGTAGGAAATAATTGTTTAGCTATAAAAGATTATATTTAGGGAAATTTTGAGTTCCTATGCTTTTGTCATTTCCGTATATTAAATTTATGCTCAACGTTGACATGTTTTCAATAAAATACACACCTCTTTCGGTATGTTTTCAATCTGTGAATGTTCCTTCCAATCACTTTATGTTTCTTTTTCCATCTTCTCTATTATCTATTTCACACTACATTTGAAAAGATCACGTAAAAGATGTTTGATAAAACTAAATAACAATTCAGAAGTAAATATTGTTAGCATGCAAGCCTTGAAAAATCAAGTAATTTAAAAAAATTGAGTAACGAGTGAAATTGTAATATCTTAGACTAAATGTACCAAATATTATTCGTTTTGTTCTTACACATTGACTAACGGTTTTAAAACGTGTCTAGTAGATGAGGTATCAAGTTTCTTATAAGGCAACCTTCATTTCACTCCTCAATCAATGTGGGATCTTACAATTCACCCCCCCCCCCTTTTGAGAGCCTAGCGTTCTCGTTAGCACACCAGTCTGGTTCCCGACTCTGATACCATTTGTAACATCTCAAACTGATTGTACCAGATATTGTCCACTTTGTCCACACATCTGGACTCACGGTTTTAAAACACTCTAATAGATGAGGTATCAAGTCCCTTATAAGGCGACCTTCGTTCACCTTCCCAACTAATGTGGGATCTTACAAACATGTCATGACCTCACAATAGTTACATGATGCTTCCATAATTGTTACATGACATCATAACTTTTTACTCATAACTTGGATCGATTCAACCAAAATTTGGGTTTCTGTCAAACAAATATTTTGTAAGCATGTCCTTACACAAGATTACTATATAACTTCTAATTCGGACAAAGACAATTTATTAAGGTACATTTTCAAGACCAACATGACATGAAAATTTGGGTTTCTATTGAGCAACCATGAGGACATTAAAGAGTTCTATTGAGTTTTCAGCATTGTGCAAGACTATGTTTGAAGAAACCTTTATGTTTTAATGATTGAATACCACAACAACAATGAATTTCGAACTTGATAATTGAAATTTTTGTTTTTATTGTATCTACATTTTCTATGAGAGAAGAGTGAACATAGAACGGAGAAAAAAAGATAAAAACAAAAATAAGAGAGAAAATGGAAAAGGAAAAGACTAAAAAATGTGTGTTTTTGTGATATAAAATAAACATACTTTTCAAAAGATGTTAACATTGAGCATAATTTTAACATAAATGGTGTCACGAGCATAGGAAATTTAATCTTCCACATAATTGGTCTATTTACATAATAGGATGACATTAGGGTTAGAATCATAAATAACTACATAGGAAAAAATGTTTTACTTTTTAGCTTGCTTCTAAAACATTCTTATAAAATGGTCAAGAAACACTTTTCCTTACAGTTTTCAACATTTTCTAGAGTATATATATATATATATATATATATATATATATATATATATATATATATATATATATATATATAGGCTGAGTATCTTTTGCAAACCAGTGTATTTGTACAAACTCGTACAAACCATACCTAGCTTTATGATTTTGTAAATTTGGCTTCATGAATATATATATATATATATATATATTGGCTTCATGAATATATAATTTGGCTTCATGAATATATCATTTGGCATTTTTAACTAATTTTTTTCGATGGAGCCCTAAAATACCCTTATATATATATATATATGAAATACCACCCCTATATATATATATATATGAAATGGGGTTCATCACAAAAATAAACTGAGACAGCGCAGTTTGCGTTGACGCATGAATTGCGACACCGTAAGGACATGTGTCGATGTACAATAAGCAAACCAAAGTCGCAACTTGCAGCATTGCAAGGACATACCGCAGCTTATGGCACTGCAAAGGCATGGGGTCACAAGAAAAAGTTTATTGTGGCGTTGACATGCGGTTTCTTAGCTATTTTTATGAGGAAAAAAAATAGAGACGTAAAACTTCTTTTCTCTATATGGTTATTTATGATGATAACCCTCATATTATCTATGTTTTATGAAAATTACACGATTGAAACAACACACAATTTTAATATAATATTTAAAATGTATTTTTAACAGAGGAAATTTAAAAATACAATCTCTTCAGTACCATAATTAAGTTTATTAATATACTTTATTGATTTTTTCTAGGGGCTGCTAAATGCACCCTAAAATTACTTAATGCACCCTTAAAATAAGTTTTTAATTGCTAAAAATTCCGAACCAATCATTACTTTATTTAAATAATATATATATATATATAATATATATTTATATTATTATTTATTTGTTTTATATATATATATATATATATTAGAAATATAAATATATATATATATATATATATATATATATATATATTATTATTTATTTGTTTTACATATATATATATATATATATATTAGAAATATAAATATATATATATATTAGAAATATAAATATATATATATATTAGAAATATAAATATAAATATATATATATATATATATATCGTAATATATATATATATATTACTATCCGACAAAATTGTGATTTTTATTTGAATTTTACATTTTCACCCCCTATACTTATTTACTTACTTTGCTTTATACCCTTAACTTTCATAATTTAAATTTACATTTAACACATATAATCGTTTATTAACTAAAATACGTTAAAAAATACGTTTTAATTTTAACAAGTTACACCATTATAATCGTCTATTCGATACGATCGAAATGAGCCTAATATTGAATTTTTTTGATTTATATATTTTAGGGAAATTAATTAAAAAGCCAAAAGTTTGACCATCTCTTACCGAAATACCATAATTTTTTTCCATTTTGCAAAAATGTCATAATCCCCCGCGATATACTCTTAATCATCCCGCGATCGCAAATTACTTTATGAATTTTAAATATAAAAAATATTTTTATTTAGTTTATATGATATATATTAAGATATATAAATCCAAAAAAAATTAAGATTGGGCTCATTTCAAACGTATCGAAGAGACGATTATAATGGTGTAACTTGTTAAAATTAAAACATATTTTTTAACATGTTTTAGTTAATAAACGATTATATGTGTTAAATGTAAAATTTAAATTATGAAAGTAAAAGGTATAAAGTAAACTAAATAAATAAGCATAGGGGTTGAAAGTATAAATATCAATTTATTATTAGATTTTTGTCGGACGCTTTTATCTCCCGATTCATTTCTTTTCTCTCATAGTTCTTCTTCTTTTCTCTTCTGATTCATTTTCTTTTCTCTCATACTTCTTCTTCTTTTCTCTCATACTTCTTCCTCTTTTCTCTCTTGATTCATCTTCTTCTTTTATCTCCTTAAAAACCTCGACTGAAATTCTTCCAACATCTGTAAGTTACTTCTTGATTTATTACTTTTCTTTTCGTTTTACAGTTTACAAATGTGAGTTGGCCTCAAAACTTCAAGATTCTCATCTCCACTTTAATTTTCAGTTGATGCTAATTTTGTGTTAATTACTAGTTTATTATTCTAAGATAGGTACATTTTATTTTTAAACATAATATCAGTATTATCGAAGTACATTTATGATAAACTATCGATCAAATTATTCATGTTACTATTCATGTCACTATTCATATCACTATTCATGTCACTATTCATGTCACTATTCGAATTTACTGGTATAAGATTTATAAAATGGCTAATTGGGGAGAAGATTTTTCTGCGTATCACAATTCAAACAATGAGGTATTTCGTCGAATATATATATATATATATATATATATATATATATATATATTTCTCTTTGTGTATGTGTGTGTATATATATGATATTATTTCTTAGGGTTTATGTTTTGTGTAGGATAACAATGTCCATCCAAACAATTCATCTGGAGCTTATAGAAACCCTCATCCAGGAGCATTTTAAACCGATATGGTATTTTTAAGTTTCATTTGTTCTTGTGAAATTATATGATAAAACAAGCAGTTGTAACTAAAAGAAAAACAATCAATTTCAGGTGTTTAATTCTCGTCAAGAACTAATTAATTGGGTACGCAACATGGCATCTTCACTTGGTTTCGTTATTATTATTAAAAGAAGCAGGCGTGACTCAGATGGGGACCCAATGAATGTTGTATTTCAATGTGATTGTGGTGGTATGTACAGAGGTAACAAAACCTCCAGTAAACATACCGGCACAAAAAAAAACAAATTGTCCATTTGGCTTGGTAGGAATGAATTTGGGTAATGACTGTTGGAATTTAATTGTGACATGTGAAGCACATAATCATGACTTTGCATTACATTTTGAGGGGCATGCATATGCAAGACGACTGTCTGAAACTCAAGCCCAATTGGTGGAAGATTTGTCAGCCAACAATGTGAAGCCTAGAGATATTTTATCAACAATAAAACAACAGTATCCAGATAATGTGTCTACATCAAAAACTATATACAATCAATGTCAGAAAGTTCGACATGTTGTTTATACAATTGGGTATGTCAATGGTAACCATTATGTGAAACTAGTTTTAGCAGAAGGATACCTGTTTCCTACCATTTCATCAATTTTCTTCCGTTACAGTTATCCGTGTGCTGCTGCATGGGCTACCCCGTATAAAGATCGAATACAGAAGTACAATCGTCTTTTACGTGTTAATTGTACTACAGATAATATTATTTTAGAATAAGTAAAAATGTAATAAACAATATGTTATGCTTTATTTATATGTAAAATCTCAATGTTTACTTTTTATTTTTCTAATTATTTTAGTTTATGTATGTTGATATGAGAAAGATGTAACATAAAAATGAAAGAAGAAGAGATAAAGTAAATTAAATAACTAATTATAATGGTATAAAATGTAATTTAAAAATAAAAAATTATTTTTAAAAGAGTATATTAGATAAATATAGATAAGAACGTAAAATGTACAAAAAAAGAATAACTATATATATATATATTTCTAATATATATATATATATATAACAAAATAATAATAATAATAATAATATATATATTTAAACAAAAAGAATAACAAAATATATATATATATATATATAAACATATAAAACAAATAAATAATATATATCAAATAATATATATATATATATATATCTTATTATATTATATATATATTATTATTTAAATCAATATTATATATATATATATATTATTATTTAAATAAAAAATGATTGAATCAAATGATTGGTACGGAAAAAAAACTTTAAGGGTTCATTTAGTAAAATTTAGGATGTATTTAGCCTCACCCTTTTTTTAAAGGACCTTTATTTATTGTTAGAACAAATTATATTGGAATTGAGATTCTTTTTAGAAAAGTTAACATAACAGTGTTTCTTAAAACAAATAAAATACTCCAATATTTTAAAAATAAATCAAGGAAAATAATACAAAAATAGACACAATTATGAATGATTTTGACCTTAGTTCATTGCCCACTTTCTTGGCACATTTGTGATATTATTATATATTATATAAAATTCAAATTCTAAAATCGATATTTAGTTTATTATTTGTTTTTCGGAAATTGATTAATTATGAGATAAGGTTTTTAAAAATATCTCATATTCTATTATTTATTTGACTAATCTATACATATAATAAATAAGTAACTAGCATGCCACGTGTCGTCTTCTGGTGAACCAACTTCAGTATTTTCCCGTCTAAACATGTATTTGGACGCAGTTTACATTATAAGTTCAATTAGCACACTCATATTCACTCCTTCTTAAATCTCTCCTTAATTCAATTTTTTTAATTTATACGTTACATTTACTATCCTTATAATTAGGTATGTAGTTTACTTTTAATCTCTTATTTTTTTATTTTTTATTTTAAACTCTTATCATATAAACATAAATAATATATATGAACTAAAATGCATTAAAAAACATTTCTAATTTTTACAAATTATACCATTGTAATCGCTTCGTCAATACCTTCAAAATGAACCCAATATTGAATATTTTTGGATTTAATTATATTATTAAATATCATAAATATATACTAATTAATGTGTCGTGATTAGTATGAGATTTGTTGAAATTAGTATGAGATTTGATACAAATAATCACTAAATTGTCGTGATTTTCTTTTTGCAATTTCATATCAATTTTTACTTCAAAGTCGAATTTCTTCGACGAATTACAATTCTATCAAATTTCATTCTGTCAACGAAACACCCTTAGAATTATCATAAGAGATTTAATTACTTGAAAAAAAAATATCACTTATCAACTGACTTTTGGATTATGAGTTCGAACATTTTTCAAAAGTATAAATATGCAAATATTTTAGTATAGTATATTTAATTATTTATACTTTCTTAATCATGATTATATTATTTCCTCTAATTTTAATTGAACTACACAATATCAGTTATCAACATATGGTTAGTTAATGATATTTTCAAAGTCAAATTGTTATGTATCCCGTCAATTCACTTTAAATTATTCTTTCATAATAGTTGATTTGGTTATAATTATATAAAAAAAAGTGATTGATATTATTATAAAATATAAAGTATACGATTGATATAGATATTTAAGGCGTCACGTTTACCAAGTCACATCATCTTACTCGATAAATATAAAATGATCAAGAATGTTACCACGGTTAGCGCTTACCGGGTAAATTGTACATACAATGCCGTTTTGATGGACTAAAATCTTACCCGTTAAGTAAGTGATGTTGGATTTTATCTATAAGCGCTTAACGGGTAAGTGTTCGGGTAAACGACACCTTAATCAAGCGTTTTTATGTATTTGTGCTAATTTGTGAATGTTAAACAAGTAAACAGACTTATGATATATTTTTTCATATATTTAAATTCCATGAAATAACTTGTTGAACGTCACTTAACTTTAGATAAATTAAAATTAGTGTTTGTCTTAGATTGGCTTGAAAATTCATCTCAATTTATACAAGTGTTAGTTTTAACGTCATTTTAAAACGTTCATGTCGCATGGTTGGAGTATGACAACAATGAAGTTAACTTTTACATTAGGTGTTGGTGTAATCTATTGTTTTTGGCTAAATTAATGTATTTGTACATTTTATGTACTTAGACCTTGATTTTGAATTAGATATAGATGTTTGATTATGTTTTCTGATTTTCAATGAAATTTAACATCCCGCTGCATTGCACGGTCACCCAACTAGTTGCTCTTATATTTAAAAATCAGTACACGTGTTTTATAAAACCATGTTCTTAAAATTTAGAGAAGGCCTAAATAAGAATAATCTATATATGCATAAAGGATCGTGTGACTTGATTTTAAACCCAACATGCAATACAGATTAAATCGAGAGTTTATTGAAAAGAATATCAGATGCTTTAAATCTAATTGTTGTTCAATTTGATCACTTAAAAAAAGGGTTATAATAATTAAAACGACAAAGTTAAAAAAATTCAAATTGAAGATATAAAAAATATTAAGAAATAAAGATGACAAAATAATTAATAAGTTTATAATGTCATAACTTAACTAACTTTAACATATTAAAATTAGAGTAAACTCTACTTTTGGTCCCTGAGGTTTAGTGATTTCTTTGAAACAAGGACCTGTGGTTTCATAAGTCGACTTATGGTCCTCATGGTTTTGATTTTGCTCTAGAATCGGGACCTTGCCATTAACCCCGTTAAAAAATTCAGTTAGAGGCAGGGGTATTTTCGTCCTTTCACCATTTTGTCCCATTTTTGTAATTCTATTTGTTTCTTCTTAATTCTGTCAAGAAATAAAACTATAGGGACCAACTTGTAATTGACTCTTTTATATACATATTATATATATATATATAGCAGTTCACGGCCACCACCATTTCTCCGACCACCACCATTTCTCCGGTCAACACATAAATTGTTTCAATTCCTGCTCTTGTGCCATTGACAGAATTAAGAAGAAATTGTAATCTGACCGTCTTCTTTCTCTAGAAGCAAAACAAAACCCTAAAAAACATAGAAGAAGAGAAAGCAAAATTAAAACCCACCTCTTTTTATGAACAAAACAAGTATTCTGTGTTCTTCACTCTCTTTTAACTTTATCATCTTCATTTTCCTCCAACAATCTCTTCATCATTTCAATTTTCGTTCAAAAAGCTATTGATCTAAGAAAACCCACATCAAGAAATCTTGATTTTCCAAATGGGGGTTCTCCAATAAACCCTAAAACCTCCCCAAAAAAATTCACATCGTTTTCTGCCTTTTTGTTTTAGTTGAATTCCATATTCACTGTGATGGTTGTTGTATGGGAGATATGGGTGCTTGTGATTCTTGGGGTTTCTCAGGTTCTTGCGATTTCGCAAAACATAACCTGCAATTCCAGTGATTTAAGAGCATTAAGAGATTTCATGGATGGATTGAAATCCCCAATTGATGGATGGTGGCCTACGAATTCATCATCATTGTCCTCTTTCGATTGCTGTAATTGGGTAGGAATCAAGTGCAATTCCAATTCTGGTAGGATTGTTGAATTACAACTCCCAAAAAAAAGATTAACGGGTGGTTTCTCTGATCTTATTTCCAATTTAGATCAACTTAGAACACTCAATCTTTCTAGCAATTTCCTCACTGGAACTCTTCCAGTTTCTTTATTTAATCTGGCCCATTTGGAAGTTATTGATTTAAGCCGTAATGGATTCAATGGGGTTTTACAACCAAATTTGCAGGTGGGTTTATGGGTATTAACATTAGCCGGAAGGCCACCGGAGAAGTTCTTTTGATCTCCAAAACAGTGGGTTTAGAAATTTTAATGTTTAGAAATTTGGGAAAGAGGCGTGGCTTAATCTTCAGTTTCATAAATTGTCAAAACAGGTCCTTGAGATAATTACACATTTCATAATACGGCAAAACAGGTCCTTAAGGTTTGATTGTATTTACAAAAAAAACAATAGAAACAAATAGAATTACAAAAATAGGAAGAAAATGTGAAATGACGAAAATACCCCTGACTCTAACGGTGGTTTTTAATGGGGTTAGTGGCAAGGTCCTGATTCTAGAGCAAAATCAAAACCATGAGGACCATAAGTCGACTTATGAAACCACATGTCCTTGTTTCAAAGAAATCACTATACCTCAGGGACCAAAATTAGAGTTTACTCTTAAAATTAAGAGTAAATTACAGATTTGGTCCCCGTGGATTGGTTGGTGGTTTTTATGGTTTTCGTCCCTAAACTTCACTAATTACGAAAATGGTACCAGTGGTATGCCCTTTCGGTTTTTTTTGGTCCCTAAACTTCTATACCCTTGACGGCCATCCAACTATTTTGTTAACTCCAAGGGCATTTTTGTCTTTTCACTATTTAACCATTTTCTTTTTCTTTTTTCTTGAATCTTCATATTTTTTAAGAACACCATATGAAGAACATGAAGAACCCTCTTCATCTTCTAAAATATAAACCCTAAAATTTTACACACACAAGAAAAAAGAATTGGGTGGGCGTTTTAGCATGTGAGATTTCAAGCTACGCCCAAATAGATTCACATTCTAAAGTGCTTGATTTCTTCTTTATCTTCAATTTTCTGTATTTTTATTTGGGTACCGATTGGTTTGGTTTCATCAAAATCAACAAATCTTGAATAACTGGGTGTTTGGTAGAGCTTAATTTGTTAACAACACTCGGTCTCTTTGATTCTTTAATAGTTGTTAATTTCACTAGAATCGAATTGAATTGAAGATCGGTTAGGGTGATGAGTATGTACGACAGAGATCCGTGGGGTGGGCCGTTAGAGATAAACACGACAGATTCGGCGACGGACGACGACCGTAGCAAAAACCTGAATGACTTCGACAGGGCGGCGTTTTCCCGTCCTTTAGACGAGACGCAGCAGAGCAGGTTGTTGGGTCCTGGAGAACAGAAGAAGAGGTATGTAGATATGGGTTGTATTATCGTCAGCCGTAAGATCTTTATTTGGACGGTGAAAAGCGCGAAGAGCGGTTTTTCGTCTCCTCAATCCAATTCCAAAAGAAAATTGGGACGAAATGGTGTATTTGGAATCACGCTCGGGATAGGAGGTGGAATCGTGATTTTGTTAGCTTTCATTCTTCTTAAAATCTCAAAAAGGAAACATGGGGATATAGGGGATTTGGAGGAGGGGGAGAATAACGGCCGGAGAAATGGATTTTCTGGCGGGTTTGCCAAAAACTCGATCTTTTCCGGTTGCATGGACCTCACGGTTTCAGACGTAGTGGAAGAAACTAACAATTTCAGTCAATCTAACTAACAATTTCAGTCGGATCGTTTTTAATTTAGGGTTCTTAGATTTAGGGTTTTCATTTTAAGTTAAGGATTGATTTAAAGTTTTAGGGTTTATATTTAAAAAGATGAAGAGTGTTCTTCTGGTGTTCTTAAAAAATATGAAGATTCAAGAAAAAAAATAAAAAAGAAAAGGAAAATGGTTAAACTGTGAAAAAACAAACCATAGCTATTTTAAAAATATAACCAAAAAACACACACACACACACATATATATATATATATATATATATATATATATATATATGTGTGTGTGTGTGTGTGTGTGTGTATTGGTTATATTTTCAAACATACAATAACCAAACATATATGTGTCTGTGTTGGGTATATTTTCAAACATACAACGATTCTCAAAGACAAACATGGATAAGGGACGTTGACAACGAATTTTGATTTCCAAATGGTCACGTTGCATGCAATTTTCAACAAAGATATGCTCAATTTCATAATATATATGAAATATGGGTTTTAAAAGAAATATTATTTAGTATATATATATATAGTGAAACCAGGCCGTATAACCGGGCCTACAACCGGTGCCGGCCCAAGCCGAGCCAGGCCGACGAATCAAGGACGAGATGAGACCGGTGGGCTCAAATATGGGCCTTAAACGGGTCGGGTCAGGCTTCATGCCTCCGCCAAGTCAAAACCAGACCAGTTTGGCCATCTGTAGTTGGAAGTCACCAAAACTGCATTCAAATGTTCATAAAAAAGGTTATATTATTATTCTAATTTATAATTTTTTAATTATATTTAATATATTAATTTTTTGTAAATTCAAATTACAGTTTTGACAAGACAACGAACTCAACTTATAAAGTTATAGCTTAGGCCTTCCGCAGCGCAAGCCCTCAAGCTCTCAACGCCACATCAACGCCACATCAGCTAAGCCCCCCAGCGCATAACTAAAAGCCATCAAGCCCTCAATGCCACATCAGCGCCACATCATTTTTTTAATTCTTTTATTTATACATTTAATTATTTAACAAAATAAAAATATTTATATATTTTTGAATAAATAAAAATAAGATAAATAATAAAAATAAAAATTCATGTCATTCATTAAAAAATTAAAAATTACAAAATAAATTTAAAAATTACAAAATAAATTTAAAAAGCTACTCGTCGTCATTGTTGGGAACTTGGATACGCCAAATATGTTCGACCAAATCCGACCGAAGGTTATTATGAGTGGCTCGGTTTTTGACTTCTCGAACATTTGCCGCGCGTTGTTCCTCACTGATTTGGGTTTCGTTATCATCCGTGAAAAGGCCGTTTTCATCGCCACCACAAATAGCATGGTATTCGTCTTCGAGTATCATATTGTGTAATATGACACAAGCGTACATAATGTTTCCCAATCTTGAGAGTTCTCATCCGCGTGCCGGGTTATGAAGTATATGCCAACGTTGTTTAAGCACGCCAAAAGCTCGTTCAACATCTTTACGTGCCGATTCTTGCGCGGACTTGAATTTTTGTCGTTTAGGGTCCCGTGGGCACGTAAATGATTTTACGAAAGTAGCCCATTCCGGATATATCCCATCCGCTAGATAATATCCGTGCTCGTAGGTGGCTCCATTCACCTCAAAATGGCAGTCGGGTGCTTTTCCATCATATACATCGTTGAAGATGGGCGACTGATTGAGAACATTGATGTCGTTGTTGGAACCGGCAACACCAAAGTATGTGTGCCAGATCCATAGATCTTGAGAGGCCACTGCTTCTAGCATGATTGTCGGGTGCTCATGATCACCTCTCATGAATTGACCTCGCCATGCATTCGGACAATTTGCCCACGCCCAATGAGTACAGTCTATGCTGCCGAGCATGCCGGGAAATCCGTGTTTAGCTTCATGTGCGGCGTACAACTTCTGAATATCAATAAAAGTAGGCTTGCGTAAATATTTTTGACCATACAGTTCAATAATACCTGTGCAGAATTTGTACAGACAATTTCGTGACGTTGTCTCTCCCATACGGATGTACTCGTCAAGTGCGTCAGCACTTACTCCATACGCCAATTGCCGAATAGCGGAAATACACTTTTGTATCGGAGAAAAACCTTGTTTGCGTCTGCCGTCCACCCGAAGTGTAAAATACGGATACTCTCCTGCTAAATCTTCAACTATTCGTTCGAATAGTTGCCTGCTCATCCTGAACCGCCGCCTAAACATATCTGGTGTATAAACCGGGTTGTTGCCAAAGTAGTCCCGCATAAGCTGCTCGTTTGCAGCTACTCGACCTCTTTCTATGTTCGCTGCCCTCTCTGTTGTTGACGACGAGGCGGTGCTACCATAAATCCATTGTGCAGCATGTCGAAAAACTTCTCTTTGTAGATTCAACAACTCGTCGGTGTCTACGGATGATGATGATGCGGTCGGTGAACCGGGTTGTGGCGAATCCATATTGTTTAAAATATAGAGAATGAAAGAGTTTGAGAGAGTTTGAGAGATTGTTGGTGTGAAAAAATAAGAGGTTGAGGGTTAATATATATAGTGTGATTAAATAAAATAAAATAAAAAACTAGCCGTTGAAAGAGCCGTTTGATTAAAAAAAAATTTAAAAAAAAACAAATCATCAACGGGTTCCTCGGGTTTTCAAACCCGCACCCCGAGCCCTCGCCCCATGGACGGACCCCAAGAGGGGCACGTGGTGGCACGTGCCACCGTAAGAATTTTCCGACGAAGGGTAAAAAAATTCGTTTTTGTGAAGGTGCCACCGTATCGATTTAGGATAATGTTGATATATAGTATATCTAATGCAAAGTTTTACATAATCCATCTCTGGTGGAGTGGCAAAAGCTTCCCTCTTGTTTCCAAGCAACTAGGGATCGAATCCTTCAAGCCCATGCTAAGACAATTTTAGTTTTTATTTAAAAAAAGCAGCTTTGTGTTGTTATGAATCATTTTTAGAATAAATTAAATATATAAACCTTTTAATAATTTCTTTATTTTTAACTCTTTTTATGATTACTTAAATATGTAATTGCTTTATTATTTTTTACGTGATGATTTAATTAATTATATTATTATTTTTAATATGTTTTCTATATAATTTATTCTTCAAAATTCAAATCTAAAGCTTTATGTTTTATTTGTATAATACTTTTAAAGTCCCAAACTGAAAAAAGTCTCAAGTCTTATACCCATTCAACCGAAAAAAATCTCTTGAAATCAACAAAAAATACGAAAAAATCTCTCGAAATAGATAAAAAAAACTTAAAAATCCCTTGAAATCAGGCAAAAAACGTTAAAAATCTCTCGAAACACCTGAATTTGGCTAAAAACACATCGGATGATATTGAACGTCGATAAAAAGATGAAAGACACTTCGATAAAAACCGAAGGAAAAAAATATGATGCCACCGTATGAAAAAATTTCTAGATCCGTCCCTGCCTCGCCCCAAGCCCGCAGCCCCCTTACCGCAGCCCGCACAAGCCCGTGGCCGAGCCCGCGGGCGGTGCGGAGGGCCTTATGTTAAAATTTTATTTATTATTATTTAAATTTAATTATAAGATGTTTGATCCGTCCATTTTAATAGGATAAGGATAAATGTTGGATGGTGAATTTGTCCGTCAATAATTGTTGGAGATCTCCTCTTTTAATTTCTTATGCCACTTGAGTCTTGACGGATCTATTCAATTTAGGCGTAATCTAATTTTAATATCAAAATTAAACAAGTTTACTGAGACACAAATTTATGTATTTTAAATTCCATCATTTGATACGATATCAAATTTATTCAGTGATGGATTTACCCGCATGCATTAATAAATAGCACAAATTATTATATATTATGCATAATTAATTCAACCGTGTTGGATTTTATATCTGATACAACGTTGTCCTTAAATTAAAACTTATAGATTCGATATCCCATAAAATAAAAATAATGTTTTATTCAATTTTTTACGTGTCGCTAAACACAACATATTCTAAAAAGGTGCTAATTAAGAGTATTTTTCAGAAAAGAAAAGAGAGATACAAGAGTTTTTTCGATATTAATATGCATAATGCAACGGGTATGAGTAGAGTTAGGCTATGTTTGGCAAACTAGCTGATAAGCTAGCTTATGACTTATAAGCTAGCTGGTAACTGATAAGCTAGCTGTTGACTTATAAGCTAGCTGATAGCTGATAAGCTAGCTGATGAAAAAGTCACGTTTGGCAAAACTAGCTTATAAGCGTGTAAAATGACTAAAAATGACATATTAAAAAAATAGTAAATAAATAATAATTATATAATTGAGGGTATATTTGGAAAAAAAAAAAGTAAAAAGCAAAAAAAGCTCCCCATACGCTACATAGACTAGCGTTTTGATAAGCTAGCTTATGGTCATCCAAACATGTACCTAGCTTATAAGCTAGCTTTTTTTTGCCAAACAATGCCTTAATGTTTCGTGTGTGTATGATTTTTGCTTGCTAACCATCGGCTAAAGATACAATAAATAGTAAATTACAAAAATCATTCATGTGGTTTATCAAAATGTTGGTTTTTGTCTCTCAATGTTGGGGTTTTTCCTAATAATTTAAGTGGACTTGTATGTTATAAACTATGTATAAGGTTTTTAAATGGCTATTGTATTGATCTAATTAATGATTTAATAATATGGTTTGGACTCGCACTTGATAGCAATTTCTAACCTCGAGCTCGAATTCTTTTCCAAACCTACCCTCTATTGGGTATAAGTTTTTTTAGGAGAACGTATGCAAGCTAACTTATGGACCCGTAGATAAACAACTCGGTTAGCTTTAACTAGCCTCACACACACACACACACACACACACACATGTCATCAAGCCTTTTGTCAAATTGACAAATAGCTATCTCAACATTGGCTCAAAATACTGTTGCAATCTCCTCTCCTTGAAGGCTCATTTGAAGAGTAATCTAGGGTTCCATATATTCTTACAGTTCAAATGTTGAATTGTTGATTCGTCAAACCAAAAATTGTTTTAACACATTACTCTTAGGCCAAAAACTCGACCACGACCATGAATCTAGAAACATAGATGAATAAATCAAATTAAACAGATCCAGTAAATCATACATAGATGTACGCAGACCTAGTGGCAGATGAATTAATAACAAATCAGGTAGATAGATTAAAATGAAGTGAGAACTTGAACTCATGCTACAGATCAGTGAGATTGAAATGGAAATGAGTACCAAAAACTAAACTAAACTAAACCAAAAAAAAAAAAAAAAAAGTAAAGAGAGAAATTAGCATACATAGTGCATTAATTCATATCATAAGATACAAAATTTTGCAAAAAAGATGAACAAAATTTAATATGAAAAATGTGGCATATGCGTATGAGACTATGAGGCAAGGGTAAGTTTACCTCTGAATTTCAGGCACCCTATTCGTCATAGTTGTGTAACCCGGGTTGATAAACCTATTTGCAGGATTAGAATTCAGTTCTTGTGTTGGATATCTTGTGCTATTGGCATCGGGGTTCTGGTTGACGGAGGCTTTCCCAAGATGTTCAATGCTTGCATTCGTTGCATCTCTTTTCCTGCAACCGGGGAACACTTAGGGGTTGTTTACTTATAGAATGAGCTTAATGGTCTGAGTGGCTTTATTCGCCAGCCATACATGAGTGTTTCTATTACGGCTTAATCGTCAAGCAATTAAGGTAAATGGCTATATGGAAGAAGCCAGGATCCCTCACTTGTCTCCATTAAGCCACCTCAAACAAATTAATACCATAAATGCCAAGAAATAATCCAACACCCTCTCTTTGCCTCCCTCAAATCCATTGGTCTCGCGAACAAATTTATCTACACAAAAAAGACAACTCAACCCATACAGAGCTTAATGTTTTAAAAAATAAAAATAAAAACAGCCCCTTAGAACCAATAAAAGAGGGGTGATTCTACTCCTTATATGCTATTTGAACCCTTTCCTATAGATTTATTCTTAAGTTATATTTTCCATTTTTACTTTTCCAAAACTCTTATCTGACACAAAGAGGTTCAAATAGCAACACCCTGAAATAGGCAAAAGAAGTTCAAGTTAGGGATGGCAAAAAACCCCGTCCCCGACGGGGATCCGACACCCAAACCCGGTCTGACCGGGGAATCCCCGAGTTGACCGGGGGATGGGGACGGGGACGGGGATGGGGAATCCCCGAATTTGATAATCGGGGATGGGGATACCTCTCAAACCCGACCCCGAGTATTTAATATAAGTTTTATATATAGTATGTGTTTATATATACGTATATATAACATAATAAAAATGATAAATCCAATCAGTATATATATAGTATATATAACACACCAACATAATCAATTTTCGATTATGAGAAAACTTTCAAGATATATTATAGTATTGGTATTATTGTTTGGAGAAACTTTTAGTTATATAACGTGGATGTATAAAATATATAGTATTATGTATTGTAATTAAAATATTTATTTACAAAAAAACTCTCTTACAAACGCAACAAATTAAAAGTTGGTTAACTAAAGGTTATAAAAATGCGTCATTCAATCGTGAAATTGACATTTATAAAGATATTATATAAAAAAATTAAGTTTTGTAAACGGGGAAAAATCCCCGATTCCCCGGTGGGGATCCCCGTTCCCCGATGGGGATGGGGATGGGGAAGGAATTTTGTTCCCCGATGGGGATGGGGAGTGGGGAGCGGGGATGGGGATGGGAATTGCGATCCCCGGTATCCCCGGCCCCGTTGCCATCTCTGGTTCAAGTACATATCTTGGGCAAAAGTACATGATTATCTATTGTCATCGTTACAAATTACTGACAGTATCGATTTTGGTCCACAAGATTTCTTCTTGTTAGTTGTAATTGAGGGTATTTTCATCTCATTTGACTGAAGCCAAACACTTTAGTTTAGGGTATTTTCATCTCATTTGACCGAAGCCAAACACTTTAGTAAACTACATATATAGCCAGTGCCCAGTTGTTGCACACTTGCTTGATGAAAACTATAACTTTCGCAAGATTTGTAAATGAAGCATCTTTAAAGTCGAAAAAGAACTTTCAAGGTTTTTTTTTACTTTTTCCCGTACCTTCTTCAATGGTCAGCTGAATCGCTCTTTTCTCTAACTCAACTGCATGTCTGCTAAGCTCCAAGGGGGATAAATGCAGGAGCACTGTAAGATCACAAGAATCAAAAAATCAAATCAGACCCATTTAAACACGAGCTTCAACAGAGTATGTTCAGCAAATTACCCAAAATACAACAGAAATCAACTCAACATATAGTGACATACATTGAATATTCTCTCTATGATTAAATCCATCACATTGCTTGATGAAATTCTGCAAGCGCATGAATCGTTCTGCCCTCTGTTCATCGTTAGACTCTTTAAACCGAGGAACAGAAGTCTTCGAAGCTATGTGGTTTGGTACCACAAAAGAACCGTAATGCATATTCTTCCCATTTATCTGGTTTACTTCCTGCTGAATATGAGGTACATTTGCAGATCGTAGATAACCCGCACTTTTTTCTGTACTGCCCAGATTTCTTCCTCGGTTTCCTTCGAATTCATATTTCCTACGGGGGTAATTGAAATGCTCATGTGCACCATTATTGCTCAACAGAGGAGGTGAAGCATAGTCTGGTGTAGGCCGTTTAGTTCCACATGTTTTAGCTGCATCCACAAACGATTGTCCCCCAACGGGAAGCAAACTTTCCGGATGGATGACACGTGTTATGTTACTATTATTGTTCTGTACATCCCTAAGTGCTACCTTTTTTGGTGCTAAAACAGGCAGTTTATGGAATGTGGTGGTGCCAGCTACATTGGTCCCAGGCTCAATTGTATTAATCTCAGAATTAATCATTTTGATACCTCTGTAACTAAATTGTCCACAACTTCGTTTAACTGACCTGGAGACAAGATGAAATCCATCAATGAAAAACAACAAAACACCAGTTTAAACACAAGAATCCCATTTTGTGAATCCTTTTATCAGGTCTAAGTGAATATTAGAAAACACCACCAATGTAGTTTTTTCGACAGCTAAGACAACAGCTAACATCGAAAGGATATCACTCCAAATAATGCACCTATAACAAAAATACAAAAATACAAAGTATAAACGCAACATTGGTGTTTTCAAGTATCAAACATGGGATAGATCTTGTAATCAGATAAGAGAAACTTGCTGTTTTCTCTAAGGTTGCACAACTCTGAAAATCATAGCATACAATATCCATTAGTGAGACCAATCAAGTACTAAACCCTTACTAAATGGACAGCAAAATAAGGTTGATTTTGACTACATTGCATTTCCATCAATTGATGGGAATTATCAATTGAAATCAATGAAACTGAAACTCAATCTATGAATTAGTGCACTAATCAACTCAAATAACACAGCTAATTATAAATTAATCAAACAAATCAAAATGAGGTTTGTTTAATTTGGCACATGAATAATATGCCCTAGACATAGAACTGTAAAATTTTCATGGCTTATACAAATGTAACAAGAAGAATCAGCAACAACAAGAAACTTCAAATCACATTCAAATTCAAATATATGTGGATGAATTCATCTGAGAATCAAGCATTACACAGCTGTAAGTAAAGAGAGCCGACATTTTCAAATTGAAGAAAATAAAAGTCTAGTTACAAGAAGAATTGGATTCATAAATTGAATTATAGGTTGTTTGAAGTAATTTTAGTGGATTAAAACATGAAGATTTACCGTGTTTAGCTGCAAATTCGCCCGATCCAAAGGGAAGAAAGAGAGACGGCGCGAGATAAAAGACATTGGGGGTTTTCAAAAGAAGGTTTGGCTCCAAAGGAAGCCCAACAAAAAAAAGTGAAGTCCCATTTCTTTTTTCAAATTTTGAATAGATTCCTAAATAGTCATTCAACTTTTATATATCTGGTTTTTTATAAATTATTATGTAAAAATATCTGATGGTTACTAAAGGGTCTTTGGCTTAGCGGTATTGGAGCTTTTGGTCTCGTAAGAGGTCAGGGGTTCAAACCTCACCAAAAGTGAGGAGGGTGTGTGAGTTTTTTTGTTGCATTTATCGTATATAAATATTATATACTTCAAATAAAAATTATAAACTAATGGTTTTTTTAGTTGTTTTTGAAATATTATTAAAAATAATTTAAAGATTACGGGTTGAATCTCAATTCTCTGTATTCATTTGTAAAATAATTTAACCATAATTACTTTTTTGAATTTTTGAATAACAGTATTCAACTATGTAACTACAACTTGATATTTTGTTTAATGTTAAAAATAGTTGAAATAATGTTGAAACAAAATATACATATAATATTCTGTATGATGTTAAAAATAATGTAAA
The DNA here is from genome assembly GCA_033807775.1 of Saussurea involucrata. Lineage (NCBI taxonomy): Eukaryota > Viridiplantae > Streptophyta > Magnoliopsida > Asterales > Asteraceae > Saussurea > Saussurea involucrata. The sequence continues at coordinate 33,938,800 of CM066315.1, forward strand.
ATGTTGGAGTTGAACTACTCTTTGCAACAGTATAATAATTAAAGAAAATTACCATATGATATATAGTGTGTGTATGTGTGTGTGTTTTATCCTAGGTAGGCATGAGAATGGGCTCCGACCCGTTGGGGAACTCGGTCCACCCGTCTTGATCGGGGACAGGGACGGGTATGGTACTCCCCGCCCTGCCCCCGTTATATATTTAAATTAATAAATTAAATATATATTATTTATTTAAGGTAAATCGGTAATTCATAATTTTCTATTTCCTAACTAGGTTTAGAATATAAAATTGTTATTTTTCGGATATTAGTATGTATTTTGAACGTCAAACCAATATATAATTACTCGATATGTTTTGGTACGTGTGACTATAACTTTTTTTGCATTAGGTTGAATTTCTTTTGGTTTTAGGTAATTAATTACTATATGATGTTGTAATTTTGTATTAAAATAACTTTTTTTGTACTAAAATAATTATTTTTGTATTAAAATAAAAAAATTCGATCTGGGAAAAAATCTCCGTTTCCCCGGTGGGGATGGGGATATGATCATATTCCCCGGCGAGGACGGGGACGGGATGGGATGAATATAATGATCGGGGATGGGGATGGGGATTGAGGTCCCCGCCCCATTCCCATGCCTAATCCTAGGTATTGAGTATTGGCACATTTGGTCCTACAGACACATTATGATTATGTCGAAGGATTGAGAATAAGAGTTACGATGAAAAATATATGTAATAAGAGATTTAAACTTTGATCACTTTTAATCTCAAAACAACTAATAAATTGCACTTTAGAAGGAGGATTGATCTAGTGGATCTCATTAGTGTTGATGTTTAATTATAACTGATCCAAGGATGATGATTCTTTCTTACTTTCTTATCATAACTTCCATTTTTTTCAGAACTCAACTTTTATGATTCATGCATACCACATTCATATAAATTGAACAATTTTTTGTATTTTAAAAATAAGATATAACCCGTTATAAAAATGTCATTTGTGAAACCCGATCTTGAATCTAATGTGTTTATCCATAAGCAATGAAGCCATGTTGATATTCTTGGAGGGGTTCATAGAATATACGTATGGAATAAAGATGTACAAGACTCGGTCTTTAAATGATTATGTCAATGGGAACATTCGAGAGGAAGTTTGATTTGTGGTCCTTGACCTTGTTGATCCCAACCGACTAATTAGAGCATCTCCAACAGCTTTCTCATAATTTCTCTAAAATGAAGAACTAAAAGCCAAAATCCCTAAAAAAAATACATTCATCTCCAAGAACTTCCCCATTTTGGAGAATCCAACCTTAATTAAAATATTAAAATATTTCATTCATCTATTAAAATATTATTTCTCTCTCTACATTTTTTTTTGGACCGGCGAATCTCCTATTGGTCATCTCACTACATATTTATTTTCAAAGTTTCCTATTGGTCATCTCACTTGGTAATCATTTTTGAAGTGATCTCCATATTTCGAGAAAAAAACCTTCTCTCTCCAACTTTCTCCATTTTGAGGATAGTTTTGGGGGGGCTATTGGAGCAAAATATTAGCCCAAAATCCTCATTTTCTCCATTTTCCCCATTTTGAGGAAACTGTTGGAAATGCTCTTAGTCCTATTTTCTGCTTCCAGATTTTTATTGCTTATATTATTAAAAATGAAAACAAAAATCTAAAATACAAATTGACTTAAGAGAGAGATGTGACTAGTAATCAAATATTGAAAATATGAAAAAGTCGATTCATGTAACTTTGGTCCCTACCTCAAGTTAGGTCGTTCCTTCGTCCTTGCTTTGACAGTGTTCCATAATCACATATGATCTGATCATTTTCTTATCTTCACATTAATTATAACCATGTTCTCTTTTGATCTTCTATAAATATATAGGGCTTAATCATTTGAGAACTCCAAAATATGTGGAATCCGTAAGAACTTGTACCTTGGATGTATTGTTTCAAATGATTTTTTCCTATCTAAGACTAGCATTTAATGTATTGATGAAATATATTTGTTTCACGATATGATTGCTTCATAAGAATTCGGTTCATAATGGTGAACTTTTTTTACATATAATTTTTGTTTCACAAACGGACTAAAAATGTTTACATTGTTAAACAAATATATGTTAATCCATATTCTAAATGCTAGTCTTAGATAGAAAAAATTCATATGAAATAGCACATGATGTACTAGTTCTCAAGGTTATCACAGTTCTCAAAAGAAGACTTCCTTATATAGGTTGGGTTTCGATGAGAATGAAAGTTATAGTGAGAAGAGTAGGAAGGGATCTCCACATTTGGATGCATGTTAGGATGAGATGCATCGGATCAACCCACGTATCAAGTCCGCGATTCATGGGTGAGTTTGAGATTAAATGTGATAAAAGGGTCCAGATCTCTTCTGACCTTCTCACCTTAATTCTTCTTCTCACACAATGTTTTATTTATATATATGTGTGTATATATATATATATAGAGAGAGAGAGAGATGGGGAAGTTCAAACGAGAATGGTAGCCAAATAAATGAACACGACAACGGCCAAATCACGTGCAAAATCACACGTGACTTTACACTAGATATGCAGGCAACATGTCTCATATGTTACGTGATTTTAGTGTAAACAATCACATGTAATTCAACCGTTTTCTTATTCTCTATATATGATCAATGTTTTCGTATGATTCAAACCTCTTTTAATTGTCAAGATAAATGCGTTTGTGTCTGTTTACGACTATTTAATTAAGTGGTTGTTTACCAAAAGTTAACCCGATAAGCTGCATGACAAGAACCTACAATCTTACCCACAAGTACAGAGAAGAGAACCTTACCCAATAAGATGCATGACAAGAACCGACAATCTTACTAATAAGTGAGGGTGTTGGGTCTTATCAGGTTAGCGTTTCCTGAAAATCTGAAAAACCCACTTCTGAACTATTAATTACATAACTCAGATAAACTTTTCTCACACATCTGACTTAATCCACACAACTTGGTTGTGAAACAACCCCATGATCGACCCAATATCCAACTGACCCGTTGCAGAGTTTAAGTTCTGAGTTACTAACAAAGTGCACCATGATTAAAAACATGCTTTAATATAAATCAAATATCCAATTCTTACATATCAAAATGAAAACTAAAATCCGCCTTTTAAGTCATAATAATACATTTGATCTCGATTCAGAGATAGATCACCTCCCTCTACCAGGAGCTGCAGCTCCTCGACCCGCAGCCTGAGCCTGCATAACACCAAAAAAAACCATTGGAACAACTTAGAAGCAACAAATGATGTCACTTTTAACCTCAACTATACAGCTTTCATCTTTATAATTCACAACAATTTGTCTAATTTTTAACCATAATACACTTCATTGCAAGTATAAACTTGTATTAAATTTTAAGTTCACCCACATAAGTCAAATGGTCAAGAGCATCTAAGGATACCACCAAACATTTGTTTCAAATTATAGTCTGAAGTGATATTCATAGTACTTACTCGAGCTCGCATGGCGACAGCACGACCCCGACCAACACCAAGTGCTGAACCTTTGCCCTTCAAGAATGAAAATTCGAGTGATATTTAGAAAACTATTCGCATCTGGAAATACGCACACACTCTGAGGGCTAAAAATGGTACCTTAATTCTAGCTTCTAAACGCTTGAACATAGGAGCATTCTTAAGCATGTCTGGTATGATCATGAACCTGCGGGGATTTGTTAGGTCCAGCTCGTTTTGACGAAAATAACATTTCCATTGTATGGTGTAAAAAAAATACAAACACCGGTTTTGTTTCTGGATCACGGCTCCAAAAGAAAACTAGAACAAAAGACTAACAATGAAAAGTGCTACCAAATGATACATCAGAATTTCCTTTAAAAATGCAAATAGAATAATATATAAAGAGCTCATCTCAAAGAATAATAACACACCTGACTTTGCTGCCCCGAATGAAGACATGCTCAAGTTGAGCCACCTTTCCATCCTGCAGATGTGCAGACCAACATCAGGCCACAGTTGTTTCAAGAAAAGCAACTCGGTGTCATAACAAATATACATTTTATAAGATTTATATTTATGTTAAAAAAGAAAGTAGAATTGTAATCAAAAAGTCGGGTGTTGGATAAACAACAAAAAACATGAGATCAATGTTAAATTGTCAATCAACTAAATCTCTTCTAAAAATTGGTTAGATATTTCTCGTTTTGTTTTAGGATTCTTCTTCATAGCACTCCAAAGGTGTAGAAAATATCAAATCACCAAAATGCTATATCATCATCACAAGAAATAAAATTTATGAGTTATTACTAGAAATTCCAACTCTAGGAGATTCATTACATTTTTCACATAAACCCAAACAAAATAAGCTCATGTTAAAAGCATGGCTTCTTTTTCTCCCTCACCAACAGTACAGAATAGAGAATGGATGGCACACAAATAAAAAATGTCTTCACATGAACATCCAATTCCTTACTTTCTGCACTAGATTTTCTTTCCACGACTATACTCTTTTAAGTTGGCGATAACAAGTTAACAAATTGATCAAAAACCAAACCTAATTTTCATTGCCAAATTTGCCATTCCACTAACACTCAGCACAAACTTGACATCTTAAAACTTAGCAAAACAAACAAACCTCAATACCATAGAGTTGGAGAATAAAAAAGGCTACTTTTCAAACTACAATATGCCCTTAATTAATCAATTTAAAATTGAGTAATTAACATTTATAGATTATAACCACCATAAATGATAAATCATTGTAGTTGCATTATATCCAACATAGGTTATACAAAAAAATGGAGCATTTTGCCCCAGTTTTCCAACAACCATAGCTCTTTAAAAGCTAACTCCAGGTATATATATAATAGGTTACAAATGTTTAGGCATGTTGTTTTGATGGGATTTCTGCAACTACAATAGCTTTTGCTGTATCAGAAACTGAAGCCAAGTAAAATTCCAAATGTTGATCACTCATTTCAAAATTCATGTATCATTTAATTATATTAACAAAGGTTCATTACCATTTCACAAACTTATATCAACGGAGAATTAATTTTAGGTTTAACCACATTCCTATAGATATTGTTAATGGTATAGGCTTGAGGAACATACCCGAATTGTTCCAATGTTTGGTAGGGGTTTTTTCTTTGTATATTTTTGTAAAACTTTACCCTCACAAAAAAACAAGGTTCCAATCAAGTGCTTAATTAAAACACCGAAGAAAAACGCAAATCAATAAGAGACACAGCGAGAGATGATGAATTAGAATCTATGAATCGATTTACATTGAATTAAGGAATTAGCGGTACGAACCTTAGCGGTGAAAGTGATGTTCTCTAGTTGACAATTCCAGTTGTCTTCGCATTCTATCATGCTTCCTCTGTAAACTTCACCGCTCTTGAGTTCAACCGTGACTATGTGTCCGGCGGCCTCATGTAACAGCTTCACCGGAATCCCTAGGCTCCGACTCATCCTTGCCTGATTCTCTCTAACTCTCTCACTCCGTCCCTCTCAATCAGTGCTGATCGGCGGCGAGGGTTGCAGTTGGAAGGGTTTTCAAAATGTTTTGAGTCCCGCGATGGGTCTTATTACATGGGAAGTATCAAGTAATTGAGGTCAAGGGTACATTCGTCAACCCCACAAAATTCGTTCTCTTTCTCATCAAAAGCATTTTTAGGGTTATGGATTATGGTTATTTTATTAAAATAATAATTCTTTAATAATGTAAAAATGTTGTTGTTTGGTTGATCATGTATGAATAAATTGTTTGTATAAATTAAAATATTTTTGTATGAGAGGGTTTTTATAAATGGAAGTAGAGATGGTCAAATGGGCCCGGTCCGGCCCTAGCCTGACGGGGCCCCGAAGCCCAGCCCGATGAAAGCCCGGTCCCAGCCCGTCAGGCCCTATCAGGCCTTGTTTTTAGCATTTTCCTCGTCCCGGCCCGGTCCAAAGCCCGGTTTAGGCCCGGCCCGCTCCAATTCAAAAATATAGTCGTTTTTAGCCATTATTATGACCGTTTTTTCAATTTCTAGCCGTTTTTTTGCATTCTAAACACTATAAATAGGTAGTGGGTGTATGAGGTTTGATACCAACTTACAAAAACGCAAAAAACGCAATTCTCGCTTACAATTCTCGATTTCTCGTTTTCTCGTGTTCATTTCTCGCAACTTCTCGTTCTTTCAATTTTTCCATCCTTCAATCAAAATGGCCGGCGGTAGTGCATCAAACGATCAAATTAGAGAAGTTATTGTCGAACACGGACGAAAATCCGAAGTTTGGAATGGTTTCAATATGGTGGTTCTCAACGACAGGAAAAAAAAGGCACAATGCAAAAGGTGTGGAGCTCTCTTTGCGATCTCGGGAAACTCGACCTTAAAGAGGCACACCGATAATGCATGCAAGGCACGAGGTGAGTCAAGTCAACCCATACTTGACAACCAAGGTCAAATATGGTCGTACGATACCATGTTAGCCCGGGAATTAACAACAAAATGTGTCATTCAAATGGGGTTGCCGTTCGGACATTTCCACAATCCGTATATGACGAAAATGATCCAAAGATGTCTACAACCTCGCTACACTCCGGTAAGCCGTCAAATTCTTAGACGTGATGCAATAAAAATGTGGAAAGATGCTAAAAATGAAATGAAAAACATGTTTGAACAAATGTCTAACAACATTTCTTTAACTTGTGATGTGTGGAGCGCACCACACGGATTGCCAAATTCTTATATATGTATAACGGCACATTGGATGGAGTCGTGACAAATGGTCAAACGTATAATAGCGTTTGATATTTTTGGTTCGCCGCATTCGGGTGAACGTCATTTTTCAATTATAAAAAAGCACTTGTTTTTTATAATATTTCAGATAAAATCGTTAGCATTTCATTTGATAACGCTAGTAATAATACTGCATGTGTGGAAAAATTAAAATATGTTTTAACCTCTATGTTGGACGGTGAAATATTCATACACGTTGTGTTGCCCACATTATTAATTTAGTTGTTCAAGGCGGTTTAGGAACTTGCAGTAACACACTAGATAAATTTAGACTTATGTTACGGAGAATTTTTAATAAAGGTAAAACAATGCATGCGGCTTATAGAAAATATTGCATGGATTGTGGATTTAGAGCTTTGGGACCGGCTCTTGATATGTCCGTTCGATGGAATTCGACATATTATATGATCGAAAATTTGCGTGCACAAAGAGTTTATATACATGCATTTTATAATATTCATTACCCACGAAATAGTATTGTAGAGTGAGATTGGGTCGTGCTTGATGGATTATACGATCTTTTGAGCGATTTTAAAAACGCAACAACTTACTTATCCGGTGTTTATTATCCAACAAGCCCTCTAGTTTTAAATCAATTATATATTTTGGCAATGAAAATTAGAGAGTACGAGGAGAGAAACGACAATTGGGCGAATATGATTTCTACAATGAAAGCAAAATTGTTAAAATATTTTAGAGAAATCCCCTTTTCTTTTCTTTGTGCCGCGACGTTAAACCCGTGGCTAAAGGTTACCGGTGTTGAGGTTTTAATTACACAAAGAAGTCAAGCTTTTGGTTTAGATACGTTAACAAATTCTACTTTTTCAACGAGAAGAAAATCATCATTTAATCGCAAATTTTTAGAATTATTTGAAATTTATAAAGTCCGCAAATTTTTAGAATTATATATGTATAACGGCACTATTTACGTCGGGTGCTTCTAGTAGTGGTCATCGCCAAAGCCGGAAAGACTTAATGACCTCTTTGATAAATGAGGTGCAAAATGAATCAAGTAAAAAAATCCCGATTTGACAATGAAATCGATGAATTACAAATTTACATGAATACTAATTTCTCTTGGAATCAAGTTGAGAATTTTGAAGAATTAAACATATTAGCATTTTGGCAAGAAAGAGAACAAGCATTTCCGGTTTTGGCGTCTATGGCCCGTGATATACTAACAGTCCAAGCTAGTACCATAGCTTCGGAGTCCGCTTTTTCTCTTAGTGGCAGGATCATTTCGGCCCGTCGGACAAGATTAACCCCGGAGTCGGTAGAATGTTGCGTTTGTTTGAAGGACTACTTGAATAGTATTGAAAGAATTCAAGACCAAACGGACCTAGAGGCGGAGCTCAAGGGAGTGGAAGAAAATCTCGAAGAAAACGAATATCGTGGCGCACTAAGTACCCCGCCAAGTACCGATTGTGAAAGTAATGTATCACATTACGACGACGACGAGACCGACCCTGAAGAACAACTCGATGTTGATGACCTCGATGATGGAACGACTCTTACTAGACTTCGAACAACCGGAACTCTTGCATACTATCCACCATACGAGGACGAGGATTAAGAGTATTTTTCTTTATAATTCAATAAATGTAGTTCTTTATAATTCAATCGAAATTCTAATAAAACGTATTTTTAAGTATGTTTGAGTGACCCAATTAAGTATTTTATAGTGGATACGAATAATATTTATTAAAAATTGTATATATATATATATATATATATAATTTTTTTAAAGCCCGGTTTAGGCCCGATCCTAAAGGCCCGGTCTTTGAAAAGCCTAAACGGGCCGGACCTTCAACCCCCAAGTCGGGCCCGGGCCGGGCCCGACCAAAGGCCGGTCTTTTGAATAGTGTTTAGACCCGGTCCCAAAAAAGCCCGGTCCAGGTTAGCCCGGCCCGCCCATATGGCCATCACTAAATGGAAGTAACGTGTTTTTTAATTGGGATGTATAGGTTTGAAAAAAACTCCCCTATAAGTTTATTGAATAAACTATTTTGTATATCATTAAGCTACTACCAAATAGTCATGTATAACCGAATAAACTATGATTCTCATTAAGCTCGTTAAACTACTAACAAACAACCCTAAATAAATCCACTAAATTTTAAAAATTGTCGTCCACTTGAAGGACCCCTTCATACTAGATTCATTACGGTTTGGATGGATGGAACCAATCGGAAGTGTAAAATCATGCAAGCGAAGACGGGAAACTAACCACGGTACAACGACTAGGACTCGTGTCGGAGGACTCTCAAAAAGTATGAAAAAGTTGGAAGACTTTGTGCCATCCGTTCCGGTTTGATCCAAAAAGATCCTTAAGGCGAAATACCTCATCGATAAAGTGAGAGTAAAATTACCCCATCTTTTTATAGCACAAAGGAACAACTTCACTCAATGACAAGTCCAAAAATGATGTTGACGAGGTCAAAATTTTAGGTACATCACAATGTCATCACAAAAATTATTACCATCAAGATCGGTTTTGAATGTTGCCATTTTTTCCATTTTCTAGCAAAACAATACAAATAATTAACAATAGCAGCCAACAATAACATTTAACCATCAACTAACAAACTACTTTGACAATTGAAAGGTAATAATCAACAAAAAAACAATCAAACACAAATATAAACAACCCCCTAACAATTACCTATAGTTTATCCCCCCACAACTTTCAATTAAAACATTACAACATTAAATACAAGTCCTTAGGATTTACCTAATATCCATTTAGCCACAACTAGTTTATGTCTTTTATCTTACATTTATTTTGGGGTGTTACCAGGGACGAAACAAACACAAGCCTTTCAACCGCAGGGGCTGGGTCTAATATATTATATAATCTTTATATATATAAAAGCAAAATCCAAGAGAAATGACATGGCACAATGTGGATTGAGAATTTTAAAATGTTGAATTGTGGTTAACTTTGGCTATTCCACATTGATAGAAAGATGAAAAGTTGAAAGATGAAGTTGATTATATAAGAAGAAGGAGACCAACTTTTTTTACATGATCTATGATTTATTTTAATCTATTTTGGATTAAAGAGTTAATTTTAGTTACAAATTTTCTTCTTGTTAAATAGATATTATATCTTTATATATTTAAAAGCAAAATCCAAGAAAAATGACATGGATTGATAATTTTAAAATGTTGAATTATGGTAAATTTTGGTTATATCACATTGATAGAAAGATAAATAGTTGAAACATTTTTATCTTTATATATATAAAAACAAAAACCAAAAGAAATGGCATGTCACAACGTGGATTGAGAATTTTAAAATATTGAATTGTGGTTAACTTTGGATATCTCACATTGATAGAAAGATGAAATGTTAGAACATAAAGTTGATTATAAAAGGAAAATGATGCCAACGTTTTTTACAAGGTTTATAAATTATTTTAATCCGTATTGGATTAAAGAGTTATTAAGAATTAACTTTGATATTTATATATAAAAGCAAAACCAAAGAGAAATGACATGACACAATGTGGATTGAGAATTAAAAAATCCAAGAGAAATGACATGGCACAATGTGGATTGAAAATTTTAAAATGTTCAATTGTGGTTAACTTTGACTATCCCACATTGATAGAAAGATGAAAAGTTAAAAGATGAAGTTGATTATAAAGGGACAAGGATGCCAATTTTTTTTACATGATTTATGGTTTATTTTAATTTAGTTTGGGTTAAAGAGTTAATTTTTGTTACAAAATTTTCTTTATCTCTATTTATAGTTTTTTTCACACATCTGATGAGATAATAAGAGGTAAGAAAGAGATAGATACAAAAAGTAGGGTCAACTGTCAACAATGAAACAAACATACCTTAACTTATTGACTAAGATCAAGTGTAATATTTGTGTTTATTAGTTTAATATTTGATACGTAGAAAATCGGTTCACTTAATATTGATCTTAACTCTTTATATGGAAGAATGTCCCACATATAAAATATATTCATTGTTTTACATTACATTATATAAAATTTCAATCGAGAAATTACAATAAATCTTAACTTACTCCAATATTTCTCGAAATTTATTATTGTCATCCAAATTTTGATCCATTTTTTGAGTTAAATAGTTATATATTATTCACATGACGAAACAATTCATGTGGTGGTTAAATATTTTGAGAAAAGTTTATCATCACCGCGCAACGCGCGGTGGACAACACTAGTTTCAAAAATACAAAAATACACTATCCAGAGTTCTAACGTAGTAAAAACATTAAAACTAGACGTTAAATATGAAAACTTCAAACATCGCTCATCAAAGTGGAACCCGTCGATCTTTCGCGCCCTTGAAGTCTTCCACAATTTCCTCTAAAGTAATCTTTTCAACAACTTTCCTTTCGATAAACAAAAGCAACGAGTCGTTTAGAAACTCATCATCCATTTTATTCCGCATTCTTGTTTTCACAATATTCATGGCAGAAAATGATCTCTCGGTTGTCGCGGTAGAAACTGGGAGAGTAAGTAGTAGACAGAGTAATCGATGAATAAGATCAAAAGTGGTTTTTGTTCTAGTCCTTACCAACCATTGACACAATTCTGCAATAGATGTCAGTTTCTTATAATCTGCATGTTGAATGACATCAATAACATAATGTTGAAGTTGCATTTTCAGAATTATTTTCTCATGATCATAGGATAGAACTTCTCTACTAGTTCACGCACATCAAGACTTCTAAAACTCTTGTATGCATTTTTGGGATCTAGAGTAGAAGCAAGACGAAGCATCTCCATGGAACTATCATTGAAATGATGATCTAGTTCCATTAATTGACAATTAATCGCTTCATAAAAAATATCCACTCGATAATGATGCTCAAGTGTATGATCACTATGCTCATTACGAGCCCGAGCCCCTCTACTGTAGTAGGAAGAAGACAAGTCAGGAATATCTATGTTGCGTACCTGGCAAGAAAACAAGTCAAGAATAAGACAAGTTAGGAAGATTTACTTGATAACGATGTTCGAGTGTAGGATGACTATGTTACATACCTGACAAAATGACTTCACAAGGCAAAGCAAATCATCCCAACTTTCATCTTTCATTTTTTGCAATAACACTCTGGTAGATGCAACTGTAACACCCTAAAAACAGGGCTAATTTAAACCTTTAAATTACGAGATTCTCAAAAACTCGCAACCGACTATTGCGAGATTCTCAAAACTCACAACCGACTATTGCGAGATTCTCAAAACTCGCAATCACTGTTCATCGTCTTCTTCATTAAGCCAGTTTATAAAATCAGTGCATTAAGCTTACTACTTCTCAATTAATTCATATAAAAGCATTCAGACATAGTTTAACACCTATCTATATCGATTTCAATGGCTAATTTTAAGAAGAAGTGAATAAAACTCACCTGGTCAGAAACTGAACACTGAGCAGTTCTTCAAAACTTCAAATCAGCTTCCCAGAACAGTTCTAAACATATAAATATGCAATTAACTATCTTTCTTACAAGAAATCAGTAAAAGAAATCAAGTTTCTTACCACAAATTCAAGCTATTCCTTTTCTTCTTCTCTTCTTCTCGTTCTTTCTATCTCTCACTCTCGATTTCTCTCTTTCTCTGCGTACTGAGTAAACACACACACACAATTAGTCACTTAAGACTAATTGTGTGACACCTCTTGATAAAACACTGCTGAGTCATAACTCAACTTACCAACCACACCCTTAACTTAAAGAAATGACATAATAAACCCTTAAGTTAATATCTCCAATTAATTTTACTTTAACCAAATTACAAACTTAACCCTTATGATTAATATTATTCACAAAATAAATCAACGAAAATTCGGGATGTTACAATACTCCCCAACTTGAAAATGATTTCGTCCCCGAAATCAAACCAAGCAAACAAAATGGAAATATCTATTCCTCATAACTTCCTCCGTTCTAAAATCACATAAGCACTTTGACATATCCACTTCTTATTAATTCATCACTTTCTAATATATCTTTCTACAATCACTTAATCATAAATAAAGATCCCGAAAGAATAGGAACTCAATTCTTCACATTATTAAAACTCATATCCTTTCAACATTACCCGCTCCCCAACTTGAAAATTTTACAAGTCTTCTTGAGTAACATTATAATCATCAAATTCTTATCCAACTATAATACTTGATCTTAATGAGCACAACAGAACACTCATCAGCAATGATTTATACAACTAGACATACAATACGTACTTTACCGCTAATCAGTCACTGTAACAATTTGAAACAAGTATGCGTGTGTAATAATATACTCATAATGACAGTAGCTAATTGAAATTGCGAATATATTATACATGAGAATCCTCATTACCATCGTTACAGTCCTAACTTCGCGTATTTCCGTCGACTCTTAAGACTACCCAGTCTTAGCAATTTTACCCATACCCCACAGATCATAACTTAATTCATCACAACTTAAGTCTAGATATCTCAAATTCATACCTAGTTCGCTTAAACTACTGCTCTGATACCATATTGGAACACCCTAAAAACAGGGCTAATTTAAACCTTTAAAACTCTACAAGTTATGATCATAAAACTTCAAACTTATATAACAAGAGGATCATCAGTAAGGTTTCTATATACAACAAACGTCTAATTCAAATAACCTATTAATCTAATCACACATCATGATCAGATTAACTAGGTTATCTAATCATTTGTCCCAAAATATCCAAAAGAACAACTAGATCATCTGTCATCTCCAAGTTTGATTCCTTCAAAAGTTCTCGTCTTTCATCCCCGCTTACTTCCCGGAGTTTGTATCTGGTAAGAAGATTCAACTTGAAACATTAGGCTTTCGCCTAGTGAGAATATTCAAATCAAATTAAAATTTAACAATCAAAATCTCAACAAATAAATCAAACCTGTTCTCACTCATCTTACCGTACACGTGCTTAATCTCAACAACGGAAACCTACCCCAAACTCAAAACTATGACTAACCTTCAGTAAGTCATATTATCACAAACCAGAGCCAACTACGAATCAATCCCAGATTCTAGATCTATGCTCTAATATAATAAATCGCGATTACACATGCTTATTTATTAGAAAGGAAGTAGGGATTACAATTACTCATGTCAATCTCTATTCTTCCTTAGAAATCAGGAATTACGATTACTCACATCAATCCCATGATTTCTCAATAATGCAAAATAGGAATTACGATTACTCACATCAATTCCACATTTAACATACACTCAAGAATTATGATTACTCACATCAATTCCTTAATTCATATAAATGGGAATTACGATTACTCACATCAATTCCACATTTAACATATATACTGGAATTACGATTACTCACGTCAATTCCACATTCAACATACACACATTGGAATTACGATTACTCACGTCAATTCCATGTGTTCATATAAACTAGTGCCTATGGATCCATTACACTCTATCATAAGTATATACAATACTATATACCATATCCCGTAACATATTCTATATACATCTATAAAAATATTAATCTCGACACCTCGACTTCTCAACTATCCCCTCTTTTCTATTTAGCACAGGGATCAATATCTCAAATGTAAACTACAAGATCGGACTCATAAATAAGTCTTTACAATTTATCATATCATGGCTTTCATATCAATTTTAAGTTTAGCATGTAACAGTTTGCATAAAACAGAAAGTCATATTCCATAAAAAGTCGCAAGCCACTGATGCGATTTTCTCCAAAAGTCGCAACCAACTGTTGCTATTTCCCCAAAATTCGCAAGCCATGTTTGCGATTTTCTCTAAAACTCGCAAGCCACTCTTGCGATTTTCTCTAAAACTCGCAAGCAACTACTGCGAATTCCTCAAAACTCGCAAGCAACTACTGCGAGATTCTCCAAAACTCGCAACCCATAGTTGCGAGTTTCTCACTTCACCCCCACAGAGGTTAGCGAGATACTCAAAACTCGCAACCGACTATTGCGAGATTCTCAAAACTCGCAATCACTGTTCATCGTCTTCTTCATTAAGCCAGTTTATAAAATCAGTGCATTAAGCTTACTACTTCTCAATTAATTCATATAAAAGCATTCAGACATAGTTTAACACCTATCTATATCGATTTCAATGGCTAATTTTAAGAAGAAGTGAATAAAACTCACCTGGTCAGAAACTGAACACTGAGCAGTTCTTCAAAACTTCAAATCAGCTTCCCAGAACAGTTCTAAACATATAAATATGCAATTAACTATCTTTCTTACAAGAAATCAGTAAAAGAAATCAAGTTTCTTACCACAAATTCAAGCTATTCCTTTTCTTCTTCTCTTCTTCTCTTCTTCTCGTTCTTTCTATCTCTCACTCTCGATTTCTCTCTTTCTCTGCGTACTGAGTAAACACACACACAATTAGTCACTTAAGACTAATTGTGTGACACCTCTTGATAAAACACTGCTGAGTCATAACTCAACTTACCAACCACACCCTTAACTTAAAGAAATGACATAATAAACCCTTAAGTTAATATCTCCAATTAATTTTACTTTAACCAAATTACAAACTTAACCCTTATGATTAATATTATTCACAAAATAAATCAACGAAAATTCGGGATGTTACAATACTCCCCAACTTGAAAATGATTTCGTCCCCGAAATCAAACCAAGCAAACAAAATGGAAATATCTATTCCTCATAACTTCCTCCGTTCTAAAATCACATAAGCACTTTGACATATCCACTTCTTATTAATTCATCACTTTCTAATATATCTTTCTACAATCACTTAATCATAAATAAAGATCCCGAAAGAATAGGAACTCAATTCTTCACATTATTAAAACTCATATCCTTTCAACATTACCCGCTCCCCAACTTGAAAATTTTACAAGTCTTCTTGAGTAACATTATAATCATCAAATTCTTATCCAACTATAATACTTGATCTTAATGAGCACAACAGAACACTCATCAGCAATGATTTATACAACTAGACATACAATACGTACTTTACCGCTAACCAGTCACTGTAACAATTTGAAACAAGTATGCTTGTGTAATAATATACTCATAATGACAGTAGCTACTTGAAATTGCGAATATATTATACATGAGAATCCTCATTACCATCGTTACAGTCCTAACTTCGCGTATTTCCGTCGACTCTTAAGACTACCCAGTCTTAGCAATTTTACCCATACCTCACGGATCATAACTTAATTCATCACAGCTTAAGTCTAGATATCTCAAATTCATACCTAGTTCGCTTAAACTACTGCTCTGATACCATATTGGAACACCCTAAAAACAGGGCTAATTTAAACCTTTAAAACTCTACAAGTTATGATCATAAAACTTCAAACTTATATAACAAGAGGATCATCAGTAAGGTTTCTATATACAACAAACGTCTAATTCAAACAACCTATTAATCTATTCACACATCATGATCAGATTAACTAGGTTATCTAATCATCTGTCCCAAAATATCCAAAAGAACAACTAGATCATCTGTCATCTCCAAGTTTGATTCCTTCAAAAGTTCTCGTCTTTCATCCCCGCTTACTTCCCGGAGTTTGTACCTGGTAAGAAGATTCAACTTGAAACATTAGGCTTTCGCCTAGTGAGAATATTCAAATCAAATTAAAATTTAACAATCAAAATCTCAACAGATAAATCAAACCTGTTCTCACCCATCTTACCGTACACGTGCTTAATCTCAACAACGGAAACCTACCCCAAACTCAAAACTATGACTAACCTTCAGTAAGTCATATTATCACAAACCAGAGCCAACTACGAATCAATCCCAGATTCTAGATCTATGCTCTAATATAATAAATCGCGATTACACATGCTTATTTATTAGAAAGGAAGTAGGGATTACAATTACTCATGTCAATCTCTATTCTTCCTTAGAAATCAGGAATTACGATTACTCACATCAATCCCATGATTTCTCAATAATGCAAAATAGGAATTACGATTACTCACATCAATTCCACATTTAACATACACTCAAGAATTATGATTACTCACATCAATTCCTTAATTCATATAAATGGGAATTACGATTACTCACATCAATTCCACATTTAACATATATACTGGAATTACGATTACTCACGTCAATTCCACATTCAACATACACACATTGGAATTACGATTACTCACGTCAATTCCATGTGTTCATATAAACTAGTGCCTATGGATCCATTACACTCTATCATAAGTATATACAATACTATATACCATATCCCGTAACATATTCTATATACATCTATAAAAATATTAATCTCGACACCTCGACTTCTCAACTATCCCCTCTTTTCTATTTAGCACAGGGATCAATATCTCAAATGTAAACTACAAGATCGGACTCATAAATAAGTCTTTACAATTTATCATATCATGGCTTTCATATCAATTTTAAGTTTAGCATGTAACAGTTTGCATAAAACAGAAAGTCATATTCCATAAAAAGTCGCAAGCCACTGATGCGATTTTCTCCAAAAGTCGCAACCAACTGTTGCTATTTCCCCAAAATTCGCAAGCCATGTTTGCGATTTTCTCTAAAACTCGCAAGCCACTCTTGCGATTTTCTCTAAAACTCGCAAGCAACTACTGCGAATTCCTCAAAACTCGCAAGCAACTACTGCGAGATTCTCCAAAACTCGCAACCCATAGTTGCGAGTTTCTCACTTCACCCCCACAGAGGTTAGCGAGATACTCAAAACTCGCAACCGACTATTGCGAGATTCTCAAAACTCGCAATCACTGTTCATCGTCTTCTTCATTAAGCCAGTTTATAAAATCAGTGCATTAAGCTTACTACTTCTCAATTAATTCATATAAAAGCATTCAGACATAGTTTAACACCTATCTATATCGATTTCAATGGCTAATTTTAAGAAGAAGTGAATAAAACTCACCTGGTCAGAAACTGAACACTGAGCAGTTCTTCAAAACTTCAAATCAGCTTCCCAGAACAGTTCTAAACATATAAATATGCAATTAACTATCTTTCTTACAAGAAATCAGTAAAAGAAATCAAGTTTCTTACCACAAATTCAAGCTATTCCTTTTCTTCTTCTCTTCTTCTCTTCTTCTCGTTCTTTCTATCTCTCACTCTCGATTTCTCTCTTTCTCTGCGTACTGAGTAAACACACACACAATTAGTCACTTAAGACTAATTGTGTGACACCTCTTGATAAAACACTGCTGAGTCATAACTCAACTTACCAACCACACCCTTAACTTAAAGAAATGACATAATAAACCCTTAAGTTAATATCTCCAATTAATTTTACTTTAACCAAATTACAAACTTAACCCTTATGATTAATATTATTCACAAAATAAATCAACGAAAATTCGGGATGTTACAATACTCCCCAACTTGAAAATGATTTCGTCCCCGAAATCAAACCAAGCAAACAAAATGGAAATATCTATTCCTCATAACTTCCTCCGTTCTAAAATCACATAAGCACTTTGACATATCCACTTCTTATTAATTCATCACTTTCTAATATATCTTTCTACAATCACTTAATCATAAATAAAGATCCCGAAAGAATAGGAACTCAATTCTTCACATTATTAAAACTCATATCCTTTCAACATTACCCGCTCCCCAACTTGAAAATTTTACAAGTCTTCTTGAGTAACATTATAATCATCAAATTCTTATCCAACTATAATACTTGATCTTAATGAGCACAACAGAACACTCATCAGCAATGATTTATACAACTAGACATACAATACGTACTTTACCGCTAACCAGTCACTGTAACAATTTGAAACAAGTATGCTTGTGTAATAATATACTCATAATGACAGTAGCTACTTGAAATTGCGAATATATTATACATGAGAATCCTCATTACCATCGTTACAGTCCTAACTTCGCGTATTTCCGTCGACTCTTAAGACTACCCAGTCTTAGCAATTTTACCCATACCTCACGGATCATAACTTAATTCATCACAGCTTAAGTCTAGATATCTCAAATTCATACATAGTTCGCTTAAACTACTGCTCTGATACCATATTGTAACACCCTAAAAACAGGGCTAATTTAAACCTTTAAAACTCTACAAGTTATGATCATAAAACTTCAAACTCATATAACAAGAGGATCATCAGTAAGGTTTCTATATACAACAAACGTCTAATTCAAATAACCTATTAATCTAATCACACATCATGATCAGATTAACTAGGTTATCTAATCATCTGTCCCAAAATATCCAAAAGAACAACTAGATCATCTGTCATCTCCAAGTTTGATTCCTTCAAAAGTTCTCGTCTTTCATCCCCGCTTACTTCCCGGAGTTTGTACCTGGTAAGAAGATTCAACTTGAAACATTAGGCTTTCGCCTAGTGAGAATATTCAAATCAAATTAAAATTTAACAATCAAAATCTCAACAGATAAATCAAACCTGTTCTCACCCATCTTACCGTACACGTGCTTAATCTCAACAACGGAAACCTACCCCAAACTCAAAACTATGACTAACCTTCAGTAAGTCATATTATCACAAACCAGAGCCAACTACGAATCAATCCCAGATTCTAGATCTATGCTCTAATATAATAAATCGCGATTACACATGCTTATTTATTAGAAAGGAAGTAGGGATTACAATTACTCATGTCAATCTCTATTCTTCCTTAGAAATCAGGAATTACGATTACTCACATCAATCCCATGATTTCTCAATAATGCAAAATAGGAATTACGATTACTCACATCAATTTCACATTTAACATACACTCAAGAATTATGATTACTCACATCAATTCCTTAATTCATATAAATGGGAATTACGATTACTCACATCAATTCCACATTTAACATATATACTGGAATTACGATTACTCACGTCAATTCCACATTCAACATACACACATTGGAATTACGATTACTCACGTCAATTCCATGTGTTCATATAAACTAGTGCCTATGGATCCATTACACTCTATCATAAGTATATACAATACTATATACCATATCCCGTAACATATTCTATATACATCTATAAAAATATTAATCTCGACACCTCGACTTCTCAACTATCCCCTCTTTGCTATTTAGCACGGGGATCAATATCTCAAATGTAAACTACAAGATCGGACTCATAAATAAGTCTTTACAATTTATCATATCATGGCTTTCATATCAAATTTAAGTTTAGCATGTAACAGTTTGCATAAAACAGAAAGTCATATTCCATAAAAAGTCGCAAGCCACTGATGCGATTTTCTCCAAAAGTCGCAACCAACTGTTGCTATTTCCCCAAAATTCGCAAGCCATGTTTGCGATTTTCTCTAAAACTCGCAAGCCACACTTGCGATTTTCTCTAAAACTCGCAAGCCACTCTTGTGATTTTCTCTAAAACTCGCAAGCAACTACTGCGAATTCCTCAAAACTCGCAAGCAACTACTGCGAGATTCTCCAAAACTCGCAACCCATAGTTGCGAGTTTCTCACTTCACCCCCACAGAGGTTAGCGAGATACTCAAAACTCGCAACCGACTATTACGAGATTCTCAAAACTCGCAATCACTGTTCATCGTCTTCTTCATTAAGCCAGTTTATAAAATCAGTGTATTAAGCTTACTACTTCTCAATTAATTCATATAAAAGCATTCAGACATAGTTTAACACCTATCTATATCGATTTCAATGTCTAATTTTAAGAAGAAGTGAATAAAACTCACCTGGTCAGAAACTGAACACTGAGCAGTTCTTCAAAACTTCAAATCAGCTTCCCAAAACAGTTCTAAACATATAAATATGCAATTAACTATCTTTCTTACAAGAAATTAGTCAAAGAAATCAAGTTTCTTACCACAAATTCAAGCTATTCATTTTCTTCTTCTCTTATTCTCGTTCTTTCTATCTCTCACTCTCGATTTCTCTCTTTCTCTGCGTACTGAGTAAACACACACACAATTAGTCACTTAAGACTAATTGTGTGACACCTCTTGATAAAACACTGCTGAGTCATAACTCAACTTACCAACCACACCCTTAACTTAAAGAAATGACATAATAAACCCTTAAGTTAATATCTCCAATTAATTTTACTTTAACCAAATTACAAACTTAACCCTTATGATTAATATTATTCACAAAATAAATCAACGAAAATTCGGGATGTTACAGCAACTAACCTCAATGCGATAAAAAATGTCTTGATTTTGTCTTTGTGAAGCCTGACAAAGTAAACCAATGATCTCCATTATTTCTTTTTCGAGATGTAAGACAAATATGAAGTCAAATGTCGTCATAGCCTCATATGCTGAATACGCATCTCCTTTGATCGAACCAGTTCCTTCCTCAACAATTTTAAGCAAAACCTCACAAGTTGGACTAAGCATCTTAATTAGGCTAGAAACATCTTAGTTGGACTAATCAGTGGTGTAGTGTCACGTACATGAACAATGTAACACCCTCAAATTGGGAAAGAGCAACTAATTAAAATTTTCGATGATACATCCGAAATTATAGGATTTACTCATATAATTCAATAGGTGAAATACCTCACATTACAATCTATGGTTAACCTCCAAACAATATATAACTCAAGTCTTATTACAATGACTAATAACCACATCGGGTGTTACTTAACCCAAGTACGAATTGCTAATCCCAAGATGAATGCGGAAAACTTTACTTAAGCTATTCACCCCTCGAGCACTTTACTAGCACACGACCTTTCACACGTGTCACTAGAACTACTCCCAACCTGAGACCTGTTGCACGTGCCGACAAATAAAAAGGGTTAGGCTAACGCCTAGTGAGTTCAAGAGTTTATAGCATGATTGAAATGATTCTTTAAATGAAAGTTTGCGATATAGATTATGATTTCCAAAAGAGTTTACAAAAGGATATAAACGACTCATTTTTCAACGCACCCTAAATCTATGAGAAAAGTTCCCAAAAGGTATAAAGCGTTTTTCCAAAATGAATTCAAATCCCAACTCACTCAAATACGTGAATAATTCTATATTAGGCAAAACCTTCAAATACGGTTGACAACAAAATACTCAACCATAAATCATGGAAAACCATCCATTTAATTATAACACTTCATTGAAAACATAATACGAAGCAATACTCACGCGAACGTAAATGTAATGAAGTCCAAATACCATAAATATGGAAATGACCTGCTTCATTTAAACTTCAATATATATGGAGGGGAATCCAATATTAAAGTCATCCAATCGCAGTCAAATGTATAAGACCAACAATAATAAAACAGGGACAATATAAAATCCCAAATAGGTTGGCCAACGACGGGGGAGACCCGTATCCATTGAGAGTGGATGACACAAAAGTACACCACTCTAACAATGTTAATCGTACGACACTTCACTGCATAAAAGCCCAAGTGTCCCATACGACGCCTTACAAGTCACACCCAAAGAGACAGGTGACCTTAGTGAAGTATCAATAAGAATACCACCAAAGGCTCGGCACAAGCGGGGATACAACCATGACATTGCCCCGACATGGCGAAGGTCAATAAAATGCCCGTCAATCAACCTGACAGCTCAACCGGACTCAACCCTCCTAGTGTACCCTTGAAGGTAAAGGTCATCAAACATGGGCCCCGGTCAAATCCCGCGACACCCAGTAGACCATCAAATAACGACTGACTTACGTGTCTATGGATCCAATGCAACACAGTCTATAATAATAAGTCCATCCTGGAATGACTAACGCACCCGGGCATGTAAATATTAATAATGCACAATAAATGCGATATGGTGCAATAAAAGCAAACCATAAATAAGACTCCACATTGAGCCATTAAAATCGAACAAGTGTCCCCAAGACTTCCTCAAAGTCAAAACCGAGCAAAATGCTCAAAACTCATTAGACCCATAAATAACGGTCATCATGGCATAAAATGCATTTAAATATCGATTGGGTAAACAAGTACCACAAAATCATTATTGTAACACCCTAAAAATCAGGGCAAATTTAAACCTGAAATAAAAGGGTTTACGCATCTAATATCCATAACCTATTCATTCATAATGAGTGGAACTAGTGACAAGAGTTAGATTACATCAAATGATCATTAAATAACAACTTACTAATCTAAACCATTCATACATGATTCTAGATTATCTGAGTTGTCTAAAGGAATCTCTATAAGGCTATCAGATCTTCAAAAGATATTTACATCAAAACTTGTCACCACCGTATATTCTCCACTCATCCCGTTAATTCCATGAGCTCGTACCTGGTAAGAAATTTAGTTTGAAACGATTAGGCTAATGCCTAGCGAGAACATCCAATTTCAAAATAAATCTTTAACAGCTTTGGAAACTCAGATATTCAAAGCATATAAACAAACCTGGTTTGCCACCATTCTTACCGTACTCATACTCGTCTCATAATGACGGGAACATACCTGATCCCATGAGTATGACTGACATTCAGAAAGTCATATCATCATATTCGAGAGCCTACTACGAATCATCACGGATTCTCGTTTATCAATCAAGCCTAAGGACTTACATTCAATCGCCATACTTTCTTCTTGAAATGGATGCAGAAATAGCACTTATATATTGCCTAATTCTAATCCGCCGAAAGCAAACGGAAACAACAATTATACTTTGTCTATCTCACGTTTCCACGTCTCAATTATGAATTAGCAATTATACTTTGCCTATTCACTACAGTCAATACGAATAACAACTATACTTTGCCTATTCCACTTCTCAACAAGAATAGCAATTATACTTTGCCTATTCCGTTATTTCAACATGAATAGCAATTCTACTTTGTCTATTCAATCTTTTCAACATGAATAGCAATTCTACTTTGCCTATTCAATCTTTTCAACATTAATAGCAATTCTACTTTGCCTATTCCATGTTTCAATGTCATAATAAAGGGAATAACAATTTATACCTTGTCTATTCCTCAATTTTTAGAATACAAACGAGAATAGCAATTATATCTTGCCTATAATCATTTAATACTAGTGCCTATGGATCCATTACACATATTCGTACTCATGAAGGTTATTGCTTACTATAATTCATTTTCAAATAACGTGAATGAAATTAAGCAAAACCATTAATTCAATGATAAACAATCTTATTTCGTACAACTATTCATCTAAATTCATCCAGAAAACATTTCATCATAAAATGTACCATACCTTAAATTAAATACATTTTAAAAAGGTAAGGTAAGAATGAACTCACCTGGTAGCAACAACGTCCCTCTTACTTCACTTCTTAAATTTGTAAGGATTTCTGTCACCAAACTCCACAAAGTCTGAAATAACCAAATACATATTGTACTTGTATCAATCTACTAAATATGACTCTTTTAAAGACTAAGAATCCTAAATAACCCAAAATTCCATCCCTTATCGCAATCCAAAGGAAACGTACTTTCACTTTGTCGCAACCTACTGTTTGCGACAACACTTGTCGCAATCCACTTCTTGCGACAATCATGATTGTCTCAACTCAAAGAACCTCAAAGCTACTTTGTCGCAACCCAAAGCTTGCGACAATCACCCTTATCGCAACCAACTGTTACGACATACTCCTTTATCGCAACCAACTGTTGCGACAATCAATTTAATCGCAACCAATGTGTTGCGACAATCATACTTATCTCAACTAACAGTAATCGTAATTAAGCCAAAAATGATGCTTTTAAGCCATGTCTGAATCTATAAACTTGCAATATGCTTAAGACTATCAGTAAAATATATTCATCAATTCAGATTTCTCATATCTTTCAAAAACACCATAACCCAATTCTAAACCAATAGAAAGCTTTATATACATAAGAGGAGTAATTTATGTGAAGAACATACCTTTGTTTTCACCAATTTGCACCCTTAATTTACTGCTAAAAAATCTGTTCTTCTTCTCTTTCTTCTTGCAGCCGTAAGTAACCCCAAAGAACCAAAACAAATGAAGAAAAATATCTTCCATCTTTCCTTTTTAATAAAGTGAGGCGGTGGTGGTGAATTTAGTTTCATCACCTTAACCAAACCAACCCTACACTTCCATCAAATGGCAAACTACACCCTCCAACTTACAAATTAAAATTAAAGCTTACCCCTTAATTTAATAACTCATAAAAACAAATAACGTAACTTACTCGGGGATAAACTCTAAAATTAATCTATCAAATAATTATACTCAATTTCTTCAATAAAACTAATTGTAACACTTTATATAAAAATAGAGGTGTTACAATTATTAACCCAAAACTCGACACGGGTTAAACAAAAAGGGTTTTTCCCAAAAGGACTCATACCCTTATAATTTCTCAAAATGACTCTTGACACTAAATTGTGCATTCTCCCAAATGGTTTATAAAATCATTTACACTAATATGATTAAACCATCAAATAGACTTCATTTTGAGCAATAAATCTTTTAAGGATATATTTATGATTTCTACACATCAAATATCCCACAAATCCCAAATATAGGTGTTTTACAACATTTATGAAGATAAATACTTCAAAAGAGTTAGACTCATCAAATAACTCAACAATTGATATTTTCAAGTAAAACACACAAACATTTGGAAAATAACATTTTTGGCATGTACAAAGTTTTCACAAGTCAACATGAACTCACCTTGCTAGATTTAGGCTAAATCTAGATTTCCCCAAACGTAAGCTCCTTTGAATAAACTTGAACCTTCAAGTCAAATCTTCCAAAAACCTAGATCCATAAGTTTCAACCATCAATAGTTAGATCTAACCATGTGGAATCATCCTCCAACCATCTTACACCAAAAATACCCACTCATATCAAAACCCTAACTTCATAAATGAAGAGGAGAGAAGATTACCTTAACCATACTTGAATCTACCAACCAAAATGTCTCTAGAACCACCAAGATGAATCACAACTCCTAATCTTCAAATGGAGTAAAAAGGGTTGGGTGAAACCCTAGAATCTTGATGAAGGAGATGAAGTGGAAGGTTTCTTGAATGTGTTAAGATTTCCAACAATGATGATGGTTTGATTTAGGGAAGAAGATGAAGAGGAGAGGGGAGATTTAGGGTTTCTAGAGAGAGAGAGACTGGTTTTAGAGAGAGAGGGAGTTGAGAAATGGAAATGGGGAAAAGTGAGAGGAAAGAGAGAGGGAAAGGGCTTAAGAGTAAACAAGATAATATCTCAGATGCATCGCGGACGTCTGCATGGTCCCTCGCGGACGTCCGGCTCGAGCTGAATCTGAAATCCTCAATTTCTCTGTTGCTTCCGCGGATGATCCGCGGACTTCCGCACCTCGCAGACGTTCGACCCTTGGCCCCGCGGACGTCTGCAAGTCCCTAACTTGCTTTTCCAATTTTTTGGGTGTTACAATCCTCCCAACCTTAGAATGATTTCGTCCTCGAAATCTTGGTCCTCTACAACCAAAGGCTAACCAACTCGACGCCGACCATGATCCATCAGCTCTTGACTGGAATCTAAACTTTCCCCACACGGACTGCCATGACAACCCTCAAGCAAACTCTTACCAACAATGCCCTCTAGGGTACACTGTACTTATGTCCGGGTGACCGCTCCAACTACTGGAGTAACTCCTAATCAGATGACTTCAGTTGTCTCCCAACCTTAGAATGTTCCATACTTCTCCGATTGCGGTACAAACTCGAAATCAATCCAAGGTTTAATTGATACTGAGACCAACCGAATCTCTAATCCCAATTGCTCCTACCATTAACGGTCGTGTAACTCTAACGAGCCCTAATAGACTCCAAGAATCCATCCCAACACAAATCATCAAACAGACAGGTTCCTTTACCACACAAGGAAATCATCCCTACCAAATCTACTCATCACACTTGAGTATATTAGGAGTACTACAACCGTTATCATTATTTCTTTAAAATCGGGCTACACCCTCCGAATACGCTAACGGTTATCGACCTCGAACCCAAAAAGGTTGACACCTAGTCATACCACCAAGCGTTGAACTCTAACAGAACCCCACACACGTGTTCCGTTCGCCGAGCATTTCCACCAAACTAAGGTTATCAACACGGTGCCTAAAGGGTTCTTCATGCGAAAATTGTCCAAGACCCAAACAGGGCTGCCAATAAAACGGTCATACCAACCTCGAAATACGTTACCGCAAATCTAACCCTTCAATTACCACAAGTACACCGACTCTGCCACCGATATCATCCGGCCTATAGTCACATCACGTGTCTAAACGCCCAACTTTTCATTAGTCGAGATTTTATACAAACTTACTCTTAACCGGGGTTACTTAACCTTTCCAAGGCCCTAACGAGTTCAAGGTTTTCAAGTGAATTATTTAACAAATATGCCAATCAACAAAAACTTTTCATAGAAATTTTCAACACAAAGATTTTCATATCAAATTAAACGTACGCATAAAAACTACTACTATCAGTTCGGTAGTTGCGCAAAAATGGACACGCGCCCGTCCCACATATGAAAATCATATTGAAAATTATTTCATTGCAGTTCAGATTATCAACAAAACGCAAAAGCGTAATAAACAACTTCTTTAAAATGAGCCGCTACAGTCCTAGTATGGATTGACTCATGACATGCACGTAAAGTAACTGCCCAATTTAAGTGGTGTGCAACAAAAAGTTTCGCACATACTTCAAAAGAAGTTCAAACGACATTTGACTCCAAAATTCCCTTTTAACCCTAAAATGGCATAGGACAAGGGTTACCAACAAAATTTGCGCGCGACAGTTTATTATACAAAAACAATGGAACGATTCATAAATACACCTTAGTCAAAACATAAAATGACTTGTGTAAGTTCCAAATTTAAAGACAAAATCAATACGTTTTCATCATTTAGAGATATCGACTACCACATCATGAGAAAATCTCAAATTGGAGTATGCATGCAAGCTTGTAACACCTTCCTAGTGGTTTTCTTGGAATGAAATAACATGCAGCAAATGGTTCACGACAAAATTTCAAAAGATGAAATTCTTTAAATCAATTTCTAAAATTTTCTCATCCGGTCATATGCTGACACATGAGTAAAACGTTTTCTGACGAGGTTCGCACACATCAAGGTGTTTTCCCAAACTTAGGAGAAAATAAGTGCTAGTAAATGGTTGACACCAAAAAGAGTTCAAACCGACTTCAAGTCTCGAATTGTACCGACAGTACGCGTCAATGTTAAAAAACATAAGAAATCCCACGCACTATAGTTTTAGGCAAACAATTTTCTAAAATCCTCATCACGAAGCATTTTCATCAAAAATTCGTACTTGTAACATAAAGCGTTAAAACGTCAATGCTTAAAAGCGTATTTGTTAAAAATACTCAAAATACACATTTTTTCCAAAACCAAAAAGGTTTACAATTTGCCAAAATGTTCCTCGAACCAAAATTGACCAAATGTCAATGACTCACACATTTGTGTTTTCAAAATGTAACGTATTGTAAACTATGCATGATCTCCATGACACTAGAACACACTTTGACCAAATGGCCATCATTTATACAATGAGCTAATAAAATATTTTCACTCACTATTCGTTTATCAAATTGTTGAGAAGCAATGGTTACCAAGCTATGCATACCC
The DNA here is from genome assembly GCA_033807775.1 of Saussurea involucrata. Lineage (NCBI taxonomy): Eukaryota > Viridiplantae > Streptophyta > Magnoliopsida > Asterales > Asteraceae > Saussurea > Saussurea involucrata. The sequence goes on from CM066315.1 coordinate 33,967,184, forward strand.
CTAGTCGATATAATGCATTTACATGAAATGGTAATAAAACAATCAACTGACCGAAAGCGCAATAAGCAAATTATTATGAAATGCTACCAAAATGTTCTTTCATGCATCACTTAGGTCACGTATAAATCAATCCATACACTGAACTATTTGCAACGAAATACGTGTTAACACAAACTCTTGAAAGAGAAATTACGCAACACTAAAGTTTCAAAACTCATCCCTTTTGGTCGCCTTATGGCATAAAATTAACATTTCTCAACAAAGCTCGAGTGGGACAAAATGCCCAACATAACTCATAATTTTTTCACATAAATAAATGGAGTATGCACATTGTGAAATTGCACTCACACGACACGAGACGTCGTAAAACAAAACTCCATGAAATTCAATGGGCTCAATGACCTTAAGTCAATAAAATGGCACTAAACATTTTGCTTCCCAAAAGTCAAATTGCAATAAGCAAAATCATGACTAAAACGCCAAAATTCCAAAAATCCCCTTCTTGTTGTAATACTATATAAACAACATTGACCAACAAACTTACATTAAACAATGTCTCCAAAACAGCTTTACATAGACATAATGGAAGATGACTTTCCGTCCAAACTTTAACATATGTGGAGGAGATCCAATGTAAAAGTCATAAGCCGTAGTTACTTGCCCAACGTCTTAAACATCATAAAAATATGGATATCATTGTATCCGAAAGTAACGTTGGACAACAACAAAATAGAACAAGTTCTGACGGAGTTTGCAACTCCCGCAATAAAATAATTTCATGCAGGTTTAAAACCCATGATTTAAAGTCTTGTGTGTGTGCTAAACATTTTCCAAGATTTGTAACACAATCCACATAAGGATTTGAAACACAAGAAATAATTGATGCAACTTATTTTCAAAATAAATTTTGTGCATAACTTAGTCGGCACTCAACGTCTCAACCCATGCTCCTCCAAATTCCTCCGATCCGCTATTGTCATCCGGATGTTCAAACCTCTTAAGGCAAAGTTGGGAATTACATCAATTAACCTTACGGTTTCCTTTTGTAATTAAGGTAGGTCCAACAAATCTATGGTTCTAATTCACCCATCAATTTTGACCCGAAACGGTCCACTTAAAGCAATTATCATGCTTATCATCACCCTAAGTGACTAATACTAAAATCGCCAATCTTTTCCAACGACTACTCGCTTAGAATTTCTTCACTACCCCAACGATCATCACATTAAAGTAGTTCAAGTACGTACATGTAACTAGGAGGCTCACCATGACACTGGCCAGGTGTCATTATGAACGTACCGTACATGATTATCCTTGCTACTCTCGACGTGATTCTCGTTTCTAGTGACCCCATCGACCTCAAAATATCCTATCTCAAAGTGCCTAATGGCGAATTTCGCTCTCATTTACTTAAAAGAATGCTAGTTTGAGTCTAGGTATCCAAAATCAACACCTAATTCTCTCAAACTTATGCTCTGATACCAACTTGTAACACCCTCGAATTGGGAAATAGCAACTAATTAAAATTTTCGATAATACATCCGAAATAATAGGATTTACTCCTATAATTCAATAGGTGAAATACCTCACATTACAATCTATGGTTAACCTCCAAACAATATATAATTCAAGTCTTATTACAAAGACTAATAACCACATCGGGTGTTACTTAACCCAAGTACGAATTGCTAATCCCAAGATGAATGCGGAAAACTTCACTTAAGCTATTCACCCCTCGAGCACTTTACTAGCACACGACCTTTCACACGTGTCACTAGAACTACTCCCAACCTGAGACCTGTTGCACATGCCGACAAATAAAAAGGGTTAGGCTAACGCCTAGTGAGTTCAAGAGTTTATAACGTGATTGAAATGATTCTTTAAATGAAAGTTTGCGATATAGATTATGATTTCCAAAAGAGTTTACAAAAGGATATAAACGACTCATTTTTCAACGCACCCTAAATCTATGAGAAAAGTTCCCAAAAGGTATAAAGCGTTTTTCCAAAATGAATTCAAATCCCAACTCACTCAAATACGTGAATAATTCTTGTTAGTCCCAGATGGCTTAACAAGTATTGTAGAAGGGGGGGTTGAATACAATACACAAAAATTTCACAATTTTAATTCTTATATTTGAAAAACTTTCAAAAGAATTACACACAGAAAACTTAAGATTGTTGCGGAAAAGAACAGATAAACTATTCTAACAATCTTACACAAAGTATACAACAAAACAACTAAGAACACTAAGAGCAAAGCTATTGAGTTTTAAGGCTTAAAAGAAGGTTTCTTGCACTGAGAGAATTTCTTGAAAGCGTTAGTATTTGCAAGAAGAGCACTTCTCCTTTTATAGTGCCAAGGAGTGCCCAAGCATTAAATGCTTGGGACACTTGTCATCTTCACATATGCTGATAATGTTGACTTCAGGAGAACTGTGAAGTCCTTGTCACTTTTCACTAGGTGCAGACAGAGTAGCTTGAGCAGATAATAGGGACCTTAGCTGAAGGTGGATAAAAAGACAAACTGTCACTTTTCTCTGCTGGAGGATATTGTCCCATAATAAATGATCTTCTGTCTTGAGCCTTTAGCACCGAAGTGGTTTCCACCGAGATTGAGAAATCTTCGGTGGAAAGAAGACTAGTCCACCGAAATTGCAAGCATGTTTCGGTGGTAACTAGTCCACCGAAATTGCGAGCATATTTCGGTGGTGAAAGGACCACCGAAATTACAAGTATACTTCGGTGGTGAAGCGACCACCGAAGTTACATGTATATTTCGGTGGTGAGAGGACCACCGAAGTTACATATATATTTCGGTGGTGAGAGGGCCACCGAAAGGGTCATCGGTGGGAGAAGGGGACCACCGAATTTGTCCATGTACTTCGGTGGAAGAGGCCACCGAAATTGTCTTATAAATTCGGTAGAGAGAAGGCCACCGAAATGTCAAGGAATTTCGGTGGTGATGACTTGTTTGAATGTTGCCGAGATTCTTCTATTTTCCACAAGTAGAGAGTCTTCAAGCTTGGTTTCGGTTGATCTTCGACTTCACCGAATATTTGATATCTTGTACAAGTCATTCAAAGAACTGAACTAAAATATTCTAAGTAGGAGTTTTAGGGAAAACATCGGTGAGTCAATTTCAAATCCTTGGTGACCCAACAATCTCCCCCTATTTGAATTTGAGCTCCTTATCTTAGAATATTCAAGAGTAAACAAAAGTAAGTGCGTTTTTGACCCTTTTTACTCTTTTGGGTTCTTTTCACATAGACCATTCTTTTTGATCTTTTTGACCTTTTTCTTTTGTATGTGTATGTATACTATGTACAGTATTTACAGGGAAAAAAATGAAGTATGTACGGAAATAAAATTCAAATAGAGATACTTGTATTAAGATAAGTTCTCGTACAATTTTTACAAAAAGAGAAATTAACTTTTACAAGTACTAACTGGAGAGAACTTACTTCTTTGAGGTTTTGCGGCGCTTGATTTCATCCAGTAAGTTTCTATAGAACGGTTGAGCTTCGGGGATGTTTGGAAAGAGGTTGTGAATGCCTTCCAGAAATATGGTATCGGCTATGGACATCTGGGCAAATCTGAAGAATGCCCGACGACCGAGACCGTCGTTGAAGAATAATCCTGGTATTGGTGAGAGGCTCAAGGTTGTGGTAGGATAGGGAACAGAGGTGGGAATGGTAAGGTTAAGATTGCTTACATTTGGGATTTTGCCTTCTCTTGCCATTTCCTTGAAGACTGAGTCAGGAGGATTTTTGACTTTGGGGAGGATGATCTTCTCTTTCAGAGACAGCAGTTTGGCTCTTTCTTCGGTGGAGAGAATGATGTTATGTTTTCTTTTGATCTCCTTCATCTTATTCATTAGACCATCAATGTATTTTACAAAGATGTCTTTCCTTGGATTTGGACTCTTGACGAGGTGTTGAGTGATTTCATACCATTCCGAGAGACCGAAGAGTTGGAGATGGCTTTCTTTCACACTCTTCATTGAACCATCATCCCAGCTAATAATTAATCTGATGTCTTGAGGATTTGCTTTGGAGGTGGCAATCTTTACTGAAGAAATTTGTGACCTATAGCTCCGGTGGTGCATGGTCTTTTTGTACCAATTAATTTCTTCATTCTTTTGTTGTTCCAAGGCACTGAGCACCGATCTCTGTGTTTGGATGGCATCGGTGGACTTGACTTTTGAAGCTTCTTCTGTGGCAGCTTCGAGAGAAAGATCTCTGGATTTGTCTAAGTCGATTTGAGCTATTCTTGCTTCCTCAATTTCTTGAGCAGAGAGGCCAAGTTCGGTGGTGATTGGTTGAGAAGCAGGCTTGAGTTTGAGAGTTTCAGCGTCCTTCGATCGAGCCCCATATTTTGTCAGATCCTTTTTCTTCTTTGCTTCTCTGGCCAATTCTTCGGCCGAAAGAATTCTCTTCCCTTTGTCTTCGGGAGCATTACTGGACTGCTCCCCCTCAACTGATGCATTAAGGTCAAGAGCTTCGGTGGAGCCAGTATTGGTCGGTGAGAGTGAGACATGTTTCGGTGGAGAAGAGGGTTTCGGTGGAGAGAAAGGTTTCGGTGATGAGGATGGTTTTGGTGGTGAGGAGGGTTTCGGTGGTGAGGATGGTTTCGGTGGTGAGGGTGGTTTCGGTGGTGAGGATGGTTTCGGTGGTGAGGGTTTCGGTGGAGAGGGTTTCGGTGGTGAGGGTTTCGGTGGAGGCTGGTTACTGGAAATTTTCTTTATGGATGGAAGTTTCGGTGGAGCCGTGGTTTTCTCCCCCTCAGGAACAGCCGGCAACTTGAAACCTAACTCATAGAAGGCCTTATCAAACTTGGAGTGTAGGAAGGCTAGACTCGTTTCGGTGGTATGGGGAACCAAAGCAAAATCACCGAGATCCATTTCCCACTGGGAACGTTCAGGACTGGGTGAGTCAGTGGAAGGTTTGGAGAGGGACTCCACTGTGGTAGAAAGGGCAGATAATTTTTCTTGAACGGGCCGTAGGGCTTCGGTGATGGCATCAAGAAGAAGATGCGGTAGCTGAGTCTCGAGGGTAGAGATGCGGGAATTGGCTTGGGAGATTAAGGCGATGGTAGATTTAAGAAAGGTAGAGGTGCGGTCAATGGGCGGGGAAGTGTGGCCACCGATTTCGGGAAACTGGAAGAGTAGTCGGTGGGGGTCAGGCTCGGGAATGGGAATATGGAGGTAAGGCACCAAGTTGTCGGGTTGTAGCAATCGGGGGGGAGCAGATGATCGGGGGGGAGCAGGGGATCGGGGGGGTGATTGTTGCGAGGACGAGGGAGACTCGGTGTGATGTTCTTCGGTGGACGGGATGGTTTGGGGAGAACCAGTGTCCGCTAAAAGAAAATCAAAGAAATCAAAGGGTGCAATTGGGGGGGAACCCTTAGAGGGTTGTGCAATGTCTTCGATCGAAAACTGATCGGGTGTAAAGCTGTGTAGTGTGAAGTCAGAACCCTCGAGCGGAGAGATCTCGAGGTCATCCCCACCACCCAAGGAGTCGAGTGGGGAGGTATGCGGGGGGTTCTCCTGAAATGTAACTGAGGCCTTTCGAGAGGCAACAGAGGGGACGGTGGGGTGTGTAGCGGGTACCCTTGGCCCGGAGGGATGAAGTTCAACAACCGGCGATTTTGGAGAATCGACGGTTGGATGAGTCGGTTGGGCCGATGGTTTCCGAGACCTCTTTGGAAGAGATCCCGAAGGGGAGGGTGAGTGCCTCCGCTTGTGAGAAGGGGTGTGAACCGGGGAAGTCTCCGAGGGATCTCTCGGTGACGTGGTTCGAGAAGCGGGAGCGGAGGTGCCGGTGGCCTTCTGTCGTTTCTTTTGAGTGCCACCCGACGTCACTCGGGACCGGGGAGAAGGGACCACAACAGTTGGAGTGACCTCGGGAATTTCCAAGTGGCGAAACCCGGGAATTTCCGCGTCACCCCAACGAAGTTCGGGAGATAGAGCGAAGGAAATCATACCTGGGCGTAATGGGCGATCGGTGGCGAGCGGCTTGACGTTGAGGGTTTTGGTGCCCACAACGGGAGATGACCATTCATACGAGAACCGGGGCGAGGAAGAGCGGCGATCGGTCTCCAAAGCTTTGGAAAGCTTGTGTTGTAGAATCATGGAGATGAAGCGGGGAAAAGCAACATAACACTTCTTGGGAGTTTTGATGACCTCGACAAGTTCTGAGAAGAAATATTGGGCGAAGTCAACTTTCCTTTGGAAGATGAGGGCATGAGCGAGTTTGTTTACGTGTGAGGGCGATTGGTCATGTCCACTTGTTTTGCGTGAGAGGCAATGGATAACGTGAGCGAAGAAGAAATTCCAAATGCCTCCCATTTTGCTGCGAAGAAGAGTACCGGGGCCTTTGGAGCTTTTGGAGGAGTCGTCGAGCACATAACCGGTGGTAAGAACAATGTCTTCATGGATGGTATCCAAATACATGTCTTCATAGTCGGGAAAGGCATCGATCTTGAGAGCTAGACGAACATCATCGACCCCAAAAGTGAGGTCGTGATCACCTTCGGCATTGGTGAAGATGGAGGCGTGAATGGCCTCATTGGAGGGATCGTACACGGAGGATAGCCAGAATTGACTAATGAGCATTTTGCTCATCCTGGGGTTGCATGAGAAGGCATGAAGAAGAGGAGAGCGAGACAGAAATTTAGCGATAGTAGAGAACTCGGGATGAGCGGGATCGGATTCAAGGCGGGCAACGTGATTGCATTGGTTGAAGCGGAGGTCTTCAAAACGTGTAGGAATTTGATATCGAGAGGATGCCATGAGAGAGATATGTTGGGAGTGGAGAGAGTTGCAGGTTTGAATTGTGAGGAGTGGGGAAGAAATGAAGGGGGTATGTGTATATATAGGGAAATGGAAGGGCACGGTGATGATGATTTTTGTATGGGAAGAGGGGACATGCGGCTCTTGAGGTGAAAGAGTTATTGGAAATCGGGACAAGGAGCGGCGGATAGGCGAAGGGTCTGACGCAAAAGCAATTGAGTGGTCACAAGTGGGCTTTGGGAACCGTGTGAATCGGTGTAGGCTCGGTGATGCTTCGGTGGAGGAATCGGTGTTCGCTCGGTGGACGATCGGTGGGACTTCGGTGGGACTTCGGTGGAACTTCGGTGGAAGAAAGGTTTCACCGATTTGGATAGTACCACCGAAATGGGGCTTCGGTGATAGAAAGGTTCACCGAATTTGGATAGTACCACCGAAATGAGATGATCACCGATTTGAGATTTCGGTGGTGGACAGTTTTCACCGATTTGAGATGACCACCGATTTGAGATTTCGGTGGTGGACAGTTTTCACCGATTTGAGATGACCACCGATTTGAGACTTCGGTGGTGAACAGATTTCACCGATTTGGGATGACCACCGATTTGAGACTTCGGTGGTGGACAAGTTTCACCGATTTGAGATGACCACCGAAATGAGATTTCGGTGGTGGACAGATTTCCACCGATTCTGGAAATTTTCACCGAAACGTGCTTCGGTGGTAGGCACGCTTCACCGATACTCGAGATTATTACCGAAATGAAAAGAGATAGAAAAGATTTGACACATAGGTTGTCCACCGATGAGAGATCGGTGGAGAGAGAGAAGTAGATACGAAGGTGTCCACCGATGTGAGATCGGTGAAGCATGAACACATATTTATTCTTGGAAATTGCACATCCCAAGTTCACTGATGAGAAAGTTGAACCTGGTTTCATCAAGAGGTTTGGTGAAAATATCGGCAAGCTGCAAATCGGTGGGAATGAAGTGTAGTTCAATGTCACCTTTGGAAATGTGATCTCTTATGAAGTGATATCTGATATCGATGTGTTTAGATCTAGAATGAAGAACAGGATTATTTGCTATAGCTATAGCACTGGAATTATCACACAGAATTGGGACTTTAGAAAAGAATTGATTATAGTCCCTTAGTTGGTTTCTCATCCATAGAATCTGAGCACAGCAGCTCCCGGCAGCTACATATTCAGCCTCAGCAGTAGAGGTGGATACAGAGTTTTGTTTCTTGCTGGACCAACTTACTAATTTTCCCCCAAGGAGCTGACAGCTTCCTGTAGTACTCTTTCTATCAATCTGGGAACCTGCAAAGTCTGAATCTGAATAGCCAATTAGTTCAAAACTTGAGTCTTTGGGATACCAAAGACCCAAGTGCAGTGTGCCCTTAAGATACCGAAAAATTCGTTTTACAGCCTTTAAATGTGATACTTTAGGATTGGCCTGATAACGAGCACATAGACAGGTAGCAAACATAATATCCGGTCTGCTAGCAGTTAGGTAAAGAAGAGAGCCTATCATACCTCGGTAAAGAGTAACATCCACAGATTCACCTTTTAGATCGGCACACAATTTCAAGGGAGGTGCCATGGGAGTTTTCATAGGAGAGCTGTCTAGAAAGTTAAATTTCTTCAGAAGGTCCCGAATATATTTGCTTTGATTTATAAAAATTCCTTCTGAAGATTGTTTGACTTGAAGGCCCAAGAAAAATGTAAGCTCTCCCATCATGCTCATCTCATATTCACTCATCATGAGAGAGGCAAACTCATCACATAGGCATTCATCAGTGGCACCAAAGATGATGTCATCAACATAGATTTGAACAAGAATTATATTACCTGAGGTTTCTTTGATGAAGAGAGTATTGTCAATTTTACCTCTGGAATATCCATGCTTGAGAAGAAAGTTGGCAAGAGTGTCATACCAAGCACGTGGAGCTTGCTTGAGACCATACAAAGCTTTGTCAAGTCTGTACACAAAGTTTGGATGAGCTGGGTCTTCAAAGCCAGGAGGTTGTTTCACGTAGACTTCTTCTGTAAGTTCCCCATTGAGAAAGGCACTTTTAACATCCATTTGAAAAACCCTAAAATTTCGGTAGGCAGCATGAGCCAGAAAGATCCTTATAGCTTCAAGTCTTGCAACAGGGGCAAATGTTTCATCATAGTCAATGCCTTCTTCCTGTCTGTATCCTTGAGCTACCAATCGGGCCTTGTTCCTGATCACAGTACCATCTTCATCCATTTTGTTCCTGAATACCCACTTGGTTCCAATGATTGTCTTGTTTCTGGGTTTGGGAACCAATCTCCAAACTTTATTTCTCTGGAACTGAGAAAGTTCTTCTTGCATGGCAGTGATCCAACAAGGATCTGATAGAGCTTCATCCACTTTCTTGGGTTCAGAGAGAGAGAGGAAATTCACGTAGAGACAGATATTTCCAACTCCTCTGCGGGTTTGGACACCTGCTTGTTGATCACCAATAATTTGATCTATGGGGTGATCTTTGGTCCATTTTAGAGCAGGGGGTAAAGGTGATGGGGTATAAGGAGTAGAGTGAAATGGAGTAGTAGGATCAGAGGTTTGGTGTAAAGTGGGATTTTCGGTAGTGGGACCCATGAGATTTTCGGTGGGATTAGGGATGGAAGAAGGGCTTTGGAGTAGATTTTCGGTGGAAATGGGGAGCTTGGTGTGAGAGATGGGTTGATCAATTTCGGTGGGAGAGAGTGATCCAGCTGGGTTTTTTGAGATGGAAGGATTTGAGGGAATAGAGGAGATATCGGTGGAAGTGACTAAGGGAGTATCACCAATACATGATGAAATCCATCTGTGTAAATCATCCTCATCACTTGAGAGTGAGGAACATCTGAGATCATCAAACTTGACATGGATGGACTCATCAATGCTTTTTCTTCTGAGATTGTACACCCTATAAGCTTTGGAGGATAAGGAGTATCCAACAAATATTCCCTCATCTGCCTTGGGATCGAACTTCCCAAGATTTTCACGATCATTAAGAATAAAGCAGATACACCCAAAGACATGAAGAAAGCCAATATTTGGTTTTCTACCATGAAAAACTTCATACGGGGTTTTATCATGTCTTTTGGATATTACTGACCTGTTTTGAGTGAAGCAGGCAGTATTCACAGCTTCGGCCCAAAAATAGGTGGGAAGATTTGATTCGCTCAGCATGGATCTAGCGGCCTCACACAGTGTTCTGTTTTTCCTTTCCACCACTCCATTTTGCTGAGGAGTACGAACAGCGGAGAAGTTCTGAGAGATCCCTTTTTCGGTGAAGAAGTCTTCGAGAGCACTATTTCTGAATTCAGTGCCATTGTCACTTCTTACCGAGCGGACAAGCTGGCCATTGAGAACTTCATTTTTCTTGACAAAGTTGATGATTTCTTCAGTAGCATCACTTTTGTACCTGAGAAAGAACACCCAAGTATATCTGGTAAATTCATCAACAATAACAAGAATATACCTTTTGCCTCCAAGACTTGGAGTGCTGACTGGTCCACATAGATCCATGTGCAGCAATTGAAGAGGAAGAGTGATGGAAGAGCATTGCTTCGTCTTGAAGGATGTTTTGGTGAGCTTTCCCTTTTCACATGCATCACACAGCTTCTCTTTGACAAAGTTCAACTTTGGCATGCCTGTCACCAGCTCTTTGTTGGAAATTTTATGCAAGGTCTTGAAGTTTAGATGAGAAAGACGTTTGTGCCACAACCAGTTTCTTTTGGATGCATCATTTGACACAAAGCAGACATTTGGAGAAGAGTTGGATTGCCCCATATCTATGACGTAGACATTTTCCATCCGTCTTCCCGATAATACCACATTGAAATGTTTGTCTACCACGGAGCAGACACAAAGTTCAAAGATAACTTTGTATCCAAGATCACACAGTTGGCTAATGCTGAGAAGGTTATGCATGAGGCCGTCCACAAAAGCCACTTTGTTGAAAGTTACAGATCCGTTAGAGAGGGTCCCGTATCCTTTGGTGTAAGCCTTAGAATTATCACCAAAGGTTACAGATGGACCCTTTCCCGGCACATAGTTGATGAGAAGAGACTTGTTTCCCGTCATATGGCGTGAGCACCCGCTGTCTAAATACCAAATTTGATGGTGCTCAAAAGCCTGCATGCAAACACATATTAGTTCTTTGGTACCCATTTTGTAATGGGTCCTTTGGGGTTAGAAGAGCTTGATTCCTTAAGCTTGGATCTATCAATCCTATCCTTGGGACAGTCCTTAGCCATATGAAAAGTGTCACCACAGTTATAGCATTTTCTATAGATAAAAACCTTTTTAGCATTTTTCATGTTTTGGCTTTTATCATTTGTTCTTATAACCTTGTTAGAGGAGAACAGAGCAGGGGGCTTGGACCCAAGGATTCCTTTGGATAAATCTTTGGGAGTTGATTTTCTCAAAAGCACAGATCTAGGTACATAGGTGTTGTAAAGGGGAATGTTTGGGGTAGAACTTTTGGGATGAGAGCTTGCCATGCAGTTGACTATCGATTTTCCTTTGTCAGCACAGGAAATCCTTTTTGAATGAACAGGAGTTTCCCTTTTGGGGATCTTTGAGGGCTTAGGTTCGGTGTAGGTGTCTATGTGAATAGATTTCAACACTTCATGAAGAGGGATTGGAGGGTCATAGATTGTGGGATCGGTGGGCACAAAGGAGATGAGATCGGTGGGTTTAGATCTTTTGGAAGTATTAGCTTTTGCAGAGTTTGAGGAGGAGGCTTCATCCATGACTGAAAGTTTGAGCTGATCATGGATGGGTTTGGAAACGTCATTTGAATCTTGCTTCTCAGTAATTTGCAATGAGGAGTCTTTGGCCTTTAAGGATATCCCATATTTTAAGGCTTCACACAGATCTAACGAGTTCAAAGAGATGGAATCACAAGAGCTGGAATCAGAGAGATTATCACAAGCATTGGTGGGGGGAACACGAGCAAAAGTGGACTTACAAACATCAGTTTTTCCAAATCCTAGACCGAACTTGTTTGTACTACAGATTTGACTTTGAAAGATTTGTTCAAGATTTTTGGAAGAGCTTGACCATTTTTTAATGACTTCTTGTTCCCTTTTTAGTTTCTTAAAGAGAGAGTTCTTTTCTTTTGAGATCAGATGATTTATTGTTTTCAAGTCCTCAAGCTCAATTTTTATTTCCTCAAACCTTTTAAGCTTAGACATGCAAATTTCAAGTTCAGCTTTGAGCTCTTTTACTTGAACAGATTTTCTATTCTTACTGTCTTTAACAGAATAAAAGTCTTGAGTTAAAGATTCATAAGCATTGATCTTTTCAATATCAGACATATTATTGAAGGGATGTACCTGAGCGTAGGCTGTGGAGCACCCAGTTGCCACTAGAGCCATAGGTGAAGTGGCACTTTCGGAAACTTCCATTTCTTCTGAGATGGCCACAAAGCATCTATTCTGAGAATCACTGTCGGAGGTGTCTTCGTCGTCCCAATCGTGGGTTTCTGCCATGAGACCCTTCCCTTTTCTCTCTAGACCCTCACTCCTTTCCTTCTCTTTCTTGTACTTGGCCTTATATTTCTCGGCACGCTCCTGATGATTTAAGAAGGATGGTGGGGACTCCTTTTTGGGAAAGGTTGATTTGAAAGGCATGTGTTTGGATTTTTCCCTTTTTGAAGAGGGATTGTCAGAAGAAGTAAATTTGGACTTGGAGATACGCTTGCTTCTACACTCAGATGCAAAATGTCCTTTCTTGCCACAGTTGTAGCATTCCTCATTGGACTTGTCAGAAGAGGTTTTGAAAGATGAAGTTTTTCTAAGACTTCGAGATTTGTTGAAGGGACGAAACTTGTGTTTAGAACCGGCCATCATTGCCATCTCATCCGACAACTGTTCAACCATGATATCCTCACATTCATCATCAGCATCACTAAGATATGCTTCCGTTTGGTGGGTTACATTTGTTTGGCTGTCATTGTCAGAGTCAGATGAAGGATAGGTGATTCTAGGAAGATTTTGAGAATTCTTGGAACTTTCACTAACAAGAGCTATGGAGGAGCTCTTTATTTCCTTGATGAAAGATTTCCGTTGAAGCTTGGTTTGCTCAAAGTTGAAAAGAGTACCATATAGTACGGTTAAGGGCATGAACTCAAGGTCCTTGGTAGTTTTGATGCAAGTACATATATTTTCCCAAAAATCTGGGAGACAATCCATGAACTTGCACAAGACTTCCTCATTATCATAGACTCTGCCCAACAACTTAAGATCATTTAAAAGAGAGTTGAAGCGGTTATAGAAACTAGGAAGAGAATCTCCTTTTTCAAAAGAAAAAAGTTCATACTTTCTGATAAGACCAATCTTTTTGCATTTCTTGACTTCCTCTGTACCTTCGTACAGAACACATAGAGTGGTCCACATTTCTTTGGCAGTTTCAAAGTTCACCAAAGAGTGGTAGACCTCATCAGGAAGAGAGAGAGCAATAATAGCTCTTACCTTGGAGTCAAGAGTAACTAAACGTTTCTCCTCATCAGTATACTTTTTAGGATTTTTGAGAATATACCGACCAGTAGCACTGGATTTTTCCTCATCAGAATCACTTGAGATTTCCTTTTCAAAGGCCTCTTTGCCTGGCCTCTGCGTGTCATAGCGAGCCCAAACTCTGGGGATAATGGGTCCCTCGTTGAGAATGGTTGGATATCTAGTATCCACTCCTTCCATGAATAGCATCATGCGGCTTTTCCACAAAGAGAAGTTGTTGGGATTGAACTTAGGAGGTTTTGAAATAGAGCCGTTTTCAGAGAAGTTGTTTTGAAAAGAGTTTTCAACAGTAGAAGAAGAAGAGGCAGCCATCGCAGATCAAGTTTATGGAATTAAACTTTCTGCTCTGATACCACTTGTTAGTCCCAGATGGCTTAACAAGTATTGTAGAAGGGGGGGTTGAATACAATACACAAAAATTTCACAATTTTAATTCTTATATTTGAAAAACTTTCAAAAGAATTACACACAGAAAACTTAAGATTGTTGCGGAAAAGAACAGATAAACTATTCTAACAATCTTACACAAAGTATACAACAAAACAACTAAGAACACTAAGAGCAAAGCTATTGAGTTTTAAGGCTTAAAAGAAGGTTTCTTGCACTGAGAGAATTTCTTGAAAGCGTTAGTATTTGCAAGAAGAGCACTTCTCCTTTTATAGTGCCAAGGAGTGCCCAAGCATTAAATGCTTGGGACACTTGTCATCTTCACATATGCTGATAATGTTGACTTCAGGAGAACTGTGAAGTCCTTGTCACTTTTCACTAGGTGCAGACAGAGTAGCTTGAGCAGATAATAGGGACCTTAGCTGAAGGTGGATAAAAAGACAAACTGTCACTTTTCTCTGCTGGAGGATATTGTCCCATAATAAATGATCTTCTGTCTTGAGCCTTTAGCACCGAAGTGGTTTCCACCGAGATTGAGAAATCTTCGGTGGAAAGAAGACTAGTCCACCGAAATTGCAAGCATGTTTCGGTGGTAACTAGTCCACCGAAATTGCGAGCATATTTCGGTGGTGAAAGGACCACCGAAATTACAAGTATACTTCGGTGGTGAAGCGACCACCGAAGTTACATGTATATTTCGGTGGTGAGAGGACCACCGAAGTTACATATATATTTCGGTGGTGAGAGGGCCACCGAAAGGGTCATCGGTGGGAGAAGGGGACCACCGAATTTGTCCATGTACTTCGGTGGAAGAGGCCACCGAAATTGTCTTATAAATTCGGTAGAGAGAAGGCCACCGAAATGTCAAGGAATTTCGGTGGTGATGACTTGTTTGAATGTTGCCGAGATTCTTCTATTTTCCACAAGTAGAGAGTCTTCAAGCTTGGTTTCGGTTGATCTTCGACTTCACCGAATATTTGATATCTTGTACAAGTCATTCAAAGAACTGAACTAAAATATTCTAAGTAGGAGTTTTAGGGAAAACATCGGTGAGTCAATTTCAAATCCTTGGTGACCCAACAATTCTATATTAGGCAAAACCTTCAAATACGGTTGACAACAAAATACTCAACCCATAAATCATGGAAAACCATCCATTTAATTATAACACTTCATCGAAAACATAATACGAAGCAATACTCACGCGAACGTAATATGTAATGAAGTCCAAATACCATAAATATGGAAATGACCTGCTTCATTTAAACTTCATTATACATGGAGGGGAATCCAATATTAAAGTCATCCAATCGCAGTCAAATGTATAAGACCAACAATAATAAAACAGGGACAATATAAAATCCCAAATAGGTTGGCCAACGACGGGGGAGACCCGTATCCATTGAGAGTGGATGACACAAAAGTACGCCACTCTAACAATGTTAATCGTACGACACTTCACTGCATAAAAGCCCAAGTGTCCCATACGACACCTTACAAGTCACACCCAAAGAGACAGGTGACCTTAGTGAAGTATCAATAAGAATACCACCAAAGGCTCGGCACAAGCGGGGATACAACCATGACATTGCCCCGACATGGCGAAGGTCAATAAAACGCCCGTCAATCAACCTGACAGCTCAACCGGACTCAACCCTCCTAGTGTACCCTTGAAGGTAAAGGTCATCAAACATGGGGCCCGGTCAAATCCCGCGACACCTAGTAGACCATCAAATAACGACTGACTTACGTGCCTATGGATCCAATGCAACACAGTCTATAATAATAAGTCCATCCTGGAATGACTAACGCACCCGGGCATGTAAATATTAATAATGCGCAATAAATGCGATATGGTGCAATAAAAGCAAACCATAAATAAGACTCCACATCGAGCCATTAGATTCGGACAAGTGTCCCCAAGACTTCCTCAAAGTCAAAACCGAGCAAAATGCTCAAAACTCATTAGACCCATAAATAACGGTCATCATAGCATAGAATGCATTTAAATATCGATTGGGTAAACAAGTACCACAAAATCATTATTAACCCAAAACTCGACACGGGTTAAACAAAAAGGGTTTTTCCTAAAAGGACTCATACCCTTATAATTTCTCAAAATGACTCTTGACACTAAATTGTGCATTCTCCCAAATGGTTTATAAAATCATTTACACTAATATGATTAAACCATCAAATAGACTTCATTTTGAGCAATAAATCTTTTAAGGATATATTTATGATTTCTACACATCAAATATCCCACAAATCCCAAATATAGGTGTTTTACAACATTTATGAAGATAAATACTTCAAAAGAGTTAGACTCATCAAATAACTCAACAAATATTTTCAAGTAAAACACACAAACATTTGGAAAATAACATTTTTGGTATGTACAAAGTTTTCACAAATTAACTTGAACTCGCCTTGCTAGATTTAAGCTAAATCTAGATTTCCCCAAACGTAAGCTCCTTTGAATAAACTTGAATCTTCAAGCCAAATCTTCCAAAAACCTAGATCGATAAGTTCCAACCATCAATAGTTAGATCTAACCATGTGGAATCATCCTTCAACCATCTTACACCAAAAATACCCACTCATATCAAAACCCTAACTTCATAAATGAAGAGGAGAGAGGATTACCTTAACCATACTTGAATCTACCAACCAAAATGTCTCTAGAACAACCAAGATGAATCACAACTCCTAATCTTCAAATGGAGTGAAAAGGGTTGGGTGAAACCCTAGAATCTGGATGAAGGAGATGAAGTGGAAGGTTTCTTGAATGGGTTAAGGTTTCCAACAATGGTGATGGTTTGATTTGAGGAAGAAGATGAAGAGGAGAGGGGAGATTTAGGGTTTCTAGAGAGAGAGAGACCGATTTTAGAGAGAGAGGGAGTTGAGAAATGGAAATGGGGAAAAGTGAGAGGAAAGAGAGAGGGAAAGGGCTTAAGAGTAAACAAGAAAATATCTCAGATGCATCGCGGACGTCCGCATGGTCCCTCGCGGACGTCCGACTCGAGCTGAATCCAAAACCCTCAATTTCTCTGTTGCTTCCGCGGATGATCCGCTGACTTCCGCACCTCGCAGACGTCCGGGCCTTGGCCCCGCGGACGTCCGCAAGTCCCAAACTTGCTTTTCCAATTTTTCGGGTGTTACAAACAAGTCCAAAGAAACGCTCTATAATGAAGCCCTCTTTATTAACAAATCTCAAAACAATTGACGGGCGTCGAGACCGTCAAATAATAAGTACCAACTATTAGCTAATTACAACCAAAATTGTAGTAGCGATAAGTCGGGTCGAATCCACAGGGATTGGTCGTGACAATTATTTTACTTCTACACGTTACGTAAAAAAAGGGGGGGGGGGTTGGATTTGATTAAGAAAATTAAACATACGACTAAAAATAATTATAAACAATGAAATAAAATCCAACATTAGTTTAACTTCGATTAAGATAATGACACCTATCATTGATTCCAAAAACGTAAACATAGAGAACGAACCCAAGTTGATTATAGTCGTTAACAAGCTCTAACGACCTCCATTTTTCCTTAATCTACACCGGTTAAAATAAGCTCTTTAACCGGATCTTAATCACAAATAGAAATTAAATAAGCTCTTAAGTTCTTAGATGTGATTAGCTTTATCGGACTAGAAAAACACCAACTCAAAGCTATAAGCTCGTAAGCTCGGCTTATAATTGCTTTGATTGCTAGATTTCAAGATTTCGATTCGGAAACCTTATTGAAACCGAATGAAATCAGTTGTTACTTTATCAAAATCCAAGACGATTACGTATCTAGGTTTTGACTAACATTTTTCCATAAGAGATTCAAATTAATTGATCAAGTTAATTGAAAACTCAAACGAAATTGACAATGAAAATAGAAATCAAGCAAATAGATTTGTCCCAAATGATTACAATGGAATCTCAAAGTGCAACCATCAAAATCTAATCAAACTAGTGTTGGAATTAGAAAACTAGGGTTACAACTAAAATAAAATTACCAAAGAGATGAGAAATTGATGAAGAATGCTCCTAGTTTGCTGCTGCGTTTCTGCTCTCCAAATCTGATTTCTCCGATCCTCCTCCCCAAAATGACGGTTCTTCCTTTCATATCAAACCCTCAAGGCACTAACCGCCACACGCTCTGAATTGGAGACGCGCGACTTGGGACGCGGCTTGAGGCCGCGTGAGAGGCCGCGTATCACTCTGTTTGTTCAACCGATTTTCTGCTGCTCTCGTTCCCTGCGTTCTTTTTCTTCTCCTTTGATGTTGGGCTGCCACACAAAGATGAATTTATTCTTTTGGCCCCTGCAAGAGTCCAACCCAAAGATACCAAACAAATAAATAAGTAACATATTATATATATATATAAATATTTTTCTTCTTTTTCTTCTTACTTCCCACGTGAAGCCACACATGGCTAAAAAAAGTTATTATATTTTTTTTCTTTTTCCTTTTTATTTAGTTTCTAACATATAAAATACAAAACTCACGTAAACAGGGGTACTTTGAGCATCTAATTAACACTAATTGTAGGGAAGTTTGACGTAAAAACATATATAAAATGACACTTATCAAATATCCCCACACTTAGAACTTTGACCGTCCTCGGGCAAACACTAAGGTTTTAGCATAAAGTAAACTCACGAGTTGATTTTTAGAGAATTACAAAAACGGACATAGCATTGCATGAAGGCGTAGCTTAACCGATATAACAATAATCAACACACAAGACAAACCAAAGATGAATACATGCTAATTTCACAAACACCTCACAAAAGATATAAACCTATTCTAATCGCTCATTCACACAAAGGTGTAAGTGTTTTCACTCAAGGCATCAATTCACATGAAAATGCACTACCATAAGCTTGCATTAAGTCTCAATTCTCCATTGCTAACGGTAAAAACTAAGTGTGAATCAAAAGGACTTTAGTTATGGGTTGTAGCTTGGCTAAGGGTTAAGGTAGGGGGAAATTTTGGTAAAGTGACTAAAAATGGACTTTGGAAAAGAAACCAAGAATCAAAACGTAGACTCTCATATTTTGCACACCCAAGCAATTATAAATCTCTCATTTTTCGAGCTCTTATTTTTCTTAGCACTTTATGGAGACAATTGTATTTATCTTTTCAAGATTGGTCTCCATTTATTCATTTTTTTCTTTTTTTTTCTTTCATACTTTTTGTATGTATATATTTTTTTCGAACCTCTACCCATCATTGTATAGGCAATTTGGATCATGTAGAGGATCCATATTTCTTATGACAAGGAGTCTAATCAAAAGAGCATATAGTTTCAATCCAAAAGTCCGGTAAGTGAAGTGTTTGGCTAGGGTTTAAAATGTGGTGCAGTAGCAACAAAAATTGGTAAATAGGCTCAAAGGGGTGATCAAGATGGAATACATGTATAAGGGTTGGCTTTTAGGCTAAATGGGTTAAAATAGCAACAAAGATGGCCTTTTTCATTTTCACACTAGCATCACCTAAATGCAATCTCAAAGAGTCAAAATACAAGTTCTAGAATGACATAAACATGGAAGATGCAATGCACACAAGAAAGAAATAAGATTGAATACAATGTTCAATCATGGCTCAAAAGCTCACGGGTGCATTTTTGTTCATAAAATTAGCAAGAATCACAATGGTTATTTCAAATATGCTAATCATGGCTACACAAGCAAACCACACAATCATTCATACTATGGTTTTCCTCACATTTAAAAATAGAAAATATCAACTCATGCAATTACTTAATAATGCCCAAAAACAAGTCAAAATTTCGAAAAAATTAGCCCTTTTTCATGCAATATCCTCACACTTATTCCCATCCCCACACTTAAATCATATATTGTCCTCAATATATGCATTCAATGACATAGTCTATAAGAATTAAAAAGCAAAGGGAACGAGAAATCTCCCCTGAATAAGTAGACTATTGCCCAATACATGATCCAAGCCTGTGGCGGGAGCCTCCGTGTACATTTGGGTTGGGGTGGTAGAACCCGACTTCAAGAATGACCAAACCTGGAAACAAAACTCATCAATTCCAAATAAAACTAAAACGGAATGAAACTAAAATAGAACGAAAATAAAGCAATAAAATTGGGTTGCCTCCCAATCAGCGCCTTTCTTTAACGTCTTTGGCTAGACGCTTCCCACGTTATCCGGTATCTATCAAGTCAATACCCCATACTTGCGTCTTCACGCATGTTGGGGTGCCTTGAAATCTGTCCGGATCTCAAGCATGGGTCCTTTGCGTTTCAGCTTTGCAAAGGTGTCTTCATCCGGGCTCCCCTTCTCATCATCTACCTTCGGTGTTTCTAGTGTGGTGAAGGTTCTCCCGATATCTAAAAATTTCTCCTCCTTTATGAGATCAAACAACGGTGCAGGAAAAGGAGGAGCTACCACCATTGGTTCCAACATATTCACATCTTCTCCCTTTTTGTCGACATCTCGTGAAGTAGATAGGTTTGTGCTTTCCTCTTCAACCTTTTCCTCTAAAGAGATTTCCAGCCTCTCCTTGTTCATCAATCCCAACTTTTCTTCAACTTGAGCCTCTAACCGACGTATTGAAGACTCGGCTCGGCTAATTTGGTTTTCCAAGTTCTGAAGGCTTGCTCTTGTTTCCTGTTGAAATGTTAATGTACTAAGAGCTAGTGACTTAACAATATCTTCAAGAGACATACCTGAGTCCTTGGAATAGCTTTGTGTCGTCGGCGGTGTTGATTCATAGCTAGGATAAGAAGAGTCGTACCGGTCATAGTCATACTCGTTTACGTATGGATGGGATTGCCATCTTTGAGTGTAGGTGCTAGAGTATGGCTCGTACGGACCTTGATACTGGCTTGAAAATCCTCCATATAAGTAGGCTTCCTCGGTGTGATATTGTGAAGTGGGGTACAGGTTGCTCAAATAACTGTTGTTAGTGTACTCCCCACTTCCTCTGACCTGTTGTGGCTCTTTACAAACCAACTGTATCACAAGAGATGTTAGATCTGAAATTTGAGTCTCAAGGGAAGAGATGTTTACCTCGTTTAAGTCTCGAGCGTTGGTGGTATATCGTGACCCATAATGGTATGGATAACCCGCCATAAAAGATACAAAAACACTTAGAAAGTAATGGCGTTAGGTACACGATTAATTTAAATAAACACTAAAAATATATAAGACAAACAAAATAAATAAAACAAAATAAACAAAGTGCAAAAGCTAAATAACGATCACCGAAACCAATCCCCGGCAACGGCGCCAAAAATTTGACGGGCGTCGAGACCGTCAAATAATAAGTACCAACTATTATCTAATTACAACCAAAATTGTAGTAGCGATAAGTCGGGTCGAATCCACAGGGATTGGTCGTGACAATTATTTTACTTCTACACGTTACGTAAAAAGCGGGGGGGGGGGGGGGGGGTTGGATTTGATTAAGAAAATTAAACATACGACTAAAACTAATTATAAACAATGAAATAAAATCCAACATTAGTTTAACTTCGATTAAGATAATGACACCTATCATTGATTCCAAAAACGTAAACATAGAGAACGAACCCAAGTTGATTATAGTCGTTAACAAGCTCTAACGACCTCCATTTTTCCTTAATCTACACCGGTTAAAATAAGCTCTTTAACCGGATCTTAATCACAAATAGAAATTAAATAAGCTCTTAAGTTCTTAGATGTGATTAGCTTTATCGGACTAGAAAAACACCAACTCAAAGCTATAAGCTCGTAAGCTCGGCTTATAATTGCTTTGATTGCTAGATTTCAAGATTTCGATTCGGAAACCTTATTGAAACCGAATGAAATCAGTTGTTACTTTATCAAAATCCAAGACAATTACGTATCTAGGTTTTGACTAACATTTTTCCATAAGAGATTCAAATTAATTGATCAAGTTAATTGAAAACTCAAACGAAATTGACAATGAAAATAGAAATCAAGCAAATAGATTTGTCCCAAATGATTACAATGGAATCTCAAAGTGCAACCATCAAAATCTAATCAAACTAGTGTTGGAATTAGAAAACTAGGGTTACAACTAAAATAAAATTACCAAAGAGATGAGAAATTGATGAAGAATGCTCCTAGTTTGCTGCTGCGTTTCTGCTCTCCAAATCTGATTTCTCCGATCCTCCTCCCCAAAATGATGGTTCTTCCTTTCATATCAAACCCTCAAGGCACTAACCGCCACACGCTCTGAATTGGAGACGCGCGGCTTGGGACGCGGCTTGAGGCCGCATGAGAGGCCGCGTATCACTCTGTTTGTTCAATCGATTTTCCGCTGCTCTCGTTCCCTGCGTTCTTTTTCTTCTCCTTTGCTGTTGGGCTGCCACACAAAGATGAATTTATTCTTTTGGGCCCCTGCAAGAGTCCAACCCAAAGATACCAAACAAATAAATAAGTAACCTATTATATATATATAAATATTTTTCTTCTTTTTCTTCTTACTTCCCACGTGAAGCCACACATGGCTAAAAAAAGTTATTATATTTTTTTTCTTTTTCCTTTTTATTTAGTTTCTAACATATAAAATACAAAACTCACGTAAACAGGGGTACTTTGAGCATCTAATTAACTCTAATTGTAGGGAAGTTTGACGTAAAAACATATATAAAATGACACTTATCAACAATAGACATGCTCTTTATGAGACCCATCCCGTGTTTCGTCAACAAGCAAACAAAACTTTCTACCACCGATTCATCACAAATCATTCGTCGCACCTTACTTGATATAAGATTCAATATTTCCTTTTGAATCACAGGTGATGTATATGATGCATATTTGGGAGCACGACAAAATAACTCTTTAAGCTCGGTGCTAAACTCACCAAGTGCCTCCAACATTTCAAGAAAATTCCCCCTGTTAACGGAACCTACTTTTTCGTTATGGCCTCTAAATGCAACGGCTTGAAAGGCACACCAACAGACACAATAAATAGAAGTCGTCAATCTCAATCTGTTTTTCTCCGCTATTCAGTTGTAAACTTCTCATACACATTTCGTATATCTTGCGCCTCATTCAACAAATCATCCCATCCCTTTTGTGCAACATTGTGGAAAGATGTACATTCAGTTCCCATATGCATCAACAAGACACATTTTTCCACTTTTTTCCAATTACATCCCTAGTAAATGCTTGTTGACTGATAACGCCACTTTTTGGCGTTATTTTCGGTCCTCAATCCAATGAGATTGGCTTGTGTTATAGCAAAAAGGCGAGATTTTACGCTTTATTTAGTGAAATGTGCAGGTTATTTAAAAGGCAGTAATCATCAAGAAAAGAAGCTAAAAAGAGCCCAAAACGAGCCAAAATGAAGCCCAACGGAAGCCCGAGATCCAAGCCCAAGACCCGCGCCCGAACCAGGACCCGAAGCTGACCCAAACCACTTCAGAAAACCGGGCGACTTGCGCCGCGACTTGCAAGTCGCGGCACAAGTCGCGTAGCCCACTGTTTCAGCCAATAAGTTTGGCGTTTTTCCAGATTTTAGGTCAATTCTCGAGACAGCTCTCACACGACGACCGGGAGCAGCTTAGGGGCGATTTTCAGAGGGTTTTTGAAGCTTTTGGAGCCATGATAGAGGATCGATTGGAGTCACGTTCAACACGTAAAGTAGATACGAGCACACGAGAAGGGAGTCACCATTACATTCATCGCTTTCATTATCATTATGTTTACATACACGTTTTCATCTTCTTTCCTTGTGTTTGGATCCACCACCAACATGAACTAAATTCTAGATGTTGGGGGTTGGAATGAATTTGGTTTAATCATATGAACAGATGACTTGAGATTTTTATCAGTTTTCCTTTTTAATGAAGCATGTGATTTGGTTTTTAATGCTTTTGTGAGTTTAGCTATCTTTCAATTGTTGTGTTGTTTTCAATTAAGTTCGAGAGAATTAATTATCAACTAGAACTAGAAAATTGCATGCCTAGGGTGAGAAAGGGGATAGAGATATACCGAGTAAGCCTTAGTCCCATTACAATCTTGAGCTTAATGTGTTTTGAATTACATAGGTTGAGATCGAGAGATAAAACTTGTGTTTTCAAGATAAAAACCGTGGTTGCTTGAGAAAGAACCATGTTTTTAAAATAAAATTCGTTGTTGCTTGAGAAAGAACAACGATGATCTAAAGATTGGGTATTTATTAAAGAGAACGACTGGTAATTGTTTTGAGTCAGATGTTTATATGTGAGAACCATTGGATTTCCAACCCTCAACTGTTTTCTCTATCAAAGTTTCTTAAGTTGTTTACTATTCCATGTTTGATTTAGTTTGTTTGCAATTAAGTAGTTTATACCAATAACTCAAAATATCGATCGTTCAGTTAATAGCAACTATAGTAATTGTGATACTTAGTTCCTAGTTCCCTGTGTTCGATACTCGTACTTTCTAGTACTATTACTTGACTTCGACCCGTACATTTGCGGTAAGATTTAGGGGGGTTGATACCCGCCTATCAAGTTTTTGGCGCCGTTGCCGGGGAACTAGTTGCAACTGATAGCACTACCAGCTATAAGCGCTATTACATTGAACATTTTTATTTATTTATTATTTTGTTCCATCACTTTCAGTTTTTGGATTACTAATTTTGTTTTCTTCCCGTTTCAGGTACTAATTGGTTTATGCCAAGGAAAACCCGAAGGGAAGGAATCGAACCGATCGATCCGGAGATTGAAAGAATCGCCCGTCGATTACTCAAGGAATCTAAAGCCAAAAGGCAACTGAAGATGGGTGACGAATTACCTCCGGAAAGACGTCCTATGCGGTCGTTTGCCAATCCTAATGTGGCAGCCGCACGGATAGGCGTCCAACCGCCCGCTACTGCAGCAAACTACTTCGAGATCAAGCCAAGTACCATTGTCATGGTACAACAGAATCGGTTTGGGGGAGTACCTACTGAAGATCCCCATGCCACCTTCGTGCATTTGAACGGATTTGCAATACGTTCAAGATTAAGGGGATGGAGGAGAATGCGATCAAACTAAGGTTATTCAGTTTCTCCCTAAAGGGTAGAGCTGAAATTTGGATAGAGGGCTTGCCAGCGGATCTGACTTGAAGGCCGTATTCCTACAGAAATTCTTCCCACCGGGAAGAACTGCTCAACTAATGGCCGATATCACTTACTTTGCGCAATGGGATCAAGAGACCTTGTATGAGGCATGGGAGAGATACAAGGACATGTTGAAGAAGTGTCCTCATCACGGGTTACACGGCTGGGTAATTATCCAAACTTTCTTTGGAGGCCTTCACCCGCAGTTCAAGAATGATATCACTGCTACAGCGGGTGGAGCTCTCATGAATAAGACTTATGAAGAAGCAGTTGATTTGATCAAAAATCTAGCCGAACATAGCTATGCCACTCCACGATCTTCTATCAGACCGGTAGCTAGTGTTCAAGAGAATGACGAGATAAAGATGACAAAAGCTCAGCCAGCCGCCATCACAAACCACTTAAAGGGAGGTAGTCCGGACGTGTTCCCCACTTCGCACGAACCTGAACAGGTTCAATTTCTACAGAACCGGAACAACCAACCGAGGAATGATCCTTTCTCAAATACCTATAATGATGGGTGGAAGAAGCACCCGAACTTCTCTTGGAGTCAACCCGGTCAACAACAGCAAGGTAATTTTTCTAACTTTTCTAATTCTTCCAATACTAACAATGTTTATCGTCCTCCAGGTTTTAACCAAGGGAATTTCAATGAGGGACCATCTATGGAGAAGAAACCGGGGTTGGAGGATATGATGATAAAGTTTATGGCAAAGATGGATGGCACGGTTGGAGAGCTAGCAAGTACGGTTAACACGGTCAAAGCGGCGACTGATCAGAACACGGCATCCATAAAGCTCCTTGAAATGCAAGTGGGGCAAATTTCTGAAGCCCTACAAAACCGAGCTCCCGGAACATTCCCGAGCATGACTGAAAGGAAACCGAGAGAAGAATGTAATGCCATTTATCTGAGAAGTGGCAAGGAGCTGAATGGAGAGCCTACACGAGAACCGCCATCAAAGGAAACCGATTCTAAAGAGAAAGAGGTTGAGACTGTAGACATGGATGAGTTGGAGGCCGATGAAGATATTGAGATGGAGGAAAACCCGGAGGATGAAGAGAAGAAGAAGGAGCAATCAAGGGTCCTAAAGCAAACACCGGTAAAGCCGGTAGTCCCGAGAGTGCCATATCCAAATAGGCTTAAAGCCCAAAGGGATGATCTTAATTTTTCTAAATTTCTTGAAGTTTTTAAGAAATTGCATATTAACATCCCTTTTGCAGATGCGCTGGCACAAATGCCCTCATACATGAAGTTCATGAAGGAGATCCTATCAAAGAAGAGGGCAATCGAGCACCAGTCCACCATTACACTCACTGAAGAGTGTAGTGCGATCATTCAGAACAAGCTTCCCCCGAAGCTCAAAGATCCAGGGAGTTTTTCGATCCCTATTCAAATTGGGAAGCTTAACTTTGATAAGGTATTATGCGATTTAGGAGCTAGTATTAATCTAATGCCTTTATCTGTTTTCAGGAAACTTGGCTTGGGAGAGGTGAAACCAACGTACATGACCCTTAAGCTCGCGGACAGATCGATAATATATCCGCATGGAGTGGTAGAGGACGTATTGATCAAGGTTGGCAAGTTCTACTTTCCGGTGGACTTCGTGCTGATAGATATGGATGAAGACGAAAAGGTTTCGTTGATATTGGGGAGATCATTTCTAGCCACGAGCAGAGCGCTGATAGATATGGAGGAAGGAGAGATGACATTGAGAGTCGGAGGCGAGAAAGTAATATTCAAGATGTTCGAAAGTGGAAAGCGTAGAGACGGAGCTGGTCAAGGAGAGCTAGATGTGGAAGAATCCGCGAAGAACCGCAAGTGTCGGCGATTCGATTCCGCGGATACCGAACCAAGTTGAGAGCCACACAGTCGTGCCACGACTTTAACTACGGCGCTGGGTGGGAGGCAACCCACCGAGGTTTGATTCCTTTTTATTTTATGTTTTTTAGTGTTAATTATTTACAAAAAAAATATATATATATATATATAAATATTCTGAAACAGAGACTTACGCGACTTGTGTCGCGGTTCACAAGCCGCGTGCCAAGTCGCGGGGGTCCCTGAGTTGTTTTCGAAGTTTTTCGTTTTCTTTGCTTTCTTTCGCTTTTTGCTTTGTTTTTCCGTATTCCCCTTCTCCGCCCTCTCCGATGTGTTCCAACTAGGCACACCAATCTTTCAAGAGAATCCCCTTCGTCCGGGCAAACAGGTATGCTCTAACCCTGTGTATTAACGAGTGGTGAATGATGTTTTGGTTCCATTAGCTGAACGAGATGCAACAAACCTAAGTTTCACTTAGGTTTGGGGTGCCTCACTTTTTAAACATCTACACACTCACTTTTACCCCTGTGAAAACCTCGGTTTCACCGAGGTTTGGGGTTGGCTTTGTTTGACAAACCTAGGCCACGGCCTAGGTTTGGGGTGGCCACATTTTAATGAAATCCCTCTTTGATGCTTGTACTTTAATGTTATGTCTTGCCTGTCTGTTACCTGTAATAACCGCACAACGATACTTGTTTTAGTATCGCCTACGCCGACACTCGCACATTGAGGACAATGTGTGGGTAAGGTTTGGGGTTGCCCAATCGGGCCCACGTTTATGCACGTAGATTTCCTGCACCTCTGCACGTTTAGATCACATTAGCCAAAAATTTTGTTTTGAATGATTGAGACCAACCATTGTGGGAAGAAGCTTGTGATAGTAACGTGACCATTAGGGAAGGACCAGGAAAGGACATGACTAGGGACATTAGTGGAGACCACCCATTAGTGAGATTTGAGCCTAAAAGACGTCTTTTCATTTCGAGGGATTTAAACACTTAATTCATATACACTTTTTCGAGTCCCTTGTCGTGAATATAGAATGATCTCGCTATATTATTGCATTGGGTAGCAAAGACAACCATCGGGATATTGGGTAAGGGTGTAGTAGACCATATCGTGTGGACCTTAAGAGATGATTCCAGGTATTGTGTGTATGTTTAACCCTGTTTTTAGCTATCGTATCTTTTGACCCACTTTGTGTGTACACATAACCTTTTTTGTAGCCAAACACTCACCTTGTTCGTTTCTAAACCCACCTTTAAACCCAAGCCGAAAGCCGTAGCCAACCTTTATCCGAAAGTGTGTCAATCAAAGGCGGTAATGAACTACGAAAGATAGAGCGGAAAAGAAAGAATACAGGCCAGTCATGAGAATAAATAGAAAAGAGGACCAATGCAGTCCCAATCAAATAAAGAGAGCCAATGTTGTTCCAAAAAAAACAAAAAAAACAAAAAAACAGTTAGTTTAGATATTATCTATAGCAGAAAATAAGAGAGTCAGAGCGACTCCAGCAGTGACAAATAGGGCCAAATGATAGAAAATAAAGCTAGAAGGTTCAAAATTGCTAAAGTTGACACACCAAGGATCTTTGAACCGTTTTACCCTTCAATTCTTAGCCAGTACCTTAGCCCCGTTACAACCCTTGTAAAGACCTGGATGATCTTCTGGAAAACGTGATTAGGGTATACGACCACCTTTACCGATAGTCCTTGTCTTTCTACTTGATTCCTTCCTGAGATCAACTTTTTGGACATTTGTGCGTCTTTCATTAGAGTTGTCATGTAATAATTGAGTATTCTTGTACATAACTTCCTATACATGACAACATGTGCGACAACCTAGGTTCGAGCGAAATGAGAGTATCCTGTGAGGTAGGGTCGAGGCGAAATGTTTTCCCTAGTATGTTTGGACCTAGTACAACCTTAATGGAATTGGAGCAGTCACTAGTTCAACTCACAATGGAAGGTCATAAATCAAACAGAATAAGAATGAGGCGAGAGTGAGATAGGCATTCACGGGTATGGGAAATCACCAGTGCATCACATGGTACCGATTGAGAGGTTTGCCGTTATTATATTTCACTAATGTGTGCTTTTATTCTATTTTATCGCAAATTTGCTTGGGGATAAGCAACGCTCGGTTTGGGGTTGTTGATAACGCCACTTTTTGGCGTTATTTTCGGTCCTCAATCCAATGAGATTGGCTTGTGTTCTAGCAAAAAGGCGAGATTTTATGCTTTATTTAGTGAAATGTGCAGGTTATTTAAAAGGCAGTAATCATCGAGAAAAGAAGCTAAAAAGAGCCCAAAACGAGCCAAAACGAGCCAAAACGAAGCCCAACGGAAGCCCGAGATCCAAGCCCAAGACCCGCGCCCGAACCAGGACCCGAAGCTGACCCAAACCACTTTAGAAAACTGGGCGACTTGCGCCGCGACTTGCAAGTCGCGGCACAAGTCGCGTAGCCCACTGTTTCAGCCAATAAGTTTGGCGTTTTTCCAGATTTTAGGTCAATTCTCGAGACAGCTCTCACACGACGACCGGGAGCAACTTAGGGGCGATTTTCAGAGGTTTTTGAAGCTTTTGGAGCCACGATAGAGGATCGATTGGAGTCACGTTCAACACGTAAAGTAGATACGAGCACAGGAGAAGGGAGTCACCATTACATTCATCGCTTTCATTATCATTATGTTTACATACACGTTTTCATCTTCTTTCTTTGTGTTTGAATCCACCACCAACATGAACTAAATTCTAGATGTTGGGGGTTGGAATGAATTTGGTTTAATCATATGAACAGATGACTTGAGATTTTTATCAATTTTCCTTTTTAATGAAGCATGTGATTTGGTTTTTAATGCTTTTGTGAGTTTAGCTAGCTTTCAATTGTTGTGTTGTTTTCAATTAAGTTCGAGAGAATTAATTGTCAACTAGAACTAGAAAATTGCATGCCTAGGGTGAGAAAGGGGATAGAGATATAACGAGTAAGACTTAGTCCCATTACAATCTTGAGCTTAATGTGTTTTGAATTACATAGGTTGAGATCGAGAGATAAAACTTGTGTTTTCAAGATTAAAATCGTGGTTGCTTGAGAAAGAACCATGCTTTTAAAATAAAACCCGATGTTGCTTGAGAAAGAACAACGGTGATCTAAAGATTGGGTATTTATTAAAGAGAACGACTGGTAATTGTTTTGAGTCAGATGTTTATATGTGAGAACCATTGGATTTCCAACCCTCAACTGTTTTCTCTATCAAAGTTTCTTAAGTTGTTTACTATTCCGTGTTTGATTTAGTTTGTTTGCAATTAAGTAGTTTATACCAACAACTCAAAATATCGATCGTTCAGTTAATAGCAATTGTAGTAATTGTGATACTTAGTTCCTAGTTCCCTGTGTTCGATACTCATACTTTCTAGTACTATTACTTGACTTCGACCCGTACATTTGCGGTAAGATTTAGGGGGGTTGATATCTGCCTATCATTGACCGTGGTATCCTAGTCCAGATGGTTTGTTAAATAGAAAACATGGAAAACAAAATGCTGCATCCAAAGTCTTTGAATATTCAAGCCAAGGATATAATCTAAACCAAGAAGCTTGAAACCTACGTTTATGAGTTTCCGATCCAATTTTGGAAACACAGAAAGTGTAGGTTGAAGAGGACCAAGATTCATATAAGCTCGACGAATTGTATCTTGTTTATTGATAGGATAATCATAAACTTGAAAGCGCAACCCAGGGTCTCGTTCTAGTGTACTAAGATCGATATCATTACTTTCCATTTGAACTTTTTTGCAAGGTTTTTCGGTAGTTGGAACACTAGATGTATGGGTATTATCTACATTTGTTGTTTCTTCGGGATCTTGAGATTGAGAAGAAGAACTAACATGTTTTCTTTTAAAAACCCCATGAATGGTAGATTGGGATTTCATCTTCATCTACATGTGAAACAAGTTTGAACAAATAATATCAAACAATTGAACATCCTAATTTCACAATTTCCCAATTTCACAACACACAAATTCACAATCAATCAATTTCATTATTTCAATTTCAAGTAAATTTAAACCTAGCTAAATGCCTAAATAGCTAATCAAACAATTTTAAACAAGCAAAGCAAATAAGATTGGGCATTGCATCATAAGTGGGGGGCCCAAGACTTTTTTTCTATTATTTAACGCATCAAAAAAAATTCACTACTAGTCTACTATGAAATTGAGAAGGCACAAGCGCCATGGCCCCTAGTACAGAGACGGACCCATAAACTTTTTCATACGGTGGCACCATATTTTTTCATACGGTTTTTATCGACATGTATATCTTTTATACCAACGTTCAATATCGATCAATGTGTTTTTAGCCAAATTTCGACATTTTGAGGGATTTTTAAAGTTTTTGTTTTGATTTTAGGGATTTTTAAGTTTTTTTTATCGATTTCGATAGACTTTTTCGATATTTTTGGTTGATTTCGGGAGATTTTTTCGGTATTTTTGGTTGATTTAAAGAGTTTTCCGGTATTTTTGGTTGATTACGAGGTACACTTGCACTTCCAAAAGAATACGGGAGCACCTATCACGAAACCAAAAAAATTTACCCTTCGTCTGAGAAATAATACGGTGCCACGTGCCACCGTGTGCCCTTAATTGGGTCCGTCCTTGCCCTAGTAGCCACCACTGTCATCCGCCACTGGGTGTTACACTGATACCATAATCTTAATTTTCAATTAAGACTATCCCAGAAGAAAATTGATTATAAGCGATGTTGATATAGATGATATAAAATATAGTGGTTGGTTGTGTCCGAGTGTCAACATGATGTCAAATTATATTGTGAACCAAGGATGAAAAATTAATGCAGTTACTTATTATAGAGAAAATATGAAATTTGTGTTTGAATATTAATGGCTAAGTTACTCATTGAATATGCTAAATGGTTTTGATTTTTTTTTGGGAAACATGTATATTTAGACAGAAAATTCAATATGTGTAAACTGATAACACTCACACAAATTAACCTCCATACCACCTCTAATTGCATCTGAAGTCACATTTCGACAATATATAATAAGGGAACAACAAAAAATCAAATACTTAAAATGCAAATGATTGATGCGTTTTGAAACCAATTACACCTACTGTCTATGGACTGGTTTTATAGGTTTCGAGTCAATTTCATTTTTTTGTTGATTCACCTTTGTAATACATGCTTCTAGCAACAATAAAGAAATCAACAAACCATAACTTTTAACTAGTGATTTTTTGTTTAGTGATTTACAGATGTTGTATTCTTGAAATTTAAGAGTTTTTAGGAGTTTTGCTTGAATTAATAAAAGAGAGAGATTATGGTGCGTTGAACACATTCGCATAGTGGTGTTGGTGAGGAGGGTAGAAAATGTGAAAGCCAAGGTGATGTGGGATTAGTTGTTGAGGATGAAATGACAATAATAAAAATTTATGAGGACATTAAAATTGCATTTGTAAAGTGCTTATTAACTTGGTACCGGCAATGAGAAGTTTTTATTGTTTCGATGGGGAAAAATTGCTTATACCGGTTGGACACCAGTAATAAAGTAGAGGTGAGTAAAACCCGAATAGTCTGAAAACTGAATCCGAATCGAATAGTCTCAAAACCCGGATACCCCGAAATCCAAAAATCTGAAATCCGACTTTTTGGGGGATATTTGGGTTCAGGTTGGGGTTGATCTCAGGCCGCCCCGCCCGCCCGAAAACCATAAATAATATACATATACATTTTAAATATTATATAAATATATTTATTTTTTCTTATTTTCTTTTTGTTAGTCCCAGATGGCTAATAAGAACAAGAACATGTATTGTAGAATGGGGGGTTGAATACAATACACAATTTTTTTAACTTTAATTAATTCTTTTATTTAAAATATTCAAATCAAGAATTACACATAGAACAATTAGATTGTTGCGGAACGAACAGATAAAATCTATTCTAACAATCTTCACAAAGTTATACTGAAAACTAAACAACTTCTAAAGTACAAAGATTGAAAGCTATAAAGTTCAAGGAGAGAAAGGAACAGAGTGTCTTGAGCACAGAGTAATCTTCAAGAGTTGTTTCTGCATGGAGAAGTCTTCATCTTTATATAGTGCCATTAGCATGTAATGCACGGGACACTTGTCACTTTGTCATTTGCAGGTCAGGTTTGACTCTCAAAAGTTGATGTGTCTTTTCCTATGATGCTAGAAAGGTTTGATGGAGACAATATCTAAGAATGGAAAAAGGACAAATGAACCTTTTTCTTCCATACCCAGACATTCCTTCTTTGATGAGAAATCTTTTTAGCAAAGACACAAGAGAGGATCCTCCTATTTGAGGATCCCACCGATTTGTCATGGACAAAGTAGGTGAGTGTCTTCTTAGGGAGGAGTCATGGGAGAATCCTCAAATTTTGAGGATCCCACCGATTTTCATGGGGACAATCGGTAGGATAGCCAAAGTTATCTCTTATGATGAAGATCTTCTTGGTAAGGAGATAAGGGAGGAAATATCCTGTTTGAGGATCTCACCGATTTTCATGGAGACAATCTGTGAGACAACTTAGTTTGGGTTGAGAAGTCCATCTTCAATCCGCATTGGTAGATTTACTTCTTCTTGATTTCGGCTGATCTTTGACTTCACGGAACTTTGACAGTATGACTAAGCTATTACAAAGAACCTAAAATTTCTCTAAGTATAAAAGATGTTTTTCAAGGAATATAAAGAGATCAGGAGGTCATCTTCAAATCTTTGATGACCCAATAATCTCGCCTATTTTAGGATGACATCCATACTTAGAAAAACATGAGTAAGACAATGAATAATACATGTTGACCCTGTTTTACTCTTTTGGGTTATTTTTCACACAGTTCCTTTTTTGTGTATATGATATTTACAGATGAATGAAATGAATGAAGGAATAAACAATAAACAATATGAATGATTTAGTATGTACTTCCACCATAGAAGACAGATCTGCCCATATTCAAATCGTTGATAATCTTTGAGGGAGGTTTGAGTTTGAGTAAATTAGCCTCAGGATGCCTTTGCCCATATCTTGCATCTTCTTTCTTTCTCATAGCATCTTCAGCTTCCTATTCGGCAGTCATCACCCATCTTCTTTTGTCGTGGTTTGCCTCCCCCTTTAGTTACATTGGCTAGACTGATCTGCTCTCCCTTGGTTGGTTCGCCGATTCCCATATGTTTGACCAAAATTTGAGTTGGATGTTGAATATGAGTACTGAGGGTTGGTGTTGATAGAGTTGGACGCTGATATTGCTCCCCCTCAGATGGTTTCTCCCCCTCAGCGTCCAACGGAGAAAAAACACCAAGAAAAATAGGAAACTTCGGCAAAAAAAAAATTGGCATGCCCACCGAAACTTCAAGGATTCCCACCGATTTTGAAGAAATTGTTGGAAGAAAATCGGTAGGATTTTTTTTTGGGCAAACCCAACGAAATTGTAAGGGTTCCACCGATTTTGAAGACATTTTTGGAGGAAAATCGGTAGAAAGTCGGTAGGAATGTCGGTATGATTTTTTTTTGCAAACCCACCGAAATTCTAAGGGTTCCCACCGATTTTAAAGAGATTTTTGGAAGGAAATCGGTAGGAATGTCGGTAGGATTTTTTTTTTGATCTTTGGCAAGATTTTCAAGGCATCTTCAAAGGTAACATCTTTAGAAAATCTTCAAGGTGAAGAAGAAGATTGGAATTGCATCTTCCAATCTTTTGATGACCCAAGAAAGATTGAGTTTGGAGGATTTTAAGAGGGGAGGTTTTGAGGAGGAATGGTTTGGGATGGCATATTTGGAAGAGTTTGTAGTAGGAGGGTTTTGTGGAAAAGGAAAGTTGGGTTGCTGACCAAGAGTGAAATTTGGTGATGTAGGAGGATCACCATTATGAAAGAGAATATCTTGAGAAAACGGCACATATGAAGTTAGTTCTGGTGAGAGGAAGGGTTTCGGTGAGATTGAGCGTCTCACCGATGTGAATGATTTTGGAGGGGTGTGTTCACCGAAATTTCGGTGAGATTATTCACCGATGATTTTTTTTTGAGGTAGATCAGTAGATGGAGAATCATGCTGATCAGAAATGAGATTTGGAGAAATAGTTAGTTTATAGTTTTGAGATGAAGGAACATGAGTGAAGGGAACTGAGGAAGTTGGTTGATAGGTATTGTAAGAGAGGAGAGAGAGTTGGATGATGAGATGATAAAGAAATGAGGTTGGGGTAATGTATTTAGTGGGATGGATGAGAAAAGGTAAGGTGAAAGGTATGGTGGAAAATAGGGTGTAGGTGATAATGGAGAGTGATGGGAGATGTAAGGATGTCGGCAGAGAAGAGGTTGACACTAGTGAGTGTGCCAATGGGAAAGATTTTCAATACAATAGGAGATCCATAAGTTCACCATTTGATACTTCAGATTTCTTGATGAACTTGATGATTTCTTCAATTGTGTCACTTTTATACTGGTCCACATAGATCCATCTGTTTAGCTCAGAACCTGTAATCACAAAGAATTTATTTCCTAGGTACCCATTTGGTAGTGGGTCCTTTTGGGTTAGATGTTGAAGAAAAAGAATTGGTATCACTCAGGTCAATTCTTTCTTTCGGACAGTCTTTGGCAAAGTGAAAAGTATCACCACAAATATAGCATTTTCTATGAGTAAAAGCCTTTTTAGAAACTTGACATTTTCTTTACTTTTTCCCTTTTTGTTTATCTTTAAAGATTTTAATGAGGTGACAAAGAATTGGGGTACAGGACCTAAGATTCCTTTTTCAGAATATGGGAGGGCAAAAATCTTTTCTTTTGAATTTGACATTTTGAGGTTCACAGATCGGGGAACAAAATCGGTGGAGAAAGTCACAAATGTATTTTTAGAAAGATTTGAGGAATTTCTTTTTAAGAAATAATCAGCACCCAAAGACTTGCCTTTTTTAGAGGTAGAAAAACTTTTGTTTGAGTTGGAAAAATTTCCTTTGAGAGTTTTAGAAGTCATGGGTTCAGAGGGGAATGCTTCATTTAAAGTCAAGATTTTTAGAAAGTCATGGATAAATTTGGAAGAGTCATTGGAATCTTGAGCTTCTTCATTTGGAAACGAAATGGGATCTTTTGCCTTTCAAAACATTCCAAATTTTAAAGCTTCAGATGAATTAGTAGAATTCATGTACACAAACCCAATAGAATTAGAATCGGAGGTTTCACAAAAAGTAGGTGAAACACATGAGGTGGGAGCATGAGATTTTGAAGATTGATCAGTTTCCATTTTTCCAAAGCCTAAACCAGTTTTGTCATCACAAGAAATCTGATCTTGAAAAATCTTTTCTAGATTTTTGGAAGAGCTGGTCCATTTTCTCACAATTTCTTGCTCTTTTTGAAAACGTTTAAATATTTTGTTTTTCTCCTTGGCATGAATAAATTTGATGTATTTTAGATCTTCAAGCTCAGCCTTAACTTTGACAAAGTGTTCCAGTTGAGAGAGACATTTTTGAAGTTGAGAGGAAATAGATTTTATTTGAGCATTTGCCTTTTTTTAGCAGTTTTCGCATCATAAAGATCAATGGTTAAGGAATCAAATGCTTCAATCTTTCCAGCATCAGAAAGAGATAGAAATGGATGTACCTGTGATGAGGAGGAGAATCACTTAGCTGATACAATGGCAGTTGAGGGGGTGTGGCCTTCTGGATCATCCATGTCGTTTATCTTGGCCATGAAGAAGACATTTGAAGTGTCATTCTCTCTTTCAGATGTGGGTTTATCTGCCAAATCATGAGTTTTAGCAGGCAAACCCTTTGCTTTTCTGACAAGTCTTTCATTTCTTTCCTTTTCTCTCTTGTATTTTTCTTTGTATCTTTCAGCCTGGTCAGAATTTGCAGAAGAGAGAGGTTGGCCAAAATTTTGGGAAGAGGAGAGATTGGTGGAATCATATTTGGATCTTCCCGATTTTGAGGAAAATCGGCCTGAGGAAGAAGTTCTGGGTCTTTCAAGGTGTTTATTTCTGCACTCAGAGGAAAAATGATCCTTTTTACCACAGTTAAAACATTCCTCATTAGTTTTGTCCAAAGAGGAGTGTTTGGAGAGAGAAGAGGAGGATTTCTACTAAACTTAGATTTTCCAGAAGAGAGGTGAGATTTGGATTTAGAATACCCATTCAACATGGCCATTTCATCTGATAATTTATCAACTGAAGTTTCCTCACATTCATCCTCAACATCACTAAGATATGCCTCCGAATGGTCATTGGGAT
Source organism: Saussurea involucrata (assembly GCA_033807775.1). Taxonomy (NCBI): domain Eukaryota; kingdom Viridiplantae; phylum Streptophyta; class Magnoliopsida; order Asterales; family Asteraceae; genus Saussurea; species Saussurea involucrata. Next base: position 34,004,045 of record CM066315.1, read on the forward strand.
CTTCTTGACTATCATGGTCAGAGTCAGATGGGTAGGTGATTTTTGGAATACACTTAGTTATTTTGGAAGAGTCACTTAGGAGAGCTAGAGAAGAACTCTTTATATTTGTGATGACAGACTTCCTTTGCAGTTTAGTCTGCTCATAGTTGAAGAGGGTTCCATAAAGAACAGTGAGAGGCATATGATCAAGATCCTTGGTTGGCTTTATACAAGTACAGATATTTTCCCAAAAATCAGGAAGACAGTCCATAAACTTGCACAAGACTTCCTCATTGTCATACACTCTACCTAACAGCTTTAAGTCATTAAGAAGACTGTTAAAGCGGTTATAATAGTTGGAGAGAGATTCTCCTTTCTCATAAGAAAAGAGTTCATATTTTCTAACAAGAGCAATCTTTCTGCTCTTTTAACTTCATTTGTACCTGCATACAAAACACACAGAGTGGACCACATCTCTTTGGTAGTAGAAAAATTTACCAGAGAGTGGTACACTTCATCAGGAAGAGAGAGAGCAATGATAGTTCTGACTTTAGAATCAAGAGACACATGACGTTTTTCTTCATCAGTATATTTCTTGGGATTCTTAAGAATGTAACGACCAGTAGCAGCAGATTTTTCTTCATCAGAGGAATCATCAGAATCATCTTTGTCAACAACTTCCTTACCGGATTTTTTGGTTTCATAGCGAGACCAGACTCTAGGGACTATGGGTCCTTCACTGAGAATGGTTGGATATCTACTATCCACTCCTTTCATGAAAAGCATCATCCGGCTTTTCCACAGAGACAAGTTGTTGGGGTTAAACTTGGGAGGTTTGGCTATAGAGCTATTTTCAGAAAATTTGTTTTGAGAGAAAGCTTCATTGTTGGAAGAAGAAGCAACCATTGCAGATCAAGTTTATTGAAATTAAACTTTTCGCTCTGATACCACTTGTTAGTCCAGATGGCTAATAAGAACAAGAACATGTATTGTAGATGGGGGTTGAATACAATACACATTTTTTTACTTATAATTTTTTTTTATTGAAAATATTCAAATCAAGAATTACACATAGAACACATAGAACAATTAGATTGTTGCGGAAAGAACAGATAAAATCTATTCTAACAATCTTCACAAAGTAATACTGAAAACTAAACAACTTCTAAAGCACAAAGATTGAAAGCTATAAAGTTCAAGAGAGAAAGGATCATAGTGTCTTGAGCACAAAGTAATCTTCAAGAGTTGTTTTTGCATGGAGAAGTCTTCATCTTTATATAGTGCCATGAGCATGTAATGCATGTGACACTTGTCACTTTGTCATTTGCAGGTCAGGTTTGACTCTCAAAAGTTGACGTGTCTTTTCCTATGATGCTAGAAAGGTTTGATGGAGACAATAGCTAAGAATGGGGAAAAGGACAAATGAACCTTTTTCTTCCATACCCATACATTCCTTCTTTGATGAGAAATCCTTTTAGCAAAGACACAAGAGAGGATCCTTCTATTTGAGGATCCCGCCGATTTGTCATGGACAAAGTAGGTGAGAGTTTTCTTAGGAAGGAGTAATGGGAGAATCCTCCAATTTTGAGGATCCCACCGATTTTCATGGGGACAATCGGTGGGATAGCCAAAGTTACCTCTTATGATGAAGATCTTATTGGCAAGGAGATAAGGGAGGAAATCTCCTGTTTGAGGATCTCACCGATTTTCATGGAGACAATATGTGAGACAGCTTAGTTTGGGTTGAGAAGTCCATCTTCAATCCGCATTGGTAGATTTACTTCTTCTTGATTTCGGCTGATCTTTGACTTCACGGAACTTTGACAGTATGACCAAGCTATTACAAAGAACCTAAAATTTCTCTAAGTATAAAAGATGTGTTTCAAGGAATATAAAGAGATCAGGAAGTCATCTTCAAATCTTTGATGACCCAACACTTTTGAAAACCGTAAATTCTAGTCGGTCAAAATATTATCTACTTTCCAAACTTAGTATCAATTTCATCGATCTCTCAATCGATTGACTTCATCCTCAAAATCAGTTGAATTTATATATACCTTTCACTTTATATTAATACCCAAAACCCGACTAACTCGAACCCGAAGCAATCCGAAACTTAAAACTCGGTATTGATTTTCATATCCAAAATCCGATATGGTTTTTGGTTTGCCCACCTGCCCTGCCCAATGCATGCCCCCAATAATAAGAAGTTTTTGATAAGTTACTTCATTATAACTTATTTTGGTATTGTACCACCAAAAGTTATTAACTTCTAATTTATTTGTTTATTTGTCAAACACTAAAAAAACAATTTCTCAACTTATTAAGTTTCGATACGACGATATGCTAGTCCACACATTTTTTATAAAACCCCAATTTAACACCATGCAACTTAATAAACACTTTTAGAAAATATATAAATTATTTTAAATAAGCAACCTCAACCATCCTCTTTTCGTGGGACCTAAACTAAACATATGTTTGTTTACTTAGTGGCTGTTTGGTTGGTAATCTATTAAGTCCTGTATGAATAATGCTGTTTGTATGAATTAATCTGCCTGCATAGATTGGAAAAGTTTTTGTTTAGGAGGGTTTTTCATAGATGGAAGGAACATGATTTTTAGTTGGAAGGGACGGGGTTGGAGTGTTGGATAAAACTTGGCTTTCTGCATAACATTGATTCCTAAAAGTTTACTAAATAAGCCACTTTCTATATTATTAAACCAACTACTAAACAGTCACGTATAGTGTAAAGCCCGTGTCCCGGTATGGATTTTAATTAATCATTGTTAGTTAGTTATTTTATAAATTCCTCTAATCGAATTTTAACGGGTTAGGCGGCAGGAATCTTATTTTGTTAAAAGTTTGGGTTATGGGGCTTAATGTGAAGCTACTTTAAAATTTAGGGACTATAAGTGTCAATTCATGAAATAGTGCTTGGATCGGCCCATAAGGACCGATCTCAATCCTTTCTCGTTTTTTTTCCTTTGCTGCGTCAATCACAAAATCCACAAAGTAGAATCAAGCAAACCAACTATTTCCCTAAACCCTACTAGCGACTCTTCTCGTTTCCTTGTGTGCGGCAGTGAGATAGGAACGACGAGAGAGAGAGAGGTAGCGAGAAGAGAGAGAGGAAGAGAACAAGAGAAACGAAGAGAGAGAGAGAGAGAGACGCCGGAGGATCGTCGCTGCTGCCGCCGGAGGTCGCCGCCAACACCACCTTTCGTCGGAGAAGTCGAGGGGAAGAGGGTAGACGTCGCAAGGTAAGTCGTTTCTTCGTTTCGTTTCGCTTTCCTTTCCTTTTCGTTTTTTCCGGTGGAACAACCACCGTCGCACGCCGCCGCTGTGGTGGCCGTGGGTGGGCGGCGGGTTGTGTGGGTGTATGTGTCATTCTTGCGTGGAATGATCGGGAGTGAGGAGAGCGGTGGAGTGGTGTGTGTGAGGGTGTGCGTGCGTGTGCGTGTATACAAGAGTCACCGGAAATACCGCCGCCGCCGCCGGTGACCACCACGGCCGGAGGTGGCAGTGGGTGGTGCCGGGTGTTGTCCAGTTTTCGTAAACCATTGTTAGCTAAACCCCAACCCGTAACCTTAATCGCGTAACCGTAATTACAATCGTCATTCTATGTGAAAATTAGTTTTCTGTCCAGTTTTCATGTAACCATAACTTTTCCGTCGTAACTCCGTTTGAGCCGAAACTGGCTCCCACGGTTCAAGTTCAGGGTCGAGCACGTTTTCCGTGTTTTAGCGAAAAACTGGTTCGGTCTCTAACTGGGCGAAAAAGTGGTCGCAAGTTCGGTGTTTCGTCATTTCATGTGAAAACTTCTGGAATCTGCCTTGATCTTGCGAAAATCATAACTTTCTGCTCGTAATTCGGTTTGGGGTGAAACCGGTGCCAAAAGTTCCCTTTTTGAGTCTATAAACTTTTCTGTGTTTTGTGCAAAACCCAGTTCGGGACGTAGCATGGGCCGATTTGTCGTTTTATACTGAAAGGTGCTGAATTTCGCTGTTCCGGAATCTGTTTTTGTAAAATCCGTAGTAAATTGTAGAAAAATCGTTAGGAGGCGTATAATATGTCCTTGGAACCCTAACTCAGAGTACTTTCTGGTCATGAAATAATATTGGGAATTTTCTGGGTTTAAAGGGGTCGAAACAGGTCCCGAACAGACCTGTTTAGTGAGAACGGAAAATAGTTTTAGTGACGGTTTAAGCGTGTGTCGTGTCATAGGGTCCGGGTCTTGTATTGACACGTTTTAACATGCGTTTAGGTGCTGGGAAGTGACCGTAATTGTGAAGCTTGAATTGTGTTATTAAGCTGGGCGCGCATTCGAGGTGAGTTCTCTCACTGTGTAGTTAGGGGTTGTATGCATGTCATAATAGTTTGTATGTACTACTGTCTTTGTGGTGTGAACTAGTTGTTTGTGGTGTGTAATATTTGATTGGTTTGAATGCTTGGTATAAATGTGTTACATTACAATTCGGTGGGACCGAGGCCTCGATGGTACTGAGGTGTTGGATACATTACAATTCGGTGGGACCGAGGCCTCGATGGTACTGAGGTGTTGGTTACATTACAATTCGGTGGGACCGAGGCCTCGATGGTACTGAGGTGTTGGTTACATTACAATTCGGTGGGACCGAGGCCTCGATGGTACTGAGGTGTTGGATACATTACAATTCGGTGGGACCGAGGCCTCGATGGTACTGAGGTGTTGGATACATTACAATTCGGTGGGACCGAGGCCTCGATGGTACTGAGGTGTTGGATACATAATTACTTGTAGGCGTTTACTCGTTTTATGTAACTGTGATGTTGTTGCTTATGTGCGGATAGGGGTGATGTGTATATAATTCCTATCTGCGCATGTGTTGGAATTCACTAAGCTTCGTGCTTACCCTTTCCCAATAAACTGTGGTTTCAGGTCCGAGCGGCTTCAAGGCGTGACGAGTACACACTGGCGCGCGAGGAGAGCTGGTTGCTTTATGATTTTGATAATTAAACGTTTATTCCGCTGGTTTTATTTTATAAAGATATTAATTATGTGTTTGCAAACGAAACGTTGGGATCATTTAATGGGTTGTTATCAATGAATTGTTAATTTAAAATTTTAAATTTGCTTGTAATTTTTGGGACGTTACAACTTGGTATCAGAGCACAGCTTGAGTGAATCAAACGCACCTCGGTGTGTTTGGTCTCAAGTTGCGGCTGGGAAATTTTCAAATTCTTTATTAAACCTTTTTGGAATTAAAAGAAAAAGTAAAGACCCGTTCGAGGAACGGTGATCGGAGGCGCAGTGTGTACAGTCAGCCGGAGCCAAAGGGGAAAGGTACAGTACTTAGTGTTTTATTGCTTTCTAGATCATAGAGTATGCATGCTAGATTGCCTGTTGTGGACACTATGTTGTATGTTGAACTACTTGCTATTAGGAATTTATGCTAATTATGATAGGTTACTAAGTGTATGCAGTAAGAGATTTATAGCCTTAGAATATTCGATTTAGTTCTATTGCACAGCTCTTGTTTGAGTCCAACCGTTCTAGGATAGAGTCTTGTATTCGACTGTCTATTTGTTTCGCACTGCATATAATCGGGTATTCGCGGGATCACCCGTTATAATTAGTAGGGATTCGGTAGTAGCAAGGGTAGTGGGATAAGAGGAAGTTCCCAGAGAGCTGGGAAGGGTGTTTATGTATGAGTACGTGTGCTAGATTGCTTTCTAGAACATAGGAGTATGTATGCTAAATTGCTTGGCGCTTGTTACACTGCATTGCATGTCTGCTGCTTGCTATTAGGGATTTGGCAGTAGCAAGGGTAGTGGTTTGGATGGGATTCCTAGGGAGCTAGGAAGAGTGTGTACATATGCCGGTGTGGGCGTATGTGTATAGTTTCGGCGAGAAACTACTTGGACCCCTTGGGATGGAACTCGGAACGGGCGATGATAGGTGTGGATGGTAGTAGTAGAGCTCCTACTACCGGAAGCACAAGATCAATGCTCGAGTCGGGAAAAGTCGCGAGGAACCCAAGGAGTTGAGCGTGAGTGTTGCTAGTGTGAGTTATTATGTGCTAATAACTCGTTGTAATTTTTACCCCAGAAATGGCCATCACTAAGGGAAACAACACTACTGAGCCAGGGATTGGCGCCGGGATCACTGCTGAGCAGATACGTGAGTGGATCGCGGCTGAAGTAAAGCGTGCTATTAGGGAGGCAATCCCCGAGATTATTACCGCCGTTCGTGATGAGGTGGTAGTGATGATGGAGGCTACTCGGAGCCAGAAACCTGAGTTAGAGGAACAGACTAAGAAGAGGAAAACAGCGCAGGCCGTTGCACCAGAATCGGCAGTTCCAAAGAAAACGAGGTTTTCAGACTCGCTCTTGAATCAAGGGAGCGGTGGGTTTAAAACCATGAATGGTAGCGGAAGGGGAAATGACAAATGTTTCCGGTGTGGCCAGGTGGGGCACTACGGTCGCGACTGCAGGGAACCACCACAAATGGTCTGTTTTAACTGCAAACAGATGGGCCACGTGAAGGTCAACTGCCCGAATCCGAGAGTTACTGTTGGGGGCGGGGCACAAGGAGCTCCTGCGGCTGCTCCCTTGCGTATTATTGATGGTCGTGTGGGTCAGGCTGGACCCGAGGCGACCGAGGTAGAGTTCATTAACTGACGGTGGAAGAGGCACAGGCCACGCTTAAAGTGGTGACAGGTATATTTCATCGCTTGATATTTGTATATGGTTGCTTTTTGCTTAAGCTGTGTGTTTAAGTACGTCCTTAGTTAACCCGGTGTCTGCTGTAGTGATGTTTGATAGCGGGGCTACCCATTAATTAGTGCCTCACACTTGTAGATGAGGTTGCTGAGGTAATATTTGTAGACCAAATTCAGGTCAAAATTTAACAATTGTGCTAGAATTATAGGCTTTTGAGCCGACTTTGATTTGAGGAAAACCCGTAAGATGATTTGATGTGAATTCCCAACTTGCCTTAAGAGGTTTAAATGCCTGGATGACAATAGTAGACCGGAGAGTTTCGAAGAAGTATGGGTCGAGACGTTGAATGCCGAATGAGTCATGCACGAAGTTATTTTGAAAATAGGATTGCAATAACTAATTTTTGTGTTTCCAATCCTTATATGGATTGTGTTTTGGAATTTTGGGAAATGTTTAGCACACGCACAAGATGTTAAATTATGGCTTTGAAAGTGCATGAAACCTTTTTATAACGAGAGTTACAAACTTTGTTGATGATTTGTTTAAAATGAGTTTGGAATTCTAGTGTCGCTTAATTTTCCTTTCGAGAGTTCGTGTTACTAAGTATTTTTTTTATTGCAAATAGTTCAGTGTGTGGATTGATTCATGCGTGACATAAGTGGTGCATGGGGGAATTTTGGTAACATTTCATAAGAAGTTGTTTAGTGCGCTTTTTAGTCAGCTAAAGGTTTTATTGACATTTCCAATTAATAGAAGCAGACTGGTTTCTGTTTTCAAGTTTGAAACTTACACGAGACAGTTGTGTTTTAACAAAAATATATTTGTAAACCGTGTCATCATTTTATGTGATTAGCTGACGCGCGGAAAATTTGTGGCGAACCCTGTGCCACGTCCTTTTTATGATTAAGAAGAAGAATTTTTGAATCATATGTCGTGAAACTTATTTTGAATTATGTGCACACCTTTGTCGCACTCTGTTTAAGGTCATGCAGTTACTTTAAAGTGCACGTCATGAATCAATCCATACTGAAATCGAGGCGGTTCATTTTAAAGAAATTATTTGTTACGTTTGCTTTTGTGTGAGTAAACTGAACTGCAATGGAACGATTTTCAACATGATTTTCCTATGTGGGACGAGCGTGTCCAGTTTTGCGTAACTATCGATCTTTTTGAGATGAAAATCCGGAGGTTGAAAATATTTGAAAAGGATTTTGTAAACCATTTGGGGAAATGTGCTTTTAAGTGTCATGTGTCATTTCGAGAATTTTTTTTAGGGTGTGAGTCCTTTTGGAAAACTCTTTTGTTTAACCCGTGTTGAATCTGGGACTAAGGTTGATTTCAGAGTATTGCTTGCCTAAACTTTGTTTAAACGCATTTTCCGACCTATGGGTCTAGCAAGCGTGGAGCATTTTGCTCGGTTTTGACTTTGAGATAGACATGGGTCAATTGCCCGGTTTTAATGGCTCGATGTGGAGTCTAGTTGATGAGTTGTTTTTGTCGCACCGTTTGGCATTCATTGCACGTTGAGTGTTTACATGTTTGGGTGAGTGAGTCAATCCGGAATAGGCATGTGGTGGGTAGGCCATTTGCCTTGGATCCTTAGACACGTTAGTCAGTCGTTGGTAATGGTCGATTGGGTATCTCGGGGTGGGACCCCGGTATTCATGTGTTTTAACCTAGACTTTCCAGTAGGTACTAGGAGGATATAGTTGTGGGCACTTACCTGGGAGGTAGTTCCGGTGTGCTGGGTCTTGAGGCGTTACTTGGGAGGTAGACGTCAAGGTGTATCCTCGATACGGTGTGACTTGGCTTCGTAGAGCAAGTGTGGATGATACGTCGACGGTGGAAGGTAGATATTCCACGCGCGTTAGTACGGTAGGCCGAATAGTATCGGATAAGGGATTGATGCCCTTTGTTATTAAGAGAATAAATGCGCATCAACCAGTTTGAGGTAGGTGATATATTTAGGTGTCGACTTTTGGGCTTGAAGCCAAACACCTTTAGTATAATCGGAGAATTGTAGCCGATTTTGAGATAATCATGGTGATGGTAGTAGTAACCCTGAAATGATCACTTGTGATGAATGGTTATGGTGGAATGACCTACGGGCGTGTTAGTTGATTTGGTTGTGGGGGTTACCTATTTGTGTTAGTGTCTAGGATAATACCACGTTTTTTTTAGTTACTGTAATCGGTTGGACCGATGTTCGGCGGGTGGCCGATATTTGTTACTGAAATCGGTTGGACCGATGTTCGGCGGGTGGCCGATGTTTGTTATTGTGATCGGTTGGACCGATGTTCGGCGGGTGGCCGATGTTTGTTATTGTGATCGGTTGGACCGATGTTCGGCGGGTGGCCGATGTTTGTTATTGTAATCGGTTGGACCGATGTTCGGCAGGGGGTCGATGTTTTGTTGATATAATTTATTGGAAATCTTTGGAGTCTATTAGAAGTCGTGGAAGTTAATCGACAGTTAAGGGTAGGAATGATCGTAGTCGAGTATCCTGTAGAGTATACTGTGAGCAACTTTAGGATGGTTAGAGCTTGAATTTGAATCGGGATGTATAGAATATCTAAGGTTGGGAGACAACCAAAGTCGTTTGACTAGGAATGAATTCAGTTGTTGGAGCGTTCTTCCATATTTCCAATATCCGTGAAGGAGTTTTGTAGTAAGAAAAGTATTCGAGAAATTCTAGACGGGGTGAGAAATTTAGATTTTAGTTGAGGAAGGTCCTGTGGCAGCACCGAAAGTGTTCCGAGGGGACTTGGGAACCCGAGGCTGAGATGCGGAAGAACTATCCGGAGCTATTTGTGAACGTGGACTTCGAGGACGAAGTCTAATTCAAGCGGGGGAGAGTTGTAAAGCCCGTGTCCCGGTATGGATTTCAATTAATCATTGTTAGTTAGTTATTTTATAAATTCCTCTAATCGAATTTTAACGGGTTAGGCGGCAGGAATCTTATTTTGTTAAAAGTTTGGGTTATGGGGCTTAATGTGAAGCTACTTTAAAATTTAGGGACTATAAGTGTCAATTCATGAAATAGTGCTTGGATCGGCCCATAAGGACCGATCTCAATCCTTTCTCGTTTTTTTTCCTTTGCTGCGTCAATCACAAAACCCACAAAGTAGAATCAAGCAAACCAACTATTTCCCTAAACCCTACTAGCGACTCTTCTCGTTTCCTTGTGTGCGGCAGTGAGATAGGAACGACGAGAGAGAGAGAGGTAGCGAGAAGAGAGAGAGGAAGAGAACAAGAGAAACGAAGAGAGAGAGAGAGACGCCGGAGGATCGTCGCTGCTGCCGCCGGAGGTCGCCGCCAACACCACCTTTCGTCGGAGAAGTCGAGGGGAAGAGGGTAGACGTCGCAAGGTAAGTCGTTTCTTCGTTTCGTTTCGCTTTCCTTTCCTTTTCGTTTTTTCCGGTGGAACAACCACCGTCGCACGCCGCCGCTGTGGTGGCCGTGGGTGGGCGGCGGGTTGTGTGGGTGTATGTGTCATTCTTGCGTGGAATGATCGGGAGTGAGGAGAGCGGTGGAGTGGTGTGTGTGAGGGTGTGCGTGCGTGTGCGTGTATACAAGAGTCGCCGGAAATACCGCCGCCGCCGCCGGTGACCACCACGGCCGGAGGTGGCAGTGGGTGGTGCCGGGTGTTGTCCAGTTTTCGTAAACCATTGTTAGCTAAACCCCAACCCGTAACCTTAATCGCGTAACCGTAATTACAATCGTCATTCTATGTGAAAATTAGTTTTCTGTCCAGTTTTCATGTAACCATAACTTTTCCGTCGTAACTCCGTTTGAGCCGAAACTGGCTCCCACGGTTCAAGTTCAGGGTCGAGCACGTTTTCCGTGTTTTAGCGAAAAACTGGTTCGGTTTCTAACTGGGCGAAAAAGTGGTCGCAAGTTCGGTGTTTCGTCATTTCATGTGAAAACTTCTGGAATCTGCCTTGATCTTGCGAAAATCATAACTTTCTGCTCGTAATTCGGTTTGGGGTGAAACCGGTGCCAAAAGTTCCCTTTTTGAGTCTATAAACTTTTCTGTGTTTTGTGCAAAACCCAGTTCGGGACGTAGCATGGGCCGATTTGTCGTTTTATACTGAAAGGTGCTGAATTTCGCTGTTCCGGAATCTGTTTTTGTAAAATCCGTAGTAAATTGTAGAAAAATCGTTAGGAGGCGTATAATATGTCCTTGGAACCCTAACTCAGAGTACTTTCTGGTCATGAAATAATATTGGGAATTTTCTGGGTTTAAAGGGGTCGAAACAGGTCCCGAACAGACCTGTTTAGTGAGAACGGAAAATAGTTTTAGTGACGGTTTAAGCGTGTGTCGTGTCATAGGGTCCGGGTCTTGTATTGACACGTTTTAACATGCGTTTAGGTGCTGGGAAGTGACCGTAATTGTGAAGCTTGAATTGTGTTATTAAGCTGGGCGCGCATTCGAGGTGAGTTCTCTCACTGTGTAGTTAGGGGTTGTATGCATGTCATAATAGTTTGTATGTACTACTGTCTTTGTGGTGTGAACTAGTTGTTTGTGGTGTGTAATATTTGATTGGTTTGAATGCTTGGTATAAATGTGTTACATTACAATTCGGTGGGACCGAGGCCTCGATGGTACTGAGGTGTTGGATACATTACAATTCGGTGGGACCGAGGCCTCGATGGTACTGAGGTGTTGGTTACATTACAATTCGGTGGGACCGAGGCCTCGATGGTACTGAGGTGTTGGTTACATTACAATTCGGTGGGACCGAGGCCTCGATGGTACTGAGGTGTTGGTTACATTACAATTCGGTGGGACCGAGGCCTCGATGGTACTGAGGTGTTGGATACATTACAATTCGGTGGGACCGAGGCCTCGATGGTACTGAGGTGTTGGATACATTACAATTCGGTGGGACCGAGGCCTCGATGGTACTGAGGTGTTGGATACATAATTACTTGTAGGCGTTTACTCGTTTTATGTAACTGTGATGTTGTTGCTTATGTGCGGATAGGGGTGATGTGTATATAATTCCTATCTGCGCATGTGTTGGAATTCACTAAGCTTCGTGCTTACCCTTTCCCAATAAACTGTGGTTTCAGGTCCGAGAGGCTTCAAGGCGTGACGAGTACACACTGGCGCGCGAGGAGAGCTGGTTGCTTTATGATTTTGATAATTAAACGTTTATTCCGCTGGTTTTATTTTATAAAGATATTAATTATGTGTTTGCAAACGAAACGTTGGGATCATTTAATGGGTTGTTATCAATGAATTGTTAATTTAAAATTTTAAATTTGCTTGTAATTTTTGGGACGTTACATATAGGTGACCAAATAAGCTAGAAATCTCGTAAAACTCATTAAAATGCTAACAAACAGCCCTTAGGGCCTGTTCGTTGGTGGCTTAATGAGCTGTTTGGGAGGTATGGCTGATTCGCACAGCCATATATGGGTGTTCGGAAGCGGCTGAATCAGTCAGATAGTGGCTGATTCGCTCAGCTAGAATATAGAGGTCCTTTGGGCTCAGCCATGGGTATTCCCCATCTACCCTTCTACAAACAAACCCCATTAAAGAAAAAACTCTTATCTGATACAAACCATTGTCCCTCTCTCCATAGACCTATCTGATACAAACCATCGACCTGCTGCTGCTTCCGACGAACTGCTTCCGACGAGCTGCTTCGATTTCTCACATCCATTTTTATGAATCGATCACTACTCTGTGTTTCTCCATTGATTGCTTTTCATTTATGAATCTATTTCGTGTTTCTCCATGGATTGCTCTCCATTTATGTCAATGATCAAAAGGGAGGTTTGGAGAAGCAAAATCGATCACCAAAACACACCCTAGATAACAGAAGCACATAAGTGATTTAGGAAAGAAACCAAAAAAATTAAAATTAGGTCAAAAACCCAACAGGTCTGTGGAGCCTTCTTTCCCACTGCCTTAAAAGACCTCAAATTGATTTACACGTATCCTGATGTGGATGTATTTTTAATGTTTTTATAAAGAAAAGAATTTAAATTGATACACTTTTTTTCATTCAAAGATTTATTTAACATTTTAATAAACAATTATTTTATTGAGACAAAAGTATAGATCAGGGTCAAATGGTCATTTCTGACATTCAGACTGTTTATTAAGCATAACAACCGAACACCAACTTATCTGTTAACACCCAGACAACTATATCCACTCAGACAGCTATATCCATACAAGTCTTAACAGAAAACGAACCGAACAACCCTTTATTTACATTTACATTTTTCTCAAATTATCTTAAAACGTGTTACCAAAAATATATCATTGCTGCACTTGAAGGTCACATGGCATCATTACTCTTGGCATATCCTTTGCTTCCCTTCTCTAATAAGTACTATATAATTAAAACAAATCATCCAGAAGACCTAAAGATAGCAAAAGTAAGAAAACAACATATGCTTTCCTTTGAGAATTCAATGTGGGTCACTGAAAATCCCTGTAAAATATGGATTTTTCTGAGTGTTTTTAATCACCAAATCATCTGGATTTATTCGAGGTCAGTGACGGTCCTAATTCAATCGTCAGTTCGTCACAAATTATAAGCTTTTCTTTCCCTCTACACCCACAGTAGTGTGTGTGTGTTTGTGTGTGAAATTTAGGCAGAGATGTATGGTTCTTTGAGTTTTCTTCCCAAACCTGATCTTGGGTTTTTAACACAATTCTCTAGTAAAGATTCCTCAATGGTAAAGGAAAATTCTTCAATTTCTTGACCCTTTTAGTCTTTTCTTCCAATTATAGCATTGATTTTTGCTATAATTCCTAAAACTAATTTAGGGTTTTAATCAAGAGTCCCCATTCTTCTTGATTTATGTAGCCATTTCTTCCATCTTTAGCAATTGGGTTTTGTATTGTGATCAATGTGCAATTTGGGTGTTAGTTTTTATTTAACAAACCCTGTTTCCTGAAGCTGACATTGGGGTTTTAATTAACACAATCTCTTCCATAGATTCCTCATTGAGGTTTGCTTTGTTCATTGCATATCCTTGTTGCATACACTTAATGTGCAATTTTGGGGGGGTTTTAGGTTAAAATACTAGCTTCCAAAGCAATTTCAGTGTTTAATCAAGATCCCTCAATGTCTATAATTTCTTGGTTTATTTACTCATTTCTTCCATCTCTAGCATTTGGGTTTTGTTTTTCATATATAATATATTTGATGCAAGGGATCAATGTCTAATTGAGGTGTCTCTTTTGTTTAAAAAGTTTTATTCCAAAAGCTGATCCATGGTTTTATTCAAGATTCCTCTTTGTTATCAAGATCCTTTCGGTCGTGGCTTTCGTTAATATTTTCTCCCATTTTAGCATTTGGGTTTTGTTTTTTTCATTGCATAAGTTTGCTGCAAATGGTTAAATGTGCAATTTAGGTGTTATGGTTATAAAACATTGCTTCCTAAAGCTGATTTATGTATTTTAACAACAATGGCTAAAAGATTAAGAACGTTCAGATTCGAGATTGGGTTCTTTTAAATAAAGTTTTATAATTTTTAAACCTTCTTGAAATGTATTCACTGCATGACATTAAATACAAATCTAATATAAGAAAAACATTATACTTATGAGTCAAATGCAAGTCTTCATTGACAGGCGGCAGGAAGGAACTTGTTTATCGCACCACAACAGCTTACAAAATTTAGGGTGGGACCCGGAAAACTGCCGGTCGGTTCAAGACTTCTTTATCTGCCAAGATTATTGTCAAGTCAAACAAGGGTATGATTATTTTCTATAATTTCGTTATGCAGGCTAATTGGATGACTATTTTGCAATTGTTACCATCTCAGGACTATCAATTAAGAATCGTAAATTCTGCCTTTTAGCGACGTTTCAAGTCAAAATTTACCTATTTGCCCTTTGTAACCTTTACATATTGTCCATGTTCAGCAACCATAAGTTAGCTCTTTTGAAACGCTACTTAAAGCAGCGTTTCAGTAAGCTCCGGGGGCTTTTTTCACTTTTTTTCCCTTCCCAATTACGCCCCTTATATTTTTCCAATTAATTAACATGTCCTTATAGGTCATTTTACAATGTTATCTAGCTTATCAGCTAGTTTTTACAAACATGATTAGTTTATCGACTAACAACTAGCTTGTCCGCCAACAGCCAGCCTTTCAGCCAACACCTAGCTTATCATCTAGTTTGCCATGAAAATTATGACATCATCTTTTTAGCTAAGTTTGAAGCAAAAATGACTTTTTTGCCCATTGTCGAAACAGGTTAACTTAGCATGGTGCATTTTGTTCTCAGGCAAATCATGATTCCACCGTCCCTGCTGTTGTGACCGATAATAACCTTTCAGTGACGATGAGACTCGAAGCAAACACAAAAAATTTACGAATCTTGGAGCTTGATCCTGGCTTAGGACCATACAAAGATCAATTTGAATATAGAATGAAGAGATTTGCTGAACAGAAAACACTTATCGATCAACATGAAGGAAGTCTTGAAGAATTTGCGAAAGGTAAATGATACAAACTATGAAACTCTATCATGTGTTTGATTGTGCAGATGCTTTTATTAAAAACTGTTTCTTTAATCGAATGTCTAAAGTCTAAACTACCCTTCAGTTGTGAATTAGAATCAATACCATCAATCTTTTGTATTGATTACAAAGGGGTAGCTAAGTCATTTTTCCTTTGAAAATTTGCTATAGGGTATTTGAAGTTCGGGCTTAATAGAGAAGAAGGAAGCGTTGTCTATCGTGAATGGGCCCCAGCTGCCGAGTATGTCCTTCTCGTAACCATTTTTTGTAGACCCTTTTCGTTACAAATTATTTGTCCGAAATTTTGATCAGGGTTCGCTATATATGTGATCAGGGAAGCACAACTGATCGGGGATTTTAACGGGTGGGATGGATCCAACCACAAGATGGAAAGAGATCAGTTTGGAGTATGGCACATCAAGATTCCCGATGTCGATGGGAATTCAGCCATTCCTCATAATTCAAAGGTAAAGTTCAGATTCAAGCACAACAATGGAGTTTGGGTTGACCGGATCCCAGCTTGGATAAAGTATGCCACTGTTGACTCTACTAAATTTGCTGCCCCTTACGATGGCGTTTACTGGGAACCACCCGCCTCAGAAAGGTATAGAATATTATCCGTATTATACCGAGTCCAAATTGACCATGTTGACCATCTACTTCTGTAAGGGTGCGTTTGCTGTGCGGAATAGTACATGACAAGATAGAACAAAAGTCGTTATCTCACTTTTGGTGCGACAATTAGACCGAGACTAGACAGGACTGAGTGGGAGAAAAATGCAATTTATTTTTCTGTCTCACCAAAATCGGTGGAACAAAAATCAAGTAGATGAGACAAACTTGGTAAATTACTAAACTACCCATGTCAAATTAAAACCCTAAAACCTTCCACAATTTTTTTACCCACCTAAACTCTCACCCATCTAGTCCCGTCTGCGTAACAAATGCACCCTAAGGGTGCGTTTGGTATCCAGACAGGATAGAACAGTTGTTCAGTTTTTAGTAAGATAGAACTAGACATGACAAAACCAATAAAAATGACCAATTTACCCCTAATGAATTATTCACATCTTTTATATATTTTGATTAATTTATGTAATTTATTAAATAATAATAAGATAATTTTTTTATAACAAAATATATCATTAGAAAGTTTTCGTCGAGACGATAAAAATGACACCAAAATAAAAAGTTTATGTAGTTTCCAATTTTTATTTTATGCATTTTGTATATTATTTTATTATTATTAATATTTAGTAAATTACATAATTAACCCAAATATAGAAACCGTAAAAAAAATATTTTGAGTACAATAAAGTTAAAGTTTAAATAACATAAAATACAATAAATAAAATGAAAAGAATGAATAAAATGTAATGATGGAGGCATATTTGATGTTTTAGAAGAGAATTAGGTTTTATTTTGAGCTTATAGTGGTAAAATATAGATCTGCTCCACCTTGTTCCATGGGGTGAGGCCTGAGGGTGGAACACGCGTGTTCCACTATGTTCCACCTTGTTCCATATAAAAGTCCTGCCGAAATGGAACATAGATCCTTGTTCAGTTCTATCCTGTCCAGTGTACCAAATGCACCCTAAGGGTATAAATGTAAGTTGGCATTTTAGTTAGAGAAGTAGAGAACAATAGCACTAACATTTCATCAATCCATGTAGGTATGAGTTTAAGTACCCCCGTCCACCAAAACCCGAGGCACCACGAATATACGAGGCTCATGTCGGGATGAGTAGTTCTGAACCTCGAGTGAACTCGTACCGAGAGTTTGCGGACGACGTTTTACCTCGGATTCATGCAAACAACTATAACACGGTTCAACTGATGGCCGTAATGGAGCATTCATATTACGGATCATTCGGCTATCACGTTACAAACTTTTTTGCTGTGAGTAGTAGATCAGGAACACCCGAAGACCTCAAATATTTAATCGATAAAGCACATAGTTTAGGTTTACGCGTTTTGATGGATGTTGTTCATAGCCACGTAAGTAACAATATCACCGATGGGCTTAACGGATACGATGTGGGCCAACCCACACAAGATTCTTATTTTCATACCGGGGAACGAGGGTATCATACGTTATGGGATAGTAGGCTTTTTAATTATTCAAATTGGGAGGTTCTTCGTTTCCTTTTATCTAACTTAAGGTGGTGGCTCATGGAGTTCAAGTTTGATGGGTTTCGGTTTGATGGGATAACTTCCATGTTATATCATCACCATGGAATTAATGTTGCGTTTACGGGGGATTACAATGAGTATTTTAGTGAATCGACTGATGTTGATGCTGTGCTTTATATGATGCTTGCAAATGATTTGATTCATTCGTTGTTGCCGGATGCAACTGTGATTGCGGAAGATGTTTCCGGAATGCCGGGTCTTGGTAGGCCCGTGGATGAGGGTGGGGTCGGGTTTGATTTTCGGTTGGCTATGGCTATTCCTGATAAGTGGATTGATTACTTAAAGAACAAGAACGATGATGAATGGTCAATGCACGATATATCAAGGAGTTTAACTAATCGGCGGTATACCGAGAAATGCATTGCTTATGCGGAGAGTCATGACCAGGTATTTGTTTTCACATTTCTATTTTAGCTTATCTCAAAATAAGTGTCGGCTTTCAAATTCTACCCCCTATATATGAGATGGTGAAATTCATTACTCCGTGTATTATTAAGGGTAAGATTGTCATTTACTTAATTAGAAAGTGTAGTAATTACACATTTCTAAAAGTGTGGGCGTTTTTAATTGGGACATTTGTATTTTATTTGTTGTGGGTTGCAACGAGTGCAGTCGATTGTTGGAGACAAAACAATTGCATTTTCCCTTATGGACGTGGAAATGTATTCCGGGATGTCTTGTTTGATAGAAGCTTCACCAGCTATTGATCGTGGGATAGCACTTCATAAGGTTCGTTTTCCTCGTTTTTGTTAATTACATTCCATGGACGTGGATTGTGCTCATTGGTCGATAACACCAAGGACAAGATGTAGACTGTGAATTTTTGAGGTCAAACCAATTAGTTTTTAAAAGTTTGGAAATTGTTATGGATTTATTCTAATGTAGATACAACATTGTTTATGTGTATTATTTGTTATAAGCTTCATTCCACTCATCAAAATTATATTGAAATTGGAAAAAACTCGCATTAGTTTAGAAATTGAAAATACGTGGGTTGGATCTCATAAAGTCAAAAGATTCAAAACTACGATACAACACAAATTGTCTGCAATAATACCTGCCTTGCATCAATTCGTTTACATTCCCATATTATGTTTTTGTTTTACAGATGATTCATTTTATAACGATGGCATTGGGCGGAGAAGGCTACCTTAATTTCATGGGAAATGAGGTAAGAGCATGCCAATTGTTGCATAGGGATTACCAAGAAAGAACTCAACCTCTTTCCTTCATACTACATACATTATTTATGACTTGGATCATATACTTAAAGCTTTTTGTACACTTTTTCAAGTATATAATGTTTATTTACGACAAAGACGCACACACACTTCTAACGTTTGGTGAGGTTTGAACCATTGACCTCCTGGGATGCTAGGCTCAGTCGGTAATTTGAACCTATGGACATGAATCCCCCATAGGATCATTCAGTTTATCTACGGTATGTGGGTTGGGTTCCGGTGAGAAGTTGAGGTTAACGTGAGAAGTGGTTATCAACCGTTGGATGAGAAATGGACGCATATTAGGATGAGATGCACCGGATCAATTTCCTTCTAAGTCGCAATTCATGGGAGGGCATTTGATTAAAAGTAATCAACGGTTCCACTACTCACGCTTACCTCAGCTTCTCACATGGTCCTTCGCCATATATATATATATATATATAGGGTTGGGTTTCAGTGAGAAGGGAAGTTATGGTGAGAAGTGTAAGAAGGATCTCCACCCTTGGATTCACATTAGGATGAGATGCACCGGATCAATTCCCGTATCAAGCGCGGTTCATGGGTGAGTTTGAGATTAAAAGTGATCAAGGGTCCAGATCCCTTCTTAGGCTTCTCACCTTAACTCTTCTTCTCACACGATCTTTCGCCCATATATATATATATATATATTTCTTGCTAATGTCTAATGGAGTAATATGTCCGAGTGTTTGTTATAGTTTGGCCATCCGGAGTGGATTGATTTCCCTAGAGTAGGCAATGATTGGAGCTACGAGATGTGTAGACGCCAATGGGAACTTGTCGATACGGAGCACTTAAGATACAAGGTTCGATAATTTACTTTATCTAATTGTCATTGCTCCCACCTTTCTATGAAAATTGAAACGTTGAATCTGAAAGGAAAGTGTTTTGACCATATGTCAAATATCTAAAATACCCTAACTACGTCAAAATTGAAGAATTTGTCACCTTAATCACCGTCATCGATTTATTTATATGGGCCATAAATGAACCAAACGTTCAACGAACCATTCATGAATCATTTGTCGGAAGTTCATTTATATAAATGAACGAATATGAACAAGATTTTTGGTTTGTTTAGTCAAGTGAATGAAAACAAACAATGGTCTCGTTTGTTTATTACGTTTGTGAACGTTCGGTAATCTGTTCGTTAATGTTTGCTTATGTTCATTATATATGTGTATATATAGGGGAAGGTTCATTTAGGAACCTTAAATATTTTAGGAACCCATGAACCATCTATTTTGTGAGTATTCATGATGTATATTATTCATCATGAATATCTGTCTGTCACGACATTCATCATGAATACTCACAAAAAGGGTGGTTCCTGAGTTACTAAAATATTTATGGTTCCTAAATGACCCCCCTCTCTCTCTCTATATATATATATATATGCGTTTGCGTTTGTTTATGCTTGTTTGTTCCCTTTTTGATCGTCTAATATCTTAATGAACAAACATAAACAAGAAAATTTATTCGCTTGTGTGTTCATGTTCATTCGGTTCGTTTACAGCCCTAGTCGATGATTGTGGTCTAGTAATTATATCATAAGACATTTAAAAAAGAAAATCACTTCGATATTCGTAGAACAGGGAGGACATCATTTATCTCTGCATTTAACCACAATTAAACTCATCCCACATGACTTTTTTTGAATGCAGTTCATGAACGCTTTTGATAAAGCTATGAACTTGCTCGATGAAAAGTTTTCCTTCCTCGCATCAGCCAAGCAGATTGTGAGCAACACAGATGAAGACGGCAAGGTACAAAATATCCTTGTGCAATTCATACTCCATTGACTTTTGAGGTTAAAACTGTAACGACCCGGTTCCCAAATATACAACAAATAACATATTTTACATAACATTGTTTCATAACAAAAGATACATCATATAACATGTACGGTCCATTAGTCTTTACAACCATAATAAGTATTTCATTACAAACTTTTTGCTAATTAATTTACATTATAACTAATAACAAAGTTATAACAGCAAAACTCATCATGGTCTTCAAAAATATAAGTCTTCCCAAAAGCTAGTCACAGATTACCCTTTTCACTTGCTCTTACTTGATCCACGACCTGGAATACATATTTTTAAAACAAAATGAGGGTTAGACCTAGTGGTCTAAGTGAGAAAATCCCTGTCAGTTTAAAATCGTTTGTACAACACCATATACATAACATAAATTTGAATACCAATTATGACTCATGCATTGTGTACTTTCCTGTCTCATTCCCATGGCCATATTAGTTGGTTGCGAGTCAACTAATCAGTTTACTCCGCTGCACTAATATACAACCAACTCCGCTGTCCCTCCGTACAGCCAAACTCCACCGGTCCTAAGCCCGGTCAACGTGCACACGTGTAGTGTAATGCTCGTATAAACATAATATACACCTCAATATATCATACTTCATACATATGCACATTATTACACTATTTATCACATTCTCAATCCACATATATGTATTCCAGTTTGAAAACATTTTAAAGTAAAACTCACCTGTTTTCTTATCAAAACGCTTCCAAGCTTTTCTCAAACGATTCGATCTTTCACCCAGAATTCACAGAATCTGAAACAATTTAAATACAATTATCTCTTTACCAATCGAACCCATATGACCTACTAGACTAAGAACTCTAGATAAATCTATCTAACTCTTATCCTCAAACGTTTCCCCCAAACCCGAACTTAAGTCGAGTCCACAGTATTTCCAGTCCTCATTCATATTCTATCCAAGAGTCGACAAAACACAAAGTTACCGGATACTCAAAAATATCTGTAATCTCAAAAGTGACTGGACAACCAATGTTTCCGGACACCATGAACTATCCGGACAACATACTTTCCGGATACACACAACTTACCGGATGTATGACTCTTTCCAGACAATATACTTAATCTGGATGACATCCGGAAACCAAGGTAATCCGGATACCACCCGGTATCTAATTTTATCCGGAAACTATTAAAAGAAACTTACCGGATAAATGCCTGTCCGGATACCTTTAGCACAGGGTTTCCGGATACTTCATCTTCCGGACACCATTAAAAAGGACTACCGGACACTATCAAAATCGTCCGGAAACCTCTGTCTGTTTACCAAAATTCTACCCAGAAATCGATTACAACTGATACAAATCGTAAAATTGAGAAATCTAACCCGATAGGAATCTACTACTAGCGATTACAAACATAAAATGAAAATGAACTATACCTCAAAATCACTTCCAATGAATCCAAATGAAGCCCTAACCTCACTTCTTCTTCTTTTCTTCTTTTTGTCTCAAAACACACACACACACACACTGATATTTTCTTTGTGAAAATATCAGGAGGCTTAAAGGGGTAATATCAAACCCAATTTTGCAATTAAGGCTTGAACTATACAAGAATGACCAAAACATCCTTAAACTTATAAACTAACCCAAACTTACCCTAAACATCAAATTTTAAAGTTAAATAAATTTAACGGAAGGAGATTTTAACTAACGAACTTACCCGGGTTATTACAAAAACTGACCAAATTTTAGGTCAATTTTGATATGAATTTTGAGAATAGTTCCATCAATTTATATGTATGGTATATTGCCTAACGGAAGTTTTTAACGAAGTCCATTATAATTTTATATGCAAAGATTGATCATATGTTTGACCTTAAAAGTCAAACGACTATCCTTACGTGTTCATCTTGAAATAGAGTGTTCTTTATCCCAAATTTGACATTTTTCTGTTACGGTTGACAGGTTATCGTGTTTGAACGGGGAGATCTAGTGTTCGTTTTCAATTTCCACCCCGATAATACATATGATGGGTATGGTCATCTTCACCAAGCAAATTAAAATTGCAAGATTGACTCCATGTGTGAAGTATATAGCAAATTGCACAAAGATGGAAAGTACTGGTTTTTATTTTGGGTAATGCATTTTCAAAACTTTTATTTTGGTACCTAAGATTTGATATCTCAAACATTGACTTGGACTAATTTTACTTGGTTGGCATTTAAAAATATTAACACCATGTCAACGAAACCAGATCGTAGTAAACACGTGATTTGGTACAAAAGTGCTTAAAATGTTTGAGACGTCACATCTTAGGTACCAAAGTAAAGGTTTAAAAGTACGTTCCATTTTCATACAATAAAGGTTTGGTTATCAGTCAAATGTCTAAAATACCCTTTTACGAATTAGGACAATCTTGTTGATCAAACTTAACACAACAATACGATGGGTAAATAGGTAACTTTAGCTTGACACTTGTCGGGTTCTTAGTAGTGTAAATTGTGATACCG
Organism: Saussurea involucrata; assembly: GCA_033807775.1. Classification (NCBI taxonomy): domain Eukaryota; kingdom Viridiplantae; phylum Streptophyta; class Magnoliopsida; order Asterales; family Asteraceae; genus Saussurea; species Saussurea involucrata. The sequence goes on from CM066315.1 coordinate 34,026,955, forward strand.
CAGGTACAAGGTTGGTTGCGATTTGCCGGGGAAATATAGAGTTGCTCTTGACAGTGATGCTTGGGAATTCGGTGGTCACGGAAGAGTAAGTAATATCCTTCGATTATTTTTCGACTTTTGGTTCCGCAAAGTCATGTTTGACCTTTCCTTATAGCTTATACGATTAACATCGGTCTTGGAATTGCAAAGAAAACTCTTTCGGCACTAAAAAGTCAAATGCTGACTTTTTAGGCCCGGAAGGAACGATATATAACGTTTTTCTATGTGATCCTTTATGAACGAAGTTTGGAAATAACCACCCGCTCTAATATCATGAAATGCTTCACAAATCTTGGTAGGTTGGTCATGATGTCGATCATTTCACTTCGCCTGAAGGAATACCCGGAGTCCCGGAAATGAACTTCAACAACCGTCCGAACTCGTTCAAAGTTCTCTCGCCACCACGGACTTGTGTGGTAAGACTTTCCCCCACATCCACTGTATATATACAACTATTGTATTATGTCATTGTGTTGATACAGTACAATAAACCAGTCAAATTTGTTTTCGTTATTTAAGCTATAGATAAACACATGCTAAGTGATCAAATTAATCGATATGTAACATCTTATTTATCAAGGTTTATTATCGGGTTGAAGAAGATATTCTAAACAAACCAATAGATGAAGCCTCCCTTAAAGTCGAGGATGAAGATTTAGAAGGTGCCGAGAAAATCCAAGAAGCAACGCATGTCATCGAAACGGAAGTTGAAACTCCAAAAATACCCGAGGAAGATGTAGAAGACGACGAAGACGAGAGATTGGTTTGAATGTTATCGTGGCTTTCGTTATTTAACGTCTTTCACATATCTGTCAGAACGGATATATTTAGAACCGTGAGAACCAACTATTCATGAATATTATATATTTTTGTCATTTATTATATTTATCATCAATAATTCATGAATAGTTGGTTCTAATACTTATCAAAATATTTACAGTTCTCACTTTCTCGTCATAACTTTTATTTCCATCGGAAACCAACCCCCCCCCCCCCCCCTTCCATAATTGTTAACAAAATACATACAAAAGATCATGATTGTGCTACTCTAAATAAATTGTGTTACATTGTGATACCAGGGTGATACTTTCATATGATACCCATATAAGATATAACCATTGTGATACCCATTGTGACATCCGTGATACTTTCATGTGATACATGCAAACCCTTACATATGGGAGAAAAAAATGAGAGATTTTAGGAATTCTTAATTTAATTAATATAAAACAAAGGGAAATTAATTAAAATACCCTAAGTTTGAAGTTGACTTACCAAAATACCTCAAAAAATGAAAAGTTTACCCAAATGCCCCAAATTTCCGCGGTGGAGTCCCGCGATCGCGGGCAGGGACCATTTTTGAAATTTTATGTGCTTCATATTTACACTTTCAGTCCCTGCCCGCGGTGGAGTCCCGCGATCGCGGCCCGCGGCGGTCCCGCGGTGGGGACTGAAAGTGTAAATAATCTTGCAAAAACTTTCACAATTGGTCCCTGCCCGCTATAGAGGGCCCCCTCCGCGGAAATTTGGGGCATTTGGGTAAACTTTTCATTTTTGGGGTATTTTGGTAAGTCAACTTCAAACTTGGGGTATTTTAATTAATTTCCCTAAAACAAATTTACTAAAATATTATTTTATTTATTTAAAAAATATATTTAATTATTCTGAATGTATGACTCACGTTGGATTAGGGATGAGATCGGGACCGGACCGGTACCGAACCGGGACCAAACCTGTTGGTACCGAATTTTTTTGGGACTAAAAAGTGGTACCGAAAACCGAACCGTATATACCGGTTCGGTTTCGGTTTCGGGACGGGAAAATCGGTACTAGTACCACTTAGGACCGAAAATATGAAAATGTATCGAATGTGTATAAAAACCAATAGCAAACCAAAACATCTTCGTAATATTTCAAATGTGTTTCAAAGCAATTCCCGAATCCCAAATTTGTCGATTTTTTGATGTGTTTGTAAGGGTACCGATTTTTTGATGGTTATGTATGCGGGGTCGATTTTTTGGGTTTATGGAGAATGTTTGGTTAGTTTAGAAGATGATATATCTTGATTAGCAAAGATAAGTTTAGTTTATATAGGAGATGATATGCATACTTAAGTTTTTTTTATAAAAACAATGACTTTTAAAATTCCGGTTCGGTTTCGGTATTTTCGGGAAAATCCCGGTACCGAATACCGAAATACCGAATACCGAATTTGGAGATTATATGGAACCGAATACCGGACCGAATACATGGTACCGGTTCGGTTCGGGAAATCGGTCCGATTTGCTCATCCCTACGTTGGATCTCACAGTTATCACAAACTATGTAGACTGTAGTTCTCATTTGCTTAGGCCCATATATATACACATACATATTGGAGCGATTGACGTTTTTGGTCATTGTAAAGAAAAAGACAAAAAAGAGCGACGATTTAATATTAAAATGTTGAAAATGGCAAGATGATTTTACCCCCAAGTTAACAGACGCTAACAGACGTCCTTTGGTTAAGGGACCGTAGTCGTAAAAAAATAACAACCATCAACACTATATCTATATATTTTTTGGTTTAGTGACGCTGGTCATAATTTTCATTAAACTATATTACCAAATCCATAGTTCACTGAATAAATTATCTAATTTTTTTGAATTTTAGATCACCTGCAGTTTGTTCAAAATGGAAAAAAAAATCAGTTTCCAAAAATGAATTACATCTAATTTTAACTGTTTCTCGATTATAGAGATTATAATATTAATCATATTATAAAAATACTCAATATATTTAATACCTCGACAAACTCCCAACATTTCATTGTTGAAAACAATAATAAAAAGTATTACTCATCGTTACTAACATTTTATTTGTGACGGTTTTTCAGATTTCCAAATTTATACTTATTTCTCGTTTTTTTTCTAGTTTTTAAGATTTTTTATGGTTCCACTATTTTTAATTTATACCGCTTATATTATTATTTTTAAAAACGAATGTATTAACATTATATAAATACACGTCTATATACATCAAGAAAATATAATTACTTTAATTATGTATATTTTAATTCTGTTTAATATTATTAGAATTTATAAAAATAATTAATAAGCCAAAGTATTGTTAACAGTTTGTGTTTTAGCTTTAATATAAATTAACAATGAAACTAAAAAGGTATATTTGTATTAAAAATAATAATAATTGAAAAACTGCCTCTTACAAGCAATTTTAGAAAAGCATAAATGAAAAGGCTTGACTTAACTGGAGGTTACATTGACTTAAGTGATGCTCTTTAGCTTTTCATTTTTCAATTATATTTATTTATCTAACATCAGTATGTATATATATATAATGAAAAGATTTGATTCATACTTATCTTTTTTTTTTAAATTAAGACATTAATGCTTTTAATTTTCTTTTACTATTTATTTTTATTTATCTAGCAATTATCAAATATTAAGTTACCCAAAATAATACTAAATTTATATTATTATAAAAATATTAGTAATAAAAAAATTGGACTTGATTAATTAAAAGATGACATTTTTGTTTTACAATTTAGTAAGATTTCATTTAGCAACATACTCTTAAACGAACATTGCCTTATCCTCATCCAACATTTATATACATCTTATCTTCTGACCGTATTTTTTTTTTTGCGATGTAACAAGAAGTAATAGTAAATTGAGAATGAAAAAATTATAGCAACTTTTCATGAATTTTTTTTGAATTTTATGTTTAAACAAAATAAAACAAGCGGTATTAAACATGTTTTGTTATGTTGAAGACCCGATTAAAAAAACCCTAAAAAATACTAGTTGTGAATGTCAAATTGAAGAGGATAAAATCTACGTTTGCTAATAATTTGTTTAGTTCAAATTTTTATTATATATATATATATATAGAGAGAGAGAGAAAGATAAAGGTTCAAACGAGAACGCTAACTATTTACGAGAAGCACGAGAACGGCCGTCCATGTACAAAATCACATGTGATTCACATACAAAATCATATGTGATTAAAATTCTGGACACGCGCGGTTTGGCCCGCGACTTGCAAGTCGCATGGCAAGCCGCGCGGATCACATGTGATTTTGTACATTGAATCACATGTGATTTTGTACATGGACGACCGTTCTCGTGCTTCTCGTAATTAAAACTAAACTACAAATTTGATCCATTGGTTTGTTGTTTGTAACACTTTTGGTCCTTATAGTTTTCGCCATTGTGGTATGCAAAAACGACCGGATTTGGTCCCTCCCTCTAACGACCGTTAAAAGAACCCGTTAACTTAAGGGTATTTTAGTCTTTTTACATTTTTAACTCATTTTTTAATAAATAAAAAATATGTAAACTACTGGGACTAAAAGTGTAACTTATTCTAATATAAAAAACACATACACGATCACACAATATATAAATCCAGGTTTTTTTTTTTTTTTTCCGGAATCTTTTATCCAACGTCGGCACCCCCTCCTGCAACTCGGGTGCTTACACCCCCTCACCCTTCTCCTTTTTGTTCCCATAAGCCAACCCAAACCGATAGCAAAAAAAGAGCAAGTTCCTGCCGATGGCGAGAAGAGGCCAAGATATGGTGGAGATAGACGACCGGAGTTCATCGACTTCATTTGGTGGGTTAAAGTGTCGATTGGTGGTGATACAGAGGTTTAAAGGCACCGATTGGTGGGTTAAGAAGTCAAGGTTTTCATCGGTTTCTTCATTTAGGGGAAGTTTCATCGATCCATACTTGACAGATCCAACGATTCAGTTTTGGTTTTCATTTTGGGGAAAGTTTCATCATCTCATACCGACAGATCCATCCATTTTGGTTTTTCATTCGAGGCAATGTTTCATCGGTTTCTTCATTGTGATTTTTGTCTTCGTTTTAGTTTTTGTTTGGATTTTGATCTTGGATTTGAGGTTTAGATTTACATTTTGGTTTAAAGGCTTGGATTTGGATTTGGATTTGGATTTTGATACCGGAGGTTCGCCGGAGAAGATGATTAGAGGTTCGTCTGAGAAAATGACCGGAAGTTTCACCATGGGAAGGGCTTTCCAGGAAAATGGGCTAGGGTTAAAGACAAGTGGCATGAATGTAGTGGAGTTTTTATAGAAGTCTTTATTTATAAAGAAAATGAGATAAAACCCAAAAGAGACTAAAATGCCCTTCAGCTAACGTATTAGGTGTTAATGGTCTTTAAAGGGAGGGACTAAATCCGGTTGTTTTTGCATACCACAATGATGAAACTGTCATTTTCAAACTATAGGGACCAAAAGTGTTAAAAACAGCAAACCATGTGGACCAAATTTGTAGTTTACTCTTAGTTTTATCTAGTTCAAAAAGGTTTTAAGAAATTATACATATATGGTAATTAATTGTAAACTTAAAAAATGTAAGAGATTATACGTTAATAAGCAATATCAATACTTTGTAATATTTTTTTTTTGAAGGAAAAAAAAATTTACAAAGTATTGATATTGCTTATTAATATATAATCTCTTACATTTTTGAACTTTGTAATATAATAATAACAATTTTAACTTGGTCAATAATATTAATTTGGTCAATACTTTTTGATTAAAATATTAAAGTGAAATGAAACATTAATGTTTTTTTGGAGGTAACATTTATCTTATTCTTGTAATGAAATCTATAAATACCTATCTCCTTTCTCCATCTAAGATAAGAATTTTAATTTCTCCCATTAAAATACAATTTCTCTACATTCTTTTATAGAAATTACATCTTCAAGATAACAATGTTGTTGGAGGGTAGTGTTCGTTGTTCTGCGAATTATGTTCCTCTTTCACCGATAAGCTTTTTGGAACGTGCTGCTATTGTTTATGGAGATCGAGTCTCTATCGTTTATGGGGATCACGTGAAGTTCACTTGGAAAGAGACATTTGAACGATGTGTTAGGCTCGCTTCTGCCCTCGTGACAAACTTAGGAATTTCTCGTGGTGATGTTGTAAGTAATAATTGTATATATGTTTTTTAGAGATTAAGGGTCTGTTTATAAAACATTTGTCGTTGTTTACTGGGTAAGTGGTGCTGACCTGGTAAAAACAGTGTTGTTTGCCCATACCCTTTGATCCACAATGTCGCTGACTAAGATGTTGTCCCGATAAAAATTAAAAACATCACTTATTCGGTTAGCGCTTACCTAATTTATGTTAGTAAACGACTCTGAATCATTTTAAATCTACGTATTCATTCTACAACAACACATTTAACATGTACGTGTTTTTTTTGGTTTAGGTGGCTGCATCAGCACCAAATGTTCCCGAGTTGTATGAGTTACAATTTGGAGTTCCGATGGCGGGTGGGGTTCTTTGTACCCTAAACCCGCAATTCGATTCAAAAACTTTGTCGGGTTTACTTGAATTTTCGAATGCTAAAGCTATATTTGTCGATTACGAGTTCTTGGATGTTGCCCAGGAAGCAATCAAAATATTGGCAAAGAAAACATCAAATATTCCGCAAATCATCTTAATCTCAGAATCTGACAAGTCTTTATCGATGATCAAGATTGATCCGACTTGTAATCATGCAATTACCGAATACAATGATTTGTTAGATTCAGGAAGTCTTGAATTTGAGATCAAACGTCCAATTGACGAATGTGATCCAATCGCGCTTACCTTTACATCCGGCACTACAGCTAATTCGAAGGGTGTGGTATATAGTCATAGAGGTGCATATCTCAATTCTCTCACGGCGGCCTTGATAATGGAAATGCCTCCGATGCCGGTGTTTTTATGGTCCATCCCTATGTTTCATTGCAACGGATGGTGTTTTCCGTGGGCCATGGCAGCACAAGGCGGAAAGAACGTATGTATGAGGGTCTCCTCCGAAAAAAACATTTTCGAATCCATTATGCGACACCATGTGACACACATGGCTGGTGCACCCACAATTTTGAACATGATTGCCAATGCTTCACCTATTGACATTATTCCACTTTCAGGGACGTCCGTGAAGGTCATGACAGGTGGTGCAGCTCCTCCTCCTCAAGTCCTTTTGAGAATGGAGGAACTGGGGTTTAAGGTATACCACTGTTATGGGAGCACCGAGTGCTACGGTCCAGCGACCGTTTGCACTTGGAAACCTGAGTGGGATGCCTTACCTCCCGAAGCCCAGGCGAGCCTCAAGGCTCGCCATGGGCTAAACCATGTTGGTATGGAGGAAGTAGATGTAAAAGATCCCATTACAATGAAAAGTGTCCCTAGAGATGCTAAAACCATCGGTGAGGTCATGCTTAGAGGCAACACAATAATGGGTGGGTACTTTAAAAATGCTGAAGCAACTGAAAACGTATTTAAAGGTGGATGGTATAGAAGTGGGGATTTGGGTGTTAAACACCCTGACGGTTACATAGAAGTAAAAGATCGGTCTACTGATGTTATTGTGTCATCGGGCCAATATATTAGCTCGATCAATAGCGAGGTTGTGCTCTTTAGTCATCCAAAAGTGTTTGAGGCCGCAGTCGTTGGAGTCCCGGATGATCATTTGGGGGAGGTACCATGTGCCTTTGTAAAGTTGAAGAATGGATATAACGTCGATGCCAATGAAATTATCGAGTATTGTCGGATTCGACTACCGGAAAACTCGATTCCGCGGATGGTGGTGTTCGAAGACTTGCCAAAAACGGCAACTGGGAAAACACAAAAGGTCATTTTGAGGGAAAAGGCGAAAGTATTGTATGGCCAAAAGTCATTTTTTGGTTAGTTGTGAGTTGCAAGGAGTTTTGGACTCGTTAAATTATACTTCATTATTATATAAAAATATTTATGAACCAACTGTTTTGTCTTATATATTTTTGAGTTAATTTTAAATAATTATCGTATTTTCAATATTTTTATAATTATAAATACCTAAATTGTATTATGATACAATAAGAAGATTCCAAGATCAAATGACATTTCATACAACAATGTCATCTTAAAAAACAAATCACACTATTTCGGAATCATGCTAACTTAAGAATATTAACTATTAGATTTTGAGTGGTATAAAATTCAAAATTAGATGAATTTAAATAGACTTTTCACAAAACATTTTTTTATTAAAATCAAGTCTTGAACATCTCCATAATTTATATAATAAAAAATTATAATACTTAAAAATTACTAATTATAACTAAAAGGCAATAATAAAAAAAATACAATAGTAAAAGTCATAATAATCATAAATTACGTAAATAAAGGCTACATTAACAAGAATCACAATATTATTATAATAATTTGTGTTAAAAATAAAACAATGTATTTCAATTTTTGTCCCTATAGTTTGTTAATAGTTTGATTTTCATCCCGTGGTTTAAAAAATGTTATTTTCATCTATATTGTTTGCAATTTATATCCTTAGATTAATTCATACTTTTTAAATATAGGGCCTAAAATGGTAAATAATTGTAAAGCACATGGACCAAAGCAACAGTAAATTATAAATAATAAAAACAAAAATAGCAACAAGTTATAAATCATAAGGACGGAAATTGGCAATTTTTAACACACCACAAAGACGAAAACGTAGCTTACTCTAAATAGTATTTTATTTTTATTAAAATTTGTCCAACTGATTATGTATTAAAGTATAGAGTAAATTACATGAATAGTCCATGTGTTATAGTGTTTTAACACTCCGAGTCTCTAAAACGAAATAATTATGGATTTCATCTTCGTGGTTTGCATTTTATAACGCATTGGGTCCCTAAAACTAACTCTGTTAAAAATCTCTTCGTTAAAGTCGTCATGTGCAAGGCACGTGATGGGTAATTTAGTCATTTTATGTATTTTCATCATTTTACATTAAAAAATAAAAACTAAAAAAACATGCACGAATTAAATAGTGCCACCTGTCCCTCTTTCCCCTACCTCATCCCTTCCATTGATTAACCAATTTTCTGGCAACGATCATCCCATCTAGAAACGTTCATCTTTCACTCCTCTGATTGGCTTGCATGTTGCACAACATCCTGTCTTTCGTTGACCACTGATCATCTCATTTGGTCCTGAACCGGATACTTCATTGCTGCTGTGAAGTTTCTCTGTCAATAACACACTGGATGTTAAATCTGCTTCTCTCCCGGATACTTCATCGCTACTGTGAAGTTTCCCTGCCCTACTTCCAGCTCTATTGTCACTTTAAGAATTATCATAACCAAAACCAGTTTCCATGGGAACTTCAGCATCATGCATAGGAGAAATATTAGCAGGTATATATATATATATATATATATATGTATATATAATACAAAAGTTGTTGGATATTAAATGTCAAAATTAAGTAAATAGTTTTTAATTATGGTTTTATAATTATGTTGTAAATAAATTGTCAAGGACACCTCATTAAGAAAACCAACAAGTAGTTTAGTGGGTTTTTGAGGGTCGGTTATGGGATCCATGCCAACCGACGTGACCATTGGAAAGCACCGATTCATCATCTATATAAGATGAACTCGGTTGCAATGTTAGTGTGTATTTTCTCTTCATTCTATTAAACTTTCTCTTCCCAAGTATTAATTCCTTTCATAAGTGTGTGTGTGTGTAAGAGAGATTATTCCATTGGGTTCTACTACATCAAAGAATCATGATCATGTGATTGATGAAGCCAATATGAAACTCAGCGAAGTTTCAAAGAAGAGAAATTCTTCTCAACAGTGGTATCAGAGCCCAAGGTCTGATCGTTGGGAAGGAAACGCAAGATCAACTCGAAGGCACGGCAACCCGAAGTATGGTCGAAAAGGAGGAAGTACAAGGGCTGTCCGAAAATCTCATCAAATTAGAAAATCGCAATCTTCTAAACGATGTTTGGAACTTGCAAATCTTCTGCAAAATTGGGATCTTGGCGGAGAAATAAGCGAGAAAAGGAATAGGATGGTAACGTGTTATCGTTGTAGCGCAAAGGGACACTTTGCATGGAACTGTCCCAAAAGAAAAGGCGTTCTTCGAGAAGTACGAGAGTCGAACCAGTTCACCGGATTGGTTCAACAGAGCGTTCCTCTACAACCGTACCATCAAACTCATATTGATCGGATCATCGTAAACGGTGATTATTTGGTAGAAGGAACCGATCAAGAAACATGGGACAAGATATGGTATGTGAACACGAAGATTTCCAGACACATGTCACCGAACCGTGATTTGTTCACAAATTTCAAAAGTAATTTCACTATGAACAAAGATGATCATTCTGATCAAATCACTATACATGGTGTTGGGGAAGTAGAAGTAAAATCAAACGGGACGGTGTTTGCTATACCATATGTATCGTATGCACCCGGGATCAACATAAACGTGTTAAGCCTGACACAATTAATCTTGCAAGGCTTTGAATTCGAGATCAAAGACACGGGAGGCATACTCACTCATATGTGTGTGAATCGAAAAAGGCAAGAATATGATCAAAATGAGTCTACATCAAGAATCAATACAGAAATCAACCCAGGCTCGAACAAAATAGAAGATGGAGTTGAAATTGAAGGAAAGACGGTACCTCTGTTTGTTTCAACTTTTGATGAATTCATCTCATTCATGGTTGTAGTGAATTGTGATAGAATATGTTACAAGAAAAAAGAATACTTCATGAAGAAATTCGAGGAGGCAATGGGTTGGTTTCATAAGATGAAGAGTGGAGATGATATTGCACTACCACCAAAAATTTCAGGTTTGGATATTTACTTATTTGATTTCTACAAACTAGTTGTGATGAAAGGAGGTCATGAGAAACTTACTAGAGAAAACAAATGGAGTGAAATGGCGATGAGTTTTGGATATCCGGAGTGTTACGGGGAAAAATTCAAAGGATTGTTTGATCAATATTTATTGGTCCCACAAGAGCACTACGAGTTTGGATTAAAAAGATTTGGCAGAATTCCAAGCATTAACGAACGAGACGTTGGAGTGACCAACAGGTTCTTTTCGGGCAATATTGGCTCAGTGGGTGGTGTAGCCAGGAGTCAGGATCAGGAGGATCAGAATATTGCAGATACTTGGAGACCGGATCAAATACAAATTCAGGATAGTGAAGAAGAAGAAGACCCTAGCATGGAAGGATACTACTCTGATAAGGATGTTGGTGATAGCAGCAATAAAGGTGATAAGAATGTTGGCGCTGGCAGCAAGAAAGATGATGAAGACATCGATGACAGCAGCAAAGAAAGTGATGACTTTGTCATCATACTTTGAAGATTAATGGAAGACTCGTGAAGGAAAAATGACGTGATGTTTAAAGGAAAGTTTAAATATCATTTGTCATTTTGTAAATAATTAGACATAGTATTTATTTATTTAAGGTTATATTATGTATAAGTTAAATAATGGTGTTATGTGAAGACATTCGAAGATTACTTGCTACGCACTACTACGGGTTCGTACTGGTAGAAGCCAAACAAAGTATACCGAAGGACTGGATACTTCTGATCGAGCAGAAGGACTTGCTGATCGTTTTTGGACCTGTAGCAGGAATCAAGGCAGCAGCAGAATCTACCGAGCGTTTTCTCAAACATCAAGAATTTACTGATTATAATCATTAAGGGGGAGAATGTTGGAACTAATGATTATAATCAGAATTATATGTTAGAATATTTATTAATTAAGTAGTAAGTATTATGTATAAATTAATAAATGTGTTGTGTAACACATCAGCGCCTGGATGGCAGTTAGATTTGGTGGTTATATCCAAACCATTGCAATGGTCGGAGAAGCACCGTTTCATACTGTATATATAGATTGTGTATATGTTCTTGTAAACAATCATCATTCAGTAAATAAAGTATATTTTACTGTTAGCCTTTTGTCAAACACACACATTCCTTTTCTTTTCTCTGCACAATTTCCATGACATCAACCAGTAGTAATTCTCGACAGAAGGCTGTCGCAAACAGCCCCTATGATCGAGAACAAGAAATGAGAAATCAACAGTGGTATCAGAGCCGAAGGATGGATCAAAACCAAAGGCTGAATCAGAATCAAAGGACTCATATTCGAATCCATGGAGGATCGACAAACCAGGGTTGCGGTATAAACAACAATCGTGAATTCAACGAGAAACGAATCAGAAGACCAACTTGTTACCGTTGCATGAAAAGAGGCCATTTTGCATGGAATTGTCCAACAAAAGCGAATCGGTCTACACAAAAGCATACAACACCACGTCCGGCCGAAGCCGAAACAGCCAACCGAAATCAAGTTGATCGAGTATTTCGTCCACTGCAGCCTTATCAACAAACACACACCGAAAGGACGGTCATAAATGGAGAATATATGGTCGAAGGAACGGACTCGAGATCTTGGAATTCCATTTGGTACGTAAGTACTAAAATCTCTAAACACATGTCCCCTACCAAGGAGATATTTGATACATTCAAGAAGTGTTTCTTCATCAATGATGAAGAACGCCACTTTGACTCGATACAAGTGCACGGTATCGGTGAAATCAGTTTAGAGACAAACGAAAGAACATACATCGTTCCCTACGTTTCATACGCACCAGAAGTCAACATCAATGTATTGAGTATGAAGCAACTCATACTTCAAGGTTTTGAAGTTGAAATGAGTAATTTAAAATGTAAAATTACTCACATGTGCGATGATCGTAAGAAGAATAAGAAAGATGAAGACAGATTCAAAGAACGTAGACAAAGGGAAGAAGTCAATCCTTGAAGGAAAAGAAGACGTAGCAAAATCGTCAGAAGAAAAGTTCGAAATTCATGGGAGTTTTGTGCCCATACACATAGAGACGCTTGACGACTTTACTGCATTTATGGTCCTAGTTGATTGTGACCGAATTGCTTACAAGAATAAGCAATTATTCGAAAAGAAGTTCGACGAAGCACTCGTTTGGTTTTACAAAATCAAGGATAATGAAGAGATTATACTACCACCGAAGATATCGGGTAAGGAAATCAATTTATTTGATTTGTATAAATTAATTAATGGATCAGGAGGACACGAAATCATAACCATTGAAGGAGGATGGAATGACATTGCAATGAGTTTTGGGTTCCCGGAAGACTATGGTGAAGCATTCAACAAACCGTTCGTTGATTACCTGATGCACCCACTTGAATATTACACTATTGCACTGAAGCGATTTGGAAAATTGCCAAGCATCAAGAACCAGAAGATCGGCAGATTGCCCGATAGAGTTCAAGTCAAATCGGAGGGACCGATTGGTCATGGCGTAGGTACCTCAAATGGTAGTTTAACCAGAGGGAATGGTCAGGAAGACCGGAACGCCACTATGGCACCCGTTCAAGTCAAAAGTTGCAAAAAATCAGATGTGGAAGAATCAGAGGATGAGGATCCTAGCATTGAAGGCTATTATTCAGAAGGAGATAAAGAACCAAGTGACAACTCAGACGAAAAAGAAGATTTCGTGATCATACTCTAAAGATCGAAGATTTCAAGGTAAAGGACGTTTTGACAACTAAGGGGGAATGTTGGATATTAAATGTCAAAATTAAGTAAATAGTTTTTAATTATGGTTTTATAATTATGTTGTAAATAAATTGTCAAGGACACCTCATTAAGAAAACCACCAAGTAGTTTAGTGGGTTTTTGAGGGTCGGTTATGGGATCCATGCCAACCGACGTGACCATTGGAAAGCACCGATTCATCATCTATATAAGATGAACTCGGTTGCAATGTTAGTGTGTATTTTCTCTTCATTCTATTAAACTTTCTCTTCCCAAGTATTAATTCCTTTCATAAGTGTGTGTGTGTGTAAGAGAGATTATTCCAATGGGTTCTACTACATCAAAGAATCATGATCATGTGATTGATGAAGCCAATATGAAACTCAACGAAGTTTCAAAGAAGAGAAATTCTTCTCAACAAAAGTGATGAAGATGTGGGTATAATCCATGAGATATTGGTAAGAATGTAATTATATCAAAAACTTATATTTTGATTTAAAAATCACAGGGACTAAGAATGTAATTATATATATATATGATAGGTGGATTATGGATGGGCATTTGCTTGTTTCAATTCTATTTAATCATGAATGAATTGATATTAATAAGGATTTAATTTGTTGTATAGATGGTAGGTTATGGATGGACAGGGATGTTGAGGAGGTACTTGGTTGATCCTGTTGTGGAAACCTGGTGGCTTGTAAACCTTGCTCAAGTTTCTCTCTTTAGGTTCGTTTTCTAATGATTCATCTAGTTTTATGTATATATATATACATACTTCGATATAGAATGATTTTGATGTTGTATAGAAAAGAAAATTCAATTCAAATAATCAAGAATATGGTTGATTCACTCATCTTTGAGTTCTTTATCTTGTTTGAAATTTAATTTCCAAATGCTGAACGTGTACAGGTGAAACCCGTTTTGCCTTATACTGAAACATCCAAAAATCGCGACAATTTTAAACCTTAAAATTTATCAGAGTTAACTATAATTTCAACCAAACTTTTATACATAAATAGAGAATTAGCTTTGAGAGTTCACATATATACAAATTGAACTTATCCAAACAACCTACTAATCTAATCCTGAACATTAAGATCAGATTATACTAGTTGTTTAGACCAATCACCAAAACGTTCTCGTATATGCTAACTTCTCCACTTATCACCAAAAGTTGAATACCAAAATTCTCTCGTCACTCTTCCCGTTACTTTCCCGAGCTTGTACCTGATAAGAAAATTTAATTTGAAACGATTAGGCTTACGCCTAGTGAGAACATCCATTTTCAAATTAAAACTTTATCAGCTTTGGAAACTCAAGTAAACAAAGCGTACAAACAAACCTGGTTTGCCATCATTCTTACCGTACATCTAAACATCTTACGATGACGGGAACATACCCGATTCCATGAATATGACTAACGTTCAGTAAGTCATATCATCATGTTCGAGAGCCTACTACGAATCATTACAGATTCTAGATCATTGCCCATGTCCAAGAAATTACAATTTACTTTATGCCTATTATTTGGAGTGGAAGTAGAGATTACAATTTACTTTATGCCTATCTCTTACCTTCCCATAGAAATTAGGAATTACAATTTACTTTATGCCTATTCCAAGATTTCTCCTCACAATACGAATGAGAATTACAATTTACTTTATGCATATTCATCATTTCACATCAACGGGAATTACAAATTACTTTATGCCTATTCCACGTTTCACATCACCTTACGAAATGGGAATTACAAGTTACTTTATGCATATTCCTCATTTCAGGTCAACGGGAATTACAAATTACTTTATGCCTGTTCCACGTTAGAAATACTGTCAATGCCTATGGATCCATTACACTTACTAGCGTACAAGCATAACAACATAAACACGCAACATCTCGTATCATAATCTCAATGCTAAGATGTAACACCCTAAAAACAGGGCTAATTTAAAACTCCACAAGTTATGATCATAAAACTTCAAACTTATATAACAAGAGGATCATCAGTAAGGTTTCTATATACAACAAACGTCTAAATCAAATAACCTATTAATCTAATCATACATTATAATCAGATTAACTAGGTTATCTAATCATCTGTCCCAAAATATCCAAAAGAACAACTAGATCCTCTGTCATCTCCAAGTTTGATTCCTTCAAAAGTTCTCGTCTCTCATCCCCGCTTACTTCCCGGAGCTTGTACCTGGTAAGAAGATTCAACTTGAAACATTAGGCTTTCGCCTAGTGAGAATATTCAAATCAAATTAAAATTTAACAATCAAAATCTCAACAGATAAATCAAACCTGTTCTCACCCATCTTACCGTACACGTGCTTAATCTCAACAACGGAAACCTACCCCAAACTCAAAACTATGACTAACCTTCAGTATATCATATTATCACAAACCAGAGCCAACTACGAATCAATCCCAGATTCTAGATCTATGCTCTAATCTAATAAATCGCAATTACACATGCTTATTTATTAGAAAGGAAGTAGGGATTACAATTACTCATGTCAATCTCTATTCTTCCTTAGAAATCAGGAATTACGATTACTCACATCAATCCCATGATTTCTCAATAATGCAAAATAGGAATTACGATTACTCACATCAATTCCATATTTAACATACACTCAGGAATTATGATTACTCACATCAATTCCTTAATTCATATAAATGGGAATTACGATTACTCACATCAATTCCACATTTAACATATATACTGGAATTACGATTACTCACGTCAATTCCACATTCAACATACACACATTGGAACGATTACTCACGTCAATTCCATGTGTTCATATAAACTAGTGCCTATGGATCCATTACACTTTACTAACGTATATGCTTAACAACATATTACAGCTCATATCATATTCTCAAATCTAAGAATACTAGATAACCTATCGTATCTTCATCCTCAATGCCCCCCTTCGGCGACTTAGCACGGGGGTTCCAACCAGACAAAACATCTAGAAACTGCATCCAACCATCAGAACCTTACATTCTTAATTTCTCCAAAGTGTCCGGATAACAGGGGTTTCCGGATACCTTAGACTATTATATTCTTTAGTTCATTTTCAAGATCTATTACCAAAATCTGTAAACTGACTCTTTTTATCCAACTCCCGGTATTCCCAACTCCCGGTATCCCCAACTCCCGGTATTCAACACATGTACCGAGACTTCACCGGAACTCATAAGTACCGGGATTTGCCTCTACCGGGACTTCCAACTACCGGGACTTTCAACTACCGGGATATTCAAGTACCGGGACTTTCAAGGTTTTGCGTACTGTCCGTTCAACAAGTCCTCAAATCGATTTAAAACATAATATCAGTTCAATCTACTCATCAATTAAGTTCTACTAACATGTTAAGACACACATATTACACATCTATTTCAACATTAATGGCTGAATTTTAAAGAGAGTTGAATAAACTCACCTTAATAAGAATCTGAACACTTTTTCTTCCTTTACAGCAGCTAAATCGAACAGCTTAATGAAGTCTGAACACTGTTGCTTCACGTATAAAGGCTTAATCAAACAGCAGAACCCCAAAATCAGTTTCTTCCTTCTTATTTCTTTTTCTCTCGATATCTCTATCTTTTCTCTATTTCTCGACTTCTTACTGATTTCTCAGTAAACATTCACAAAAGAAAACTTAATTAAGCCAACAATTTGACACCTCATCCTTTTTAAAACAGATGAGTCCTAACTCATTTCCCAAACACACCTCTTACTTAAAGAAATGACATAATAAACCCTTAAGTTAATATCTCCAATTAACTTTACTTTAACCAAATTACAAACTTAACCCTTATGATTAATATTATTCACAAAATAAATCAACGAAAATTCGGGATGTTACATAAGAATACTAGATAACCTATCGTATCCTTATCCTCAAATGTCCCCCCTTCGACGACTTAGCACGGGGGTTCCGCTACCCGGTTAGCGGATGGGGTCAAGGGGCAACGCCCCGAGATTTTTTTTAGGAAAACTTAACCATATAACACATCCAGTCACTATATCCGGAACTATCCGGAAACTCACTGTAACATCCTGAATTTTCAATAATAGTAATTTAATTAGAATTGGGATCTAATTGTATTTTGGTTTAAAACCTTGAATTATGTTGTAATTTATAATTCAATAGGGTTAAAATACAAGGGTTTAAAGTTTGGTGTTGTTTTGAGAAATAATGGAAACTTGGAGGTGTAAGTGGTCATTTGTGAAAAGTGTGTATGGATAAATAGCAGAAATCAGATATTTTTGGTATTCTTTTTGTTTGGGTCGGTTTAGAAGGCGGAGAGAAAGAGATAGAGAAAAAGAGGAAAAGGGGAAGAAAGCTAGATTTGTCTTCAAATTGGTAAGGAATTTATCATGTGTTTTGATGAAAATTGTTGTAGCTATAGAGTTGTAAACGAATCTATGTTGTGATTAGGTTTTCAAAATCGTTTACAGCAGATTTGTTTTGAATTTGTGCAGCAAAGTGGGTTTTACATAAAAAGGGTGAGTTCATTTGTTGTTTGCTTAAATCAGTGTTTATATGTTAAATTAAACCTTGAAATAGTTGTATAAACTGTTTGTGGACTGTATGGGATGGTCTGGAATGAACTGAATCGAACAGACATCGAATTAGGTCGATTTTTAAGCTGCAGGTCGAAGGTTTTCGGATAAAACCATGTATCCGGAAACCGTGGTGATGAATGTCTCCGGACGCAGCAAAGTATCCAGTAAGTATTGTTTTCTGGTAAGTTTCCGGATGAATATAGTTACCGGATGGTATCCAGATTACCTTGGATTCCGGGTGTCATCCGGATTAGTGAAATACCCGGAAAGTTGATGTATCCGGAAAGATGAGGGTATCCGGAAAGTTGATGTATCCGGTAAGTCTTGGGTATCCGGAAAACTTGTGTTGTCCGGATAGTTTAAGGTGTCCGGAAACTGGTACTATCCGGTCACTTTTGGAGTACGCAGTAACTTTAGGACTTGCTGACTTCTAAACAGGTACGGTTTAGGAATTGAAATGCAGTTCTAGTGGCCTGAACATACATACAGCTAAATGGTAGGTTGTTAGACTTAATGATTGTTCTAGTTTGATACTAGGCAGGTGTGTAGTACTAATGGTTATGTGCACGTGGAATAGATGAAGATAGTCATTATTCTGATGTGTGTGGTACTAATGGTTATGTGCACGTGGAATAGATGAAGATAGTCATTATTCTGATGTGTGTGGTACTAATGGTTATGTTGTAACATCCTAAATTTTCGTTATTAGTATTTTAATAAGAATTGGGATGTTTTCTTATTTGTTGTAACCTTGGGATTATATAGAAGTTTTATAATTCATTAGGGTTAAAATGCAAGTAATGAAAGTATGGTGGTACTTTTGGGAATAATGGATCTTGAGGGGATGTTTGGTTTTATTTAAAGTGTGTATATGGATAAAACATCTGAGATAAGTAAAAATATCTCATTCTTGTTTTGTGGAGTCGGTCATTAAGCAGAAAGAAGGAATAGAGAGAAGAAAAGAAAGAAAGCATAATTTGTCATCAATTTGGTAAGAAACCGTTGTTGGTTTTGGAGAGATTGGTTGTTTTACTCAGATGATGAACGAATCTGTATTTTGGGATTGAATTGCAGAATCATAAACAAAAGGATTGAAGTTCTTATTTGTGCAGAAGTCGGTTTCGCAGCATAAGGTGAGTTCATTCGATTCGTTGTACAAATCAGTGTTTTTAAGTTGTACTAACCTTAATATAGCTGTGTAAATTGACTGAGGACTGAATGGAATACATAGATTGAACTGATTTTACACGTTAAGTCGATTTGTGGACTTGATTGAAATAGACTGTACGTAGTCCCGGTACATGAACGAAAGCCCGGTACTTATGAGTCCCGGTGCAGTCCCGGTAGTGACAAGTCCCGGTAGTGGCAAGTCCCGGTAGTGACAAGTCCCGGTAGTGGCAAGTCCCGGTAGAGGCAAGTCTCGGTAGTGACAAGTCCCGGTAGTTGGAAGTCCCGGTATAGGCAAATCCCGGTACTTATGAGTTCCGGTGAAGTTCCGGTACATGTGTTGAATACCGGGAGTTAGGGATATCGGGAGTTGGATAAAAATAGTCAGTTTACAGATTTTGGTAATAGATCTTGGATATGAACTTAAGAATATAAAAGTTAAGGTATCCAGAGACTTTGTATTATCTGTACTATTCTAGAAATTGGAAAGTATAGTTTCGTTAATCGTGGAAATGTGCGATTTAAGAATTGACATATACCTTATGTTGCTTGAACATACGTACCCTTGAAGAGTAGTATGTTAGGGTTATAGACTGCACTAGTGTGATACTAGGCAGGAATGTGTTAAATGCGATTTGCTCATACTGAATGATATGAGGAATCTATATGGTATAAAGGTGATTTGCTCATACTGAATGATATGAGAAATCTGTATTAAGCATTAACTTGCACGAGTAGAAATAAGTGTAATGGATCCATAGGCACTAGAGTTTGGTAATCACATGGAATAGGCGTGTGGTATTACTCATTTAATCGTTATTCCAGTGTGTGTGGGAAATCATGGAATAGGCGTGTGGTATTAATCGTTATTCCCGATTTCTAAGGAAGAGAATGAGATTGACATAAGTGCTTGTGATCTCTGCTTCCTTACCGATAAATGGGCGTGTGTAATCGCGATTTATTGGTGGAGAGCATTGATCTAGAATCTGTGAAGATTCGTAGTGTGGCTCTGGGGTATGATATGCTGATAAAATTGTTGTCAGTCATAGTCATGGGAATGGATAAAATTGTATAATGAAATAGAGTTATACGTGCGGTAAGAAAAGGAGTAACCAGGTTTGTTATAACTTGTTTACATTGATTTTTGCAAATGTTATTTTTGAAATGAATGTTCTCACTAGGCGTTGGCCTAATCATTTCATATAATGTTTTCTTACCAGGTTCAGGCTCGGGCAAATAAAGGGTTGTGGGACGAGTGTTTTTGGAATAGCAGAAGTGGCATTTACCAAATGGGAGATTTTTGAAGGATAACTTAGATAACTCAATTAGTCTGATTATAGTGACATGATTAGATTGATAGGTTATTCGAAGTATCCTGTATTGTAATTACACTCTTGATGGTTAATTCCTTTGCTATCTATATAAGTTGTAGTTTTATTGTCATAACCTGTTGTAACTTGAGGTTTAAATTGGCCCGGATTTTGGGGCGTTACAATATGGTATCAGAGCATTAGTTTAAGCGAACTAAGTATGCTGATGAGATACTTAGACTTAAGCTGAGATGAATTAGGTTATGATATGTGAGATATGGGTAGAAGTGCTAAGACGGGATAGTCTTAGGGTCGACGGAAATACGTGAAATTAATACTGTGACAATGGAAAGATGATTCTCATGTATAGTATGTTCACAATTTCAATTAGCTACTGTTATTATGAATATATTTTTACACAAGCATACTTATTTCTAATTTGTTACAGTGATTAATGATCGGTAAAGTACGTTCGTATGTCTAGATTTGTGTAACCATTTCTTATGGTTATTCCTTTGTGTTTTATCAGAAAATGGTAAATACGCCGCCGTTGTCCCCTATTTCTGAAATGAATAGGACTGTGATTGACTGGACTGAAGAAAGACAACCTGGTTTAGGTGGAGTTCCTGAGACTCCGCCGGATTTTCTTTCTATCGGAGGATCACATAGCCGGATGCATGGGGTGGGTACGAGTACTGCCATCCCGAGAACACCAGAAGCAGGAATAGAGTCTCGGATGATGGAAAATATGATGCGGATGATGAACACGGCAATGGAAAGACAATCTGAAATGTTCATGAAGGCGCTTGATGATCGTACGACGGGGGTACCACGAATAACAACAGATGCTGGAATAATCCCTCCACTTCATACTCCAGTAACAGAAACTGAAAGGAGAGTAGAAAGAGGTTGCTCGTATAAGACTTTTCTAAGTTGTAAACCACCGGAGTTTGCCGGAGCGGATAATCTAGTGGCGTGTGTGAACTGGATCAGAGTGATAGAACAAGCCTTTCGGGCATGCGAATGTGATGAAAAGTCGAAAGTTAGGTTTGCTTCGCAGATGCTGAGAGGAAACACGTTGATGTGGTGGAATGTGCTGACTGCTTCAATTGCGACTTCCGTCCTGTCTGCAATGACTTGGGAGTCATTTAAAAAGAAGCTTTTGGAAGAATACTGCAACGAAAGCGAGATGGATCGAATTGAGGAGGAATTTCGAAATTTGAAAAAGGGTACTAATACTGTTCGAAAGTATACGGAACTGGAGAAGTTGAATCTAGTTGGGCATGTAGCTCCAACTGAGAAGGATAGAGTTAAGGCTTATCTGAAAGGACTGCCGGCGGATATGATGTCGCGAGTGCGGAGTTCTAAAGCT
The DNA here is from genome assembly GCA_033807775.1 of Saussurea involucrata. Lineage (NCBI taxonomy): Eukaryota > Viridiplantae > Streptophyta > Magnoliopsida > Asterales > Asteraceae > Saussurea > Saussurea involucrata. The sequence continues at coordinate 34,048,838 of CM066315.1, forward strand.
TCGACGTTGAGAGAAACGATCGAAGAAGCCAAAGTGATAGAAAATGTATATGCCTTGGATAAAGAAGAAAAGACCCAAGTTGGGGAGAAGCGGAAATGGGAAGTTCGATCAGAGCATTCACAGAAGTCCAGGAGCGCTGGTAAAGGTACTTCTTATGAATCACGCCATGAACCAAACTGGTGTCCAAAGTGTAAGAGCAAGCATTTCGGGCAGTGTCGAGTGATAGCATCTGAATGTTTTAAGTGTGGAAAGAGTGGGCATACTATGAATAATTGTCCAGTACGGGGGAATACATGTTTTGAGTGTAAGCAACCGGGTCACTTTCGTCGGGAGTGCCCAAGGCTGAAAAAGAGCGGCGATCAGAGTAAGAAACCAGTTATTCCGAAGCCAACGGGCCGAGCTTTTCAAATGACCGCCGATGAAGCTAAGGAATCAAGGGACGTTGTCTCGGGTACATTCCTTGTTAATTCTTGTCCTGCACGTATTTTGTTTGATTGTGGAGAAAATTTGTCATTTGTGTCCAAATCATTCTATCCTAAATTAGCTACGCCTATTACTACTTTAGATGATGCTTTAGTAGTAGAGGTAGCTAATGGGGGTCAAGCTTTGGTTCGAGAAAGGCTTGATGGTTGTACTATTCTTATAGAAGAGACGAAATTTTCGATCAACTTGTTGTTGATGGAAAATGGAGGGTTTGACATAGTTGTGGGTATGGATTGGCTGACGGCCAATCAAGCAGAAATATTTTGCGCAAAGAAATTAATCAGGATTCCGATGACCGATAAGGATGATGTATTCATCTTCTGGGAAAAGCAAAAGGGGGAAATTCCGTTAATCTCTGTTGTGAAGGCGCGGAAGTGTTTAATGAAAGGATGTATATCCTATCTGGCGTATGTCTTAGATGGAAGGTTGGAAAAGAAACAATTGGAAGATATCAAGGTGGTACGTGAGTTTCCTGACATATTTCTTGATGATCTTCCTGGTCTACCTACTGAAAGGCAGGTGGAGTTTAGAATTGATCTCATTCCAGGTTCGTCTCCGATAGCGCGGGCACCTTACCGTCTAGCGCCGTCTGAAATGAAAGAGATGATGACTCAACTCCAGGAGTTATTAGATAAAGGTTTTGTCAGACCGAGTTCTTCGCCTTGGGGAGCTCCGGTCCTGTTTGTTAAGAAGAAAGACGGTACTATGAGAATGTGTATAGATTACCGCGAGCTGAATAAGGTGACGATTAAGAATAAATATCCGCTTCCAAGAATCGATGATCTATTTGATCAACTTCAAGGGGCAGGATGTTTTTCTAAGATTGATTTGAGGTTAGGGTATCACCAAGTGCGGGTTAGAAATGAAGATATTCCTAAGACAACTTTTAGAACCAGATACGGGCATTATGAGTTTCTAGTTATGCCATTCGGGTTGACAAATGCTCCTGCTGTCTTCATGGATCTGATGAATAGAGTGTGTCGACCTTTCTTGGACAAGTTTGTTATCGTCTTTATTGATGACATACTCGTGTATTCAAAGACTGAAGCAGATCATGAACAACACCTACGTGAAGTCTTAGAAGTTTTAAGAAGAGAGAAATTGTACGCGAAGTTTTCAAAATGTGAATTTTGGTTAAAAGAAGTACAATTTCTAGGTCACGTGATCACTTCAGAAGGAGTCAAGGTAGACCCAGCTAAGATTGAAGCTATGGCAAATTGGGAGACACCTAGAAGTGCATCTGAAATAAGAAGTTTCTTGGGTTTAGCAGGTTATTACAGAAGGTTTATTAAAGACTTTTCTAAGATTGCATCTGCTTTGACTATTCTGACTAGAAAGAACGTGAAGTTTGTCTGGGCGGAGAAACAAGAATCGGCTTTCAGAACTTTACGTCAAAAGTTGTGTGAGGCTCCGGTTCTTGCTTTACCAGAAGGAACAGAAGATTTAGTGGTGTACAGTGATGCTTCAAAGATGGGTCTAGGGTGCGTATTGATGCAACGAGGCAAAGTGATTGCTTATGCGTCAAGACAACTTAAAGAACACGAGAAGAACTACCCGACACATGATTTGGAGTTAGCGGCTGTCGTTTTTGCTTTAAAGCTGTGGAGGCACTACTTGTATGGAACCAAATGTACTCTTTTTACTGACCATAAAAGTTTGCAGCATGTTTTTGATCAGAAAGAGTTAAATATGAGACAACGAAGATGGTTAGAATTACTTAAAGATTACGATTGTGAATTGCATTACCATCCTGGTAAAGCAAATGTCGTGGCGATGCCTTAAGTAGGAAAGAGTATAGTGGATGCTTGAAATCGATCAATGCTAGAATTGATGTGACATCAAGTTTGATGGAAAAGATAAAAGAGGCACAAACGGAGGCTTTACGGGAAGTAAACCTGAAAGAAGAAGTGATGGGCAAGCAACGCCTTCAGTTGACTGAAGATGGCCGTGGAATAAAGCTGTTCCAAGGTCGTGTTTGGGTACCAAAGATTGGAGGAAATCGAGAGCTGATTCTCGAAGACGCTCATAGATCTAAGTATTACATACACCCTGGGAATACGAAGATGTATCGAGATTTGAAATTGCATTATTGGTGGCCGGCTATGAAAGTAGATGTGGCTCGGAAGGTAGAAACATGTAGAACATGTTCGTTGGTGAAAGCAGAACATCAGAAACCTTACGGAAGTTTCCAATCTTTGGAAATTCCAGAATGGAAATGGGAGAAGATCACCATGGACTTTGTGACGAAGTTACCCAAGACGCAAAAGGGTAACGACACAATATGGGTAATCGTGGATAGATTAACTAATAGTGCTCATTTTCTGGCTATGAAAGAAACATCACCAATTGAGAAGTTGGCAAAGCTGTATATTGATGAGGTGGTGTCAAGACATGGTATACCGGGGTCGATTATGTCAGATCGTGATAGTCGGTTTACCTCAAGGTTTTGGCGATCACTACAAGAGGAATTGGGTACGAAAGTTAATTTGAGCACTGCTTTTCACCCGCAGACTGATGGACAGAGTGAAAGGACTATACAAACTTTGGAAGATATGCTTAGGTCATGTGTATTGGATTTTGGAGGTAACTGGGATACGCATCTACCGTTAGTAGAATTTGCGTATAATAACAGTTATCATTCCAGTATCGGAAGAGCGCCCTTCGAAGCCTTGTATGGTCGAAAATGTAGAACTCCGGTATGTTGGTTAGAAGCCGGAGAGAAACAATTTGCTGGTCCAGAATTGGTACAACAAACAGCTGATAAGGTGAAAGAAATTCGGCAGCATATGAAAGCAGCTCAGGACCGACAGAAGAGTTATGATGACCCGAAAAGGAGACCAAAAGAATTTCAAGTTGGGGAGCGTGTGATGCTTAAAGTGTCCCCATGGAAGGGTGTGATAAGGTTTGGTAAACGTGGGAAGTTAAGTCCTCGTTTTCTAGGACCTTTCACTATCACTAAAAGGATTGGTTTACAAGCATATCAGTTGGACCTTCCACCAGAGTTGGAAGGGGTTCATAATACCTTTCATGTTTGTTATCTTCGGAAGTATTTAGTCGAAGAAGAGGATGTGATACCACTCACTGATGTGAGAGTATATGAAAAGAGTCGTTGTGTGGAAGAACCAGAGGCAATTTTGGAAAGATCGGTTAGAAAGCTACGTAGTGGCAAGGAAGTAGCTATGTTGAAAGTACAATGGAAGCACCATCGAGGTACTAATGTGACTTTAGAGTCAGAAGAAAGTATGAAAGATAAGTATCCTCATTTGTTTACTTGATTTTGATTTCGGGGACGAAATCATTTTTAAGTTGGGGAGTATTGAAACATCCTAAATTTTCGTTATTAGTATTTTAATAAGAATTGGGATGTTTTCTTATTTGTTGTAACCTTGGGATTATATAGAAGTTTTATAATTCATTAGGGTTAAAATGCAAGTAATGAAAGTATGGTGGTACTTTTGGGAATAATGGATCTTGAAGGGATGTTTGGTTTTATTTAAAGTGTGCATATGGATAAAACATCTGAGATAAGTAAAAATATCTCATTCTTGTTTTGTGGAGTCGGTCATTAAGCAGAAAGAAGGAATAGAGAGAAGAAAAGAAAGAAAGCAGAATTTGTCATCAATTTGGTAAGAAATCGTTGTTGGTTTTGGAGAGATTGGTTGTTTTTACTCAGATGATGAACGAATCTGTATTTTGGGATTGAATTGCAGAATCATAAACAAAAGGATTGAAGTTCTTATTTGTGCAGAAGTCGGTTTCGCAGCATAAGGTGAGTTCATTCGATTCGTTGTACAAATCAGTGTTTTTAAGTTGTACTAACCTTAATATAGCTGTGTAAATTGACTGAGAACTGAATGGAATACATAGATTGAACTGATTTTACAAGTTAAGTCGATTTGTGGACTTGATTGAAATAGACTGTACGTAGTCCCGGTACATGAACGAAAGCCCGATACTTATGAGTCCCGGTGCAGTCCCGGTAGTGGCAAGTCCCGGTAGTGACAAGTCCCGGTAGTGGCAAGTCCCGGTAGAGGCAAGTCTCGGTAGTGACAAGTCCCGGTAGTTGGAAGTCCCGGTATAGGCAAATCCCGGTACTTATGAGTTCCGGTGAAGTTCCGGTACATGTGTTGAATACCGGGAGTTAGGGATACCGGGAGTTGGGAATACCGGGAGTTGGATAAAAATAGTCAGTTTACAGATTTTGGTAATAGATCTTGGATATGAACTTAAGAATATAAAAGTTAAGGTATCCAGAGACTTTGTATTATCTGTACTATTCTAGAAATTGGAAAGTATAGTTTCGTTAATCGTGGAAAGGTGCGATTTAAGAATTGACATATACCTTATGTTGCTTGAACATACGTACCCTTGAAGAGTAGTATGTTAGGGTTATAGACTGCACTAGTGTGATACTAGGCAGGAATGTGTTAAATGCGATTTGCTCATACTGAATGATATGAGGAATCTATATGGTATAAAGGTGATTTGCTCATACTGAATGATATGAGAAATCTGTATTAAGCATTAACTTGCACGAGTAGAAATAAGTGTAATGGATCCATAGGCACTAGAGTTTGGTAATCACATGGAATAGGCGTGTGGTATTACTCATTTAATCGTTATTCCAGTGTGTGTGGGAAATCATGGAATAGGCGTGTGGTATTAATCGTTATTCCTGATTTCTAAGGAAGAGAATGAGATTGACATAAGTGCTTGTGATCTCTGCTTCCTTACCGATAAATGGGCGTGTGTAATCGCGATTTATTGGTGGAGAGCATTGATCTAGAATTTGTGAAGATTCGTAGTGTGGCTCTGGGGTATGATATGCTGATAAAATTGTTGTCAGTTGACAGTGCTTGGAATACACCTATAGACGTGTGCTAATTAAACCTCAAAGCAAGTATACAATGAGATCTAATATCGTCTTTCAAGTAATAAAGTGGTAAAATACCAGATATCGTCCCACAGAGATTGGAGTAAAAGTTCAATAAAAAGTAGAAAAAGGAAATGATTTCAGATGGCGAATTGGAAGAGATTGTTTTGTTTTGTTTTGATTTTCACTTTGATGTTGTTAACAGATAATAAAGCAAGTACGGGTGTAAAACTTCAAGGTGAGACTTAAACACAAATTCTAGTGGGTTGTTTTATCATAATTAGATCCACCATCTATTTTGAGAGTATTCCTCTCGGACTTCAGTATTCCCACTACTGTTTAGATTCAACTAGACACCTCTCGGTGTAGTCTCCAGCTATTTATAGTGGGGGATAAAGTTCTCAAAATATATGGACGACCAAATCTCTTTGTATCAAAAACCGCTCTCTCGAGCCGATTCCCATATCATTCAAGTTGGTGTGTTCCAAGTGGCTTATCTCTAAGTCTACTACACTTTAACACTTTAGATTAGTGACCACTTGTCGAGAATAAATCAGTTTAGAAAAACATGGATGATAACTGTCACTTTATCAGTAACTCTCTCAAGTCTACTTCCCATATCATTCAAACTGACGTGCATTCAATGGCTTATCTCTAAGTCCACGTCACTTTAACACTTTAGCAAGTGATCAATTCGTCAAGAAGTGTCATTGGTTTTTATAAAACTTGAATGAAATAATGGAACATCGTTATTGCGAAACAACGTCCACCTTTCTTTGGTTTAAAATCCCACCTTTCCGTTTAACACCCGAACTAATAAATTTAGCTACTCATAACGGAAAGTAAAGAAAGCAATAAATGACGTAAATTAAATTGCATAAATGTAAATGACTTGGAATGTAAATTGCAAGAATAGTAAATGACTAGTAATGTAAATTGCAAGAATAATAATTAACTAGGAATGTAAATTGCAAGAATTAGAATATGGAAAGCAAGAAGAACAAGAGTTGTTAACAAAAGCACTTGAATTATAGAACTTGATGTTGTAAGATCTCAAGAGAATCTCGAAATACTTCCACTCCAAATCGAATAATAACAAGAGAGTTAAAAACTAGGAAATTAGATCACTAGGTAATTGGGTCACAAAAATACTAACCCCAACCTCTCCTTATATAGGAAGGAAGAGGAAGGGCATAAAAGTAACTTACAATGACTTGGCCCCAAAGTTTTAGTCAACCTAGTACAAAAAGGTCAAAAAGCCAAGAAATTCCAAAAAGAAATTACAACTAAATATTTCCAGCCTTTAAATATTCCAGGAAGCTTCTACAAAAAGTGTCTCCTTGCTAAAAACATCAGCTTCACGTCCCACAAAATAATCAGCTCAGGCATGTTGTGCTGCAGCATGCTGCAGCATGGATCTGCACAAGACAATTCTGCCAAAATGAACAAAATCAGCCATTCTCAATCATAAAACAGGTCATTCACTACTCTAGCTCCAATAAACAATAAAAAGGAAAATAAGTAATTAAAATGACTCAAAGTTAGGGATATTAGAAATAAAATGACTCAAATTGGAAAGAAAAAGACCTAATATGCATTAAATAATTAATGCATATCACACCCTCAAACTAGAACTGTTGCTTGTCCCCAAGCAACTAAGACACAAAAGAAATGACTCGAGTTGGTAAGATTTGCATGATGAGAACAGTAAGTGCACACAATATTATGATAGATGCGAGGATACAAAACATAGCCATTCGTAATTCCCAAGTAGCACAATCTTAGTCTAACAGTGAGTATGAACCATACGCTAGAAAATTTTTCTCTTTGTTATGCTCAACACATCTCACATCTAAGATCAAAAGGACTTTGAAATGAAAGGTTCACTCTTTTTGGCACATTTTGTCTCACTTTGCCTTTTTCCTCTCTTTTTGCTTCAACATGTATGAATTTTTTTTCAATTGTTGGCACTTTTGTGCTCTTTTGTGTTGAAAGCAATGCACTTAGCCCCTATGGGACTTTTTTAGTGCTTATGGTCCAATCATGGCAACTTTGAAGAGCTATGCTCTTTTTATGACTTCTTTGTGTATGTTTTCTTGCCATGATGGACATCCCACCCTCAAACTAGGACTCAACAATGTCCTCATTGTTATAAAAGTTTAAAGTGTATGGGTGATAGCAAGTGGCTTATGTAGGTAACAAATGATGGCCTTAATCACTTCTTAGATTCGTGAGATGTGGATCAAAATGTGTTCCCAAGTAAAATGATGCTAGTTCTAGCAAGAACTACACCATTAGATTAGGGGTTGTGACTTTAGAAATTACTGTGGCTATGTATGCATGCTGACAACTATCACATATGCTCATCTTGCAAGAAAATAAAATCTAAAAATATAAAGACAATCCCAGACTCAAAAAGTGTAAAAGAAACAGGAAATTTTGGAGCTAAAGGGATGTGAATGGACCTGTCCTACTCCTGAGGAGTAGGCTGTGTGTCATGCTGTTGAACTGCTGCAGCACTGGCTTGTTCAACTAATTTCTCTTTTAAAGCCTTGTTTTCTGCCTTTAGCTTCTTGATCTGAGCTTTCATCTTCTTAGCCTTTTTCTTGAATTTCCCAATCAGACCAGTCTTTAGCTTCTTCAGTTCCTCCCTGCTCTTTTCTCGAACACTGCACTTTCCAAAAATTAGGGTTTCATGCTACAGGCATGCTGCAGCATGAATTTCCATTCTTCCTTCTTTGATCCAGGCTGCAAACTTAAACACACAATTAAACTTAATTATTCTAGAAAGCATTTAAATAATCAGAAACTATTTACAAACAAGGTTTTGAAGCTTTAGCACATTGTGACCAAATCCACAGAGCTAGGCTCTGGGATGGTCACATGATCATTGTAGGCTTTGACTCTTTGTCCATTAACTTTCAACACAGTGTTGTCCTCAGGGTTGACTAGGTCTATGGCACCATAAGGGTAAACATGATGAATAACAAAGGGCCCAGACCATCTAGATTTCAGTTTTCCAGGGAAAAGCATCAACCTAGAATTAAACAAGAGGACTTGCTGCCCAGCTTTCAGATCTCTGTGAAGGATTCTTTTGTCATGCCATTTTTTTGTCTTCTCTTTATAGAGCTTGGCATTTTCATAGGACATGTTCCTATGTTCCTCCATTTCACAGAGTTGCAGTTTCCTTTTGGTTCCAGCATCATTTAAGCACATGTTTAATTCTTTGATAGCCCAAAATGATTTGTGTTCCAATTCTAAAGGGAGGTGACAAGCTTTGCCAAAGACTAGCTTATATGGAGACATACCAATTGGTGTTTTAAAAGCAGTCCGGTATGCCCATAAAGCATCATCTAAATGTAAGGCCCAATCTTTTCTATTTGGCTTGACTACCTTTTCCAAAATTCCCTTTATTTCTCTGTTAGAGAGCTCAGCCAACCCATTGGTTTGTGGATGGTATGCAGTAGCAATCCTGTGGTGAATGTTATATTTTTCAAGAACTTTTTGTAACAAATGGTTTACAAAGTGGGTACCCTCATCACTAATTAGTGCCCTGGGGGTACCAAACCTTGTAAATATTTGCTTCTGAAGGAATTTCACCACAGTTTTAGCATCATTTGAAACACATGCTACTGCCTCTACCCACTTTGATACATAATCAACAGCAACTAGTATGTACTGGTATTGGTTTGATGGAGGAAAGGGTCCCATGAAGTCTATACCCCACACATCAAACAACTCTACTTCCAAGATCCCATTTAGTGGCATCTCATTTCTCCGGGAGATAGAGCCACTTCTTTGACATTCATTGCATCTTTGTGCAAAATTATGGGAATCTTTGAAGAGAGTTGGCCAATAGAATCCTGATTGAAGTACTTTAGCTGCTGTTCGTTGGCCTCCAAAATGTCCTCCATAAGGTGACTGATGGCAATGCTGCAAGATTGCTGCCACTTCAGATTCAGGAATGCACCTTCTTAAAACTTGATCTGTACCAATTTTAAACAAAAAAGGGTCATCTCACAAATAAGTCTTAGTATCATGGAGAAATTTCTTAAACATTTGGCCAGTGATTCCAGAGGGTCTTATGCCACAAGCCAAGTAATTTGCTATATCAGCAAACCATGGTGGTTCAGTATGTTGTAGCATAAGAATCCTCTCATCAGGGAAGGTCTCAACAATGTCTCCTTCTCCCTTATTCTCTTTAGGTTTCTCTAACCTAGACAAATGGTCTGCCACTTGGTTGTCAACTCCCTTCCTATCCACAATCTCTAGGTCAAATTCTTGTAACAACAAAACCCATCTTATCAACCTTGGTTTAGCATCTTTCTTTGAAATCAAATATTTGATGGCAGCATGGTCAGTGTGAACAATGACTTTTGCACCCATTAAATATGATCTGAATTTTTCAAATGCAAAAACAACAGCTAATAATTCTTTTTCAGTGGTTGTGTAGTTAATTTGAGCGTCATTCAAAGTCTTACTTGCATAATAAATTGAATGAAAAATCTTTTCTTTTCTTTGACCTAAGACTGCTCCTACAGCCCAATCACTGGCATCACACATGATTTCAAAAGGTTTTTCCCAATCTGGAGTAATAACCACTGGAGCAGTTATCAAAGCTTTCTTTAAAGTGTGAAATGCATTTCTGCATTCCTCATTGAAATCAAATTTGTGGTCATGCTGTAATAGAAGACATAAAGGTTTTGAAATTTTTGAAAAGTCTTTAATGAATCTTCTATAAAATCCGGCATGACCAAGAAAGCTTCTGATTCCTTTAACAGTGGTGGGTTCAGGTAGTTTTTCAACTATTTCAATTTTTGCTTTGTCTACCTCAACCCCTCTCTTGGAAACTACATGTCCAAGGACAATACCTTCTGTAACCATAAAATGACACTTTTCCCAGTTGAGAACCAAATCAGTTTCTTCACACCTTTCAAGACTCTTTTTCAAATTTTCCAAACATTGATCAAAAGATGAACCATAAACAGAAAAATCATCCATAAAGATTTATATGGACTTTTCAAGCATGTCAGAAAATATGGACATCATGCATCTTTGAAAGGTTGCAGGTGCATTGCAAAGTCCAAATGGCATTCTCCTAAAAGCAAAAGTACCATAGGGACAAGTGAAGGTGGTCTTTTCTTGGTCCTCCGGTGATATGGCTATTTGATTGTAACCGGAGTATCCATCCAAAAAGCAGTAATATTCCTTACCGGCTAACCTATCCAACATCTGGTCAATGAAAGGTAAGGGAAAATGGTCCCTTTGGGTAGCATTGTTCAGTTTACGGTAGTCCATGCAAATTCTCCATCCGGACACTACCCTAGTTGGGATAAGTTCATTCTTGTCATTTGGGACAACAGTAAACCCTCCATTCTTTGGGACACATTGGACTGGACTAACCCACGAACTACTGGCTATTGGGAATATGATTCCTGCATCTAACCATTTCAACACTTCCTTTTTCACTACCTCTTTCATGTCAGGGTTTAGCCTTCTTTGTGGTTCAACAGATGTGAAGTTCTTGTCTTCTAGAATGATCTTATGTTGACAAATAGAGGGGCTAATCCTTTTAAGGTCAGCAATGGTCCATCCTAAGGCTTTGGTGTGTAACTTCAACATTTCCACAAGTTTCTTTTCTTGATGCAATTCTAGAGTTGATGAAATGATAACAGGCAATTTGTTTTCATCTTTTAGAAAAGCATATTTCAAATGAGATGGGAGTTGTTTCAACTCCAGGTCAGGTGGTGATATGACAGATGGTGTGAAATTCTTTTGCTCGGTATTTTCCAAAGACTCAAACTTGGAAACTTGTAAGGGTACAGTCTCATCTATCTTCCTATCATCATCATCATCATCATATTCCTCATCAGATTCCTCCATCCTATAGGTCTGCCTAACTCATTCCTCAAGACATGATGATTCAATCACACTTAAACTAGAACAGTCTTCCAAGTAATCTGGGTACTTTAAGGAATTGAAGACATTAAATGTGACTTTTTGGTCTTGGAGTCTCATGGTCAACTCTCCCTTTTGGACATCTATCAAAGTTCTACATGTGGCTAAGAAGGGTCTTCCTAAGAGAATGGGAATATCCTGGTCAGCCTCAAAGTCTAAAATGATAAAGTCTGCTGGAAAGATGAACTTATCAACCTGGACTAAAACATCCTCAATCTTTCCTTTGGGATATGCAACTGTTTTGTCAGCTAGGATGAGTGTGACAGTGGTGGGTCTAGCCTCTCCTATGCCTAGGCGAAAATGGACAAGGGCATAAGATTGACACTAGCTCCTAAATCACACAAGGCTTTTCCAACTTCTTTCCCACCTATTGAACAAGGAATAGTAAAACTCCCTGGATCTTTGAGTTTAGGGGGAATTTTGTTGGTTAGGAGGGCACTACAACCTTCAGTCATGGCAACAGTTTCATACTCAGTCAACTTCTTCTTCTTGCTTAAGATGTCTTTAAGGAACTTGGCATAACTAGGCATTTGCTCAATTGCTTCAACAAGGGGTATGTTGATATGCAATTGTTTAAACACATCCAAAAATTTCTTGAATTGTAATTCTTCTTTATCATTCTTTAACCTTTGAGGATAAGGAACATAACAAGGAATTGGTTCAATTATGGCTTTCTTTGGTTGTGTTGAGCTGGGTGGGTGGACTTCCTCCACCCTCAAACTAGGATCTTTTATGCCTTTTGTTATACCATCTTTGATTGGACACTTAGGGTTGGACTCTTTACCTTCTATTGTCTTTTCCTTAGGGGTCTTAGGTTCTAATCCCTCTATGGTATGAAATGGCTTTTCAACAATAGTAGGCAGTGCTGCAGCTTGTGGTTTAGACAATGAGCTTTTTTCAGAATTGGTCTTGACTATTGGTCCACTCTCTTTGTCTAAGGCTACATCTGAGTCTTTCCCACTTCTAAGGGTCACAGCCTTGACATGCTCTTTTCCTGGAAATTTTGGGACCTCCGTGTTACTTGGCAAAGTCCCGGTAGGTCTGTGATTTTGGTTAAGAGCAATTTGACTGACCTGTGTCTCCAGATTTCTTAAAGCAACATTGGTTTGGTTGATTGAAGCATTGGTTTGGGTGATGAAACTCTTCAGCATTGCTTCCAAGGAAGGTTCAGCTTGTGAGGAGGTTTTGTTTTGAAAAGGTGGTTGATTACTTTGAAAACTTTGGTTTTGATTATGATGATTTCCTTGATAATGGTTTTGAGAACTGCTTGCTTGATTTTGAAAATTTGAGTTCCCTTGTTGCTTTGGTGGAGGTGGATTCAAACTAGGACTGGTCCATGAAAAATTTGGATGCTGCTTCCAACTGGCATTGTAATTATTGGAGTTGTATCCTGATCTATTTTGAACATAGTTCACAGATTCAGAGTTATGAGGGCACAATTCATAAGAATGGTCCCCACTACAACAAACACATTGCACTGAGAGGACAGCTGGAGTTGATGTAGTGGCAGTCGGCTGTGTTCCTTGACCAGTAGTCATGTTTTTAAGCATATTGGTCATGGAAGCAAGCTGAGCTGTCAAAGCAGTATATGCATCTAAATCATGCATTCCAGATGTTTTCTTTTGAGTTGGAGCTCTTGGATCGGCCCAATGTCCATTGTTTGTTGAAATCTTTTCAAGAATCTCATAACCGGTATTGTAGGTGTTGGAAGTAAAGGCCCCTCCTGATGTCGCATCGAGCATTTGTTTTGCATTGGGATCAAGCCCATTGTAAAATGTCTCAAGTTGAATACAGTAGGGAATGCCATGGTGAGGGCATTTCCTTAATAATTCCTTAAACCTTTCCCAAGCATCGGGAATTGCTTCATCGTCCATTTGTTTAAACATGCAAATTTCATTTCTGGACTTAGCATTCCGGTTAGGTGGAAAATATTTTCGCAAAAACTTTTCAGCCATGTCGGCCCATGATGGAACAGAACCTGGTGTTAATGAATTTAACCAAACTCTTGCTTTATCCCTTAGAGAAAATGGAAACAAGGTGAGCCTTAAGGCTTCAGGAGAAACTCCAGGGATTAGAAAAACATCGGTAATCTCCATAAAAGATCTCAAATGAGAATGGGGATCCTCCAATGGTAATCCAGCAAATTGACCATTGGCTTGCAACATATGAAACATGATGGGTTTTGGTTCAAAATGTAAAGTGTTCATGGTAGGCTTTACAATTCCTGAGTTCAATTGCTCAAAATTAGGAACTGCATAGTCCATGATTCTCCCATCTTTAGAGTTTGCAAGATCAATGATATTTAGTCGTTCATTATCACCATGTGATTCTTCATCATCATGTTCATTATGATTATTAAGTTGTTGTTCTTGAAAATTATGACCATGATGATTTCCAAAAAGTGGCGGCGGATTTCCATGATTTGGTGGTGCCCAAGGATTTTCCAAGATCGGGGGTCTCACCTGATTTTCTACCCGTGGTGGTCTCACCTGGTTTTGCGGCCTTCTCAGGTTATCTAGGATTGGTGGTCTTGGCGGACTACCTGGTTGTATTGGTGGTCTGACTTCATATCCGAGTGGTGCATCCATATCGGGAAGATTCCTAGAGTTTATGGTTCTTTGAATTCTCCTTCTATGACGAAAGGTTCTTTCTATGTCCGGATCTAAGTCAAAAAATTCCCCACGTGGTATCCTTGGCATACACTATACTCACAACGAACGGTGTTAGAAAAATCAATTCTTTTTAAAACTTTTTATAACTTTTAGCTTGCCAATCCCCGGCAACGGCGCCAAAAACTTGACAGTGCTTGGAATACACCTATAGACGTGTGCTAATTAAACCTCAAAGCAAGTATACAATGAGATCTAATATCGTCTTTCAAGTAATAAAGTGGTAAAATACCAGATATCGTCCCACAGAGATTGGAGTAAAATTTCAATAAAAAGTAGAAAAAGGAAATGATTTCAGATGGCGAATTGGAAGAGATTGATTTGTTTTGTTTTGATTTTCACTTTGATGCTGTTAACAGATAATAAAGCAAGTACGGGTGTAAAACTTCAAGGTGGGACTTAAACACAAATTCTAGTGGGTTGTTTTATCATAATTAGATCCACCATCTATTTTGAGAGTATTCCTCTCGGACTTCAGTATTCCCACTACTGTTTAGATTCAACTAGACACCTCTCGGTGTAGTCTCCAACTATTTATAGTGGGGGATAAAGTTCTCAAAATATATGGACGACCAAATCTCTTTGTATCAAAAACCGCTCCCTCGAGCCGATTCCCATATCATTCAAGTTGGTGTGTTCCAAGTGGCTTATCTCTAAGTCCACTACACTTTAACACTTTAGATTAGTGACCACTTGTCGAGAATAAATCAGTTTAGAAAAACATGGATGATAACTGTCACTTTATCAGTAACTCTCTCAAGTCTACTTCCCATATCATTCAAACTGACGTGCATTCAATGGCTTATCTCTAAGTCCACGACACTTTAACACTTTAGCAAGTGATCAATTCGTCAAGAAGTGTCATTGGTTTTTATAAAACTTGAATGAAATAATGGAACATCGTTATTGCGAAACAACGTCCACCTTTCTTTGGTTTAAAATCCCACCTTTCCGTTTAACACCCGAACTAATAAATTTAGCTACTCATAACGGAAAGTAAAGAAAGCAATAAATGACGTAAATTAAATTGCATAAATGTAAATGACTTGGAATGTAAATTGCAAGAATAGTAAATGACTATTAATGTAAATTGCAAGAATAATAATTAACTAGGAATGTAAATTGCAAGAATTAGAATATGGAAAGCAAGAAGAACAAGAGTTGTTAACAAAAGCACTTGAATTATAGAACTTGATGTTGTAAGATCTCAAGAGAATCTCGAAATACTTCCACTCCAAATCGAATAATAACAAGAGAGTTAAAAACTAGGAAATTAGATCACTAGGTAATTGGGTCACAAAAATACTAACCCCAACCTCTCCTTATATAGGAAGGAAGAGGAAGGGCATAAAAGTAACTTACAATGACTTGGCCCCAAAGTTTTAGTCAACCTAGTACAAAAAGGTCAAAAAGCCAAGAAATTCCAAAAAGAAATTACAACTAAATATTTCCAGCCTTTAAATATTCCAGGAAGCTTCTACAAAAAGTGTCTCCTTGCTAAAAACATCAGCTTCACGTCCCACAAAATAATCAGCTCAGGCATGTTGTGCTGCAGCATGCTGCAGCATGGATCTGCACAAGACAATTCTGCCAAAATGAACAAAATCAACCATTCTCAATCATAAAACAGGTCATTCACTACTCTAGCTCCAATAAACAATAAAAAGGAAAATAAGTAATTAAAATGACTCAAAGTTAGGGATATTAGAAATAAAATGACTCAAATTGGAAAGAAAAAGACCTAATATGCATTAAATAATTAATGCATATCATCAGTCATAGTCATGGGAATGAATAAAATTGTATAATGAAATAGAGTTATACGTGCGGTAAGAAAAGGAGTAACCAGGTTTGTTATAACTTGTTTACATTGATTTTTGCAAATGTTATTTTTGAAATGAATGTTCTCACTAGGCGTTGGCCTAATCGTTTCATATAATGTTTTCTTACCAGGTTCAGGCTCGGGCAAATAAAGGGTTGTGGGACGAGTGTTTTTGGAATAGCAGAAGTGGCATTTACCAAAAAGGAGATTTTTGAAGGATAACATAGATAACTCAATTAATCTGATTATAGTGACATGATTAGATTGATAGGTTATTCGAAGTATCTTGTATTGTAATTACACTCTTGATGGTTAATTCCTTTGCTATCTATATAAGTTGTAGTTTTATTGTCATAACCTGTTGTAACTTGAGGTTTAAATTGGCCCGGATTTTGGGGCGTTACATATGTGCACGTGGAATAGATGAAATTAGTCATTATTCTGATGTGTGTGAGAAACCCTGGAATAAACGTAATTCCCGGTTTCTAAGGAAGAAGAGGGATTGACATATGTAATTGTAATCTCTACTTCCTTTTCTAAGAAATGGGCATGTGTATATTGCGATTTCTTAGGTAGGAGCATTAATCTAGAATCTGAGAAAGATTCATAGTGTGGCTCTGGAATAGGATGTGTACAGAAATGGGCATGTGTATATTGCGGTTTCTGGAATAGATGTGTACGGAACTGGGCATGTGTATATTGCGATTTCCGGAATAGAAACATTACTCTAGAATCAGTGCAGATTCGTAGTGTAGCTCTGAGACATGATATGATGATGGAATGTGTGTCAGTCATATTCATGGGATTGGATGAAAATCGTGTTAACGGAATAGAGTTATACGTATGGTAAGAAAAAGGGTAATCAGGTTTGTTATAACTTGTTTACATTGATTTTGCAAATATTATTATGGAAACGAATGTTCTCACTAGGCGTTGGCCTAATCGTTTCAAATGATGTTTTCTTACCAGGTACCGACTCGGGAAAATAAAGGGTTGTGGGACGAACGTTTTGGAATAGCAAGGAAGTCCATTAACAAAAGGAGATTTTGAGGAATTGCTTAGATAACTTAGTAAATCTGATTATAGTAACATAATTAGATTAATAAGTTATTTGTAGAATCCTGTATCTGTAAATGTACTCTTGAGGATTAATTCACTTGCTATTTTTGTAAGTTTGAAGTTTATATTATCATAAATTGTGGAAAAATTGAGGTTCAAATTAGCTTGGAATTTGGGGCGTTTCACTCACACATATCCGGAACATCAGAAGTGACCGGGCATCAGAGGTTTCCGGACACCACAACTATCCGGACATCACAACTTACCGGACACTAGGCCCCAGACATCATAACTTACCGGATACTAAGCCTATCTGGATGTTACCGGAAACATATACAATCCGGATGATATCCGGATACCATCCGGTAACTAGTTATTCGGAAACTTAAATACTTACCGGATGTTTTCACTACCGGACACCATTGAAAAGGAATTACCAGACACTATCAAAACGTTCGGTAACTTCGACCTGCACGCCAAATTTCAACCCAGGTCGCTATTTGTTCCACCCAGCTTATTTTGCCCGTAACCATTCAGCCCCAAAACAGTTAATACTAGCATCTTACTGCTTAATTTGAAAGAAATCATTGATTTAAAAGAGAAGGATGAACTCACCTTAGGTTGATAAATGCAAGCAAAATCCAGAAATCAAATCCTTCTCACCCACTGATCTGATAACCTACTTGAAAGATGATTCAACTTGAGATTACCAGACTCTACAGCAATTCATCATAGAAGAGGATTGAAAACCCTTACAAAAAAGAACTAGAATTGCTCAATTTCTTCTTCTCTGTTGTTGCTAACCCACTTCACAGGAAACCCAAAATGAGATAATATCTCAACTCATTGCCGACTTCACACTTAAATATCACATTCACACATTTCAAATTTGACCCTCAACTTATCCATAATCAGATTTTAACTCCAAAAATCACAAGTTAACTATTTGATCCCTTAACTTCAAACTCTTAACTTTCAAAATAAATTACAAAAGCAATGTAATTTTCGAGGTGTTACATATACGCCCCCGTCTCCAATTAGCAGCTACGTGAAAGCTATCCCCACCTCCATCCAACCCTCTCGATGTCTTCTGACCACCACCTGGTTTCAGTGGTTTTTGGATGAATTTGAGAAGAGCAAATGTAGAGATGAAGAAGAGGAGTTGATCTACACCTCTGTTGATTTCTTAGAGATGAAAGTCGGATGGATACGACAGTGGAGGCCGGAGAATTGCGGTTTAGTTTCTCCGGCAGGGTGGGGATTGTCGGACCTGGAAGAGAGACGAGTGGGGACCGATAGAGGGTGGTTTCTTCGTACTGCTTTGAGATAGATATGAAGGGTCACTAGATCTGGAATTCTGGATATGCTTCTTCTGGTCGGTGGAGAAGAAGACGAGGTGTCGATGAGGGGTCACTAAATTGTATATTTGATCCCTAATGTTTTTAATAAGAAATAAAAAAGAACTAAAATGTTGGTCCCAGCTATTGAGTAGCAATGGTAAACAAGCATTGTAGAAGGGGGGGGGGGGTTGAATACAATACACAAATTTTTTCACTTAATTTAATTCTTTTATTGAAAAAACTTCAAATAAGAATTACACACAGAAACTATTGATTGTTGCGGAACAGAACAGATAAATCAGTTCAAACAATCTTACACACATACACACATAGAATAAGAACAATTGTAAAACACTTAGTATAAACAATGAACTTTTGAGAGAGGAGAGAAAATGCCAGCACTTGGAGTCTTGAGGATCTTGTAAACTGGTAATCTTTGCAAGGTTGAAGATGATCTCTTTATATAGTGTCTCATGCATTAAATGCATGGACACTTGTCAAGAAAAGGTAGGAAGGCAGGTCTTCTGAAAAGTACTGAGATGTACTTTTTGTCTTGAAGCGTTGACCTGCTGTTGAAGTTGATCTTTCTTGAAAGAGATAAGAAAGCCAAACAACCTTTTTCTGATCTTCGGATGATGTCTCCATCAGTGCAAGATATCACAGATATATTTTGCAGATAAAGTACAATACCTGCCGAAGACTTCTTTGCCGAAGATGTAGGCAAGTATCCTTGCCTAAGATGTAGACAAGTATCCTTGCTGAAGATTTCTTCAAGTGATCCTGCCGATCATGACTTCAAGATTTCCTTGCCTAAGATGTCTTCAACTATCTTGCCTAACATGTCTTCAAGTAGTGTTGGCCGAAGACTTCATATGTCTTCAAGTAGCAACTTAACCTTTGGCTGAGAAGTCCATCTTCAATCCGCTTTGAAGATACACTTCTACTTTGTTTCTTCGGTTGATCTTCGACTTCACCGAACATTTTGTGTTACATAATTAAGCTGCTTGTAAAGAACCTAAAAAGTATTCTAAGTATGAAATGTGTAAAATGAAAGACTGAAGGTCATCTTCAAATCCTAAGTGACCCAACAATCTCCCCCTATTTGAGGATGACATCCATACTTAGAATCTGAGGAGTAAATACCGAATAATTCATTTTGACCCTTGTTTACTCTTTTTGGGTTCTTTTCACATAGTCCATTATTTTTGTTCTTTTTGGATTTTTTAATTGTATCCGACATTTACAAGTAAGATGAAATAATAAAGTATAGTTGTACAATCAAATGAAAGAAAACGGAAAGAAGTATAAACAATATGAACAAAACAAATATTACTTGCATCTTTAGAGGGGCGAGCTGAAACGTGTGTCTGGCATGAGGATTCTTCATTTTGATCAGCAACGTGTTGATGGGTTGGAGAACTTTATCTTTCAGGCACTTTTGCTTTTCTTCAGATGTTCCAAATCTTCAAGTCATTCACTTACTCCAAAATATTTCAGCCAAATGAGTCTATGGTTTTTGGTAGGAGACAAACCCATTATGGTGACAATCTTTGAGGGAGGGTTGAGTTTGAGTGAATCAGCCTCAAGATGCTTCTGCCCATCTCTTGCATCGTCTTTCTTTCTCTTGGCATCTTCGGCTTTTCATGTTTAGCATCATCATCACTTGACTTTGTTTTGCTCCCCCTCAGTTAGATCAACCGGTCTTTGTGTTCCTCCCCCTCAGTTAGATCCGCCCGGACTGATGTGTTCCCCCCTGACCGGTCCGCCGATTTCCTCTTTTTTTTTCGAGTTGGACGCTGGATATGAGTACCGAGGGTTGATGTTGCTCCCCTCAGATGAATTCTCCCCCTCAGCGGCCGACATAGGAAAAACACTAAGAAAAGTTGGAAAATCAACCAGAACACAAGACTACTTTTTTTTTGAAGATGAATTTCGGCAGAAATAAGGTTCGGCAGAAAAAAGTTCGGCGGATTTTTTTTTTGAAGATGTTTGTCAATGATCTTCAGAAGATGATGGAAACATTTATCTTCAGAAGATTGTGGGAAAATCTTGAAGTCATCTTCAATCTTCAAGTATAGTCTTCAAATGTAGATCTTCAAGGCATCTTCAAGCTCCACACATAGTCATGAGGGGAGGGATCTTCAAATCCAGGATGTTGTGCTAAAGGAAGAGAAGGTTGAGTGTGAATATGAATACTTAAGAAGGCAAATTTGTAGGAGTGGAGGAAAGGGAATATTTGGTGAGTGTGAATATGAATACTTAAGAAAGTATTTTCATGGAGATTGGGAATGGTGTTAGGCAAGAAGTTAGGCAAGGGGTTAGGCAAGGTGTTAGGCAAGAGGTTAGGCAAGGTGTTAGGCAAGGGGTTAGGCAAAAAAAAAGTTAGGCAAGGTGTTAGGCAAAGAAGTTAGGCAAAATTGGTATGCATATTTCGGCAACCTTTTTTTTATTTGTCTTTTCTCTTTTTTTTACTTTTTTTATACATCTAAATTTGACATAAAAAATGATGTTATCCACATAGATTTGAACCACAATAAGATTACATGAGTTTTGCTTGATGAAAAGAGTGTTGTCAATCTTACCTGAGTACACTTGAAAAAGTCTGCTAAAGTGTCATACCAGGCACGAGGAGCTGGTTTAAGGCCATAGAGAGCCTTATCCAATCTGTACACATAGTCAGGATGAGAGGGGTCATCAAATCCAGAAGGTTGTGCTGAAGGAAGATAGACTTAGGAAAGACAAAGACAGACTTAGGAAATGATAGACTTAGGAAGAATAGACTTAGGAAAGACAGACTTAGGAAGAATAGACTTAGGAAAGACAGACTTAGGAAATGAGGTTGAGAGGTAAGGTGAAAAGGATGTGTTTATTTGAATGGAAAAAGCAGGGTGAGGATTAAAGTAAAGACATCTTTGGTAGAGTACCTGTCAATTCTGTGAAGAGGAGAAGAAGCTGTTAGCTGATACAAGAGCAGTTGAGAGGGAGTGACCTTCTGGATTATCCATGTCATTTATCTAGGACATGAAGCAAACATTTGAACTGTCCTTTTCGCTTTCAGATGTGGGTTCATCTGCCAAATCATGAGTTTTAGCAGGTAGACCCTTTCCTTTTCTGACTAGCCTTTCGTTTCTTTCCTTTTCTCTTTTGTATTTTTCTTTGTATCTTTCAGCCCGGTCAGAATCATATTTGGATCTTCCCGGTTTTGAGGAAAATTGGCCTGAGGAAGATGTTCTGGGTTTTTCAAAACGTTTACTTCTGCACTCAGAGGAAAAATGACCCTTTTTACCACAGTTAAAACATTCTTCATTTGATTTGTTCGAAGAAGAGTGTTTGGGGAGAGAAGAGGAGGGTTTTCGACTAAACTTAGATTTTTCAGAAGAAAAGTGAGATTTGGATTTAGAATACCCATCCATCCTAGCCATTCCATCTGATAATTTGTCAACTGAAGTTTCCTCACATTCATCATCAGCATCACAAAGATACGCTTCTGAATGCTCATTTGGGACCTTCTTGACTATCATGGTCAGAGTCAGATGGGTAGGTGATTCTTGGAGTACACATAGTTCTTTTGGAAGAGTCACTTAAGAGAGCTTTAGAAGAGCCCTTTATATCTGTGATGACAGACTTCCTTTGCAGCTTAGTCTGCTCATAGTTGAAGAGAGTTCCATAAAGTGCAGTGAGAGGCATGTGATCAAGATCATTGGTTGTATTTATACAAGTACATATGTTTTCCCAAAAATCAGGAAGACAGTCCATAAACTTGCACAAGACTTCCCCATTATCATACATGCGACCCAACAGTTTAAGATCATTGAGAAGACTGTTAAAGCGATTATAGTAGTCTGAAAGAGATTCTCCTTTCTCATAAGAGAAGAGTTCATATTTTCTAACAAGAGCAATCTTTCTGCTCTTTTTCACTTCAGACGTACCTTCATAAAGAACACACGGAGTGGACCACATTTCCTTAGCAGTAGAAAAGTTTACAAGAGAGTGATAAACCTCATCAGGCAGAGAGAGGGCAATGATGGCTCTGACTTTAGTGTCAAGAGCTACAAGACGCTTATCTTTATCATTGTACTTACTGGGTCCTTTACAATGTATCTCCCAGTAGCAGGTGTTCGTTCTTCCTCATCAGAAGAAGACTCATCACCATCCTCATCTTTATTTTTGGCATTATAACGATCCCAAACTCTAGGGACAAGAGGTCCTTCATGGAGTATGGTGGGATATATGCTGTCAACTCCTTCTAAGAAGAGCATCATACGACTTTTCCACAGAGAGAAGTTATTAGGATTAAACTTTGGTGGTTTGGCTATTGAGCCATTGTCGTATGATCCAGCAACAGAGTTTTGGGAAGAAAAATTGTTTAAAGAAGAAGATGAAGCCATTGCAGATCAAGTTTATTAGATTAAACTGACCTGCTCTGATACCACTTGTTGGTCCCAACTATTGAGTAGCAATGGTAAACAAGTATTGTAGAAGGGGGGGTTGAATACAATACACAAAAAATTTCACTTAATTTAATTCTTTTATTGAAAAAACTTCAAATAAGAATTACACACAGAAACTATTGATTGTTACGGAATAGAACAGATAAATCAGTTCAAACAATCTTACACACAGACACACAGAGAATAAGAACAATTGTAAAACACTTAGTACAAACAATGAACTTTTGAGAGAGGAGAGAAAATGCCAGCACTTGGAGTCTTGAGGATCTTGTAAACTGGTAATCTTTGCAAGGTTGAAGATGATCTCTTTATATAGTGCCTCATGCATTAAATGCATGGACACTTGTCAAGCAAAGGTAGGAAGGAAGGAAGGAAGGTCTTTGAAGGCAGGTCTTCTGAAAAGTACTGAGATGTACTTTTTGTCTTGAAGCGTTGACCTGCTGTTGAAGTTGATCTTTCTTGAAAGAGATAAGAAAGCCAAACAACCTTTTTCTGATCTTTGGATGATGTCTCCATCAGTGCAAGATATCACAGATATATTTTGCAGATAAAGTACAATACCTACCGAAGACTTCTTTGCCGAAGATGTAGGCAAGTATCCTTGCCTAAGATGTAGACAAGTATCCTTGCTGAAGATTTCTTCAAGTGATCATGCCGATCATGTCTTCAAGATTTCCTTGCCTAAGATGTCTTCAACTATCTTGCCTAACATGTCTTCAAGTAGTGTTGGCCGAAGACTTCGGATGTCTTCAAGAAGCAGCTTAACCTTTGGCTGAGAAGTCCATCTTCAATCCGCTTTGAAGATACACTTCTACTTTGTTTCTTCGGTTGATCTTCGACTTCACCGAACATTTTGTGTTACATAATTAAGCTGCTTGTAAAGAACCTAAAAAGTATTCTAAGTATGAAATGTGTAAAATGAAAGACTGGAGGTCATCGTCAAATCCTAAGTGACCCAACATAAAATGACTAAAATACCCCTGTACTTAATTTGCTTAACAGAAAATTTTAACAGAGCTAGAAGTTAGGGACCCAAGGCGTTATAAAATGCAAACCACGAGGATGAAATCCATAATTATTTCATTTTAGGGACTCATGGTGTTAAAACCGCTATAACACAGGGACCAAACATGTAATTTACTCTAAAGTATATTACTAATTGTTTTATTTTATATGATAATTTATTATATTATATAGAGTAAACTACAATTTTTGTCCCCCAGGTTTACACGTAGCTTCAAAAATCATCCCTAGGATTCACTAACTACAGTGAGCATCCCTATTGTGTACATTTTCCTTTGAAAATCATCCTTCTACGCTAACTCCGTTAAAAAAACTTGGTTAAGTGATGGGTAATTTTTTCTTTTTATACTTTTTTTTGTCTATTTCTTGTTTTGTACTTTACTTGTTTTCTTCTTCTCTTTATCTTCTCCAAAATCCACCCTACCCGTTTCTCCCTCTCCTAACACCCGTGACCATCACCAACCTCCGACGACCAAGATGCCATCTCCGGCGACCAAGGACACTCCACCACCCACCACCGACGACCTTAACTGTAACACCCTCAAATTTTGGAAAGAGCAACCAATTTAAAATTTCAATAAATACATCGAATAAAGGATAAAATCCCTTTCTACAAAATCCATCACTAGAAATAGCTCAAATTAAATTCTAGATTTAACCTCAAGAATTTATAATCCAGACGTTATACAAGGACTAAACATAATTCGGGTGTTATTAACACCGTACAAGTTGCTAATCCCAAGTGCGGAAGACTTCACCAAGCTAATTACTTCTTGAGCACACAACTAGATCTCCACTTTTCAAGGTGTCACTAGAACTAATCCCCAACCGAAACATGTTGCACATGCCGACAAATAAAAAGGTTAGGCTAACGCCTAGTTAGTTCAAGAGTTTTCATCATGATTAAAATAACTCGTCAAACGAAAAGAGTACAACTTAAATCATGATTTCCAAAAAGAATTATATTTAAATATGCAAACAACCTATTTTCCAACGCACACAAACTCTATGACGAAAGCTCTAAAATATATATCGTTTCCCAAAATAATTTTGGATCCCAAAACTCACTCGAAAACGTGAATAATGTTTAATTTCCAATTATAATAACGTGAGTAAATCCCTATTATTCAAAACATCCAAACATGGATGAGGCATAACACACCACCCATAAATCATGGAAAACAATCCATATAATTATAGTATGTCCCCGAAAATATGGAACTAACTCAACAACTCACGCAAAGCATAAATAGAAATAAAGTCCAAATACCAAAGCATGAGAGTAATCATTCAAGCAAACCTTAATATATGTGAAGGAGTTTCAATATTAAAGTCAACACTTGCAATTATTCGCACAAGGCTCAAACGGTAATAAAGCATGCATATCACAATATTCGAATGTAATAATTGACAACCACGGGGGAGACCCATATCCATTGAGGATGGATGGAACACATAAGTATATCACTCGTACAATGTTAATCGTATAACAATTCATGACTATATGTCCAAGTGTTCCTATGATTCCTCGACAAGTTTCACCTCAGGAGACAGTCGAACTTAGTGTCAATCCCCAAGACTTCCACCACAAGGCTCGACACACTGTAGGACTACCTCCAAGGCATTACCTCAGCGACGAAGGTCTTAGTACTCACCTCCAAGGTAGCACTTCCAGACTCAACCCTCCTAGTGAACACTTGGAAAGTTTAAGGTCATAAAACATGAGTCCCAAAGTCCAACCCCACAATACCCATTCGACCCTATAAACAAGACCGACTCACATGCCTATGGATCCAATGCATCAAAGTCTAACAATTATATGACTCCCAAAAGAATGTTCAACATCTTCAATACGTGTAATTAATAATTAAATATGGCTCAAATGCATATAATCTCAAAACTTAATATAGAGTAATTTATATCGGACCAAAGTCCCCAAGACTCACTTAAGTCAAATACGAGCCAAAGGCTCAACAATACAATTGACCAAACAATAAAGATTACTAATACAATTAAATGCATTTAAGTGACATATATGCAAACACATACTTCAAAGATATGATTAATCCAAAATTCCGTCATTTATTTAGTCAAATCATTTTCCAAATAACTCATACCCTTATTTTTCCAAATGACCCATAACAATGATTATGCATATTTCCAACAACACTAAAAGTGCATTTTTACCAAAGATCCTCCATTTATACAATAAATCATCAAAACACTTTCCTTTATGACATAGTTATCAAATTACCCAAAAATCCCAATGCGGGTGTTTTATAAGATTTATAAGGCTAAACACTTCAAATAATCAAAACCCACCAAATAACTCAACCATAGATAATTCCCATGTAAAACACATAAACACTTTAAAATGGACATTTTTGGCATGTACAACGTTTTCACAAATCAACTTGAACTCACCTTGCTAGATTTAGGCTAAATCTAGGTTTTACTCCCAATATAAGCTCCCTTCAAGAAACTTGGATTCCACAAACAAATCTTCCAATAAAAATCTAGATTCACAAGTTTTCAAACATAAATATACGTATTCAAGTGCTTAGCATCGTTCCCCAAACATCTTCTCTCAAAAATCTTCATTTTGTCCAAAAATCCTAATTTTGACTTAACTTTCTCAAAATCATCTAAACCCCATTTTGAGAAATAGGAATACTTAGAAATCACAAATGGAGCATTATTACCTCATACAAAAGTTTAGAAGAGAATATGATGATCTCACCACTTAGATCTTGATGGAAACCTAGAAAACTCCAAATCTCTTGAAGATGAAGATTGAGAGTGTGGAGTTTGACCCATAGTGTAACACCCCGAAATTCGTGTGAGCTCCTTGTTACCTTCTTCCTAAAGTATTTAAATTGTATTTCTCGCATGAAACTCTACGTACATTGTATGTGGGCAAAAGCCCATGCTTGCATGGAATGCATGACCCTACGTTGTGGAGTGGCATGGGTTCGAGCTTGGAAGTGACGAGCATGGAAGGAGTGAGCAAGAGTCGTCAAAAAGGGACCAAATGGCTCGCAATACCTATTGGGCGAGAGTTCCAGGTCACTATCGCGGGATAGTATCTGGCCGAAACCCAAACTCGCGGTACACACTGGGCGAGAGTTCCCGACGAGTATGCCCGGGTCACTCTCGCGGGCACAATTGCGGCCGATGGGTGGAGCTGTTATTTAAGGCAGCGCTGATTTCAGGTTTGAGAGGAGTTTGTCACATAGATTTTTGGTCCGATTTTCCTTCTTCCCCCAAGACGATTTTCACCTTAAATGATATCTCCCCTCATTTAATTCTTGAAGATTGGCTATAAGAGAGCTTAGATCATTTACTCTCATCTTCACATGCCTTTCCTAGTGATCTAATGCAAGATTTTCAAGTCTTCAAAGCTAGGATTTTTAAGTCATCTCTTAGGGTTATCTTCTAAGAGCTAGGGTTTCTCCTACAAACCCGAAGTGTGAGTATTCTTAATCTATTTACCTTCATTAATGTCATTATACATGTATTTACTTGCAATGTAATTATGTTGGGTCTCATGTTAAATTAGGGTTTCATGAATATTTGATGACTGAGTTTTAACACCAAATTTCTCTTCCTAAATGCTCTCAGATGATAAAAGTAAATGTATCTCACCATTTAAAAAAGTTGACCTAAAACTAGGGTTTCCATGTTTCCAGTTCAAAATGAATACCATTAGCCTTAATATGAAATATGGTGGTTTTATTAAGATTTCGATAAAAAGAGGTTGTAGTCACGAGGTTGTGACAAAAGTGTGGATATATATATATAGAGAGAGAGAGGAAGGTTCAAACGAGGAGCGTACCTATTTACGAGAAACGCGAGGAGCGCCTTCCATGTACTGGATCACATGTGATCCACTACTTCCGAAAAAATGGGTAGCGGGCGACCTAGTTCGCGAGTCGCGTGGAAGTCGCCCGGATCACATGTGATTTTAGGCGTGAATCACATGTGATCCACTACATGGGCGGAAGCCCCCCGATCAGGTGTGAATCACATGTGATTTTGTACGTGAATCACATGTGATTCAGTATATGAGCGGTGCTCCTCGCGTTTTCTTAAATTGTTACGCTCCTCGTTTGAACCCACCTCTCTCTCTCTCTATATATATATGCCTTACCTATTGGCATGTGAATTTATTTGTGAACAAATGTGCCATTGTAATTGATGAATGTTCATGATGTGATAAACTGAAGGGTATGACTATTTTGAGTTCCATTACACATTATTTGGTCATGTTTGGGATATCCTTGGTGCCTAGCTCCTGGTGCACGAGGACCTAGATTTGTATTGACCATTTATATAAATTGTTGGCCATCTTGGGCCACTAGTGAGTAGGCAATAAGGGACATTGAGGTCCTTGAAGTGTAACTCGGCTAGTTTGGATGTGCAATGTGGTCCTATAAGTCCTTGAGGTGTAACTCGACGGAGTAGGCAATAAAGGCATTAAATGATGGTTTGAGGTTGTGCTGTCTTAATGACATGAGAACTAAAATCGGGACTTGAGGTGCAATCCAATAACATCACGGGTGACTCCATGTCATGTGTTCTCGTCACCCCGATGGTAATGAGTCTCCCCCGTTTTTTTTCAAGAGTATTTCTCTCTTGTATATTTTTACGCTCAGGTTGAGCTACTTGACGGAAATCAAATGGCGGTTATTTACCACTGCACGGTTCCGGTAACGTTGGTTTGATTTACAATATCATTTGCTTTACAATATTGTGAAGTTACGCTTATTTGCTAGATTTCCGGTCTAACACTTGTGGTGTTGTGTATTGTGGATTTCAGGACCCCACTAGTAGTGCGTCCTTGACGCGTTGATCTTGTCGACCATGCTTAGGAGCTTGGAAGGTCGGGCTTTTTGCGAATCGAGATGAGAGATTTTTGGAGATATAGCGACACCCGTGTTAATCTAGCTTACTTTGATTCTAGATTAGTAGGTTGTTATGTATTATGTCTCAATACTCGTTAATTTAAACTTTGTCCAAACTATCCTTTTACATTCAGGGCTTTAGTTGGCTTAATTTATGAAGTTTTATTTCACCCATTTTCCGGGAATTCCCTATTTTAAATGCCAAATTTTTAGGATTTGTTACAAGTTGGTATCAGAGTTCTAGTTTAAGTGAACTAAGTGTGCTAGTGTGATGCATAGACTTAAGCTGAGACTAATAAGTTATGAAATGTGAGGAATTTGGTAGAAATACTAAGTTTAGGAGTCGACGAAAATTACGTTGTTGTGAATTATGAAAGTGGTGACGATAATTCTTATGTGTAGTATGTTCATAATTTCAATTAGCTACTGCTATTATGAATATATTGTTACGTGAGCATGCTTGATTACTATAATTATGATGACCGATGATTGTACTAGTACGTTTCCGTATGTGTAATCTCGTTAGTCTACTTTCTCATCTTTACTTTTGAATGTGTTAGACCGAAATGGTAAATCCGCAGAGTAGACCTCAATCTTCACCAGAGGGTAACGCCGTGACTGAATCCACGGCTGACCAACCGAATGTTACGGCGTCAGCCTTGCCTCCTCCACTACCACCTTTGTTGGGTGGGAGAGTGGAGCGCGTGCCAAGGACAAATATTGCTGACAGGGTTAATTTATTAACCCTATTTCTAGTCTTTTTATAAACTTTTTATCTTGCACTGAGTTCTATTTTAAGTGAATCTCTAAGGTTGCATAAATCTGACAACAATTGCCTCCGACAATCGTGTTATAGCTGAAGTGACTCCTCAAACAAAAATGATGGATATGATGCGGGCCATGAGCGAGACCATGGTGAAGCAACATGAAATGTTCATGAAACTCTTGGAGGATAGAGACGCTAACCCGCGCCGACATGAGATAACCAAAGAAAATGTGGTTGTTTTCGGATCTGGGGGAACTGGTGATGAAAACCGCACTGATGGGGTGGCTACCACGGAAACGAGGCAAGCGGGAAGGACATGCTCCTACAAGACATTCCTATGTTGTAAACCACCGGAGTTTGCCGGTTCTGATAATCCGATGGCATGCATGAACTGGATCAGGGAAATCGAGCAGGTCTTCTGGGCTTGTGACTGTGAAAAAACCAGAAAGTAAAGTTTGGTTCTCAAATGCTCAGAAGTTCAACTTTTACTTGGTGGAATGTCTACACCTCCACCCTAGAAGCTTCGGTTTTGACCAAGATGACTTGGGCCGCTTTTAAAAGGGAGATTTTAGAAGAGTGTTGCAATGAGCAAGGGATGGATTTGATCGAGGAAGAATTCTGATCAATCAAGAAAGGAAATTTGTCGGTGAGAGAGTATACCCGACTTTTCATGGAGAAGTTGAACCTGGTGGGGCACGTGGCTCCAACTAAGAAAGAAAAAATGAAAGCGTATTTGAAAAGTTTGCCTGCTGATATGATGACAATGGTCCGTAAATCCAAAGCCACTAACCTCCGAGAGACGATCGAAGAGGCAAAGGTTATGGAGAGAGTCTATGCCAGAGACAGAGAAGAGAAAGCGAAAGTTGGAGAGAAGAAAAGGTGGGAGAGCCCACAAAATTCATTCAAGAAGCTGAGGTTTCATCCAAGTGGTAGGGGAAGGGATAATCTGAATTCAACTCTATGGTCATTCAAAACAGATTATCTATGCATAGCTTAACTGTGCAGCAGATTTACGTCTGATTTCGAAGTGCATAGCCTCTGAAAAGCCACTCAGAAGCTCTGCTGATCAACTGATCAAAATGCCTACGAAGTTGATCAAAAGGTTGCGTAGAGTTGTGCACAGAGGTTAATTAGCATGACAGAAGCTGATCCAGATTGCTGCAGAAGCTTATGTGAAGAATATGTTCTGGTCAAGATATGTTCGAACTGTACAAAGACAGATTCCAGAGTTAGGAATTTGTGATAAGAAGTTGAGAGTTAAAGAATAAGTGTAGATCTGTCCATGATGATTCTATTTTCAAAAAATGCAACAGAAGCAGATCGCAAAGAGTTAACTACAGAGGTTATCTACAGAGCCTCTGTAAACTTACCAAGGTTATCTACAGAAGGTGTTGTTGTCTGATGCTCTGCAGATCACAAAGATTAACCACAGAGCTTAACTTCAATTGTGATTATGGGCAGAGGTGTAATGTACAAACCGTTTGCTGTCAGGATGTTTACTTGATGTCAAAACAGCTTATTGTTGTCCAGAACCTGTGTAGATCGAGGCTGTCCAGATGCTCTACAGAGGATGTTGGAGAGCCTCTATAAGGCTCTACAAAGGCAGTCGTTTAGCTGCTGATTTACATGTACAGAGGCTAACATCAGAAAGCTTCTATGAAGTCGCACAGAGTCTTTGTGCTCACAGAGAGGTTGTCCAAGTGAAAAGCTCGATCAGAAGCAGAATAGTCGCTGCTGTGTTGATTTTTTAAGGTACATAAGCAGATCACAGAAACCTCTGCGATTTGTGCAGAAGCTGCTGCTTGAAAAGCTGTTAAGCCGCTGTTGTATGAGAAAGAAAAAGAAATACGGGTGTTACATTAACCATCGTAACCCGTAACTTATTCCCTTGTGAGCGTCGTGATTCCCTTGTGAGCGTCGTGAACCCCACTTGCACCACGCCTCCGGCACCCCTGCAACACCACCATCTCCTTATCTCTCTTATCCCTACTTGTCTTCCATAACATACATCCTCTTCACCACCCTACAAACCAACATAAACACGGGAAATAATTTCCTCTGCCCCATCCCCTTCATCGGCCATATATCCTACCTCCAGCAACCACCTCCAACTCTAAGCAACCTTCTCCCAACCCCCTCCCCCTTGGTTGGCCAATAAGCAATACTACATCGAGACCCATTCCACATCCAACAAAAATCTAGAGCCACCTCCATCTCCAACTAACTTCGAGACCACAAGGGTGTTTAATGGCGAGAACAACGGTGGCAGGTGAGGGTGGTGGTGCTTCGTGGTGGGCACCGTGGTGGTGATATGCTCACCGAGAAGAAAAAATGGAAGAGAAAGGAGGCAGGGAGAGCTAGGGTGGCCGGAGTTGCAGGTTGAGGCAATGTGATCGTTGGAAAGAGAAAGGGGAGGGGGACGGGGAGGGCTGGAGAGTGCCGGAGGTGGTGATGTGGTCGTCGGAGGAGGGTACCAGATATATGCATGCATATATATGTCGTGTGCGTATGTATACATGCATATATATATATATATATATATATATATATATATATATATATATATGTGTGTGTGTGTGTGTGTGTGTATATATATATATTAATATAAATTAGAGTAAATTACAATTTGGTCTCTTTGGTTTATATATATATATATATATATATATATATATATATATATATGTGTGTGTGTGTGTGTGTATATATATATATTAATATAAATTAGAGTAAATTACAATCTGGTCTCTTTGGTTTAAATGAAATTGTGCAACTTGTCCTTGTAAAAGAAAAGGATGAAAATACGCCTAATCTAATGGAAAATTTAATGGAGTTGACATAGAGGGACGCTTTTCAAAGGAAAATGTTTACAATAGAGACACTCACTATAGTTATTGAAGTTTAGGGACCACTTTCGAAGCTACGTGTAAACCTTTGGGACTAAAATTATAGTTTACTCTATTATATATAAAAAGCAAACAAATAAATATTATTTTATAAGGTGGGTCCAATAAGTTTGCTCAAATGTGTATCGACTTTCTTGTACGGATTCATAAACTTCTATGGCAAATTGACACTATAAATGCTTTAAGTTATTCAATCAAAAGAAGTTTAAGGAAAAAATCTTCATCTTTAAATCAGCAAAGTCATTTTAATGCCTATTTTGGATAACAAACGGTTTTAAAACGTTTACGTTTCAAAATACTCAGGATTTTATAATCCAAAAGCCTTTTTTTTAAATAAAAATATTTTAGTATTATTTTATAATATATGCAAAATCAATTTAATATAATCTTTTAAAAGGGTTTTAAATTATTTTACTGGAGGTTACCAACCATTTTGTCTATCTTTTTTTAACACGCATTGGACAAGCTTTTTGAAGATATTATTTTACAGTGTTACAAATATATTCATGTAATAAAGTGTTATATATCTTTATTTTATCTATTTTGATCTTATTTTATAATTTTATGTAGAGGGAACGAATTATTAGTTTTATGTAGTAAGAACTAAAAACATTCCCAATAGCTTCTCTAAAATGGAGAAAAATAGAGATATTGAACATTTTTTGTTCCAACAGTTTCTCTAAAACTTTCTTCAAAATGAAGAAAATATGAAATTTTCTCCAAATTTGGAGATATCACAAAAAATGATTACCAAGAGAGAAATGATTTGTTTATTATATATATCCCGTCAATGAGAAACTTTGAAATGGATTGTTTAGATGAAAGAAATAGTATTTTATAAAATATAATCAATAATTTGTCTCTAAGAATGTATTTTTTGTTGAAGATTTTGATTTTAAAATTTCTATTTTACAGAAATTTTAAAGAATCTATTGGAGATGCTCTGATATCTTGACATGCCATGACGCACTTTTTTTAACACTGTTTAAAAACAATATGCAATCTATTTTTAATTAAAATAAAATATTGTTGTTTTTATGTGGGTTCCAAAACTTCATCCGTTCTATTTCAAAAAAAAAACTTCATCCGTTCATTTGAAAAAATTAATACGAATTTCCAAAAAAATCTCAAAGTAATCCAAAAAAAGTTGTCTCTAACTTGATTAGAAGTTAAAAAAATCTAAATTAGTTTTACTATTTTCAAATTTAAGTCATTCAAACCCCTCGTATCCAACATTATACTTCCCTACCCCATCGCCATCGTCATTTTTTTTTTGATAAGGTTCATCTAGGCTTTGCCTAAACTACATCCTTGGCAATTTGGAAACAAACAAACAAAGCGGCCGTCTGAGACTAAGCCTGGTCATCGTCATCCTTGGCCTTTGCCATTAATCTCCTTCTTTATGTCTTTTGATTCTCATTTTTTTCCAAATTTAGTGGAGCACATATAGACATATCAAAAGAGGGAGAATCGAAAAAAATCCCGATAAAAATGAGAGAAATCAATAGGAGACAACGATGGTAATGGACGCCAATAGAGAAGGGACGACGATGGGGTGACTAGGGATGGCGAGGTGAAACGTCCAAAAACCAGGACAAATTTAAACCTTAAAATTTATCAGAGTTAACCATAACTTCATCCAAACTTTTATACATAAGTGGAGAATTAACTATGAGGGTTCATATACACAGTTCGAATTATCAAAACAACCTATTAATCTAATCCTGACAACTACGATTAGATTAAATTGGTTGTGTAGGCCATTTATCAAAAGCATCCTCGTATATGCTAACTTCTCCACTTATCACCAAAAGTTGAATATCATAAATCACTCGTCCCTCTTCCCGTTACTTCCCCGAGCTCGTACCTGGTAAGAAAGTTTAATTTGAAACGATTAGGCTTACGCCTAGTGAGAACATCCATTTTCAAATTAAAACTTTATCAGCTTTGGAAACTCAAGTAAACAAAGCGTATAAACAAACCTGGTTTGCCATCAGTCTTACCGTACATCTAAACATCTTACGATGACGGGAACATACCCGATTCCATGAATATGACTCACACTCAGTAAGTCACATCATCACGTTCGAGAACCTACTACGAATCATCACAGATTCTAGATCATTGCTCATGTCCAAGAAATTACATTTACTTTATGCCTATTTCTTGGAGTGGAAGTAAATATTACAATTACTTTTTGCCTATTTCTTACCTTCCCATAGAAATTAGGAATTACAACTTACTTTATGCCTATTCCAAGATTTCTCCTCACAATACAAAATGGGAATTACAATTTACTTTATGCCTATCTTCATTTCACGTTAACGGGAATTACAATTTATTTTATGCCTATTCCACGTTTCACATCACCTTACGAAATGGGAATTACAAGTTACTTTATGCCTATTCCTCATTTCAGATCAACGGGAATTACAAGTTACTTTATGCCTATTCCACGTTACAAATAATTCCAGTGCCTATGGATCCATTGCACTTACTAACATACGTGCATATTTACTCGAATGCACAAAACATTTCATATCATATTCTCAAGGCTAAGAATCCCAAATACTCTATCATACCCGTATTCTCAATTTTCCCTCTTCGGCGACTTAGCACGTTTTAGAAAAACTAAACCAGATAACACATCTAGAAACTATATCTAGAAAATCACTTATTCTGAACCCAAATCCGGAACTATCCGGGAAAACTCATAAATATCCGGAATATTAGAAGTATCCGGACATCAGAAGTGACGGGACATCATAGGTTTCCAAACACCACAACTATCCGGACCTCACAACTTACCGGACACTAAACCTATCCGGATATCATAACTTACCAGACACTAAGCATATCCGGATGTTACCGGAAACATATACAATTCGGATGACATCCGAAAACCAAAGTAATCTGGATACCATCCGGTAACTAGTTATTCAGAAACTCAAATACTTACCGGATATTTTCACTACCGGACACCACTGAAATGGAATTACCGGAAACTATCAAAAACGTTCGGTAACTTCGACCTGCACGCTAAATTTCAACCCAGATCGCTATTTGTTCCACCCAGCTTATTTTGCCCGTAACCATTTAGCCCCAATATAGTTAATACTAGCATCTTACTGCTTAATTTAAAAGAAAACATCGATTTAAAAGGGAGGGATGAACTCACCTGGGATTTCACAAATGATACACAAAACATAGATCCAACTTCACTTCTTGCCAATAACCCAAATCAGGAACCTAATCACAGATAGAATATATCTATCAAACTGGAAAAGAATTTGTCCAACAATTCCAAAACCCTTACCGATTGAATTTCAGCTCTTCCTTCTCTCTCTCTGCTAACCGACTCCAACAACAAGCAATTGAGATATTTCTCAATTTGACCGACTCCTTCTTTATATACCAACACAACTATCACTAAATGACCAATTCAACCCTGAAGTATCATAATTTGACAATTAGATTCCACATTGGGTTATTTACGCCTTGACCATTTGACAATAAATTGTACACTTTGTTTAAAATAACATTCCCTATTATTTTAAACGTTTCCCCAAAATGTACAATTATTATGGAAATTTCGAGGTGTTACACGATGGGAGCAATGGTGCTGCTACGTATAACCGTATAAGGGGTTTGAATGGTCTAGAGTTTGAAAGCAATATAACTAATTTACGTTATTATTTACTTTAAAACCTTATAAGCCGGTTACAAGTAGAGATGGCCAAATGGGCCTGACGGAGGACCGAGACCGATTTTGGACCGGCTCGGACCAGGACCGGTTTGGGCCAACCGTCCTTAATCGATTACGATTTCCATTCAAAAACAAAGCTCGGCCCGAGACCGATTATGGGACCGGCCCAATTTTTTTATAAAATTTATTTTTAAATGTATATATCTAAGTAAAACGTATTTGTTAGTGTATTTGATTGATTCAATTATAATAAAATGTATTTTTTTAAATGTAAGTACTTTTTACTGCACCTAATAGATCAAATTATAACAAAAACGTATTTGTTAGTGTATATGATTAACCAAATTTTTCAAAAAATATTTTTTATAAGTTAAAAATCAATTTTTTTAAAATAAAAAAATTTAAGTGGGACCAGTTCCGGCCTAGCTCGAGAGCGGGACCGGTTCTCATAACCACGCTTTGTAAAGCTTAACCGGACATTCGTATTTGTGCCTGGACCGGGACCGGTTATGTCGAGACCGGTTACGAGACCACTATTTGGAACTGAGACGGATTTTTGACGATCTCTAGTTACAAGTAGTTTTATCTGAGTTAAAAAGAATGTAGGCTAATAATTTTTAAAAGTTAGTATGTTTATCTTATTAAAAAAATGTTCAGAGGCTAAATCATTTAAAATGAAAAAATTCAAAAACTTAATCAATTAAACTAAATGTAACACCCCATATTTGTTTCTTCTTGCAAATGTTAGAGTAAATAAAATTTGGGACTAATGTTTGAAGTGTACAACTTGGGGGGGGGGGGGGGGGGGGGGCTTGGTGGCAAAATCTAAAAATGTGAATAGGTATAAAAAGGGACAAAACTCCTAAAATCCCTAAATCTATTCCTCTTGGTCGGCTGGAGCAAAGGGAGAGAAGCAATGGAGGGCCAAAACCCTAAGTTGGAGTGTGGAAGAAGAGTAGCATCAAGGATTGATGGTAGTATCTTCAAGGTATGATTTCTTCTTCTTTTCTTCTCTATGTTTGGCTAGACTAGCTTATGGCTTGGGGAATTGTTAATCCACTTGGTAATTGAGTCTTAATCAATGGAAGAAGGAAACAAACGATTTTGGGATTGATTCCCTATGAGTTTTAATCTAATCAGTAAGAAACTTGATCACTTTTGCTTGGTAATCTCCATTTTTGCTATGGAATGAGTTTTGGGTTTTTGGGTTTGAAATCATGAATCACTAGATGGATTTGGTGGATTTTATATTGATATAATTGTTGGTTGTTGATTCTTAATACTTATTGTATCCAAAATATCGGTTTGGGAGACTTAGAACTGGTTTGGGAAAGTTTGAGGATGAGAAACCCTTGGTTTTGGAAGAAAACTCGTGCAGGGGAGCGGACCAGAGCCCCGTGCGGATGGAGCGTGGCGCCAAGCTCTGGCCCCCAAAACCCCATTTCCGTTTCGTTGTTCGTTCGAGTCTAGGATCGAGGCGTCGGTTGGGGGTTTGCTTCGGGGCTTTGTAAGGATGGTTTGAAGTATGGTTAGATGGTTTAACACCATTCTTGTGGTACCCAATTCAGGTGTTCGGTTGGTGATAAAGTGAGCTTCGGTTAGGGTGTCGCTTAACCGAGTATCAGGTGAGTTCCCTTAACTCTTTTGTGCTAATGAAATGTTTTGCTAAAGTTATCGTATCTGAATTTGGTTTGAGCATGATGGTATGATTTTATACTATGAAAAGCTTTGTTATTTCATAATGTGGAACTGTTTATAAATACACGCATGTTATGAAACTGTTTATAAATGCGCATGTTCGCTTACGTGATATTATCCATTATGTGATATGATGTGTGGAGTCGGGTGCACAGTGGGAGTAGGGTACCTTAGGATATCATATCCCTTGGGAGTTGATTAGTTACCCCGTACATATGGAATCCGTTTCCTGTGTATGTGGAGATGGGGAGTCTGCTTGGGCCCCGAGGGCGAGAGGGGAGTCTGCTTGGGCCCCGATCGTGGAAATTACTGTGTGGTGGGGAATGGCTACGAACACTGTGCAAATACTCGTATGTGATGTTGCTTGGTCGAAATATTTTGATGGGCCTTTATGGCAGTTTACATTTGTATTTTTAAATGCTTTGTTAAACTGTTTTCGGGAGGGAATTCACTAGACCTAATGGTCTAACCCTTGCTTTTTCAAAAACTAAAACCATTTTTAGGTGATGGTTGTGTTTGGGGTTTCATCTGGTGATGATGGAAGGTTGTGGCGTTGTAGAAGAGCTAGAGTCTAGTGAAGACTTGTAGATTACCGTCGGGCTTCCTGTAGCATCTCAGTTGTGAAGGTGATTATTCGTTGCGTACTGAGAGTAGAGTGTATTGCATTTTAGGCAATTTGGGACCGTTCATTGTTGTAATGTTATGAATTTTATTTTATTTAAATTTGGGTTGTTACAAATGGTATCAGAGCCATAGTTTAAGGGATTTAGGTGACCGCATGGGCCTAAACTTAAACTGTGGTGTAGAGTGAGAAACAACTGAGATATAGGAAGCCATTAGGAAAGACCGTAATCATAGGATATCTTGACAATGGTAGTGAGAACCCCCATGTAAGGTAAATTCAAATCGCATCTGGCCAATGCTATTATGAATTTACAGGTGCATGGGTGTAATCAACTTCTATTGTCGGGATGATTGGTGAGTGTGACGGTATGTAGAAAGTTGTAACCTTGCAATTGATAGCAAAAGGTTGATGTGTCATGGGAGATCGCTTATGATGCGATGCTTTTGCCTTCTAGGAGAAGTGACTTTCGGTATGTCAGTGAGCCGGTTAGATGTATGATACTTGGAATTGACGTGTCTACCAGTGGGGATAGGAAGTGTAGACTATATGGGAATTTTGAAAGCCTCGATTCAAGATCGAGTGTAGGAATTTAGCCTTTGACTGTTTAGTCAAGCGGTTTGGTGGCAAGGATTACGAAGGAAAGATATCAGTATTGGACTGGAGTACGTGTAGGAGTAGATGATGAGGTAACTGGTCAGTTTGGAAACCATGTAGAGTGGTTGATCAAGTGGGTTGTGAAACACTTGTACAACAAGTTGTAGCAAGGGTAAGAAAGCGGTCGTTGGTCATGGTATGGTGTCAATGATGAGTTGAGATGAGTACAACGGTTGACCTGGTTAGAGCGAATAGCCTTCAACTGCATATTGAGTTCTTGTAGTATGTCATTAAATGGGTTATACAAGTTCTTTCATGTTGAGAGCATGTACGTGCATAACAAATTTTCTTGTTTTGAGAAATAAGTTGACGCTCGCAAGCGTGTATTTTTTTGAAAAGTAAAAGACAAACTTGTTTTCACTTTGAACTTAGTGATCTACGAATTATTTCACGCTTTTCTTGTGGAGAAAATCTTCGTTACAAAAATATTGAAAACATTTTATTGCGAGGTTTTGTTTTATAAACAAAATGAGTATTGACTCATTATTATCATGTAAACGAGTGTTGGAGTTGACTGACCCACTTTGGGTAAGTGATTTCGTTCTGAATTTTCTAGTCGTATTGGAAAGGGTTCCGTTGGAGACGACCGTTGTGTCGGCATCGATTGGGATGGTCAGGGTTGCGAATTATCGTAGGGTTGCCTGTGAGCGATCCTTGCGGTCGTTGTGTTTTACTATTCATCTTGAGTGGTGTTGTATCATGCATACTCAAGCTTGTTTTATGATTTTGTATCTATTGCGTTTTTAAAAGTGTGCAAAATGATTTCAATCGTTGTGTCATCGTGCATGAAGGCTATGAACTCGCTACGTCGGGGAGGGTATTACGATTGAGGTTAAGGAAAGGCTTTGGGAGTTGAATTGTTAGTTGAATAAGATGTGGTCGAGTTATGACTTTAGTGTTTCCGTTAGAGGAGGTGGGTGAATACCGAGAGTCTCGGGCAGTGAATTCGGAATGTTGGTATGATTGTAGTTTGAACTATTGCTTGGTTATGTGAGAATAGTTTTAATTACGGTGAAATTTGAAATGGTCA
This sequence comes from Saussurea involucrata, assembly GCA_033807775.1. NCBI lineage: Eukaryota > Viridiplantae > Streptophyta > Magnoliopsida > Asterales > Asteraceae > Saussurea > Saussurea involucrata. The sequence continues at coordinate 34,088,802 of CM066315.1, forward strand.
AAGTGTTTCTGTTGGTGGAATGGTAATAAGTAGCATTACGTTACTTGATGTAATGTTATCGGATTTGAGTCGGAGTACTGAGATGGTTTGGTAATTAGATTTTGCGCTAAGAAAGGTCTTGTGTTTTTCTCAAGTGAGAACGGTGGGGTATAAATTGGTTATGATGCGTTGGACGAAGTGGGTTTCGTTAGGAATCTTGGATTGTCGGGAAGGAATGGAATCATCATCATGTAGTCCATTAATGTGGAGGTTTGAGACTGTTTAACATGTCCTAAGTTAGAGGTTTTGCCAGGAGATTGAAACTTGAGAAATGAACCCGTGGTGTGTGAACGGATGAGGTCGTCCGAGAATGCGTAAAAGATAGGGTGTAGGAACACCTAGTGAGGGCATTAGGAGAACGAAAGATCACCAATGTGGATGCGATGCCCATTGAGGTTTTGAAGATTCGCTCATGTGTAAGGTGTTAGTACAGCGGAGATAGATCGCGAGGAGTTGACGAGAAACGAGAACTGGTTCGAGGAGTTAGGAGAAGTAGAGTCCTTCGGGAATCCCGGTCCGTCGCGAGGCGGCTGGACATTTGCATGCCGATTGTCGATGTTGGAATCCATGGCCGTTCTGTTGGATGGTTGTCAGGAGGCTGGTAATGGAGAAGTACCTATAGTGTGGTTATCTTGTTGAGTTTTCTTGCAAGGATGTAAGAAGTTGTTCGAGGAAAGGTATGTATCCGGCATGACGCTGGACCATCTTGTATGAGTGTTACAAAAGTGAAAGATCGTGATTGCATAAGTGATTTCCTATGGGGTTTGATGATCCATATAAGAAAGGAATGTTAGTGTAGTCGAAGCGGGTGTGCTTTGATTAGTTGATATGGGCATGTGGTTCGTCTAGACCCGAGAAAGGCAAAGTCGGGAAACGATTTTACTTCAAATGAAGTTGTGTTATGGGTGGCATGAAGGTAGTAATATCTTTTGTGTGTGTAAAGGCATCATGATAGCTTGTTTGCAATGTGGTCGCGTGGTGCGATAGTAGTGTGAGGAAGTGGTGGCACTTTGTACCGAAGGAGTGTGTAAGTCATAGATGTAATGATGGTTTGCCGTGATATTGAAGTATTCAAAGGTGGTGAGTATGCTCGATTGAAGTGTATGGATTTTCTAGCAGTATATGTTAATGCTATTTTGAGATCTGGAGATTGAGTGGCGGTTGGTGACAGGATGAAAGGAGAACCCATGTTCTTCTCGATACCATTGGATTTTGGGTGAGTTTTCATACTTCACTTGATTGTCGAAGAAGATATTGTACCCGTTAAGCTGTAGTGCTTCGTTGTGAAGTTTAGTCAGGAGCGTTGGAGTATTTCGTGGATGTAAAGAAATACAATGAGCGGGTCAGCTGTGTTGGAGAGTTAGGAACTCTTGGTAGTTCTTGGTGTTAAGTACCTTATGAGAACTTGGCTAAAGGTCTTGACTGATGATTTTGGAGAAACCGTTATTTTAGACTGTAGCGGTGTGTGATGGGAATTATGTGTAAGCATGAGAGAAGATGATGACGGTATGGCAGATCAAGTATAGATAGGCTTGCGGTAAGAAGAGGTCGTGAGACACTGGAAAGGCGGACTATAATTAAAGGACTGTTATTTGAAGGGCATAAGAAAAAGGATCGTTGTGTATGTCATGGTTAAAGAGTTGAGAAAACTAAGTTCGTGCGGCCGGTCTAAAGAACGGCTCATGTTAGCGAGTCACACTTTTAAAGCATTTTCAATGTTTTCAAGTTAGAATGGAAACAGGTGACCAGAATGTGGTGCCCTGGTTGAGAGACCTTTGGATTAGATTCGGTATTGTCGGGGATAATGTTTCTCGTGAGCGTATCGTTCAATATTCGATCAATTGGAATAGTTCGAGCGAGCATGGTCACTCCTCCTTGTGAGAGGGTAAGTGAGATTTGGAAGTAATTCCTAGATAGTGGAATCATTTGTTGGGTGTTGTGAGAGACAAAGTGTGTGTCTGTAAGGTTGGATCAGCTTGAGTGAACGGCTTATGGCGTGATGGTTGATATGTGTGGGATCACTGAATGGTAACTACTGTTGCATGTGTGATCAGTGTGGATTCAGGGAAATGCTATTTGTGCCAGACGAACGATGTATTGGCGGGATTGCAATTTCCTTTTTGAAATAAATGTTTTTCGGTGGAGAGAATAAGGTAACAATATAAAGGCGATCTTGTGTGATGTAGACGAAGGGAGTGGTCAGTCTCTGTTTAGAAGTTCGGGTTGTTGTAGCATTGACTCTAGTAGAGTTACTTGCTTTTAAAGAGAGTATTTTGGTGTGAGTAGTATGATTGATTGAAGAAATTGTAAGTGTGTATGGTTGGCATGTTACCGACCTGAGAACGTTGTAGTTGGCTGAGGAACGATTTCAAAGAATGTCGTACGTTGTCGGTTCTGACTAGAAATGGATGAATAAGTGAATGGGACTAAGATGATTTGGGTTGAAAGATATGAGTATTTTTTATCTCAAGTCGTGGGAAACAGTTAGATGGAAAACATTCCCATGGATTGGAGTAGTGGGGTTCAAGAAGAAATTGAGTTGAGCCGCATTGTAATGGATTAATGGCAGTTATCGAAAGAATTGGGGAATTATTGAATGAATTAGATGTACTCGGTGAAAATATGGAACATTTTTGGTGTGTCTTAATCCTTGTTTAGGGAGTGTTGGTCGGAAGACAGTATGGTGTATCTTCGCAAGCAATGCGAATGATTGAGGAGTCGGATTTGGTGGTATCGTTAGAAACAATCTTTGGGGCTAGATAGTCAAGAATGTGAAAGGAAAAGAAGTTGATCTTGTAGAGATGTATTTGCAACTCCTTAAGAAATTTTTGGGCAATGTAAGTATTGGGAGTCAGAAGTCAACTCCTATTGCAGAATGGGTCCGGCAATGGAATTCCGAGGACGGAATTCTAATAAGGGGGAGGTGATGTAACACCCCATATTTGCTTCTTCTTGCAAATGTTAGAGTAAATAAATTTTGGGACTAATGTTTGAAGTGTACAACTTTGGGGGGGGGGGGGGGGGCTTGGTGGCAAAATTTGAAAATGTGAATAGGTATAAAAAGGGACAAAACTCCTAAAATCCCTAAATCTATTCCTCTTGGTCGGCTGGAGCAAAGGGAGAGAAGCAATGGAGGGCCAAAACCCTAAGTTGGAGTGTGGAAGAAGAGTAGCATCAAGGATTGATGGTAGTATCTTCAAGGTATGATTTCTTCTTCTTTTCTTCTCTATGTTTGGCTAGACTAGCTTATGGCTTGGGGAATTGTTAATCCACTTGGTAATTGAGTCTTTGTAACAACCCAAATCCCATATACACGACAACTCACATATGTAGCATAACATTGACATAACAAACGAACATCATATTACAATTACGGTCCCGTAGTCCTTTACAATCAGAAGAAGTCATTCTACTATAAACTTCATACTAAATACATACATAACATTTAACCATTATAATACAACTGCTAAACATGCCAAATTCTTCAACATATATCCCTTCTCAAAAGCCATGCCTCGATTACTCTAATTACTTGCCCTTACCCGATCCGCCACCTGGAATACATATTTTAAAACAAAAATGAGGGTTAGACCTTGTGGTCTAAGTGAGAAAAATCCCTGTTAGTTTACAAACCATTTATACAAACTTCATTCATATAAATCACGCGACACAATCATATATATCTAATCAAACCCACATATCATGTACCTTCTCATTCCTCCTGGCCATATTAGTTGGTAGCAAGCCAACTAATAACATACAACGCTGTACAACATCTACAGCCAAACAACGCTATACGAATTCTATAGCCAAACACACCGGTCCTAAATCCGGCCAACGTATTATAACACCTTATAATACTCATGTAAATATAATACCTCAATATATTATAATTCACATAAAAACACATAGTCATCAACTATTACATTCCCAATTCACACATATACGTATTCCAGTTAAAAACATTTTTAAAGTAAAACTCACATGTTTTGTTTATCCAAACACGCTTTGAAATCTTCTTTCAATTGATTCTATCTTTCACCTCAACTTCAAAGTATCTGAATCAATTTAAAACACATACACCGCTTTACTAGCCAAACATATAAAGTCTACTAGTTCCTGTTCTCAACTGTCCAACACACACTGCACTTAACCCACTACCGGGACTACAGGGTACCGGGACTTCTCAGTACCGGGGCACCATAATACCGGTACTTGACTCTACCGGGACTCGACAATACCGGTACTCTAAATTACCGGGAGTCGATAATATCGGGAGTTCACTACACCGGGACTTACACTACCGGGAGTTCACTACACCGGGACTTACACTACCGGGAGTTCACTACACCGGGACTTACACTACCGGAGTCGACAGTACCGGGACTCCCCCGGGAGTCGACTATATCGGGAGTCTAAGAACACAGTCGGTTTCACCTATCCTAAATTCGAAGAAATCAATACCAATAAACTGAAATCGTAACTTCTAAACCGATAGATATCTTATATTACTGATTACATACACAAAATACAAAAGAGCTTACCTCAAAATCGAATCCAACCAAATTGATTGATGCTCTGACCGTAGGTTTCGTTCACTGCTTTCTTTTCGCCTCCAGACTCCCGCACACACACACTCTTTCTATTTTTAGAACAATATGCTACATCTGAATATCTTAAGGTGTATATAATTCTATATTTACCATTTCAACCTTGAACTTCTCATCTCCCCCTTAAAAGAAGGTAAACTTAGCCCTAGGTATATTGGACTTACCCGGGGTATTACATCATCTCCCCCTTAAAAGAATTCCGTCCCGGAATTCAGTTAAGTAAAAAGATAAGGGTATTTGGCTCTCATTTCCGTTTCTGACTCCCATGTAGCATCCTGACCTCTATGATGTCTCCACTGAACTTTCACTTGCCTGATTTCTTTATTCCATAGCACTTTAACTTTACGATCCACTATAGCTTCCGGCTCTTCCACATAATTCAGTTTTTCGTCGACTCGGATATCTGGTAGAGAGACTGCCTGGTCTGGAGTAACCAAACACTTTCGGAAGTTCGATACATGAAACGCATTATGGATTCTGCTCAATTCTGGTGGAAGATCTAATCGATAAGCAACTTCACCGATCCTTTCTGTTATTGCAAATGGTCCAATATACCTAGGGCTAAGTTTACCTTGTCGTCCAAATCTGATGACTCCTTTCCACGGCGAAACCTTTAACATCACGAAATCCCCAATTTAAAATTCTAATGGCTTTCGGCGTCGGTCAGCGTAGCTTTTCTGTCTGTCTTGAGCCACTTTCAATCGTTCACGAATATGAGTAACCTTATCGGCGGTTATCTGAACTATTTCCGGTCCTGCTAACTGTTTCTCTCTGTCAGGATCGAATCTTAACAAGACTAATAATACTTAGAATTCAGAATTAAAGAATCTGCGGAATAGAACTTTAATTCACACAATCAATGAACAATATATCAGAAAACACACAGCTGTTTGTATTCACTAATTCAACTCACAAGCTTACAACCAAACCTCAATCTTGATGAACAGGCTCAATCAAGACGACTTCTACTTCTCTAGAAATAGGGTTCTAAACCTTGAGGTTAATTCTCTCTAAAACGTATTCTAAAACTCTCGTATATCGCGTATCTCGTATCTTGAATAGCTATCTATCAACATCTATTTATACAAAATAATTACAAGATAACTATCAAAACAAAATTGATCTTCAGAATATTCTTTCACGATTATCTTCAATCATTCCATCTTTATCTCCAATATCTTCGCATACCAAACTTATCACATCAGCAGTATTAACTTCATTCAGCATGAGCAGTACTAATATTCTCCAGCAGCATTAATTCATTCCAGCAGCATTAACTTGACTCAGCAGTACTAATATTCTCCAGCAGCATTAATTCATTCCAGCAGTACTAACCTTGTTCCAGCAGTATTAACTTTGTCTTGCAGTAGTAACTATGTTCTGGCAGTACTAACCTTTACTTGCAGTAGAAACTTTGTTCTGGAAGTAGTAATGTTGTTCTGGCAGTACTAACCATACTTAGCAAATCTTCAGTTCCCAACAATCTCCCCCTAACTTGACTTTTAGAAAGAGAAGTCAAGTTCTTCAGATGATGATGCTTCCAAAACTTAATCTTGAACACACAAGTCAGGATTCAATCCCAAACTTTGATTGATGATCCTTCTTACCAGGTATCTTGCCATCTTAGAATATTTGTTACCCACAAACTTAGTTTTTAGCATTCCTTTCAACCTTGTCATGCTGTGCTTGTATAATTTATCCACCAAATAATACTCATGATATGCATAGTCAAGTGTTATTACATACACACCACAGTTTTCAATAAGCATCCCGTTGGTAACAGCTTGAAATTGCCTTTCTGTCAAATACTTAACTGCTTCTGTATTGAACATTAGACACAAGTATTCAAGTACCATTTTGGTGATGGACATTCCATTCTCAGTCAGCATATTTCCATAAAGCTTCATTCCTACCTTGAACATCTCCTCAATGTCAGATCTAGAGCACATCCTGATAAGTCTTCCCCATGTAGAACTGACCTCAAACTTCCCATCTGCTCTTTTTACTCTAATGTACTCCTTTCTCTGATCTTTCAAAGTATCCCAGAAGATGATCTCAGGAGCCATAGAAGCTAATGGTTTAACTTTGATTGGACTAGTATCAACCACAGTAATATACATATCACATTGATCATTTGTATGTGATTGTACATTGCTTGGTTGACCTGATGGAGTTGCCACTTCTTCTTCAGCAACTTTATGATCAGCTTTCTCTTTCACAACTTCCTCCTTAGCTTCTTCTACACTGGGTTCCACCCTAGGCTTCTTTACAACTTTCTTCTTTGAAGCTATAGACTTTGTTCTTGGTCTTTTGTTTGACACCATCTTGGTTCTTTTGAGTGATTTAACAGCTTCAGGAATGGTTTCAGCTGTTTCCTTTGTTTCTGCTGCTTCAGGGATGGTTTCTGCTGTTTCCTTTGTTTCTGCTGCTTCAGGGATGGTTTCTGCTGTTTCCTTTGTTTCTGCTGCTTCAGGGATGGTTTCTGCTGCCTTATGTTTTTCAGCAACATTAACCATTTCTGCTGCTTGAATGGTTTCTGCTGCTTTTTGACTAGCAGCATTAACCATTTCTGCTGCTCTATCTGTTACTGCTTCTTTTATAATCTTTGATACTGCTGCTTCAACACTATTCTTCACAATCTCAAATACCTCTGCTTCAATCTCAGATTTAGTTACTGTAGATACAGATACTGTTTCCTTCTCACTTTCAGATACTGCTGCATCCACAAGACTCTTAATAATTTCAGCTACTGCTGCTTCAATCTCAGATACTGCAGCATTAACTGTTTCTACTGCTTTTTCTGTGGTTTCTGCTGCTTGAACCTCAGATACTACATCCTTCTCATTTTTTGCAGTTTCAGTTACTGCTGCTTTCTCACTTTCTGCTTCCTTTGCAACTTCTGCAACCTGCTCAGCCTCCCCCTCAACCTTATGCTCATTCTCCCCCTCAACCTTTGCATCCTCCATGTTTAGTTCAGTTTCTAACTCCCCCTTTTTGGAAGCATCAGTGGTTGATCTTCTCCTTTTCAGAACATACTGAGCTTTCTTCCTTCTTTGCAGCAGCTTGGTGATCATCTTCTTATTCTTCTCTATCTTGGTGTGTTGATAAAGAGCCACCTTCTTAAGCTCATCAATCTCCTTCTGCTAATTCATGACATCAATGTTGATGTTGGCAATGGTTTCCATCAATTCCGCATAAGTATATCTATCCTCACCTGGTTTAGAAGTGTTTACCTCCCTTTCAGGATCATTGGAAGTTTTAGTAGGTGTCTCTTGCCTAGCAAAAGCACAACCTACTCCCATGGTTTCTTGGCGCCTGGGTCCTCTGAATGTTTTCACATTCTGAGTTGTCGTGGGGAAGGTCTTAGTGATGTTACCACTGTCCTTCTCTTTGCTAGCAGAAGTAGTGGCAGCCTTGCAGCCCACATGCTCATCCTTCTCCTTAGAGAGCACCTTCTTGGGGTTGGGAGACACCCCTGTGGTTACCCTTTTGATATTCTCTATTGGAGAATGCTCCAATAGAGGGCTTGTAGGCTTTGGGTTTTTAGGAGATACACCAAGGGAAGGAACCTTGTGTACTTTTCTTCTTTCAAACTTTTTGGTGATTTTGGGAGTGGGTCTTAAAAGAATGGACTGTGGGATTTCTTTGGTGATGGAAGGTTGGGATTGGCCATCAGTGGGTGTGTCTAATGGGGGCCTTGACCCTGATGCCATACCTTCAGTGGTGTGGGACACAACCATCATTGTAGAGAACAATGGTGTGTCAACTCCTTCCGAGTCCCTAGGAATTCTTCTCATATTTGAGAAAACCTTCCCTTTAGGGGGTTTTGGCACATATACCTCAGCAGACTGAGGTAAATCCGTCAATTCATGGTTAATTACTTCTTGGACAAACCTGGGATACATGTAAAAGCTCTTTTTGGATTCTAGGTTTGCCACAAGATCATTAAAAATCATTGCTGAAAAATTGAACTTTCTGGCAGTGGTTAAGCAGACCAAGGCATAAGCAATGGTACTGCTAAACTCACTCCATCCAGTTGTTTTCTTTGAAATACAGTGCATAAGAGTATGAACAAGAAATCGCCATTGGGTGAAAAACTTTGACTTGTAGAATTTAAAAATTCCAATGGGACCTTCATACCCCATTCTTTGTAAGGTCGAGAAAAGTTCATCATTAGAGAGATAGGTTATACATGAGGCATCATCTAAGTGAAGAGTGATGCGAATAACCTCCTCTGTGACCTTCAAGGGTTTGTCACAAACCCTTGTTCGAATGATTTTCTGCCCATCTTCGAGTATAACAGTAGCATTCTCCCAAAATTGCTTTTGATGCTCGATATATATGGTTGGGCACACTGTTAGGGCATGAGAGATGTGTGTGGACATGAGAAAATCCACAATATCATGAAATCCTGCGGCCTGCTTTGGCTTCTGAAGCATCGCAATCTCATTGTGCTCATCGACAAACTCCATTGTCGTCATTCTACCTGAGGATTTGGATAGAAAACACAGAGATTATAGGGAAAAAAAAGATTAGAACGAGAGAGAGATAAATTGAATGCAAAGAGACGTTATGAACTTTGGCGGGTTGAAAGAGTATTTATAGCAGTACTAGCCCTGATTTTCTTTAAAAGCAGTATTAACGACTTAGCAGTATTAACGACTGAGCAGTATTAACTGTAAGGCAGTATTAACTACGCAGCAGTATTAACTACTAAGCAGTATTAACAACAAAGCAGTATTAACTACACATACAGTATTAACTACTAAGCAGTGTGAACTGCAAAGCAGTATTAATTACACATGCAGTATTAACTACTAAGCAGTATTAACTACAAAGCAGTATTAACTACTAAGCAGTATTAACTACAAAGCAGTATTAACCACTAAGCAGTATTAACTACAAAGCAGTATTAACTACACATTGGCAGTAGAAAATATGTACTAGCAGTAGTAACTCTGCACTAGCAGTAGTAACTATACTTACACTTTGCAGCACTTGTCATCATCTTACCTTTTGACACATCACCTATACCACTTATCTTACCTCGTGCAGGATTATTTCCAAAAGCAACATGTCCTCCATCAATTCTTTTGAAATTCTTGAGGCAGGCCATGTTACCTGTCATGTGCCTGGAGCAACCACTATCAACATGCCAGATGCTCTTTCCCTTGAGCTGTTGGTTGCCCTGCACATCAGATAAATCAGTTAGTTTTTATTGGGAACCCAAGCCACAGTGGTCTTGGGTCTCCCTTGCTTATCAAAGTACTTGCACTGGGTTTTGATGAGATTTTCAAACTTAGGTACTGCAGCACTGGAGTACTTTGTCAATATGATTGGTCTAGCAGCACAAAAACTAGAAGCAGTATTAACCTTAGAAGAAGTACTAACAGTGTTAGCAGCACTAACACTGCTAGCAGCAGTATTGTTCTTAGAAGAGGTACTAACAGAGTTAGCAGCACTAACACTGCTAGCAGCAGCATTCTCTTTAAAAGAAGTACTAACAGTGTTAGCAGCACTAACACTGCTAGCAGCAGTATTGGCAGTAGTATTGCTTCTAGCAGCACTATCCTTGTCAGCAGTACTATCTGAGGTAGCAGTACTAACATTAGTGCTTTTGGGGATCCACATATTGACACATTCCTTTTCAGTCTGTTTTCTCATGTGGCTTTTGGATTCAGCTTGTTTCTTAGCCACATTATTCCTTGCAGGCTTCCTATAACCAGAAGATTTTTGAAAACTTCTTTGAAAACTTTTCCTTTGGTTAATAGGATTGAAATAACAGTGTTTGGCAAGATGATTCAATCTGCCACAAATAAAACAAGGTTTTGGTCTGTTAATCCTTTGCAGATCAACTCCTTGCTTTTGTGCCCACTGGTTATTCCAATTTCTTTGATTTCCCCTCTATTTATCATGTTTTTGGGGCTTATTCTCTTGATATTTCTTGCAAGAACAATGTTCACAAGTATTAGAGTTCACAACAGTGGTCTGTGTATAATGAACTCCCTTTCCCTTTCCAGTCCTTTTCATCTCATTGTTCTTAACACATGGACTTACACATTCCTCACCAGATCCTTCTTTTTCAGTCTTATCCTCAACAACTACTTTATCTAATGGATCTACTTCAGTGGCTCCTTTAGGTAAGTCCTTCCTATCCTTGGTTTCTAATAGATCTGACTTAGGAGGGATGTAGTTGTTGTTGTAGGGATGGGGTGTGGCATTGTACCCTATCCCTGGTTTCAACTTACTATGGATTTGAGAGTTGATTATGTTGTCCATGACTTTAGAGGCACAATTAAACTTTTCTACATCAAGTTTAACTTTCTCAAGCTCTCCTTTTAGTTTCTCACACTCTTCCCTGGATTCCCTAAGCTGGAACTCTAGACCATCCTTTTCCCATTTCCAGTAGTTTGTATCATAGGAGTGTTGAAGTTCATTGGCTTGAAAAGCCCTAATCTATTCTTCAAACTTCTCAACAATTACTACATAGTCTTTTCTGTCCTTTTCTAATCTCTTAAGGTCATCACACATTCCATGATTGTGATCTCTATACCTTTTAACAGTGTCTATACAAGCTTGAGTACATAGATTAGATTTTACCTCAGTGGGAAGATCTGAAACTTCAGCCATAAGAGCTTGATTTTGGATGGCCTCTTCTGCTTGATCACTCCAATCAAATCCCATTCCTTGTTGAGAGACAAGAGCTTGAATAGAGTTTCTGTTTTGATTGGAGCTTCCAGCCTGAGTTTGTTGATGGCTGTTGTGAGATGTTCCACCTCTGCATTCCCTGGCAAAGTGTCCCATCTTGTGACACTTGTAGCATTCAACTTTGGACTTGTCAAATCCAGCACCATCTTCTCTTCTTTGGGAAAAGTTGTTTCTCCCTGTCCTCTTTATGAATCTCTTCACCCTCATAGACAGCATAGCCATCTGCCACTTGATATCCATCTCTTCAAGATCATCAGCATTAATCTGTTCTAAGTCATCATTAATCAATGAGGAATTAACATGACTAGAAAAGAAGGCTTCTAGAACTGAATCATTGGTCTTTTCCTGATTGACTCCTCCAGCAGCACTAACTGATTCAGGGTTAGCAGTAGAATCAGGTGATGCTGAAAGGAGTGCAGCATTATGTACATATCCAGAGGGCTTCTTTTTGGCTTCAACCTCTGCTTCAAAGACTCTAAGATCATTGTAAAGATCATCAAGCTCTTTATCTTCCAATTGGTCATTCTGTCTGAAGGACACAGTATACATTGTCCACTCTTCACCTAATGATCTTAAGAACTTTCTGTTAACATCATCAGCCTCCATCTTGACTCCTACTGTGGCCAATTCTCCAATCAGCTTATTAAATTTATCAAAAGTTTGAGTCATAGACTCATTCTTAGTAGAAGTAAAGTTTTCATACTGCTGCTTGAGAATTGCCTTCTGATTCCTCTTGGTGCTTTTAGTGCCAGTGAATCTCTTTTCCAATGCATTCCACAGAGTCTGAGCATCAGTGCAGTGATGAAATTGATGCTGATATTCATTGGGGATAGCCAAAAGCAGAGTGCTTAAGGCCTTCATCTCTATTTGTCTGACTTTTCTCTCTGCATCAGTCTTTGGAGGAGGTCTTTTGCCATCTGGTCCAATTCTTCCTTCAGCACATGGACCATTCTCTATGATATCCCAGATGGAATAATCAGTAAGCAGAATATACTGCTTGATTCTAATTTTCCACATGTCAAACTCATTGGGTCTGAGCATGGGAACCTTAGAAACAAGAGTACTGTTTGATTCAATAGAATTGTCCATTGTTGAGCTCTAAGAAACACAAGCTCTGATACCACTTGTCAGGATCGAATCTTAACAAGACTAATAATACTTAGAATTCAGAATTAAAGAATCTGCGGAATAGAACTTTAATTCACACAATCAATGAACAATATATCAGAAAACACACAGCTGTTTGTATTCACTAATTCAACTCACAAGCTTACAACCAAACCTCAATCTTGATGAACAGGCTCAATCAAGACGACTTCTACTTCTCTAGAAATAGGGTTCTAAACCTTGAGGTTAATTCTCTCAAAAACGTATTCTAAAACTCTCGTATATCGCGTATCTCGTATCTTGAATAGCTATCTATCAACATCTATTTATACAAAATAATTACAAGATAACTATCAAAACAAAATTGATCTTCAGAATATTCTTTCACGATTATCTTCAATCATTCCATCTTTATCTCCAATATCTTCGCATACCAAACTTATCACATCAGCAGTATTAACTTCATTCAGCATGAGCAGTACTAATATTCTCCAGCAGCATTAATTCATTCCAGCAGCATTAACTTGACTCAGCAGTACTAATATTCTCCAGCAGCATTAATTCATTCCAGCAGTACTAACCTTGTTCCAGCAGTATTAACTTTGTCTTGCAGTAGTAACTATGTTCTGGCAGTACTAACCTTTACTGGCAGTAGAAACTTTGTTCTGGAAGTAGTAATGTTGTTCTGGCAGTACTAACCATACTTAGCAAATCTTCAGTTCCCAACACTCTCCCACTTCGTTCCAACATAGAGGCGTTCGGCATTTCCTACCATACAGTACTTCAAACGGTGCCGCTTGTATGCTGGAATGATAACTGTTGTTGTAAGCGAATTCGATCAACGGTAAGTGATTATCCCATGATCCCCCAAAATCAACAATGCAAACCCGGAGCATATCTTCTAAAGTCTGAATCGTTCGTTCACTCTGCCCATCTGTTTGAGGATGATACGCCGTACTCAACTTTATCTGTGTCCCCATTTCCCTTTGAAAACTTCTCCAGAATCTTGAAGTAAAACGACTATCACGATCAGAAATGATAGAGATTGGAACTCCATGTCGAGTTACTATTTCGTCAATGTACAACTTAGCTAAACGCTCCAACGAATCGGTTTCCTTTATCGGTAGAAAGTGTGCAGACTTTGTCAATCTGTCGACGATCACCCAAATAGTATCAAATCCCTTAGGAGTCCTTGGTAGTTTGGTGATGAAATCTGTGGTAATCTGCTCCCACTTCCACATAGGTATTTCTAGCCGTTGTAGTTGACCAAACGGCTTTTGGTGTTCGATCTTTACTTTCTTACAAGTATCGCATCTTTCCACATACTGTGCAATCCCTCTTTTTATTCCCGACCACCAATAGAATTGCTTTAGGTCTTTATACATCTTGTTTGTACCTGGGTGAATAGAGAAACGGGATTGATGGGCTTCTTGTAGAACACGATCACGTAACCCACCCAAACGAGGTACCCACACTCTGTTTCCCAGACACAATAACCCACGATCATCTTTTACTAGCAATGCTGACATCCCTGCTAACCGTTCTGATTTCAGATGTTCATCCTGATAAGCTTCCACTTGACACTTCTGCAATTCGTCAAATAGGTTGGGTAGGAGTTCAGTTCGTAGTGAAATAACCTTTATGGTCCCACTCCTTTCTTGACGACTCAATGCATCAGCTACCACATTTGCCTTTCCCGGATGACACAGAATTTCACAGTCGTAATCATTCAGCAATTCTAACCATCTTCTTTGTCTCATATTTAATTCCTTCTGATCAAAGAGGTGTTGGAGACTCTTATGATCAGTATAAATCTGACATTTGGAACCATACAGATAATGTCTCCAAATCTTCAACGCGAAGACAACTGCTGCAAGCTCCATGTCGTGCGTAGGGTACTGTCTTTCATGATCCTTTAATTGGCGAGAAGCATAAGCGATAACCTTTCCACGCTGCATAAGTACACATCCCAATCCCAGCTTTGACGCATCACTATAAACAACAAAGTCTTCTGAACCTTCAGGTAGTGATAGAATCGGCGCGCTGCACAGTTTTTCTTTCAAAATCCGGAATGCCTCATCCTGCTCTGCTTTCCACTCAAACTTCAGGTTCTTCCGGGTCAGCTTAGTCAAAGGCGTTGCAATCCGAGAGAAGTCTCTTATAAATTTTCGATAATAACCGGCTAAACCCAGAAAACTACGTACTTCGGTTGCTGTCTTCGGCTGTTCCCACTTTTCAACTGCCTCCACTTTCATCGGATCAACTTGTATCCCTTTTTCTGAAACCACATGCCCCAAAAACTGAACTTCTTGTAACCAAAATTCACATTTCGAGAATTTAGCATACAACTTCTCCTTCTTTAATAGCTCCAGAATCAAACGAAGGTGTTGCGCATGCTCTTCTTTTGATCGGGAGTATATAAGTATATCATCGATAAATACAATTACAAATTTATCGAGATACGGCTTACATACCCGATTCATTAAATCCATAAAGGCAGCTGGAGCGTTCGTCAGTCCGAACGGCATTACTAAGAATTCGTGATGACCATACCTTGTTCGAAAAGCAGTCTTTAGAACGTCTTCTTCTTTAACTTTCAACTGGTGATAACCGGATCTTAGATCAATCTTAGAGAAATAGCAAGCTCCAACTAACTGATCGAAGAGGTCATCAATTCGGGGTAACGGATACTTGTTCTTTATCGTGCGCTTATTCAGTTCTCGGTAGTCGATACACATTCTCATCGAACCATCCTTCTTTTTCACAAATAACACTGGGGCTCCCCACGGTGAAGAACTAGGTCTGATGAAGCCTTTATCTGATAGGTCTTGTAGTTGTGCCATCATCTCTTTCATCTCTGGAGGTGCCAAACGATACGGTGCACGGGCTATAGGAGTGGCTCCCGGAATCAGGTCTATACCGAACTCTACTTGTCTCACCGGAGGGAGACTATTCAAGTCTTCGGGGAATACTTCAGGGAATTCACTAACAATAGGAATGTCTTCCATCATATTCTTTTCTGGCTTAATATCTATCACGTAAGCCAAGTAACTCTGACAACCTTTATTCACACACTTACGGGCTTTTATCATAGATATAAGGCTAGACTGATGATTCCTACGATCACCATAAATCACTACTGGTCCCTTCTCAGGTAATACCACATTTATTAACTTCTTATCACACACTATGTTAGCCTGATTCTCGGCTAACCAGTCCATTCCCACTACGACGTCAAACTCTATCAAAGTTATAGGAAACAACTGTATCTGCACTCTACATTCCTCTATATTTATCACACAATCATCAAATACTTCTTTAACTGACACTTGATTATCATTTGCCGTATCTACTGATAGAGCATGTTCTAGCACTTTAGGTTTCAAACACAGGCAAGCAGCAAAAGCAGGAGACACAAACGATCGGTTTGCACCGGAATCAAAAAACACCTTAGCACGTGTAGAGTTTATTAAAAATGTACCTGTGACCACATCCGGAGTTTCCTCCGCTTCTTTCTCAGTCATTTGAAATGCGCGACCCCTGGTTACTGGCGGTTCCAGTCTTGGTATTACTGGTTTAACAATCGCTGGCCTGCCCGATGACCCACCTTGTTGTATCCTCCCCCGCGGACAATCCGACTGAAGGTGATCCGGAGAATTGCATAAGAAGCATAATCGCGTTACCTTACAATCTTTAATGACGTGTCCGGTCTTCCCACACTTATAACATGCTCGTAAATCACCTTGGCAATTTCCTTGGTGGACCCGGTTACACTTCTGACATGGTCTTTCCGCTGGTCGAAACGGCGGACGGTTATCATACCTCTGAAATCGGGACTTCTTCGGATCGTATTGTGGTCATTCCCACTTTCTCTTCCCGATACTTTTATCGCCAGCATCTCTTCTCATATCTCGTTCAACATTCTCCGCGGCATCAACTGCAGCTGAGAAGGTATCGGGTCCTTTTGCAGTCACTAGCCTTCTAACCTCTGAGTTCAGCCCGAAGATAAACCTTTCCGTCTTCATCGCCTCCGTAGCAACGTAGTATTCTGCGAACCGAGACTTTTCCAGGAAGCTAGCGGTGTAGTCTCGAACGGATAAGTTTCCTTGTTGTAAGTTCATAAATTCGCCTTCCAGTTGTTTGACGGCTGCTTGGGGACAAAATGCGTTCCTGTAGGCTATTACAAATTCTTCCCAAGAGAGGGTAGAATAAACATCAGATCCCTTAGAATGAATAAAGGATTCCCACCAATACAAAGCATCCCCCTTTAACATTGTTGTTCCATACAATACTCTATCTTCGTCAGCGCACTTACTCGTCTTGAAGATAGCTTCTATTTCCTTCATCCATCTCATTGCTTTCACTGGATCCATGTCTCCTGAGTAGGTCGGAGGTCTACAGCTTAAAAACATTTTGTAGTCGCACCTCCTTTGTACTGGTACAACAGTCGATGTGATTGGCATTTCATCTTCCGGTCCGGGATCCGGTATTCCAGTTTCATGATGACGGTTCCGATCAAACATTGTTTGTATGCTAGCCTGCAATCTTCCCATTTCTGCCATTAGATCATCCCTGGTAACAAACTCTGTACCCTGTGGCTGTACTCTGCCTCCGGCTCGACCTCCAGCTCTACCCCCGGTTCTGCCCCCAGTTCTGCCTCCCCTGTCCCCCGTTCCTATCGGCGGATTCGTACTATTCGGATTTTTTCCTCCTCCTTGATTCGAATTCTGTGTACCGCTTGCCATTCTGTAGATTTAAACAAGGTTAATATACACATAAGCACATACCCCATATAACAAGGTATTCCAGTTCAAACATGTACCTGTAAGATCACAATTACACTGGCCAGGTGTAATATGAAATTACCTTACATGATGTTCCTTCTACCTTTTATACTTCATCATCCCAAGGTTCTATAATGATAAGGACATCCTACTTCACATGCAGTTTAAGTCTAGGTACAGATACAAATACCTAAATCCCTTAAACTAAGGCTCTGATACCATTTGTAACAACCCAAATCCCATATACACGACAACTCACATAGCATAACATTGACATAACAAACGAACATCATATTACAATTACGGTCCCGTAGTCCTTTACAATCAGAAGAAGTCATTCTACTATAAACTTCATACTAAATACATACATAACATTTAACCATTATAATACAACTGCTAAACATGCCAAATTCTTCAACATATATCCCTTCTCAAAAGCGATGCCTCGATTACTCTAATTACTTGCCCTTACCCGATCCGCCACCTGGAATACATATTTTAAAACAAAAATGAGGGTTAGACCTTGTGGTCTAAGTGAGAAAAATCCCTGTTAGTTTACAAACCATTTATACAAACTTCATTCATATAAATCACGCGACACAATCATATATATCTAATCAAACCCACATATCATGTACCTTCTCATTCCTCCTGGCCATATTAGTTGGTAGCAAGCCAACTAATAACATACAACGCTGTACAACATCTACAGCCAAACAACGCTATACGAATTCTATAGCCAAACACACCGGTCCTAAATCCGGCCAACGTATTATAACACCTTATAATACTCATGTAAATATAATACCTCAATATATTATAATTCACATAAAAACACATAGTCATCAACTATTACATTCCCAATTCACACATATACGTATTCCAGTTAAAAACGTTTTTAAAGTAAAACTCACCTGTTTTGTTTATCCAAACGCGCTTTGAAATCTTCTTTCAATTGATTCTATCTTTCACCTCAACTTCAAAGTATCTGAATCAATTTAAAACACATACATCGCTTTACTAGCCAAACATATAAAGTCTACCAGTTCCTGTTCTCAACTGTCCAACACACACTGCACTTAACCCACTACCGGGACTACAGGGTACCGGGACTTCTCAGTACCGGGGCACCATAATACCGGTACTTGACTCTACCGGGACTCGACAATACCGGTACTCTAAATTACCGGGAGTCGATAATACCGGGAGTTCACTACACCGGGACTTACACTACCGGGAGTTCACTACACCGGGACTTACACTACCGAGAGTTCACTACACCGGGACTTACACTACCGGAGTCGACAGTACCGGGACTCCCCCGGGAGTCGACTATACCGGGAGTCTAAGAACACAGTCGGTTTCACCTATCCTAAATTCGAAGAAATCAATACCAATCACTGAAATCGTAACTTCTAAACCGATAGATATCTTATATTACTGATTACATACACAAAATACAAAAGAGCTTACCTCAAAATCGAATCCAACCCAATTGATTGATGCTCTGACCGTAGGTTTCGTTCACTGCTTTCTTTTCGCCTCCAGACTCCCGCACACACACACTCTTTCTATTTTTAGAACAATATGCTACATCTGAATATCTTAAGGTGTATATAAATTCTATATTTACCATTTCAACCTTGAACTTCTCATTTATGACCCAAACACTCCTAATCTTATGATTTACCCCAAAATTACCCTAAACATCATATCTTACAGTTAAATTATCTAACGGACTTACCCGGGGTATTACAGTCTTAATCAATGGAAGAAGGAAACAAACGATTTTGGGATTGATTCCCTATGAGTTTTAATCTAATCAGTAAGAAACTTGATCACTTTTGCTTGGTAATCTCCATTTTTGCTATGGAATGAGTTTTGGGTTTTTGGGTTTGAAATCATGAATCACTAGATGGATTTGGTGGATTTTATATTGATATAATTGTTGGTTGTTGATTCTTAATACTTATTGTATCCAAAATATCGATTTGGGAGACTTAGAACTGGTTTGGGAAAGTTTGAGGATGAGAAACCCTTGGTTTTGGAAGAAAACTCGTGCATGGGAGCGGACCAGAGCCCCGTGCGGATGGAGCGCGGCGCCAAGCTCTGGCCCCCAAAACCCCATTTATGTTTCGTTGTTCGTTCGAGTCTAGGATCGAGGCGTCGGTTGGGGGTTTGCTTTGGGGCTTAGTAGGGATGGTTTGAAGTATGGTTAGATGGTTTAACACCATTCTTGTGGTACCCAATTCAGGTGTTCGGTTGGTGATAAAGTGAGCTTCGGTTAGGGTGTCGCTTAGCCGAGTATCAAGTGAGTTCCCTTAACTCTTTTGTGCTAATGAAATGTTTTGAGCATGATGGTATGATTTTATACTATGAAAAGCTTTGTTATTTCATAATGTGGAACTGTTTATAAATACACGCATGTTATGAAACTGTTTATAAATGCGCATGTTGGCTTACGTAATATTATCCATTATGTGATATGATGTGTGGAGTCGGGTGCACAGTGGGAGTAGGGTACCTTGGGATATCATATCCCTTGGGAGTTGATTAGTTACCCCGTACATATGGAATCCGTTTCCTGTGTATGTGGAGATGGGGAGTCTGCTTGGGCCCCGAGGGCGAGAGGGGAGTCTGCTTGGGCCCCGATCGTGGAAATTACCGTGTGGTGGGGAATGGCTACGAACACTGTGCAAATACCCGTATGTGATGTTGCTTGGTCGAAATATTTTGATGGGCCTTTATGGCAGTTTGCATTTGTATTTTTAAATGCTTTGTTAAACTGTTTTCGGGAGGGAATTCACTAGACCTCATGGTCTAACCCTCGCTTTTTCAAAAACTAAAACCATTTTCAGGTGATGGTCGTGTTTGGGGTTTCATCTGGTGATGATGGAAGGTTGTGGCGTTGTAGAAGAGCTAGAGTCTAGTGAAGACTTGTAGATTACCGCCGGGCTTCCTGTAGCATCTCAGTTGTGAAGGTGATTATCCGCTGCGTACTAAGAGTAGAGTGTATTGCATTTTAGGCAATTTGGAACCGTTCATTGTTGTAATGTTATGAATTTTATTTTATTTAAATTTGGGTTGTTACACTAAAAGAGTTTATTGACTTTTTAAACTCTTCATTATTATAAAGTTTTAAATTGTCTATACTATGGACCCAGAAGAGTCTATTGTTAAGAGACCTCTGGTGTGAAAAAATGGAATATAAAAGAAAAGACAAATAAATGAAAAGAAATCGGATTTTTTCATTTTTTGGTTAATCTGGGCCATTTAAACTAATCTCAAAAATTGATCTTGACCGTTTAAAATCATTAAGCCCTTCACTCAGCATGATTAAGCCATTTAGCTCTGCAAACCGCTCTCTCCCTCCAGACGCGACCCCTTCTTCTTCAACCTCCAACTCAACCCACGTTCACAACCTCCAAGTCTTCCACCCCATTTCCCATGTTCCCCGATTTCTCTCCTATTCAGAAGCTAAACGGGTGTTTGGGATTGCTTATTTAAACACTCTTCTTCGCCAGACCACCCTCCCTCATCTCAGAAAGTCATCGTTTTTCTTTGATTCACGGTCTCCATCGCGGTCATGCCTGATAGATTCATCACTCTTCTCAGGTAAATGAATTTCAATCTCATTTTTGAAATATTTTGATGTGAAATATTTTGATTTTGCTTTGAATTTGGGTTCACAGATTAGGGTTCTCACGTCATTTTTTCTTTCCTTCATTTTGATTTTGCTATAAGTTTTTCTTTTGGTTCTCATCACTAATTTGAAATAAACTGAATTTTGTTTCTTTAATCTTTGACTGGTTTTGAGGTAACTTTTGCAATTGATTTCATCATTAACAAATTTAACATAATCATTTTACTGATTCTGGTTTTAATCCCATTATCTACAGTCTTTCATGTTACAAATTTGGATGTCAGTAAACTAACAGATGATAGCATCATCAATTGCATTGAGCAGGTAAATAAATTCCCTTGTAATTCCTAATCATTTGATTTTGACTTTCTATGTATATACAAAGGGTATTTTCTTTTGCTGATAAAATGTTTTTGTTTGTGTTCTAATATAGTCACTTGGAACCATTCATAGAACAAGATCAAAGACCATTAATGGAATGACAGCACTGGAACTAACCGGTACTGACCGAGTTGGGCTTTTATCAGAAGTTTTTGCCGTTTTATCTGATCTTAGCTGTGATGTGGTTGAGTCTAAAGTATGGACACATAACGGCCGAATTGCATCTATCATTTATTTAAAAGATTGTGATTTCAGTTTCGGTAGTAGTCACTCACACAGAGCGACGGCTTCACCAGATGATGTTGGCAGATCGTGATTATGATCGAACTCTGTTAGTGAAAACACAATTTTCCCTGCTGGTTTCTGTTCAGAATTGCGTGGAGAAAGAGTACTCAGTTGTCAACATTCAGTGCAAAGATCGACCAAAACTTTTATTCGACGTTGTCTGCACTTTGACTGATATGCAATACCTCGTCTTCCATGCCACCATTGACACAACAGAAGACGAAGCTTATCTGGTATGAATTCCGCCATCAATTTTGATCAAATTCAAAATGGGTTTAGTTTCATTTTGCTAAAGTTATAATCTTTTTCTGAATTTTGGTCAAATTCAAAATGGGTTTAGTTTCATTTTGCTAAAAAATAATCTTTTTCGAATTTTGATCAAATTCAAAATGGGTTTAGTTTCATTTTGCTAAAAAATAATCTTTTTCTGAATTTTGATCAAATTCAAAATGGGTTTAGTTTCATTTTGCTAAAATAATCTTTTTTGAATTTTGATCAAATTCAAAATGGGTTTAGTTTCATTTTGCTAAAATAATCTTTTTCTGAATTTTGATCAAATTCAAAATGGGTTTAGTTTCATTTTTCTAAGTTATAATCTTTTTCTAAATTTTGGTCAAATTCAAAATGGGTTTAGTTTCATTTTGCTAAAGTTTTATCTTTTTGTGGTTTTAGGAATTCTTATCAGACATATAGATGGACCCCAATTAGTTCAGAAGCCGAAAAGCAACGAGTGATTATGTGCTTAAGAGGAGCCATCGAAAGAAGAGTCCAGAAGTTGTTGCCGTCTGGATAATTGGGCAACACTTGTGGACTTGAAATTATGCAGGTGTTTATGATTCGATTCGTGGATTCAATTGGAGTGCACAGATTCAAATTTTCATTGCCTCATTTGTGGGTTAGTTAATTACTGTGCTCTTATTCTTTTTTTTTTCAGCAGTTACTGTCATGACTTGCGGAATAGTTATCAGTTTAGTGGAAACCTTGAAGCTGGCTTGGTGGGAAAAATATTGGGTAGAAGCTGATGATTACTAATGAGAGGAAATTTTTTATATGTAGAACGTAACTATTTGAAAACAGTTTGCTGCTAAGGTTGCTTATTGATTTGTATGAACTATTTTCAAAAGTTTGAAGGTGAAATAGATAACTATCTGGTCAATTTGGTTATTTGCCAAAGCTTGACATTTAAAAAGTAACGAGATGACCGTAAATATTACTATATTCCGAGGAATAGTTTTGATTTGTTGTCTGGGCATTTTTGTGGGCCCGAGTTCATTGGTAGGAAAGTAGTAGAAGTTCTGCATATCATACGTATTCTCCCCAACTGAAGAAGTGTAAGAAAGAATAGAACCAATTAAAATAATACAATTGAGGTTCATACAATCTTCAATACAATGGCTGTATTATAGAGTTGATAATTCCATATTAAGGTGAAAAGAATATTTATAAGATAAAATTGGAATGATGGCTCTAGACATACATATATGTCAAGTTTGAAGTATGTAAAGACACTGATTAAATAGATTAAAGGTTGAAAAAAACATCTATAAGATGTAACTGTAGCAAGTGATATTCAGATGCTAATATGGTTATTTTGAGATAATTGGGTCTCTGAAACTATATGAGACTTGGCAACTTTGCATAATTCAACTTTGCTTTTGTGCAAAACATTGATAAATTTGTAGTTATAGCGATACCTATATGTTTTTATATATATATATATATATATATATATATATATATATATTCTTTTATTTGTTTCTTGGATCATTAGAATAATGCTGCAATAAGCCCCAGAAAGCTCTGCATATAAAATTCAGCAAATCAGGTGATGAGATATTTTGATTACATTTTGCAGAAAGATACACCAAAAGGATGTTAGAGTTGCTTATTCAACTATAAGTGTTCAAGATACAACACTTTTTTGGGGATGAATGAGAATGATGCCACAAACTGTAAGTTTATGCTTGTATATTTGTTTTTTAATTAATATTAACGTATCTTAGAATAAAATGAAAAAGCTCAAATTAGGTCAAGTGGAGTATTAATTAGGGTAAACTACTAAAATACCCATGTAACATTAAAACCCACAAAACTTGCACGATTCTTGTACCGCCCGTCTGTACCCTTCTAGGTCCCATGGGATTAGTCGAGCTTGCATGCACTTTACAAAAGAAAATGTTATGAGCCATTGCGTATTGTGACATTGCACAATGAGGTAATTTATTAGTAAACCGGCTTTGAAATGATTATGTATATATATATGTGTGTGTGTGTGTGTGTGTGTGTGTGTTACCGTTGACTCGCGTTTTCATGTGGAAAATGCAGATGTATTGCATTAGCGTGTAAATCTCGAATGCACTTTGTCTCGACTAAAATAGCCGAGTGAAGGGGTATTTTTACAACAACAAAAAAAGATGAAATAGGGTTTTTGTAACACCCCAAAATTCTGGGCTAATTTGAACCTCAAATTTCCACAAACTATGATAATATAAACTTCAAACTTACATAAATAGCAAGTGAATTAATCATCAAGAGTACATTTACAGATACAGGATCCTACAAATAACTTATTAATCTAATTATGTCACTATAATCGGATTAACTAAGTTATTTAAGTAATCCCTCAAAATCTCCTTCTGTTAATTGACTTCCTTGATATTCCAAAACGCCCGTCCCACAACCCTTATTTTCCCGAGCCGGTACCTGGTAAGAAAACATCATTTGAAACGATTAGGCCAACGCCTAGTGAGAACATTCGTTTCCATAATAATATTTGCAAAATCAATGTAAACAAGTTATATCAAACATGATTACCCTTTTTCTTACCATACGTGTAACTCTATTCCGTTAACACGATTTTCATCCAATCCCATGAATATGACTGACACACATTCCATCATCATTTCATGTCTTAGTGCCACACTACGAATCTTCATTGATTCTAGATTGATACTCTTATTCCAGAAATCGCAATATACACATGCCCATTTCCATTCATATCCTATTCCAGAGCCACACTACGAATCTTTCTCAGATTCTAGATTAATGCTCTTATCCAATAAATCGCAATTACACATGCCCATTTATCGGAAAGGAAGTAGAGATTATAAGCACTTATGTCAATCCCATTTTCTTCCTTAGAAATTGGGAATAACGATTATTACCACACGCCTATTCCACAATTTCCATACACACGGGAATAACGATTATTACCACACGCCTATTCCAGGGTTTCTCACACACATCAGAATAATGACTAACTTCATCTATTCCACGTGCACATAACCATTAGTACTACACACATCAGAATAATGACTAACTTCATCTATTCCACGTGCACATAACCATTAGTACTACACACATCACTGGAATAACGATTATTACCACACGCCTATTCCATGTGATTACCAAACACTAGTGCCTATGGATCCATTACACTTTACTAACGTATATGCATAACAACATATTACAGCTCATATCATATTCTAAAATCTAAGAATACTAGATAACCTATCGTATCTTCATCCTCAAATGCCCCCCTTCGGCGATTTAACCAGACAAAACATTCAGAAACTGCATCCAGCCATCAGAACCTAACATTCTCAATTTCTCCAAAGTATCCGGACAACAGGGGTTTCCGGATACATTAAACTATCCGGACAACAGGGGTTTCCGGATAACTACAACTTACCGGTTAAATCATACTTTTCGGATACCGTCTAATCCGGACAACACTCGGAAACTAAAGCAACCCGGATACTATCCGGTAACTATTTTATCCGGAAACTACAATAAAACTAAACTTACCGGATACTTAATCGCGTCCGGAGACCTTCAACACCACGGTTTCCGGATACATGGTTTTATCCGGAAACCTTCGACCTGCAGCCCAAAAATCGATCCAGATTCGTTTCTGTTCTATTAAGCTCATTCTAAACCATCCCATACAGTTCATAACCAATTTATACAGCTATTTCAAGGTTTAATTTAACATGAAAACACTGATTTAAGCAAGGAACAAATGAACTCACCTTTTTGAAAAAAAACCCACTTTAATCTCAAAGTTGTAACGTCCCAAAAATTACAAGGAATTTAAAAATTTTAAAGTAACATTTCATTAATAAAAACTCATTTAATAACTAAATCATTTCATTTGCAAACTCCTAATTAATATTCTCACGAACAATAAACAGCGGAATAAATGTCTAAAGTTAAAATCATGAAAGTAATCAACTCTTCCCACGCGCCAGTGTGTACTCGTCACGCCTTGGAGCCACTCGTACCTGAAACCACAATTTATTGGGAAAGGGTAAGCACGAAGCTTAGTGAATTCAGACACCATAAATAACACAGTTATTCCCACACCACCTCTAAACAGATAATTGCACATAAACAGCATACAAGTCTACGAACAAATCATAAACATGCATACCTACACCATCCCACCCAAAGGCATAAGTTGGTCCACCCGACCACACGATAACCGTGCAAGCATTACCCGGCTCCCCCGGGTTCCTACGCCACCCGCGTATACAACCTTCGGTCCCACCGAGTTTCTACGCCACCTGCGTATATAAACCTCGGCCCCACCGAGTTACTACGCCACCCGCGTATATAAACCTCGGCCCCACCGAACTCCTACGCCACCCGCGTAGTCATAACAATAAAGGTCCGACTAGACACCCCACTATTTAGTCCCGCATCACAAACAATTAAAACTACCACACACGTACAAATCGTAATGTAAAAATAACCGACATTAGTTATAGTGAGAGAACTCACCTCGTAAGCGCGCCTAGCTCACAAACAATAATTCAAGCTTCACAAATCCAAGATCACTTCCCGACACCTAAACAATCGTTACAATGTATTAACACGAGACCCGAACCCTAAAACACGACGCACCCTTAAATCGTCACTAAAACGACTTTTCGGCCTAACCAAACAGGTCTATTCGGGACCTGTTCCGACCTCCATAAACCTAGAAAATCCTCAATTAAATTACATAACCAGAAAGTGCTCAGAGTTAGGGTTCCAAGGACATATTATACACCTCCTAACGATTTTTCTACAATTTAATACAGATTTTACAAAATTGATTAACTGCACAGCGAAAAACAGCACCTTTCGTTATAAAACAGCAGTTTGACACTAGCTACGGTCCGAACTGGTTTTTCCTCAAAACATAAGAAACTTACTAGACTCAGAATGGGAACTTTTGGCACTGGTTTCATCCCAATCCGACATTCCTAACAGAAGTTATGGCTTTACCAAAACAGTGGCAGAAACTGAGACTTTTAAAACGGAACGCGATCTGCCACATCCGGACCTGCTGTATAAACAGCCAAATTACGCCTAGCTAGAGGCCGAACCGGACTTCCGCTAAAACATGAAAAGTGTGCCCGGCACAGAATGTGAACCGTGGGCACCGGATTCGCCTCAATCCGAGCTACGACGGAAAAGTTATGAATGAAATAAAACTGGGCAGAATGATAGCGCTCACATAAAATCATAACTTTATTAAAAACGGTTTACGCAATTAGTTTAGGTTTTTAGGGTTCGGGTCAAGGCAACCACAGCTGGACTATTCTCAGCACCACCCACTGCCACCTCCGGCAGTGGTGGTCGGCGGCGGCGGCAGCCACGGCTGCGGCACCGGTGGCGGTTTGACAAATAAAACGGCGAGACGACCTACAATCTAACTCGATCACCCCACACACGCGCACACACACACGCCCCACGGCTGTGGACCCGCCATCACAGTCACCGGCTGGAGGCGCACGACGGCGGCAGCCATGGCTGCACGCGACGGCAACGGTGGTGGTTAAACGACAACGAAACGAAGCAAACAACGGAACGGGGACTTACCTCTCGATCGAGAACGCAGCAGCAAGAACCTCGACGTCCGGCTCCTCTCTCTCTCTCTCTCGCGTCTCCTCCTTCTCTCGCTGCACCCTCTCTCGCCGGCAATCACAAGACAACAATCGAAAAGAGTTGAAGCCGTAGGGTTTTGCTTGGTTTCTTTCTTCTTTGTTTTCCTCACGGCACCCACCCCTAACAACATATGGTCTCGACACTTACTGCATGGGCCGAACCCATGAGGGGGGGGGGGGGTTTGGGGCCTTTGGCACAATTAGCCCCTCCACTTATCAACCTCTCGCAACTAACCAAAAGTTCCGATAATTTAACGATTAGACCCAACTCGACTAACCCCGTTAACGGAAACCACGATAAATCAAACTTGAAAGAAAAAAAAATAATTAAGACTAATAAATTACATACCGGGATACGGGCTTTACTACTCTCCCCCACTTGGATTAGACTTCGTCCTCGAAGTCTCTGCCTACGAATAGCTCCGGATAGTTCTCCCTCATCTCAACCTCAGGTTCCTAAGTCCACTTGAACACTTTTCTAACTAACGTACTCCTTCTAGGACACTGGGATTATGATCGGCAGAACACCCCAACAATTGGAATCATTCCTAGCCAAGCGACTTCGGTTGTCCCCCAACCTTAGATATTCCATACATCCCGAGTCAAATCTCAAGCTCTAACCACTCTAAAGTTGCCCACCAGTTTACCCAACTGGATACTCGGATCCGATCATTCCTACCATTAACCATCGATTAACTCCTACGAGTTCTAATAGACTCCCAAAACTTACCTTACACGCATCATCAAACCAGTAAATTTATAATCACCCACGAAGGTCATTCCACCACAACCATTCATCACAAGTAGGCATCTCAGGGTTACTACTACCATTACCCGCCCTAGGAAACCTAGTTACACCGTAACAAGATACACCTTAACGCCTACCTCCCAGGTACGTCTCAAGTCACCGACCGTTACCACGTCTGACTAACCTGACCAAGGATTTAATGAAAACAGTCTACCAACAACATACCTATCCCGGAATGACTCACTCACCAGAACATGTAAATGCTCAAAACGACACAACACACTTAAAAGCGCTTTTCCCAAATGGATTACAAATCATTTACAAAATATTTTCAATGTCAAGATTTTTCACTTCAAAAAGACCGTATGCAATAGACTACTATTACCAGGTCGGTGATTACGCAAAAATGAATACGTTCGTCTCACGTAGTAAAAAATCATGTTGAAAATCATTCCATTGTCGTTCAGTTTACTTACAAAATTCAAAATGATATGGAACGAAGCTTTACCAACCAAAATTTTGCGCGCATCAGTTATTTATACAAAACAAGGAAACGGTTTGTTGACAATAAAACATTTAGCTGACTAGAAAGCGCACCAAACAACTCATGGTAAAATGCTACCAAAAAAAAATTATCTCAAAATTCTACAACACAGCCCATAAGGATAGGAAACGCAAGGATTAGTTAAGGCAAATTTTATTTTCAAACTCAAATTTTGTGTCTGACTTAGTCGGCATTCTACGTCTCGACTCGTACTACTCCAAACCTCTCCGGTCCACAATCGCTATCCGGGCATTTAAACCTCTAAGGGCAAGTTGGAAATCACGTCCAATTATCTTACGGCTTTTCCTTAAAACAAAGTCGGCTCAAAAACCTAAAATTCTAGCTCAATCCTCAACCTCGACCCGAAACAGTCTACTTAAAACACATATTACAACAGCAACCTCGACCACAAGTGGACAACCTAGTCGTCCTATACTACGGCCCAAACGCTCACTACAAGTGTGAGGCACGAAAATAATGGGTAGCCCCGCTATCAAGCATCACTACAGCAGACACCGAGTTAACTAAGAACGCACTTAATCTCACAGCTTAAGCAAAAAGCAACTATATACGATAATCAAAAACAGAAACAAGTGGCAAAATATACCTGTCACCACTTTAGGCGTAGCCTGTGCCTCCTCCACCGTCAGCTGGTGAACTCTGCCTCGAGCCGCTTCCGTCCCCGGCTGACCCATTCGA
Organism: Saussurea involucrata; assembly: GCA_033807775.1. Lineage (NCBI taxonomy): Eukaryota > Viridiplantae > Streptophyta > Magnoliopsida > Asterales > Asteraceae > Saussurea > Saussurea involucrata. The sequence continues at coordinate 34,118,283 of CM066315.1, forward strand.
CCATCAGTAATACGCAATGGGGCATTCGCAGGCGCCCCCTGTGCCCCACTCCCATCTGCTACCCTCGCACTAGGACAGTTGGCCTTCACATGGCCCGTCTGTTTGCAGTTAAAGCAGACCATTAACGGCACCCTACAATCCCGGCTAAAATGACCGGACTGTCCACACTTAAAACACCCTTCAGATCTTCTCATTCCGGTATCCCTGGGCTTTAACCCGCCACTCCTCGAACCCGCGCGCGAATCAGTGAACTTCGACTTCTGTGGCACCGCAGAGATCGGCGTCACCGCCTGTGCCGCCTTCCTCTTCTTCGCTTGGGTTTCTAACTCGAGTTCCCTCCTCCGGGCCGCATCCATCATCGCAGATAAGGAAGCATACTGCGCCGTGCTCACGAATTCCCTAATCTCGGTACGCAACATATCTTTATACCGCGACATCTTCATCTCTTCTGAGGCGGCATACTGGGGACAAAACAATGCCATCTCGGTGAACTTACGGTTCATTTCTTTCACCGTCTCTGTAGTTTGCGTGAGCTCCAGGAACTCCTTGGCGATCCGCTCCATCTCTACCGGAGGTACATATTTTGCGCGAAAACGGACGACGAACTCCTCCCAAGTCAAAGTAGTGCGCTCGGCGAGCGTCAACGCTATAGCACACCAATCCTTTGCTCCGCCACGTAGCAAGTTCACGGCAAAACGAACCTTCAGATTATCCGGGCAACCACTGGTCAGAAAAGCGCACTCCATATCGGATATCCACCTCATACTGATAATCGGGTTCGGGTCTCCCTTGAACTCAGGTGGAGAACATGCGGAGAGGTCCCGATACTGGAACTCTCGGGTACGGGGCTGTCCCCCCGCAGGCGGTGGAATCGCTGCAATTCGCTCCTCCATCAGAACCACCACCTCATCTCGGATGGCAGTGATAATCTCGGGAATCGCCTCCCCGATCGCGTATGCTACCTCGGTAGCAATCATCTCTCTAATCTGTTCCTCGGTGATCCCGGCCTCAGCCCGCGGTTCAGCCGCGTCGTTTCTTCTAGTGTTGACCATTCTAGGAAAAGAAATTACAACGAGTCATTAGCACATAATAACTCACCCTACCACGCTCACGCTCGACTCCTTGGATTCCTCGCGACTTTCCCCGACTCGAACATTGATCCTGTGCTTCCGGTAGTAGGAGCTCTACTACTACCATCTACACCTATCACTGTCCGCTCCGAGTCCCATCCCGAGTATCCAAGTAGTTGCTCGCCCAAACAAAAACCATACACGTATGTCCATACTGACGCATATACACACTCTTCCTAGCTCCCTAGGAATAAACATAATACCCCACTACCCTTGCCAGGGCGGAACCCCCACTAACCCTGACGAGTCGCCTCGTAAACGCACAGTCGTATACAGTGGAAACCAGATAGACATTCGAATATAAGATTCTATCCTACAACGGTTGGACTCAAACAAGAGCTGCGCAATAGAACTAAATCCAACATTCTAAGGCTATTCGGTTCCTACCGCATACAACCTATAGTGCATTCTCTTAACAACCTATCAAAGTTAGCATAAGTTCCTAATAGCAAGTAACAACCATACAATACAGTGTATTAAGCACCAAGCAATCTAGCATACATACTCCTATGTTCTAGAAAGCAATTTTGCATACGTACTCATATGTAAACGCTATTCCCAGCTCACTAGGAATTTCATCTCCTCCCACTACCCTTGCTACCACGGAATCCCCATTAGCCATAACGAGTTGCCTCGCGAATACCCAGTTGCATGCAGCGTGAATCAAATAGACATTCGAATACAAAATTCTATCCTAGAACGGTTGGACTCAAACAAGAGCTGCGCAATAGAACTAAATCAAATATTCTAAGGCTATATGATTCTTACCGCATACAACCTATAGGGCCTCCACTTAACAATCTACTATGACTAGCATTGATTTCCACTAGCAAGCAATCATCATACAGTACAGTGTAAACAACATAGGCAATCTAGCATGCATACCCTATGATCTAGAAAGCGATAAATACACTAAGTACCGTACCTTCCCTTTGGCTCCGGCTGACTGTACACACTGCGCCTTTGATCACCGTTTCTCAAACGGATTTTTCCTTCCTTTTATTTTCCAGAAACTTTAAAGAAAATTTTATAGCCGCAAACTTGAGATCAAACACACCGAGATGCGTTTGATTCACTCAAGCTGTGCTCTGATACCAAGTTGTAACGTCCCAAAAATTACAAGGAATTTAAAATTTTTAAAGTAACATTTCATTAATAAAAACTCATTTAATAACTCAATCATTTCATTTGCAAACTCCTAATTAATATTCTCACGAACAATAAACAGCGGAATAAATGTCTAAAGTTAAAATCATGAAAGTAATCAACTCTTCCCACGTGCCAGTGTATACTCGTCACGCCTTGGAGCCACTCGTACCTGAAACCACAATTTATTGGGAAAGGGTAAGCACGAAGCTTAGTGAATTCAGGCACCATAAATAACACAGTTATTCCCACACCACCTCTAAGTAGATAATTGCACATAAACAGCATACAAGTCTACGAACAAATCATAAACATGCATACCTACACCATCCCACCCAAAGGCATAAGCTGGTCCACCCGACCACACGATAACCGTGCAAGCATTACCCGGCTCCCCCGGGTTCCTACGCCACCCGCGTATACAACCTTCGGTCCCACCGAGTTTCTACGCCACCCACGTATATAAACCTCGGCCCCACCGAGTTACTACGCCACCCGCGTATATAAACCTCGGCCCCACCGAACTCCTACGCCACTCGCGTAGTCATAACAATAAAAGTCCGACTAGACACCCCACTATTTAGTCCCGCATCACAAACAATTAAAACTACCACACACGTACAAATCGTAATGTAAAAATAACCGACATTAGTTATAGTGAGAGAACTCACCTCGTAAGCGCGCCTAGCTCACAAACAATAATTCAAGATTCACAAATCCAAGATCACTTCCCGACACCTAAACAATCGTTACAATGTATTAACACGAGACCCGGACCCTAAAACACGACGCACCCTTAAATCGTCACTAAAACGACTTTTCGGCCTAACCAAACAGGTCTGTTCGGGACCTGTTCCGACCTCCATAAACCCAGAAAATCCTCAATTAAATTACATAACCAGAAAGTGCTCAGAGTTAGGGTTCCAAGGACATATTATACACCTCCTAACGATTTTTCTACAATTTAATACAGATTTTACAAAATTGATTAACTGCACAGCGAAAAACAGCACCTTTCGTTATAAAACAGCAGTTTGACACTAGCTACGGTCCGAACTGGTTTTTCCGCAAAACATAAGAAACTTACTAGACTCAGAATGGGAACTTTTGGCACTGGTTTCATCCCAAACCGACATTCCTAGCAGAAGTTATGGCTTTCCCAAAACAGTGGCAGAAACTGAGACTTTTAAAACGGAACGCGATCTGCCACATCCGGACCTGCTGTATAAACAGCCAAATTACGCCTAGCTAGAGGCCGAACTGGACTTCCTCTAAAACACGAAAAGTGTGCCCGGCACAGAATGTGAACCGTGGGCACCGGATTCGCCTCAATCCGAGCTACGACGGAAAAGTTATGAATGAAATAAAACTGGGCAGAATGATAGCGCTCACATAAAATCATAACTTTATTAAAAACGGTTTACGCAATTAGTTTAGGTTTTTAGGGTTCGGGTCAAGGCAACCACAGCTGGGCTATTCTCAGCACCACCCACTGCCACCTCCGGCAGTGGTGGTCGGCGGCGGCGGCAGCCACGGCTGCGGCACCGGTGGCGGTTTGACAAATAAAACGGCGAGACGACCTACAATCTAACTCGATCACCCCCCACACGCGCACACACACACGCCCCACGGCTGTGGACCCGCCATCACAGTCACCGGCTGGAGGCGCACGACGGCGGCAGCCATGGCTGCACGCGACGGCAACGGTGGTGGTTAAACGACAACGAAACGAAGCAAACAACGGAACGGGGACTTACCTCTCGATCGAGAACGCATCAGCAAGAACCTCGACGTCCGGCTCCTCTCTCTCTCTCTCGCGTCTCCTCCTTCTCTCGCTGCACCCTCTCTCGCCGGCAATCACAAGACAACAATCGAAAAGAGTTGAAGCCGTAGGGTTTTGCTTGGTTTCTTTCTTCTTTGTTTTCCTCATGGCACCCACCCTTAACAACATATGGTCTCGACACTTACTGCATGGGCCGAACCCATGAGGGGAGGGTTTTTGGGCCTTTGGCACAATTAGCCCCTCCACTTATCAACCTCTCGCAACTAACCAAAAGTTCCGATAATTTACGATTAGACCCAACTCGACTAACCCCGTTAACGGAAACCACGATAAATCAAACTTGAAAGAAAAAAAATAATTAAGACTAATAAATTACATACCGGGATACGGGCTTTACAAAACTGTTGCTCCAATCTGCTGTGAATGATTCTGGAAATCAACCCAATACACAGATTCGTTTACAATCATACCTCTACAACAATTTATCAGAAACTCAGATTAATTTCTTACCAATTTGAAGACAAAATATTGTTTTTCTTCTCTTATTTCTCTTTTTCTCTTCTTTCTCTTTTTCTCTCTACCTCTTGACCGACCCCAAAAATAAGAAATCAGATAACAATCTGATTTCATCTACTTTATCCAAACACACTTTTCACAAAAGACCACTTACACCTCCAAGTTTCCATTATTTCCAAAATAGCACCAAACTCTAATCACTTGCATTTTAACCCTATTGAATTATAAAAATACAACATAATTCAAGGTTAAAACTAAATTACAAATAAATCCCAATTCTCGTTAAATTACTATTATTGAAAATTCAGGATGTTACAGTTTTGAAGATGTGAAGGCATGTCAAGAGGAAAAAGGGGTTTGGAGATGTGAATGCTTGCTCAGAGGTGGTTGGCAATGGTTATAAAAAGAACCAGAATGAGAGAAATAGGAATTTGGAAAAACCTATTCCAGCCCTGCACCATCGGTTCATGTGGCAATTTTGTTGTATTATGCACTACAAGTGGTTGGATTGAAAAATTGAATCTTCAATCAGGCATGAGCTGAGGATCTTATGTGGACATGTATGAAAAAAACTGAGGTGATTGGGGTTTGCTTGTGATTCAACAAATTCCCTATCAGTGCATGATATAATTGGGATATAAAGATACATATTTTTTTAAGTCATGATTTTTGTTTTCAACCTATTACGTTCATCTTATTTTTTTCATAGTTTTATTTTGTTTTTTGAGGATCGAAATTAGGTTTATTAACATGAATTTTGGAGTTTTCAGTTCCTTTGTGGTGTGCATAGATGTAAACGGTTATGAAGATATTGGATATAGATATCTAAGACCATCTCCAATGAACTCTCTATTTCATCTCCAATGAACTCTCTATTTTACTCTCTAAAATAGAGAATTGAATAGTAACTCTCTATATATAGAGAGTTACTATTCACTACTCTCTATATTTTTCTAACTTTTGATAATTACAAAATAACCCTTCTACTTTTTAGATTCTTGTATTTTTATATATTTGTTGTCTAATATCAATTTTAATAAACTAGAATTATATTTATCTTTAAGTTTTGATATGATAAAATTAATAAATATAAGGTTATGTGAAAATAAAAAAAAATATAAGGATGCAATTTATAAAATTAATAAATATAAGGGTATTATTGAAAATATATGTAGTCAAAATAAAAGAGAATATACTTGAAATATTCTCTTTTAGAGAGTAAAATAGAGTAATACATTGGAGAAGATTTGACTCACTCTCTATTTTACTCTCTATAATAGAGAGTAAAATAGAGAAATACATTGGAGATGCCCTAAGTCAACTAGAGGTTTATAACCAACGTCTATTGTAGAACTCGTTAACTCATTGACATAATTATTTAGTATCATGTGAAGTTGTAATTTGTAAACATATGAACTTTGATGCTATATTATTTGAATGAAAACTTTTCTAGATGACATTATTTCATGTTATTTTATGCATTTGGACTTAATTATGTTATGTGTATGAAATTGTTTCATATGTGTGGTTTGATTTGGAAAAAAAAGGCAAACTGCATAAGTGGTTTGGGTTGTGGTTTTGATTTTGAATCACACTCCGCAACAAAGACTTCTATCACTAGCATAATTCTTCAGTGCTTTTTCCTTGCAGTTGCGTCTTTTGCTTTTCGCCAGAACCAAAGAATAAATCAACAAGCTTCAATTCTGCAACCACACCTTCATTTTGTTGTTGTTCATTAGAAATATTTTGAGCGGTGGAGAAGAGATTGACCGGATTGGGACGGTGTGCCGACTTTGTACGCAACTCTGGGCGATTCGTCTTCTCGAGTTTGAGCTCACGAAAATCTTGAAATCGACAAGGGGTAATCCAATTTCGATCGATTCTTTGCCTATGATCTATAATGAAAGATACGGAAACCCTTCAAGCCGAAAAAAATTGAAATGGATTAAATTCATGTTATATACCCGACCAACGGACGGGTATAACACTAGTTATTAATGTTTCAATAATTATTTTAAAAAATAATAATTTTAATGTAGCATATAATACACGTTATAATTTTCAAAATTGCCGACTCTACGGGAAAAACGAACCCGACCGAAGTCACCATGTCTTTCTCTCTCTAGATCCATATCCCTCTCTCTGGGATAGAAGCTACTTCAAAACTCGATCACCACGAAACCCAAATCTTCAAAATATTCATAACTACTTGATCGAGAAGTTGAAAACCATACTATATTGGCATCCTCGATTCAAAAATTCGAATTGAAACTGTAATGATGAGGAGAAACTGTTGTTTTTGTTGATTCAGATGGCGTTTTTTCGTCATCGTCGTCGCCCTTTCATGATTTTACCCCGTTTCTTATTATTAATTGCTTGTTTCTCGATCTCCGATTGTATTAGCAGCATTGATCATGTCTCACGAAAACAACAGCATCCTATCACGCCTATCAATCTGGATCTTTATCACACTAGGTAAAACTCCACATTATCCACAATTTTAACCTTTTAAAGCATGTTTCTAGATTTGGTGTACATGTTGCCTTTCTCTGACAGTTATACAAATCTTGCTGTCTATTTTCCGTATTCTATTGTGTTTGATTTGATATAAACGTTGGAGGTAATGTCGATTTCAATTCTACTTTGTTACTTTGGTGATTGAAATATATAGGTCATGACGGAATGCTGATATTAATTGCGTTGGTCATATATGGATGCCACCACTTTATTTGGTCAAGTTTCTAAGCCTACTGAACCAGTTTGAGACAAGAGTCTTGTATATATTGATACTTGATAGATACATGCATATGTGTATATTTTCTTCCATGTCTAATATATCTTAGGGAAGATTAGACTACAGTGACAGAATTGAAACTTCAAATGACTAATGTTCTATTGTACCCTTGACTAGATACATAATTTAATGTTCTAATGTTCTTTAATGTTGTTCCTTTTCCAGTGGCACTTTAATGCAAGAGATAGAAGAATTGGTGAATCGCCACCAAGATAGATTCCATGTGGGTTTTGTGTGGTTCTTTTCCTTTCTCCCTGCTCTGTCCAGTTTGTTGTATTTGCTTGTCTGATTCTATGACTTTCCAACAGATCGAGACATATACAAGTAATAATAAGGGATACCGGGCTGAACTTGACGTAGTTACATATCGCCCAAACAGGAATGAGAATGAAGACAACTCGAAGTTTCGGATTCTTCTTGTAAGTTCACTCTTTTTAATTTCAATTATAACTGCATCACATGTCTGGCAGAGTTAGCAGTTGGCATTTAACCTTTATAATCCTATATCCTACAAAACGACAAATAATTATAAGAACATGATTTCCTTCGTAGTTCAGCATGTGTTTTCTCAGATTATGATTGCTGATCTTTTTGACAGAGGATTACTTGTCTTCCAGAGTTTTGGGCAGCATGCGCGAGAGCTTATAACAACTGAGCTTGCATTGAAGATCCTCTCTATCTTAAGTGGAGAGCAATCTTTACCTAAAAGGAATCCAGTGTTGCTGAACAGAACCCTTCAGAATACTGTCATAAAGGTAATGCCCATGGTATTTCAGTAGTTGCTCCATAAATATCTTCATCATCAGCTGAAATTCTGTTAATATTGTTAAAGGAGTGGGCGTCATCCTACTTATCAGATGATATCACGACACATTCTATGTATTTAAAATCAACAAATTCAAAGATTTCATTTGCAAACATGAAATATCGCCTTAGGATCATGGTATTTTTGAATTTCCTCGAGTTAATTGGGTTAGAAGCTTCTACGAATTCTTTTACTAAATACTGAGAGTAGTTATTGATAATTTCTTTGGAAATTGGAGGGGTTTCTCTAACTCTGCTCTGCCTCACTTTCTGTGTTGAAGTTGGTATTAATAGTTTCATGGATTTTATAATGATGAAAAACAGGTTGAGCTCTTTTCTTTTCTTTTCTATACTTCCCTCTATGGTGTAGCTGGGATCTTGAAAGTTCTGACTAAGTTGCCCTTAGTATGTTAACTTATGGTGATCTCTCAGGTGGTACCAATGGAAAATTTGAATGGACGTAAGAAAGTTGAAGCAGGGGAACTTTGCGAGCGGAGAAATGGTCTTGCGTCTTTTAATTACTTCATTACATTGTAATTCTGCTTGCTGAGAATTGATTGTTGATTTTCTGCCTATTTGCTTTTCTCTAAATTTTTCCAGGGAGAGGAGTTGATCTCAACCGAAATTGGAGCGTTGATTGGGGGAAAAAAGAAGAGGTTAGTTTTTAAACAACTTGGACCATGTTAATCTTGGAACATAATCTTTTTGTTGCTCTTAATATTATTCCGTGAGTTCGTATGATTCTTCTAGCTGATAATAGCACATATAAAATATTTTATTGTTATGTTATGTTATGTTACAAGCTTCATCTTTGTTCTTATATTTCAGGACTTCAGTCCGTATGAAGAGAATCCAGGGACTGGCCCTTTTAGTGAGCCCGAGGCTCAGATGATGCGGAAACTCTCAACATCATTTGACCCACACCTGTGGGTCAACGTGCATTCTGGAATGGAGGTAAGCTAAGTGGCTTTTCATAGTTTGCATCCATATTATCAATATAATTTCTAAAATCTTTGCCTTTTGGTCAAATAAGGTCATCAAAGTTTTATTCGTTCTTTCTCTACATATATGAAACCACGTCACTAATTATTCATTATTTTTCTAGGCTCTGTTTATGCCATATGATCACAAAAATACAACACCTACTGGAGGACAATCTGGGAAAATGAAGTTGATGCTTGAAACATTAAACCACCTTCATTGTGGAGATCGTTGTGTGGTCGGATCAGGGGGAGGATCTGTTGGGTTAGTATTCTATCTTTGTTACTTCACTGTCATGAAAATCTAGCTTTATTTTGTTTACACTATTTTCTTTTATTCTTCATTTTGTGGATTTCATCTTCATTTCTTCTTATCCATATAAATGGAACCCACAAATGTTCTTTGATGGGATTACTTTCCATCGTAGTGAAATATTTCTAAATGAAATGGCTTGCTACAGTTTCTGTTTTCTTGGCGTGCTAAAAATTGTTTAGTTTTTTTATTTTATTAATGTACATGTCTGAAATAGGTATCTGGCACATGGTACAACAACAGATTATATGTTTGACGTTGCAAAGATCCCCATGGCTTTCACATTCGAGGTTTGTAAATTCGCAAAACTATCTTGCAGAGTCCCTTGGCTAATTTCATTGTTGTGACATATATCATTAAATGACAGATATATGGAGATGAAAAGGCAGACATTAACGATTGCTTCAAAATGTTCAATCCTGTAGACCATCCAACCTTCAACGTACGTAACATAAATCCCTTTTTAACATCACTATTTATTACAGATTTAACAGTGTTTCTCATGATCTACAGAATCCTTCTCTATTTTGACTCTAGAAGTCAAAAGTGTTACTAAAATAACCCGGGTGTGATTGCAGAGAGTTCTGAATGAGTGGTCTGCTGCATTCTTCACTATGTTCGAAATGGGAGCTCACCAGATGAACTTCCTGCAAGAAACTCCGTTTAACGTGGGTAACTTGATTTCTATAGATGATTATTTAAACGGCTACTTAATGGAGAGAAAAAGTAGATATGGAGAGAAGAGGGAGCTGCTTGATCTTGGTTTGCAGGAAATAAGAACGTATTTCAGGCTCTTCTTACTATCTTCGGTTCTCTTATTGTTCATGTTTTGTTCAAGAATCACCAAGAGTAACAGATCACTTATGTCTACCATTTCTCTCTGAAGATCATCAACAAGGGAGAAAGGTATGTATCATTTCTTTATGGTTTTCTCTGTATTATTTTTCCCATTCCTTGTTTGAATAAAATGTTAGGGTGTATTTGTTACGGTTTTTTTGATTTTTTTTTTTCATTTTCTAAGTTTGGTAAATTATATCAATTCCGTTCTAAAAGTTAATTTGAATACGAGACTTTGGCTGATTATTTATGACTTTATTTGTATACAATGGTAAATAACCAAATCAAACCAAACAAACCCAATATATTCCACCTTGGGCGGTATGTGATGGTAAATAAAGGTATCCCTTAAAATGATCATTAGTTGTAAGATTGGCATTTGATCCCAATTGTACAAAGTTATTGACACTTCAGTGGAGATGAGATTTTGTCAATTTGTTTTGTTTATTACACAATATTTTTTAGGAGTGGTATTGGTGTGATCAAATGCCCTAAATTTGATGTAATAAGGAGAGTATTGTGCATGCATGGTGTAGTTGAATAGTAGGGATGAATTTTGTTGGATGTGATTCAATCATCCATTGGATGATGGATTTTGTCATCCTATCCAATAACATTGGAGAAAATCCAGTGGATGATTGTATCGGTTCGGTTCCATCTACCGGATATTACTATTAGTTATCCATGGAATCGGAATGAGTCCATCCAATATTTTTAATTAAACTTTTGACCAAATAATCCAACATTATAATCCATCATTCATATATTTTTCTAATATCTTAAAAACACATACATAAAAATATAAACTAATAACAATATCGTATTATTGTTAACTAAATAAATATTTTTTATTATCTGGATGGTAACTAGATTGGATCAGTTAGGTTTTATTGGATGATGGACTGCCTTCCAAAAACCGATTTGGATCACTATCATATAATCATGGTCGGTCAGTTCTTATTGAATTGGATGATTTTCTTACCAAGAGGTTATTAAATAGAACGGAAATCAAAGCCAGGTTTTTTTTAACAGTTAACATACTTGAAGTCGTAAAAGTTGTAGAGATTTTATTATACCATTTGGTCAACAGATGCTTGATAACTGGATTTTGGTCTTTTGGATTTGATTATATGCAGTCAGTATCGTTATTACGATGAGTCAATCATAAAATGAATCTAAAATCTTGAGATTGAGATTGAGTTTGGTGTGGGAAAAACTTGAATACATGTTTATCTTTGATGCATTCAGTTTTAACATTATGTGGTTTTTTCTATGTGTATCTTGTTAATTTTTTTTAGAACGGTAGAATTTTATAAAACTAGCAAGAAGATAGAAGAAAAAACAGTTACATAGAAAGAATTGCAAGGGTAGGATTTTCAAGCCTATAATTTAGCTACGTTTTCCTGTGGTTCTATAATCCATTTCATGAGCTAAAGATCTTTGTATTTGCAAAATCTTGTATCAACTACTCATTGACATTCTATTCACAAATGAATGTGTTATCATCACAATAATTAATTTTGCAGTGTTTTGCTTCACGGATTTGATTTCCAGATTTTTGCAGACCAAAAATAAGTACATCTTATTTACTTAAATAATCATCTGCTTCTAATCCAAACAATATTCACTTTGAAAACACATCCAACCCTAAAGTGTGTCTTGTGCAAACCCAAACATTCGACTACCAAATGGTATTCAAAACATTTAGTTACATTAGTAGTAGTCTAGTAGATATATCAGAGTGAAACAAAAATGTCAAATGGTTGTTTATCAATCAGTACTTGTTACAATATGCATTCTGTGATGGATACATTGTGGTATGTGCAAGTACGCTATAAAAGCAAACAAACTTGGTGTGTATGCTCTGTTAAGAGATAAACAAAAGGGCTTTCGGTACATTTAGATTATGTACGTGAAGACGATCTACAGAATATATATATATATATATATATATTGCAGCATTCTGCTCACATTATTAGCTGTTGGAATTATAATTTCAGTCTTTGTCTCATATACTTGAGTGCAGATCGTAATTTGGCTCTAGCTTTCCGGTCGGGAGTGCACCCAGACAATATCATTTCTTCATAAACACCGGGGACCTGAAATTTCACACCAAATTTAGAGAAGAGGTTCACATGAAATGTAATTATTAGCAACAAAATGACCAAATTCGACATTACTAATGTTTCGAAATGATCACTAATGGTCAATGGGGGCAATCTTAAATTGAGACTTTGCCAAAAAGAAGAAAAATACTATATTTAATGACATCCCAGAAAGGAAATTATTAATTTTATTATGGGACATATGAAGTATACAAGTCATCATAGACTCCTGGTAGCATGATGACTAACTAACAAGTCTTAAGATATGAACTTTTATATTTTATCTTATTTATTACTCGTCCAGTCGATCTATGGTCTTGATATAGGCGTAACACGTCTCCAAAAAGATTGGAATGACGTTGTAGCCAGAAGGCCTAAAGTTTGTCAGATCCATATGGAGGGATGCTATGTATATAAATCATATAGATCAGTGGGGCCAAATGTGCCATAGACCATGGTTAAGAAAAAGAAAAAGAAACTAACCAAGCCACCCATTATATGGTAAGTCATCAAGTTTTCTAGGGTTTTAGGAGATACGGCGGATCTGTCAAAAGTCAGCCTACCACTTTGTTTTGTTACTTGTATTTTCGTTCCATAAAAAGTTCCGGGACCCATCACTATGGTTGTTAGATTAAGAGCCCACAATCAGACAGTCTACATTATGCTTACAACAATTTTATTTGCATAATTCAGTACAAATGGTGACAGGCAAACAAAAGTGTTGACGAAACACAGCCAAATAACTAGATAACATTATTTGGGTTGCTGAGGCTCTAAACTATGGTTAGGATCAAGAGTACAGATTCCATACCTCATCAAACTTCTCCACGCGAATTAACGTTTTCATCAGAGTAGTGTACGTGACGACATCTGGTTTCAGGTCCTGCATTACGAAATACGATATCACATTGATATTCATGAGTTCACAAACACTATTATTCCATTTGTCCCAAAATAAGTGTCCATTTTCAAAAGTAAGAGATTACTTTCCAATTCTACCCTTAATTATGAGATGAAGAAATTCATTATTGAGTCTTCTATTATTAAGGGTAAAGTTGTTATGTACTTAATTAAAAAGTGTAATAATTACACATCTCTAAAACTATGACTTTTTGATTGTGGGCATTTATTTTGGGGCGGAAAGAGTAGTATATATAGCTGATATGAAGTTGAGGGCACTTACATTTTCCTTCATTGATCGTAAAACTGCAAAGGCTTCAACATCTCTCCTATCCTCACAAAAAGCGTTTATTAATGCATTAAGGGCTAAATTACTAGGCTTCAAACCATCACTTCTCATGATCCTAAATGCGTTCAGTGCCTCCTCGGATAGACCCTGCTCAATAAACAAATTTCAATCATGAAGCAAAGTTGTTTGGTCTCCTCAAAACTGTCAGAAGGTCATTTTACCATCAGCACGAAAACATAGCTTTTGTTCATAATTATATATATAGTAAAAGAAAAAACTAGATGATGAAAATACCCTTTGAGCATAAGCATTAATCAAGGCATTATAGATTGTTGATGAAGGCTTCAAACCAGCAGATTTCATATCCTCCAAGCATTCATTCGCATCCATGAACCTCCCTGATCGTCCATATATGTCAACCAGCGTAGTATACGTTATAACATTTGGCTGCAAACCTTGGCTCTTCATCTTTCTCAACAAGCTTCTCACCCCTTCCCACCTCTCCTGCTCCCCAAATGAGTTGATCATTATATTATATGTGGCTATACAAGGCAAACACCCTTTCTGCTGCATTTCATCGAACAGTTCCTCTGCTTTATTATGATGCCCACATTTACAATGACAATCTATAAGTGTGTTCCAAGTAACCGTATCAGGCTCAATCCCTTCATCTCTCATCCTCTCCAATATCGCCAATGCATGATCAAGACAATTATACTTCCCAAACGTATCGATCATAACATTGTAGAACTGTCTATCTGGTTTCACACCACACTTCTGCATCTCCTTCAGAACTTGAAACAATCTTTGCCACTCACCTCTATCACGATAACTCACCAAAATCCTACTGAAAACATATGAATTCGGCTTCACATTGTTTGCTTCCATCTCTTTCAACACAATTCTCGCACTCTCCCACCTGCCCGCATTCCCATAAGCATCGATCAAAAGGCTATACGTATGCTCATCAGGGAACACCCCATTTCGTTCCATTTCATTCACTACCCACTCTGCATCCCTCAGACAACCATTGTTAACATACCCTTTTAGCACAGCATTGTAAGCCCTAGTTCTCGGTCTCAATCCACCTTCCTTAATCTCTTCAAAAACCGCTTCGGCCTCCTCAGATCTCCCCAAATTTCCCAGCTCCGAAATAATGGAAACCACAGTCGAAGTTTTGGGACTCAATCCATTCCCTTGAATCACACCCAAAAAATGCAGAGCTCTGTCAACATTACCTGATTTTGTGAACCCTAAAACTATATCATTCAATAATTGCACATCTAGCTCAATAGCATCTGATATCATTTCATCATACAACTTCTCCAACAACCCCGAATCGATCTTGTTATTACGAACCAGTGATTGAATAATTAAACTGTAATTCACAAAATCCGATTGGTAACCCTCCCCACGCATCTTGTTCATCAGAATAACGGCTTTCTCCAAGTCATCGTTACGAGCACAAGCTCCAATGAGGACATTATAAGTTAGGTTAGTTAGGGTTTGTTTCTGAGAGAGCAAAAAAGCTTCGTATACCTTCTCGGAGCTTCCAAGCGTGTGGATTAATATCGAGTACAAAAATTCATACGAGAAGCATAGATTGTGCCTGTGGAGCCAATCAACGAGAGCGTACGTGGTTGAGATCGAATCTGATGAAGAAGGGGAAGTTGCTAGGGTTTTGAGAAGGTAATGCCATAGTGAAGCTGGAACTGATCGATATGACTCGGCGAGTTGTAACTCGGTTGGGTCGAGTGAGGTGGGAGAGTCGAAGAAGTCAGGATCGTCGTTATTGGAGGTGTAAGTGGAGAGGAATTCGAGGAGAGGGGAGAAGTCGTACCGGCGGTGAGGGTAGGGTGAAACGCCGTCGTCTTGTGTAATTACATCATCTTCCGATACGGAGAGTGAGGAGACGGATGAACGGAGAGGTGAGTAGTTAGAAGAGGCGGTGGAGAGTGGTGGATGAGAGAAATTGCGGTGGCGGAGGAAGCGAGTGGTGGTGGCGGACGGTGGAGGGAGAAGCAGAGCGTTCATTGCTTGCCGGTGGGTGGGAGTGGGAAAAGAATGGTGACAGTTTATCCGTTGGAGAAATTATACATTTAGTCCCTAAAGTATTAGTGAATATCAAAGTTACACTCAAACTATTCGATTTTTATCATGACACTCGTCCAAAAACGTATAATTACATTTCAAGTACATTCTATTTTGTCGTCATGGTCCTGTGTTTTCTATTTTTGTCCCTAATGTTCGGGAAACCTTATGGTATAGATGAAGAGAGAATCTAATTGTATTGGTATATCTAATTGACTTCTTTTGTGTAATAACAATTAAGACAAATGGTGGTGTGAGAAAAAGAATCATCAATATATAGATTAAAACAAAAACCACTGAGCATGACGTGGCCTCTCCTGAAGCCAACATCCTCTTTTTTCTTTTTTCTCTTTTTCTCTATTTTCCTCGATATTGATTTTAAACGTAAAAGACAGTCCCTTCCATTCGTCTTCTGCTCTTCCCCGACTAGGGTTTACATCTCCCATTGTCTTTTCATTTTTCAAATCCATCATTTGCTCCTCCACGACCACGTCTTCCTCTACCATTCTCTTTTTCGTCCCAAACACCCCCAAGTTGCTTCCTCATTGCTCTCCTCTCCTATGGTCTCCTCTCGACGTCGCTGCTCGCACCTCTACTCATCGTCTTCACTAATCGCGCCGTCGTCGCTCTGTTTCTCGCGATCTTCAATTTGCCACCTCTCTCGATCTGTTTAGGGCTTCGATCTGCGATTGCAGGTTCACTTCTGTTTCTTGAAATTAAAATTACTGATTTGTGCTTCAGTTTGGATTTTGTGTTTATAGAATTTGTTGGATGGATTTGCCATATTGGAACGATCTTTAGGAAATAAAATAATATAGCTAGTGCATTCTTCTTTCCCTGAATACTTAGGCTCCTAAATCCTTTGTAATTTAATATGGAACCAATGGCATTTGATCTCTCTTTAACAATAAACAATACTACCTGCAAATTTGCTCGAAAAGAGGTGTGATAAGATAGATATATGAATCAAGTACATATCATTTATAGATGAACTGATAAAGCAGATATAAGATAAAATGTCATCTTTCATGCTATTTGTAGACTATATATTGTGTGAATTGATGAGAGAAGGACATAGTTTAACCAACATTTGTAGAAAGTGAAACTAAGATACTTTGTGTGGCTTTAGAAATATAAGTAGAGATTTGAAGGTTTGGTGTGTATGTAGCATACAAGAGCGTAGAAATCTAAGACGGATGTATGAGATACTTAATACTTGAAATCCTAGGATGTGATCCCGCTTTGTGATAGTGAAGTGATCTATATATTTGTTAGATAGTCTACAAGAAAAGGCACAACTCAGTGACTGACAATCAAAATAGATAAATGTCTTGATCATTAGTAGTATGATCAATCCAAACCATGTTCCATGGGATTTATCTTCTTTGTATTCTTGATATTATTGGTCACTTTGGCGGCAAATAAGTCAGCCCATCATCGTCGAAACCTGCTTTTTCTTTGTGGGTGCAACTGTTGCATCTTTAGCCTTTGTTGAACTTCCTCTCTTAGATAATCTGCTACTCATTGTCTAGAATTATCAGAAAGCTTATCTTAATTGTCGGTTTAGTTTATGCATGGCGAAAGAGGGCATTGGAATGGTCTTAGCTCCCGAATATTCAGACAATAAAAAGAAAAAGGGAAAAATTGATAGATTAAAACAAAAACCACTCAGCATGACGTGGCCTCTCTTGGAGCCAACATCCTCTTTTTCTCTGTTTTTCCTCGATATTGATTTTAAACGTAAAAGATAGTCCCTTCCATTCGTCTTCTGCTCTTCCCCGACTAGGGTTTACATCTCCCATGGTCTTTTCATTTTTCAAATCCATCATCTGCTCCTCCACGACCACGTCTTCCTCTTCCATTCTCTTTTTCGTCCCAAACACCCCAAGTTGCTTCCTCATTGCTCTCCTCTCCTACGGTCTCCTCTCGACGTCGCTGCTCGCACCTCTACTCACCGTCTTCACAGATCGGGCTGTCGTTCTCTGTTTCTCGCGATCTTCAATTTGCCACCTCTCTCGATCTGTTTAGGGCTTCGATCTGCGATTGCAGGTTCGCATCTGTTTCTTGAAATTAAAATTATTGATTTGTGCTTCAGTTTGGATTTTGTGTTTATAGAATTTGTTGGATGGATTTGCCATATTGGAACGATCTTTAGGAAATAAAATAATATAGCTAGTGCTTTCTTCTTTCCCTGAATACCTAGGCTCCTAAATCGTCTGTAATTTAACATGGAACTAATGGCATTTGATCTCTCTTTAACAATAAACAATACTACCTGCAAATTTGCTTGAAAAGAGGTGTGATAAGATAGATATATGAATTAAGTACATATCATTTATAGATGAACTGATAAAGCAGATATAATATAAAGTGTCATCTTTCATGCTATTTGTAGAATATATATTGTGTGAATTGATGAGAGAAGGACGTAGTTTAACCAACATGTGTAGAAAGTGAAACTAAGATACTTTGTGTGGCTTTAGAAATAAAAGTAGAGATTTGAAGGTTAGGTGTGTATGTAGCATACATGAGCGTAGAAATCTAAGAGGGATGTGTGAGATGCTTAATACTTGAAATCCTAGGATGTGATCCCGCTTTGTGACAATGAAGTGATCTAAATATTTGTTAGATAGTCTACAAGAAAAGGCACAACTCAGTGACTGACAATCAAAAGAGATAAATGTCTTGATCATTAGTAGTATGATCAATCCAAACCATGTTCCATGGGATTTATCTTCTTTGTATTCTTGATATTATTGGTCACTTTGGCGGCAAATAAGTCAGCCCATCATCGTCGAAACCTGCTTTTTCTTTGTGGGTGCAACTGTTGCATCTTTAGCCTTTGTTGAACTTCCTCTCTTAGATAATCTGCTGCTCATTGTCTAGAATTATCAGAATGCTTATCTTAATTGTTGGTTTAGTTTATGCATGGCGAAAGTGGGCATTGGAAGGGTCTTAGCTCCCGAATATTCAGACAATAAAAAGACAAAGGAAAAATTGATAGATTAAAACAAAAACCACTCAGCATGACGTGGCCTCTCCTGGAGCCAGCATCCTCTTTTTCTTTTTTTTCTTTTTCTCTGTTTTTCCTCGATATTGATTTTAAACGTAAAAGATAGTCCCTTCCATTCGTCTTCTGCTCTTCCCCGACTAGGGTTTACATCTCCCATTGTCTTTTCATTTTTCAAATCCATCATCTGCTCCTCCATGACCACGTCTTCCTCAACCATTCTCTTTTTCGTCCCATACACCCCCAAGTTGCTTCCTCATTGCTCTCCTCTCCTATGGTCTCCTCTCGACGTCGCTGCTCGCACCTCTACTCACCGTCTTCACTGATCGCTCTGTTTCTCGCGATCTTCAATTTGCCACCTCTCTCGATCTGTTTAGGTCTTCGATCTGCGATTGCAGGTTCGCTTCTGTTTCTTGAAATTAAAATTACTGATCTGTGCTTCAGTTTGGATTTTGTGTTTATAGAATTTGTTGGATGGATTTGCCATATTGGAACGATCTTTAGGAAATAAAATAATATAGCTAGTGCAGTCTTCTTTCCTATAATACCTAGGATCCTAAATCCTCTGTAATTTAATTTGGAACTAATGGCATTTGATCTCTCTTTAACAATAAACAATACTACCTGCAAATTTGCTCGAAAAGAGGTGTGATAAGATAGATATATGAATCAAGTACATATCATTTATAGATGAACTGATAAAGCAGATATAAGATAAAATGTCATTTTTCATGCTATTTGTAGACTATATATTGTGTGAATTGATGAGAGAAGGACATAGTTTAACCAACATTTGTAGAAAGTGAAACTAAGATACTTTGTGTGGCTTTAGAAATACTGTTAGTCCCAGATGGCTTAACAAGTATTGTAGAAGGGGGGGGGGGGTTGAATACAATACTTAAAAGTTTTCACAATTTTAATTCTTTTATTGAAAATCTTTCAACTAGAATTACACAAAGAAACTTAAAGACTGTTGCGGAAAAGAACAGATAAACTATTCTAACAATCTTTCACAAAGTATACTAAACAAAACAGCAGAGAACACTAAGAGCAAAGCTATAAAGTTATCAAGCAATATGAAAATCTTGCACTGAGAGAAATCAACATCGGTGGGTTGTGGTCCACCGATTTCTGAAAACAACTTCGGTGGGAGGATGTCCACCGAATTTTGATGGTAACATCGGTGGAGAGAATGTCCACCGAATTGTGAGGATAAATTCGGTGGACAATGACTTGTTTGTTTGTTGAGAAGAGTCTTCTATTTTCCACAAGTAGAGAGTCTTCAAGCTTGGTTTCGGTTGATCTTCGACTTCACCGAACATTTGCTATTTTGTACAAGTCATGTAAAGAACTAAACTAAAATATTCAAAGTAGGATTTTTAGGGAAAACATCGGTGAGTCAATTTCAAATCTTTGGTGACCCAACAATCTCCCCCTATTTGAATTTGAGCTCCTTTCTTAGAATATTTAAGAGTATTGAAAAAGTAAAATGCATTTTGACCCTTTTTACTCTTTTTGGGTTCTTTTCACATAGACCATTCTTTTTGTTCTTTTTGATCTTTTTCTTTTGTATGGGTATGTATACTATATATTGTATTTACAAGTAAATATAAGTAAGGTTATGTACCAAAAAAAAATTCAAATAGAAAGGTACTTGTATTTAGATAAGTTTTCTCGTACAATCGTAAGAAGAGAAACAGACTTTTACAAGCACCATTGAGAGAGAGAACCTACTTCTTGGAAGTTTGACGTTGCTTGATTTCGTCCAACAAATTTCGGTAGAACGGTTGAGCTTCGGGGATGTTGGGAAATAGGTTGGAGATGCCTTGAAGAAACATGGTATCGGCGATGGGAATTTGAGCAAATCTGAAGAAGGCACGATGACCGAAACCATCATTGAAGAACAGTCCAGGAATCGGTGAGAGGCTCAAGGTTGTGGTAGGATAAGGCACAGATGTGGGGAGGGACAGATTTAGATTGCTTACATTTGGAATATTCCCTTCACTTGCCATTTCTTTGAACACCTTGTCGATAGGATTCTTGACTTTGGGAAGACGGATTTCTTCTTTCATCGATTGAAGTCTCACCCTTTCATCGGAGGAAAGTATGATGTTGTGTTTTCTTTTAATCTCCTTCATCTTTTCCATCAGTCCTTCAATGCATTTGATAAAAACGTCTTTCTTTGGGTTTGCACTTCTGACCAAGTTTTGAGAGATCTCATACCATTCGGGAAGACCGTAATGTTTGAGGTGGACATCTCTCACACTTTGTAACGAGCCATCTTCTCGATTGATGATTATCCTGATATCTTTCGGGTTGGCTCTGGAGGTGGCTATTTTGACATTTGTGACAGGGGATTTGAACATTCGGTGGTACATTTTCTTTTTGTACCAACTTATTTCTTCATTCTTTTCTTGTTCAATGGCACTCAGCACCGATTTTTGGGTTTGAATGGCATCGGTGGATTTTGCTTTTGCGGCTTCTTCTTCGGCAGCTTTCAGAGAGAGGTCTCTAGATTTATCCAAAGCAATTTGAGCAAGTTTAGCTTCCTCAATTTCTTGAGGAGAAAGACCGAGATCGGTGGTGGTTTCTTGGGATGGAGGCTTGAGTTTAAGAGTTTCAGCACCTTCAGGTCGAGCCCCATACTTAGCCAAATCCTTTTTCTTCTTTTCTTCTTTTGCCAAGTCTTCGGCCGAAATAATTTTCTTGCCTTTGTCTTTGGGAGCTTTGCTGGATTGCTCCCCCTCAGTTGATGCATTAATTTCCACGGCCGATGGGGACTTGATCGGTGAAGAGACTGATTCGGTGGTCCCTGTATGTGTCGGTGAAGATTTAGGTGATTTCGGTGATGGCGGAGAGGTTTTCGGTGGAGTCTTGTTGCTGGTAGATCTCTTGATGTATGGCAATTTCGGTCGAGCAGTAGTTTTCTCCCCCTCAGCAACAGCCGGAAGCTTAAAACCCAATTCATGAAACACTTTGTCAAACTTTGAGTGCAGAGAAGCCAAGCTTGTAGTGGTGGTATCGGGAACCAAGGAGAAATCACCCAAGTCCATCTCCCATTGGGATTGCTCGGTGTTGGTAGTGTCAGTGGAGGATTTTGAGAAAGACTCCACTTTTGAAGATAGGGAAGAGACTGTATCATTTATAGGCCGTAGGGCATCGGTAATGGCATCGAGAAGAAGTTGTGGCAACTGAGACTCGAGCATGGTTATTCTGGAGTTTGCTTGGGAGATCAACGAAATGGTGGATTGAAGAAAAGCAGAGGGGCGGCCAATGTTTGAAGAGGTCTGACCACCGATTTCTGGGAAAGAAAATCGGAGGCGTTGGGGATCTGCTTCGGTGATGAGATTTGGGAGGTAAGTTGACATTTCATCGGTATAGAGGATTCTCGGTGGAGGATTTTGGTGAGGAGAACCCTGACGTATCGGTGTGGGAGACCTTCGGGGTGTAGGTGATCGGTGTGGGGTGGGTGATCGGTGTGGGGTGGGCGATCGGTGTGGGGATACGATCGGTGGTGTGGATTGGTTCTTCGGCGAGGGAGACTCGGTGGGATTCTCTTCGGTGGACGGGATGGTTCGGGTAGAACCAGTGTCCGCTAAAAGAAAATCAAAGAAATCATGTGGGGTGGATTTAATGGGGGGAACTCAAGGCGAGTTGTGCTTCATCATCGATCTCATAGAGATCGGGTGGAAAGTCGTGAAGTGAAAAATCAGTACCCTCGAGGGGAGAGACCTCGAGGTCATCTCCACCACCCAAAGAATCGAGTGGGGAGATAGGTTGAGGTTCCTCCAATTGTACAACTGAAACCTTTTGAGAGGCAACAGAGGAGTCGGTGGGGTTAATGGCGGATTCCCTTGGCCCGGAGGGTTGAAGTTCAACAACTGGCGATTTTCGAGATTCGACAGTTGGATTAGTCGGTGGGGCCGATGGTTTCCGAGACCTCTTTGAAAGAGATCTCGAAGGGGAAGACGAGTGCCTCCGCTTATGAGAAGGGGATTGAACCGGGGAAGCCTCCGAGGGATCTCTCGGTGGCATAGTTCTAGAAGCGGGTGCGGAGGTGTCAGGGGCCGTACGTTGTTTCTTTTTCGCGCCGCCCGATTTTACTCGAGTAAGGAAGGATGGGGCCACTACAGCATGGGGTGCTTCGGGAACTTCCGGGTGTTTAAATCCGGGAATTTCCGCATCGCCCTAATGTAGATCGGGAGAGAGAGCGAGAGAAATCATACCTTGTCTTAACGGGTTGTCGGTGGCGAGAGGTCCCACATTTAGTGTTTTGAGACCGACAACTGGGGAAGACCAATCATAGGTGAATCGGGGCGCTTGAGATTTTCGATCCGTCTCTAATGCCTTGTTGAGCTTGTGCTGAATGATCATCGAGATGAACCGCGGATAGGCAACGTAACACTTCTTGGGATGCTTGATTACCTCGACAAGTTCAGAAAAGAAGTATTGGGCGAAGTCGACTTTTCTTTGAAAGATGAGGGCATGGGTGAGCTTTGTGATGTATGACGGTGATTGATCATGCCCACTAGTTTTGCGAGAGAGGCAGTGAATAACATGGGCAAAGAAGAAGTTCCATATGCCTCCCATTTTGCTACGGAGAAGAGTATCGGGGCCTTTAGAGCTTTTGGAGGAGTCGTCGATCACATAGCCGGTTGCTTGAATAACATCTTCTTGTATGGTTTCCACATACATGTCTTCGTAGGCTGGAAAAGCGTCAATCTTTAGGGCGAGGCGAACATCGTCGACCCCAAACGTAAGGTTGTGATCACCTTCTTCGTTGGTAAGAATGGAGGCGTGAATGGCTTTGTTTGAAGGATCGTACACACAGGTTAACCAAAAGTTCCAAATGAGCATTTTGCTCATCTTGGGGTTGCAAGAAAAAGCATGAAGGAGAGGGGAGCGAGTGAGAAACTTAGCTATCGTGGAGAACTCGGGATGAGATGGATCTGATTCGAAACGAGCGACGTGATTGCATGGGTTGAACTTGAGATCTTCAAACCGTGTGGGAGTTGCATTTCTGGAAGATGCCATTGAGTGAGATGAGGTCGAGTGAGAGAGAGCAAGTGTGGGAAGTAAGATAATGGAGAAGAAGGGTTAAGGGATGAGAGGGGTTCGAGAGGTTGCAGGTTTGAGAGAATCGAAATGGTGAGGAAGATGAGTTTTTATAAGGGTGAGAGAGAAGAGTGTAGGAATTCAAAAGGAGAGAGGGAACGGTTAAAGATGTGAGAGAGATGGTTTAAATAAAGTAAATAAATTCTAAATGGTAATAATGATGTTTCGGGGTGAGAGGCTGAAACGGGTTTTCATGAAAAAGGAAGGGTCAAAGTCTCTGACACCTAGGATTGTAGGGGTGATGTAGGCATGTGCATGGGGAAGCGTAAGGGATAAGATTTGGGAATCGGTGGTTGATTTCGGTGGACAGAGATTTGAATCTCGGTGTAAACAAGTCGGTGTATACTTTTCTACCGAAGTTCAAGAAAGATGTCGGTGTAGCTGTTTTTGAACACCGAAAAAACTTCGGTGTTAAGGTTTAAGAGGCGTCGGTGGACTTTAGGATATAAACAAGAGATTGAGTCCACCGATATGTGATTTCGGTGGAGGCTTCGGAGTTGAAGCGGAGGTGGGTTTCGGTGTAGAAAGCACACAGATTTGAACACGCAGAATTGGAACTTAAGGCCACCGAAATGTTATTTCGGTGGAGGAAAAGATGTCGGTGAAGAAGGCAAAAAGAGAAAGGTGTCTACCGATGAGAGATCGGTAGAAAGAGAGCACATAGTTATTGAAAGTTGCACGTTCCAAGTTCACTTATGAGAAAGTTGAACTTGGCTTCATCTAGGGGTTTGGTGAACAAATCAGCAAGCTGTAGATCGGTGGGAATGAAATGTAACTCAATGTCACCTTTGGAGATGTGGTCCCTGATGAAATGATATCTGATATCTATGTGCTATTGCGCTTGAGTTATCACACAGAATTGGGACTTTGGAGTAGATTTGAGCATAGTCCCGGAGTTGATTTCTCATCCATAGGATCTGAGCACAGCGGCTTCCAGCAGCTACATATTCCGCCTCAGCAGTAGTGGTTGACACAGAGTTTTGTTTCTTGCTGGACCAACTTACCAATTTGCCACCAAGAAGCTGGCAGCTTCCTGTAGTACTCTTTCTATCAATCTGGGAACCTGCATAATCTGAATCTGAATACCCAATTAGTTCAAAACCTGAGTCTTTGGGATACCAAAGACCCAAGTGCAAGGTACCCTTGAGATACCAAAAAATCCGTTTTACAGCCTTTAAATGTGATTCTTTAGGATTGGCCTGATAACGGGCACATAGACAAGTAGCAAACATAATATCCGGTCTGCTAGCAGTTAAGTACAGAAGAGAACCAATCATGCCTCGATAGAGGGTAACATCCACAGATTCACCTTTAAGATCAGCATTGAGTTTCAAAGGTGGAGCCATGGGGGTTTTCATAGGAGAGCTATCTAAAAAATTAAATTTCTTCAGAAGGTCACAAATATATTTACTTTGGTTTATAAAAATCCCTTCTGATGACTGTTTGACCTGAAGGCCCAAAAAGAATGTAAGCTCTCCCATCATGCTCATCTCATATTCACTCATCATGAGAGAAGCAAACTCATCACATAGTGACTCATCAGTGGCACCAAAGATGATGCCATCAACATAGATTTGGACAAGAATAAGATTACATGAGGTTTCCTTGATGAAGAGAGTGTTGTCAATTTTACCTCTGGAATATCCATGCTTTAGAAGGAAGTTGGCAAGAGTGTCATACCAAGCACGTGGAGCTTGCTTGAGACCATAAAGTGCCTTGTCAAGTCTGTACACATAGTCTGGATGAGCTAGGTCTTCAAAGCCAGGAGGTTGTTTCACATAGACTTCCTCTGCAAGTTCCCCATTGAGGAAGGCACTTTTAACATCCATTTGAAATACTCTGAAATTTCGGTAGGCAGCATGAGCCAGAAAGATTCTTATTGCTTCAAGTCGTGCAACCGGGGCAAAGGTTTCATCATAATCAACGCCTTCTTCCTGTCGGTATCCTTGAGCAACCAGTCTAGCTTTATTTCTGATAACTGTACCATCTTCATCCATTTTATTTCTGAAGATCCATTTGGTTCCAATGATTGTTTTCTGTCGGGGACTGGGAACCAATCTCCAAACTTTGTTTCTCTTAAATTGAGAGAGCTCTTCTTGCATGGCAGTGATCCAACAGGGATCTGCAAGAGCTTCATCAATCTTCTTAGGTTCAATAAGAGAGAGAAAATTCACATAGAGACAAATATTCCCAATTCCTCTACGTGTTTGGACACCTGCTTGTTGATCACCGATGATTTGATCTATGGGGTGATCTTTGGTCCATTTGGTTGCAGGAGGTAAAGGTGGTGGAATATTTTGTGTTAGAGGTGAAGATGGAGTGGGATCAGAGGTTCGGTGGCAAGCAACATTTTCGGTGGAAGAAATTGGATCGGTGGAAGGCAGTTCGTCGGTGGAGAGTTGCACATCGGTGGGATAGAGCACATCGGTGGAAACATGGTCAGTTTCGGTGGGAAATATAGAGGGTGACCCGACTTGGTTATTTGAAGGAGATGGATTGGAGGGTGTGAAAAGAGTATCGGTGGAGTTTGATAAAGGAGCATCACCGATGCATGAAGAGATCCATCTGTGTAATTCATCGTCATCATTTGACAGAGATGATGATCTAAGATCATCAAATTTGACATGAATGGACTCATCAATGCATTTTCTCCTGAGGTTGAACACACGATATGCTTTGGAGGATAGAGAGTATCCAACAAATATTCCTTCATCAACTTTGGGATCAAACTTCCCAAGATTGTCACGGTCATTTAGAATAAAGCACATACAGCCAAAAACATGAAGAAAACCAATGGAAAACTTCATATGGGGTTTTATCATGTCTTTTGGATATCACAGACCTATTTTGGGTAAAGCAAGCAGTATTAACAGCTTCAGCCCAAAAATATGTGGGTAGGTTGGATTCACTTAGCATGGATCTTGCAGCCTCACATAGAGTTCTGTTTTTCCTTTCCACCACTCCATTTTGCTGAGGAGTACGGACTGCAGAGAAGTTTTGAGAAATTCCTTTCTCAGTGAAGAAGTCTTCAAGAGCACTGTTTCTGAATTCAGTGTCGTTATCACTTCTTACCGAACGAACAAGTTGACCATTAAGAACTTCATTTTTCTTGACAAAGTTGATGATTTCTTCAGTTGCATCACTTTTATACCTGAGAAAAGACACCCAAGTATATCTAGTAAATTCATCAACAATCACAAGAATGTACCTTTTGCCTCCTAGACTTGGAGTGCTGACTGGTCCACATAGGTCCATGTGCAGCATCTGGAGAGGAAGAGTGATGGAAGAACATTGCTTGGTCCTGAAAGAAGTCTTGGTGAGCTTCCCTTTTTCACATGCATCGCACAGCTTCTCTTTGACAAAGTTCAACTTGGGCATACCAGTCACCAGCTCTTTGTTGGAGATTTTATGAAGAGTTTTGAAATTTAGATGAGAGAGACGCTTATGCCACAACCAGTTTCTTTTGGATGTGTCATCTGACACAAAGCAGACATTTGATGAATTGTTATTTAGTCTCATATCAACGATATAGACATTTTCCATCCTTTTACCAGATAATACCACGTTAAAGTTCTTGTCCACCACAGTACAGACACAAAGTTCAAAGATAACTTTATATCCAAGATCACACAGTTGGCTAATGTTGAGAAGATTATGCATGAGGCCTTCAACAAATGCCACTTTATTGAAAGTGACAGATCCATTAGTGAGAGTTCCATAACCTTTGGTGTAGCCTTTAGAGTTATCACCAAAAGTGACAGATGGACCTTTTCCAGACACATAGTTGATGAGAAGAGATTTGTTTCCCGTCATGTGGCGTGAGCACCCACTATCCAGATACCATATTTGATGGTGCTCAAAAACCTGCATGCACACACAGATTAGTTCTTTGGTACCCATTTTGTAATGGGTCCTTTGGGGTTAGAAGAAAATGAGTCCTTAGGTTTGGTTCTATCTATTCTTTCCTTGGGACAATCCTTAGCCATGTAAAACGTGTCACCACAGTTATAGCATTTTCTATAGATAAAATCCTTTTTAACACTATGACCACTTTTCCTGTTTTGGCTTTTAACATTAGTTTTTATGACCTTGTTAGAAGAGAACAAAGCAGAAGGTTTGGACCCAAGAATTCCTTTGTCAGTGTTGTGGGTTGGAGAGTTGGAGGATTCTTTGGAGTTTGACTTTTTCAAAAGTACTGATCTCGGAATTGGAAGAATAGAAGAGTTACCAGAAAAATTCTTTGGAGTAAATCTTTTGGGATGGAAATCGGCCACAGATTCGGCCACCGATTTCCCTTTGTCAGAAGATGAAAAACTTTTTGTGGGAACTTGAGGTTCTCTTTTGGGAATCTTTGAGGGCTTAGGTTCAGAGTATTCATCTATGTTAATAGACTTTAACAACTCATGGAGAGGTATGGGAGGATCATCGGTGTTGACATCGGTGGGGTTTGATCTTTTCAGCAAGATGACTTTTGAGGAGTTAGAGGATGAGGCTTCATCAATGGTTGATCCTTTTGAGAGATCAAGGATGAGTTTTGAAACGTCATCAGAGTCATGTTTCTCAAAGAATTGATTTGAGGATGCCTCTTTTGCTTTTATAAACATTCCATATTTTAGAGCTTCACCCAGATCTAAAGAATTTAAGGAGATGGAATCACAAGAACTTGAAACAGAGGCATCATCCCACACACTAGAGATAGGAATAAGTGCATGGGAAGAAGCTTCAGGATGGACTTTGCCAAATCCTAGACCGATTTTGCTATTTCCACCGACTTGGCTTTGAAAGAATTGTTCAAGATTTTTTGAAGAATCTGTCCATTTTCTTACAACCTCTTGCTCTCTTTTAAGTTTCTTAAAAAGCGAGTTTTTTTCTTTTGAAATCACATGATTTATTGTTTTCAAGTCCTCAAGCTCAGCTTTGATTTCCTCAAATTTTTCAAGTTTAGACATGCAAATTTCAAGTTCAGATTTGAGTTCTTTCACTTGAGCAGATTTTCTATTCTTGCTATCTTTGACAGAATAAAAGTCTTTAGTTAAAGATTCATAAGCATCTATCTTTTCACTATCTGTCATATCATTAAAAGGATGTACCTGAGCATAAGCTGTCGAGCACCCAGTCGACACAAGAGCCATTGGAGAGGTAGCTTTTTCAGAATCCTCCATCTCTTCAGAAATGGCCATGAAGCACATATTGTGAGAATCACTGTCAGAGGTGTCTTCTTCATCCCAGTCATGAGTTTCTGCCATTAGACCTTTTCCTTTTCTTTCAAGACCCTCACTCCTTTCTTTCTCTTTCTTGTACTTGGCTTTATACTTCTCAGCACGCTCATGATGGTCTAAGGAAGAGGATTGGGAATCCTTTTTGGAAAAGATTGATTTGAAAGGATTATTTCTGGGTTTCTCATTCTTTGAAGAATATTTGTCAGAGGGTGGGTTCCTAGACTTAGTAACACGCTTGCTCCTACACTCAGATGCAAAGTGTCCTTTCTTGCCACAGTTATAGCACTCTTCATTTGACTTATTAGATGAAGTCTTGGAAGATGAAGATTTTCTAAAATTTCTGGATTTGTTGAAAGGACGAAATTTTTTCTTAGAGCCAGCCATCATTGCCATTTCTTCAGACAATTGTTCAGCCATAATTTCCTCACCTTCATCATCAGCATCACTAAGATATGCCTCCGTTTGGTGGGTAGAGTTATTTTGGTTGTCATTATCAGAGTCTGATGACGGATAGGTGATTCTAGGAACATTTTTTGAGATTTCTTGGAACTTTCACTGACAAGAGCTATAGAAGAGCTCTTTATCTCGTTGATGAAAGATTTCCTTTGTAACTTGGTTTGCTCAAAATTGAAGAGAGTTCCATACAGGACAGTTAAGGGCATGAACTCAAGGTCCTTGGTAGTTTTAATGCAAGTACATATATTCTCCCAAAATTCTGGAAGACAATCCATGAACTTGCTTAAGACTTCCTCATTATCATAGACTCTGCCCAATAACTTCAGATCATTTAAAAGAGAGTTGAAACGATTATAGTAGCTAGGAAGAGATTCTCCTTTTTCAAAAGCAAAGAGTTCATATTTTCTAATAAGACCAATCCTTTAACATTTCTTTACTTCCACTGTACCCTCGTACAGTACACACAGTGTGGTCCACATCTCTTTAGCAGTTTCAAAGTTAACCAGAGAGTGATAGACCTCATCAGGAAGTGAGAGTGCAATAATTGCTCTTAGCTTAGAGTCGAGAGAAACCAAACGTTTTTCCTCATCAGTATATTTCTTTGGATTTTTGAGGATGTAACGACAAGTAGCACTGGATTTTTCTTCATCAGAATCACTAGAGATTTCTTTTTCCATGGTTTCTTTACCAGGCCTCTGCGTTTCATAGTGAGCCCAAACTCTGGGGATGATAGGTCCCTCTTTGAGAATGGTTGGATATCTAGTATCCACTCCTTCCATGAATAGCATCATGCGGCTTTTCCACAGAGAAAAGTTGTTAGCATTAAACTTAGGCGGTTTTGTTATGGAGCCATTCTCAGAAAAATTGTTTTGAAAGGAGTTTTCAATGGTTGAAGAAGAAGAGGCAGCCATCGTAGATCAAGTTTATGGAGTTAAACTTTCTGCTCTGATACCACTTGTTAGTCCCAGATGGCTTAACAAGTATTGTAGAAGGGGGGGGGGGGTTGAATACAATACTTAAAAGTTTTCACAATTTTAATTCTTTTATTGAAAATCTTTCAACTAGAATTACACAAAGAAACTTAAAGACTGTTGCGGAAAAGAACAGATAAACTATTCTAACAATCTTTCACAAAGTATACTAAACAAAACAACAGAGAACACTAAGAGCAAAGCTATAAAGTTATCAAGCAATATGAAAATCTTGCACTGAGAGAAATCCAGAAAGCGTAGTAATGCATGGGGAGGTCTTCTTCCTTTTATAGTGGGATGGAGTGTACTGAGCATTAAATGCTTGGGACACTTGTCATCACCATATTTGCTGAGGATGTTGACTTCTGAAAAGCTGAGATGTCCATATCACCTTTTACTAGATACTAGGAATAGAACCCATGCTGTTGACAGGGACTTGAACTGATAATGGATAAAAGGACAAATAGTCACTTTTATCTGTCAAAGAATATTGTCCCATAATAAATGATCTTCTTGGAATATCCCAAGACATTTGCACCGATGACGTTCCACCGATACAATTGACCTTGGAACTTGAAACAATCTGTAAAGAGAAAATCACTTATTTTGATAACACATAGATCCCACCGATTTGAGTGTCCTCATCGGTGGGTTGTGGTCCAACGATTTCTGAAAACAACTTCGGTGGGAGGATGTCCACTGAATTTTGATGGTAACATCGGTGGAGAGTGTAACACCCCGGATTTCGTTTTGTGTAGTTTTGTACTTATAATTACATGTTAAAGTATTATTTTGTTATAGCAAGAATTTCATCTCGTTAGAATCTAGTTAAGGGCCGAAAAGTAGATCAAATGAGGCTTGGTGCCCTTTAGGCGATAGTGACCGGCGAGAGTGCCCATGTCACTATCGCGGTTGTCACAATCGCCGAGTTTGTACCGCAAGTTTGATCTTTCAGACATTTGGAATTCAGGCGATTATGCCTTGGGCGATAGTGACAGTGTCACTATCGCATGGTCACAATCGCTCAAGCTGTACCGAGAGTTTGGGGGTGTTGGGCGATAGTGCCCCGGCGATAGTGACAGTGTCACTATCGCCATGTCACAATCGCTGCCGACCTATTTAGGTATAAAAAGAAGAGTTTCGGGATTTTATCTTATCTTTTGAAAAACTGAAGTTTGAGCAGTCGAATTCTCTGAGTAGAAAGGTAAGGTTTTGATACTTTTCCTCTTTTTCAGATAGTGATTAATTGAGTAGAGTGTTTATAAACACTTATGCTAAATCATAGGTGATCAACATCATTATATTACAAGGTTCCTACTCTTCCTTCAAGAATCAGCTTCACCCACTTCATTTAGGGTTTTTGTGGTTTGCTGCAGATTTCCTAAGGTGAGTAAACTGAACTTAAGAGCTTAATTGATATATGAATCACAATATTGTTTGAATTCTTTTAACAACTTCATCTTAAAGTGATATTTGGGTCAATAAGCTCTTGTCTCTTTAAAAAGGGATTCCAAGGAGCTTAAAGAGTGAAGTAAAGGTTATGTGACATTTATTTACTTGGAATTGTATAAATTATGATACTATTCAACTGAAATTGGTTATACTTAAATATTAGGGCTTGGAGCTTAATGAATTAAGCTGAGTCTTAATGACAGAAATGGATGCTACATAATGGAAATAATTGTATATGGAATTGGAATATGTACTATGCTACAATAAACTCATAACGTTACTTGGGTGTATGTGTGTAGTTGATACTTTAATGTGTATAGAAATCATATGCTAAATGAAATAGTTGGACTGTTTTATTGAAGTAAATGTATGGCTTTATGAACTGCTTGGAGTAGTTGTTTGTTGGTATTCACAAATTGGAGGAATCTCTAAGTAGGCATTGGGAAGGTATAGTCTTGGGCACTTACCTTGAGGGTTTGTGTATCGATCCACGCCTTCGGGATTTATACCATATAGGTAGTCCCGATGTGCCGGGCCTTGAGGCGTTACCTTGGAGGTAGACGCTAAGGTATATCTTCAAAGATGATGTAACTCGGATTGATGTTTGGGTTTCCCATGGAGTCCGATTTGTGAATGACCATGTTGATAATATTGTATATGAAATAATTTGTATGCTTTGCTATATGTTTACTCACTAGGCTTTTCAAGCCTAACACTTGTACTTGTTTAAAATGTGTCACAGGTTATAGTGGTGCCATTCCTAAGAAGGCATAGAGGAAGACTTGTGAGCATGGGGGGGGGGGGGTACTTGGAGATGCTATTATTAGAAGATTAAATTTACCCAATTATGACAATTTTTGTAATCTTATTTCTATAGTAGAGATTTGATTAGTTAGTTGTCATAGATGTACATATAACTCTTTGTTGGTAAACAGGTATTATGTATTCCCACTTTTGTGAGCTCGTGCTTTGGCATTGTATATTTATATCACTCTTCCGTTTTATGGAAGTTTTTGTTGACCCTGTTTTTAGGGTGTCACAAGTTGGTATCAGAGCTCTAGTTTAAGTGAACTAGGTGTTAATTATAGTATGCCTAGACTTAAGCTGAGATAGTGTCAATGACAAACCTTTATACGGGGTAGATATCTTAGGATGGGAGAGTGTTAGGAAGTTGTGGAATTTCATTTATTAAGACTTATGATGACGGTAACGAGAATGCTTGTGTATGACATGTTCATAATTTCACCTAGCTAATGCTATTATGAATGCGTTGTTACGTAAGTATACTTTAATACTATTATTATGATGATTAGTGAATGTATGAGTACACAACTTTAGTCTATTCCTTACCAAAATTCTCACATGTTTGACAGACTGAGATGGTGAATACGCGCGGTCAACTCCAATCAACACTGGACGGTCAAGCTGCAACTGAATCTACTGCCGATCGACTGGCTAACGAAGAAGCGGCTGGAAGTCCCCCGAGACCACCCCTCATAGGTGGTGGACCGGAACTTGTATCGAGAATCCACGCAGGCACCTCCAATCCTGTAGTGGAGGATAATACTCTTGAAAACCGACTGAAGGATAGTATGCTTCAAGCTATGACTTATGCCATGGATCAACAGAAAGAGTTGTTCATGAAATTATTAGAGGACCGGGATCAAAGTCATCGACGCATTGAGACAGTAGGGGATAATGCAGGGAATGGGTCGGGTGGTCTAAAGGATAGAATAGCTACACGAGAGCCAGCAAATGTGCGTGATGGGAGAAGAGAAAGGGGGTGTTCGTATAAGACCTTCCTTGGTTGTAAACCACCGGAATTCGCCGGAACTACCGACCCAGTTCAATGTATGTATTGGATCAGAGAGATGGAAATGGCGTTCGAGGCTAGTGAATGCGAAGATTCCCAACGAGTTAAATTTGCTTCTCATCTTCTTAGAGGTGAGGCTCTTACTTGGTGGA
Source organism: Saussurea involucrata (assembly GCA_033807775.1). Classification (NCBI taxonomy): domain Eukaryota; kingdom Viridiplantae; phylum Streptophyta; class Magnoliopsida; order Asterales; family Asteraceae; genus Saussurea; species Saussurea involucrata. The sequence goes on from CM066315.1 coordinate 34,152,159, forward strand.
ATCTCACCCGTTCGTCTCTCACGCCAGAATTGTTGACTCAACTTTCGTGGCCTTTGTTTAAAAAGAAGATTCTCGACAAGTATTGTAGTGAAAGGGCCCTAGACAAGATTGAAGAAGAGTTCCGGGGATTGAAGAAAGGGAATATGTCAATGAACGACTATTTGAAAAAGTTTATTGAGAAGTTAAGTTTGGTAGAACATCTGGCTCCCGATGAGAAAATGAAAATAAAAGCGTATCAACGGGGATTGCCCGCCGAGATGAAGACAGCCGTGAGGAATGCCAAGGTGACAACCGTACAAGAAGCAATTGAGGAATCATTGTTGGTGGAAGACGATTTAACTCAAGGAAAGTTGGAAAGTGGTCAAGCAAGTGAGAAAAGGAAATGGGAAGGACCATCGGGACCCATTCGACAACAAAGGCAGGTTACCGAAAATCAGGGCGGGGATAACCGTCGAGACGCAAGGTGGTGTAGTAAATGCCGGAAACACCACGTTGGTTCTTGTAGTACCCAATCATACTCGAACCCGCAAGGGTGTTACAAGTGTGGAAAGAGTGGACATTTTGGAAGGGATTGCCCCACGAAGGGACTGATTTGTTTTGAATGTCGCGAAGCAGGTCACATAAAAAGGGATTGCCCAAAGTTAAAGTCAAGTGGAAGTGGGGGACCCAAGACGGAGCCACCGAAAGTAAAGGGAAGAGCTTTTCAGATGACAACCGAGGAGGCAAAGACTTCGACAGACGTAGTGTCGGGTACGTTTCTTCTAAACTCCGTACCTACGCGTGTATTATTCGATTCGGGTGCAAGTTTTTCTTTTATGTCGATACCTTTTTGTCAAAAGTTATCTATTCCCACTAAATGTTTAGACGAAGCCCTAGTGGTAGAAATAGCCAATGGTGGTCAGGTTTTAGTTCGAGATATTTTACGAGGTTGCAAAATTGAAATTGAAGGGAGGAAATTCTTAATTGATTTAATGCCGATAGAGATTGGAGGATTTGACGTGGTGATTGGAATGGATTGGTTATCCGCAAACCGAGCTGAAATCTTATGTGCCAAGAAATTAATTCGCCTACCTTCTCCGGACGGGAGTCACGTGATTGTCTATGGGGAACGAAGGAAGGGGGAGATACCAATTATTACAATGTTGAAGGCCCGGAAATGTTTAATCAAAGGGTGTGCGTCGTTTATTGCTTATGTTATCAATGCCAAGTTAGAGAAAAAGAAGGTGGAAGATGTAAGAGTGGTGCGCGAGTTTCCAGACGTATTTCCGGAAGAATTACCGGGTTTACCACCAGAGCGTCAGGTGGAATTTAAGATAGACTTGGTGCCGGGGGCAGCTCCCATAGCTAGAGCTCCTTATCGATTGGCTCCGTCCGAGATGCAAGAAATGATGGCACAACTTCAAGAACTTTTGGAGAAGGGGTTCGTAAGGCCGAGTTCATCTCCTTGGGGAGCGCCGGTTTTATTTGTAAAGAAGAAGGACGGCACTATGCGCATGTGCATAGACTACCGGGAGTTGAATAAAGTAACGGTGAAGAACAAATATCCACTTCCTAGAATCGATGATTTATTCGACCAACTTCACGGGGCGGGATGTTTTTCAAAGATCGATTTACGTTCTGGTTATCATCAAGTGAAGGTTAAGGAAGGCGACGTTCCAAAGACAGCGTTCCGAACGCGGTATGGCCATCATGAATTTTTGGTAATGCCGTTCGGGCTGACAAATGCACCCGCAGTATTTATGGATTTGATGAATCGGGTGTGCCGACCTTTTCTTGACAAAACAGTGATTGTTTTCATAGATGATATTTTGGTATACTCTAAGAATGAAGTAGAACATGAATTGCATCTACGAGAGGTGTTAGAAGTGTTGAGAAAAGAAAAACTGTACGCAAAATTCTCTAAGTGTGACTTTTGGTTGAAAGAGGTCCAATTTTTGGGTCATGTAATTGCTCGGGATGGGGTGAAGGTGGATCCATCCAAAGTTGAGGCGATGATGAATTGGGAACCGCCCAAGAGTCCAGGAGAAATCCGAAGTTTCTTAGGATTGGCGGGTTACTACCGGAGGTTCATCCAAGATTTTTCCAAGATTGCATCCTCATTGACGGCATTAACGCGGAAAAATGTGAACTTTGTTTGGACCGATGTGCAAGAGAAGGCATTTCGCACCCTCCAAAAGAAATTGTGTGAAGCGCCAATTCTCTCCTTACCCGAGGGACCGGAAGATTTCGTGGTTTATAGCGATGCATCTAAGATGGGCTTAGGGTGTGTGTTAATGCAACGGGGAAAGGTAATTGCTTACGCCTCGAGACAACTTAAGGTGCATGAAAAGAACTACCCTACGCATGATTTGGAATTAGCCGCGGTCGTTTTTGCATTGAAGTTATGGCGTCATTATTTATACGGCACGAAATGCATATTGTACACGGATCACAAGAGCTTGAAACATGTGTTCGACCAAAAAGAGCTGAATATGAGACAACGAAGATGGTTGGAGTTACTCAAAGACTACGACTGTGAATTACTTTATCACCCGGGTAAAGCGAATGTGGTCGCCGATGCCTTGAGTCGAAAGGAGTATAGCGGAAGCTTACGCGCCAACCTCTCAAGAATTGACTTAGTGTCGAGTTTAGTAGAGCAAATTAGAATAGCACAATTCGAAGCACTAAAAGAAGAAAACCTCAAGGATGAGGTAATGGTGAAACAAAGGCAATTGTTAATCGAAGATAGCCGTGGAGTTAAGCTGTTCAACGGGCGTGTGTGGGTACCTAAGATCGGTGGGAATAGGGAACTACTCATGGATGAGGTTCATAAATCCAAATACTCCATTCATCCCGGGAGTACTAAAATGTATCGGGATTTGAAGCAGCATTATTGGTGGCCAGTCATGAAGTTAGATGTGGCACGGTATGTGGGTCAATGCACGACTTGTTCGCAAGTAAAGGCTCAACATCAATTACCTTACGGTGAGTTGAAACCTTTGGAAATCCCCGAGTGGAAATGGGAGAAAATCACAATGGATTTTGTAACTAAATTACCAAAGACTATGAAGGGTCACGACACCATTTGGGTGATAGTGGATCGGTTGACGAAGAGTGCGCACTTCTTAGCTATGCGGGAGACTTTACCAATGGACAGGTTGGCAAAGCTTTACATTGATGAGGTAGTTTCACGACATGGAGTGCCCGTATCTATAGTATCTGATCGGGATAGCCGGTTTACATCAAGATTTTGGCAAGCGTTACAAGAAGAACTTGGTACGAGGGTAAATTTGAGCACGGCATATCACCCACAAACTGATGGTCAAAGCGAGAGGACCATTCAGACATTGGAGGATATGTTGAGGGCGTGCGTAATAGACTTTGGAGGCAGTTGGGATACTCACCTACCATTGGTAGAGTTCGCTTACAACAATAGTTATCACTCGAGTTTGAAGGCAGCACCATTCGAAGCCTTGTATGGAAGAAAGTGTAGAACTCCCGCGTGTTGGTTAGAAGCAGGAGAAAAGCAATTTACCGGACCAGAAATTGTACAAGAAACAGCTGATAAGGTTAAGGTGATTAGAGAACGATTGAAAGCAGCCCAAGATCGACAAAAGAGCTATGCCGATAAGAGACGGAAACCGATAGAGTTTCAAGTAGGAGAAAGAGTGATGTTGAAAGTGTCCCCTTGGAAAGGACTGATTCGTTTTGGAAAGCGCGGGAAGTTAAGTCCCCGTTTTCTTGGACCATTTACTATTCTAGAGCGTGTGGGTTTACAAGCCTACAAGTTAGATTTACCTCCGGAAATGGATGGAATACATCCAACATTCCATGTGTGTTATCTACGGAAATGCTTGGCGGAAGGAGAAAGTGTGATACCATTGTCGGAAATCCGGGTAGATGACAACCGATGTACCGAGGAACCCGAAGCTATTTTGGACAGAGTGGTTACGAAACTTCGACACAAGGAGGTAGCAAAGGTTAAGGTACAATGGAAACATCATAGGGGTGCCAATGTGACTTGGGAACCAGAAGAGGACATGAAGCGCCGGTATCCGCATCTGTTCGTACAACCTTAAATTTCGAGGACGAAATTTTATTCAAGTTGGGGAGAATTGTAACACCCCGGATTTCGTTTTGTGTAGTTTTGTACTTATAATTACATGTTAAAGTATTATTTTGTTATAGCAAGAATTTCATCTCGTTAGAATCTAGTTAAGGGCCGAAAAGTAGATCAAATGAGGCTTGGTGCCCTTTGGGCGATAGTGACCGGCGAGAGTGCCCATGTCACTATCGCGGTTGTCACAATCGCCGGGTTTGTACCGCAAGTTTGATCTTTCAGACATTTGGAATTCAGGCGATTATGCCTTGGGCGATAGTGACAGTGTCACTATCGCATGGTCACAATCGCTCAAGCTGTACCGAGAGTTTGGGGGTGTTGGGCGATAGTGCCCCGGCGATAGTGACAGTGTCACTATCGCCATGTCACAATCGCTGCCGACCTATTTAGGTATAAAAAGAAGAGTTTCGGGATTTTATCTTATCTTTTGAAAAACTGAAGTTTGAGCAGTCGAATTCTCTGAGTAGAAAGGTAAGGTTTTGATACTTTTCCTCTTTTTCAGATAGTGATTAATTGAGTAGAGTGTTTATAAACACTTATGCTAAATCATAGGTGATCAACATCATTATATTACAAGGTTCCTACTCTTCCTTCAAGAATCAGCTTCACCCACTTCATTTAGGGTTTTTGTGGTTTGCTGCAGATTTCCTAAGGTGAGTAAACTGAACTTAAGAGCTTAATTGATATATGAATCACAATATTGTTTGAATTCTTTTAACAACTTCATCTTAAAGTGATATTTGGGTCAATAAGCTCTTGTCTCTTTAAAAAGGGATTCCAAGGAGCTTAAAGAGTGAAGTAAAGGTTATGTGACATTTATTTACTTGGAATTGTATAAATTATGATACTATTCAACTGAAATTGGTTATACTTAAATATTAGGGCTTGGAGCTTAATGAATTAAGCTGAGTCTTAATGACAGAAATGGATGCTACATAATGGAAATAATTGTATATGGAATTGGAATATGTACTATGCTACAATAAACTCATAACGTTACTTGGGTGTATGTGTGTAGTTGATACTTTAATGTGTATAGAAATCATATGCTAAATGAAATAGTTGGACTGTTTTATTGAAGTAAATGTATGGCTTTATGAACTGCTTGGAGTAGTTGTTTGTTGGTATTCACAAATTGGAGGAATCTCTAAGTAGGCATTTGGAAGGTATAGTCTTGGGCACTTACCTTGAGGGTTTGTGTATCGATCCACGCCTTCGGGATTTATACCATATAGGTAGTCCCGATGTGCCGGGCCTTGAGGCGTTACCTTGGAGGTAGACGCTAAGGTATATCTTCAAAGATGATGTAACTCGGATTGATGTTTGGGTTTCCCATGGAGTCCGATTTGTGAATGACCATGTTGATAATATTGTATATGAAATAATTTGTATGCTTTGCTATATGTTTACTCACTAGGCTTTTCAAGCCTAACACTTGTACTTGTTTAAAATGTGTCACAGGTTATAGTGGTGCCATTCCTAAGAAGGCATAGAGGAAGACTTGTGAGCATGGGGGGGTACTTGGAGATGCTATTATTAGAAGATTAAATTTACCCAATTATGACAATTTTTGTAATCTTATTTCTATAGTAGAGATTTGATTAGTTAGTTGTCATAGATGTACATATAACTCTTTGTTGGTAAACAGGTATTATGTATTCCCACTTTTGTGAGCTCGTGCTTTGGCATTGTATATTTATATCACTCTTCCGTTTTATGGAAGTTTTTGTTGACCCTGTTTTTAGGGTGTCACAGAGAGAATGTCCACCGAATTGTGAGGATAAATTCGGTGGACAATGACTTGTTTGTTTGTTGAGAAGAGTCTTCTATTTTCCACAAGTAGAGAGTCTTCAAGCTTGGTTTCGGTTGATCTTCGACTTCACCGAACATTTGCTATTTTGTACAAGTCATGTAAAGAACTAAACTAAAATATTCAAAGTAGGATTTTTAGGGAAAACATCGGTGAGTCAATTTCAAATCTTTGGTGACCCAACAAATACAAGTAGAGATTTGAAGGTTTGGTGTGTGTGTAGCATACAGGAGCGTAGAAATCTATGAGGGATGTGTGAGATACTTAATACTTGAAATCCTAGGATGTGATCCCGCTTTGTGACGGTGAAGTGATCTATATATTTGTTAGATAGTCTATAAGAAAATGCACAACTCAGTGACTCACAATCAAAAGAGATAAATGTCTTGATCATTAGTAGTATGATCAATCCAAACCATGTTCCATGGGATTTATCTTCGTTGTATTCTTGATATTATTGGTCACTTTGGCGGCAAATAAGTCAGCCCATCATCGTCGAAACTTGCTTTTTCTTTGTGGGTGCAACTGTTGCATCTTTAGCCTTTGTTGAACTTCCTCTCTTAGATAATTTGCTGCTCATTGTTTAGAATTATCATAAAGCTTATCTTAATTGTTGGTTTAGTTTATGCATGGCGAAAGGGGGCATTGGAATGGTCTTAGCTCCCGAATATTCAGACAATAAAAAGAAAAATGAAAAAATTGATAGATTAAAACAAAAGCCACTCAGCATGACGTGGCCTCTCCTGGAGCCAGCATCCTCTTTTTTCTTTTTTCTTTTTCTCTGTTTTTCCTCGATATTGATTTTAAACGTAAAAGATAGTCCCTTCCATTCGTCTTCTGCTCTTCCCCGACTAGGGTTTACATCTCACATTGTCTTTTCATTTTTCAAATCCATCATCTGCTCCTCCACGACCACGTCTTCCTCTTCCATTCTCTTTTTCGTCCCAAACACCCCAAGTTGCTTCCTCATTGCTCTCCTCTCCTACGGTCTCCTCTCGACGTCGCTGCTCGTACCTCTACTCACCGTCTTCACAGATCGCGCCGTCGTCGCTCTGTTTCTCGCGATCTTCAATTTGCCACCTCTCTCGGTTTGTTTAGGGCTTCGATCTGCGATTGCAGGTTCGCTTTTGTTTCTTGAAATTAAAATTACTGATCTGTGCTTCAGTTTGGATTTTGTGTTTATAGAATTTGTTGGATGGATTTGCCATATTGGAACGATCTTTAGGAAATAAAATAATATAGTCTGTGCATTCTTCTTTCCCTGAATACCTAGGCTCCTAAATCCTCTGTAATTTAATATGGAACTAATGGCATTTGATCTCTCTTTAACAATAAACAATACTACCTGCAAATTTGCTCGAAAAGAGGTGTGATAAGATAGATATATGAATTAAGTACATATCATTTATAGATGAACAGATAAAGCAGATATAAGATAAAATGACATTTTTCATGCTATTTGTAGACTATATATTGTGTGAATTGATGAGAGAAGGACATAGTTTAACCAACATTTGTAGAAAGTGAAACTAAGATACTTTGTGTGGCTTTAGAAATACAAGTAGAGATTTGAAGGTTTGGTGTGTATGTAGCATACAGGAGCGTAGAAATCTAAGAGGGATGTGTGAGATACTTAATACTTGAAATCCTAGGATGTGATCCCGCTTTGTGACAGTGAAGTGATCTATATATTTGTTAGATAGTCTACAAGAAAATGCACAACTCAGTGACTCACAATCAAAAGAGATAAATATCTTGATCATTAGTAGTATGATCAATCCAAACCATGTTCCATGGGATTTATCTTCTTTGTATTCTTGATATTATTGGTCACTTTGGCGGCAAATAAGTCAGCCCATCATCGTCGAAACCTGCTTTTTCTTTGTGGGTGCAATTGTTTCATCTTTAGCCTTTGTTGAACTTCCTCTCTTAGATAATCTGCTGCTCATTGTCTAGAATTATCAGAAAGCTTATCTTAATTGTCGGTTTAGTTTATGCATGGCGAAAGAGGGCATTGGAATGGTCTTAGCTCCCGAATATTCAGACAATAAAAAGAAAAAGGGAAAAATTGGTAGATTAATACAAAAGCCACTCAGCATGACGTGGCTTCTCCTGGAGCCAACATCCTTTTTTTCTATTTGTCTCTGTTTTTCCTCGATATTGATTTTAAACGTAAAAGATAGTCCCTTCCACTCGTCTTCTACTCTTCCCCGACTAGGGTTTACATCTCCCATTGTCTTTTCATTTTTCAAATCCATCATCTGCTCCTCCACGACCACGTCTTCCTCTTCCATTCTCTTTTTCGTCCCAAACACCCCAAGTTGCTTCCTCATTGCTCTCCTCTCCTACGGTCTCCTCTCGACATCGCTGCTCGCACCTCTACTCACCGTCTTCACAGATCGCGCCGCTGTCGCTCTGTTTCTCGCGATCTTCAATTTGCCACCTCTCTCGATCTGTTTAGGGCTTCGATCTGCGATTGCAGGTTCGCTTCTGTTTCTTGAAATTAAAATTACTGATCTGTGCTTCAGTTTGGATTTTGTGTTTATAGAATTTGTTGGATGGATTTGCCATATTGGAACGATCTTTAGGAAATAAAATAATATAGCTAGTGCATTCTTCTTTCCCTGAATACCTAGGCTCCTAAATCCTCTGTAATTTAATATGAAACTAATGGCATTTGATCTCTCTTTAACAATAAACAATACTACCTGCAAATTTGCTCGAAAAGAGGTGTGATAAGATAGATATATGAATTAAGTACATATCATTTATAGATGAACTGATAAAGCAGATATAAGATAAAATGTCATTTTTCATGCTATTTGTAGACTATATATTGTGTGAATTGATGAGAGAAGGACATAGTTTAACCAACATTTGTAGAAAGTGAAACTAAAATACTTTGTGTGGCTTTAGAAATACAAGTAGAGATTTGAAGGTTTGGTGTGTATGTAGCATACAGGAGCGTAGAAATCTAAGAGGGATGTGTGAGATACTTAATACTTGAAATCCTAGGATGTGATCCCGCTTTGTGACAGTGAAGTGATCTATATATTTGTTAGATAGCCTACAAGAAAAGGCACAACTCAGTGACTCACAATCAAAAGAGATAAATGTCTTGATCATTGGTAGTATGATCAATACAAACCATGTTCCGTGGGATATATCTTCTTTGTATTCTTGATATTATTGGTCACTTTGGCGGCAAATAAGTCGGCCCATCATCGTCGAAACCTGCTTTTTCTTTGTGGGTGCAACTGTTGCATCTTTAGCCTTTGTTGAACTTCCTCTCTTAGATAATCTGCTGCTCATTGTCTAGAATTATCAGAAAGCTTATCTTAATTGTTGGTTTAGTTTATGCATGGCGAAAGGGGCATTGGAATGGTCTTAGCTCCCGAATATTCAAACAATAAAAAGAAAAAGAAAAAAGTTGATAGATTAAAACAAAAACCACTCAGCATGACGTGGCCTCTCCTGGAGCCAACATCCTCTTTTTTGTTTTTTCTCTTTTTCTCTGTTTTTCCTTGATTTTGATTTTAAACGTAAAAGATAGTCCCTTCCATTCGTCTTTTGCTCTTCCCCGACTAGGGTTTACATCTCCCATTGTCTTTTCATTTTTCAAATCCATCATCTGCTCCTCCACGACCACGTCTTCCTCTACCATTCTCTTTTTCGTCCCAAACACCCCCAAGTTGCTTCCTCATTGCTCTCCTCCCCTACAGTCTCCTCTCGACGTCGCTATTTTTGACCAACCCGATGTATAATCGATACTATTTTTGACCAACCCGCATATATTGGGTTGTTAACGGGTTTGGCCCAAAACAAACCGACCCAACCCGACAACCCGCGACAACCCCTAAAAACATTTAAATCTAAATTTGAATGCTTGTTACCGTCATTTTTGCTTCTGTCAAAGCAATATTGTTAATATTGAACATTTATAAACAGACAATTGTTGGCCACTTGTAACTTTTGTAATCTTGTTATTGATTCTTGATGCCACATTTATAAACAAAACATTTATAAGCAATCTTTTATTAGACGATTTAGTAATTTGTTGAACATTTTGATATTTAGAAACATGTAGCAATTTGCTTAGACACGATAACTTAGTTAAATGGTGAAAGAATCAATAAAAGTTTCAACCCGACCAACCCAACCCAACCTGAACGGTTTGGGTTGGGTTGGGTTGCACTTTTGATTGGGTTGGGTTGGGTTGAGATTTTTCAAACTGTAATGATTGGGTTGGATTGTTAAAGTGCCTCCAACCCGGCCAACCCAACCCGTGAGCACCCCTAATCTGCTGCTCATTGTCTAGAATTATCAGAAAGTGTAATTTCATGTCATTCAAAACATTTGGTAAACAATCATATTTCATTCAACAATTAATCGTACAAAAGGTTGTGATGGTTTCTGTCATTCATCCCTTAATCTGGTTTTTCATTCATGCCTCTTTATTTACTCAACGGTTGATCAAAGAATGGGTAAACAACCCTTTATTTGTGGTAATATTTTAGGGGGAGGCTATTTGCACCAAAAAAGTGCCAAGGACACCAAAAAATGATTAGTTTTTTTTGTTTTTTTTTGTTTTTTGTCTTTTTGTTGTCTTTTCTTTTTGTTATTTTATTTATTTGTATTATATATTTGTATTTAATTGTATTATATAGTTTAAAAAGGTTTGTTTTTCTTTTACTTTTTGGTTTTATTTAAAAATAAATAAAAATTTATAAATATAAATATTACTAATTTTTTATAATTATATAATTATAAAAATAAAACATAAACATTGCGATTTAACATATAAATAGAACATAAAATAATCTATATTACATTCGATTATTCTAAAATAACAATATTCGTAGTACAATTAACACGTAAAAGTCGCTCGTACTTCTGTATTCGATCTGAATACGAGGTAGCCCATCCTGCAGCATACAGATAACTGTAGTGGAAAAAATGTGGTACAATAGTAGGGAACGGGTATCCTTCTGCCATATCTAATTTTACATAATGGTTACCATTAACGTACCCAATTGTAAAAGCAACATGTTGATACCACACTGGCGGAGTGGACCTAAGTGGCAAGTACGTCCCACAACCTGCCATATTTATAACGTGTAATATCACATTATACTTTGAAGCAATCAAGATACCTATTTCAGGCATTGTCATCCAGTGTTCAACTGGTGCACCTCGATCTGATTGAAAGAAGTTTAAAGTGTTGTAAACAATATTCCAATATTGACCTCCAAAAACATTGATGTATTCTGTTTTGTGTGTATCTAACTCTTCCATCAAGTTAAACCGAATTGTGGGCCATGCATCTTCATGAAGACCGAGACAGACAGCTATTGCTCGGAATCCACAATTTCCATCACCTCTCACATCATGTACATGCGTAATGTAAGGGTGAAACATCTTTGGAAATTGATTAATGTATGGATGTGCATTATAGTTTTTGCCCATGAAAGAACTGTGTCTTGGTGGTTCCTGGTAACTCATTTTTTCCAAGTCAACAAATGTTGACGCGTTCGAACTACTACGTCTAAGGGGTCTTTCACTTGTAAAAGACGGGTCAACATGAGTTGCAACAGACGGATCAACATGAGTTGCAAATGAGGGATCAACATGAGTTTTTTCTGAAAAGCTTATCCTTCAACGAGGGCCGTCCACGAGTAGTCTTGTTAACAACAGGTTCACGAACCCATGTTTTTGATTCACTGGCTATCTCTTTTATCTTCCTCAGAAAACTGAACTTACCAGATCTCGATTGCTTGTTAAATTCCTCAGTAAACATTTGGACTTCAGCTTCACAACCTACGTCATCATCTTGTAAAGATTGGCACGGTGATAAATCAAGTGTCGTCCAAAATACATCAATTGAATCAATTGGGATAGGATGACCTTTGTTCAAGTATTGCATTTGTTCGTGCGCACATGGCAACCCATAACTTGTACGTAGTAGACAACTACAATTTTCAGAAAATAAGCCAACAGATTGAGCTCGCTCATACTCTTGGAATATTATGTTTAATGCATAATGTGAAACGAAACCACACAATTGTTGGAAGTGTGGTATGCGATGACAATGTTTCGTGACACTTTTGCTCACTTGAATACTTGCTTTAATTTCTGTATCTTGTGACTGAATGAGTTGATTGATCTTGCTCATAAATGTCGGTAGACTTGATTGCGCTGAATCCAAGTAAGTTTTCAACTTGGAATGTTGACTCTCCACTCTGTTACTTGTCTGATTTCCGAAGTGGAGAAATTTGTCAGTCCAAACAGATACAAACATTTCTTTATATTTCAACCATGTGTCATTCAGATAAGCAAGAACACCTGAAAAAGTATTGACCATTTTTGTTGAAAAAGTATTATTACTATTTCTGTTCATTTAATGATGAAATAGATATCTACAAAAAAATGTCACCCAACTATAATTGAATGAAATAGAAATTTATAAAAATTACACACACACACACACACATATATATATATATAGACTCTCTCTCTTCTCAATCTTTGACCTATATACACACCTATCTTTTGACAGAAAGTGTGTGTATTTTTTATAGCTATGCTTCAAAAGAGATCACATGAAACATGAACAGACATGTGCAAGACCACAATAAAGAAACATTTAGGAAACCCTAATTTGAGGGGTGGGAAAGAAGAGGACATACCTGCAAATTGGAGCTTGCAAAAGTTAAAAGAGAGAGGAGGGGTGATGTTCTGGAGCTTGCAAAAGGTAAAAGAGAGATGAGGGAAAACAAAGAGTATTTATTGGATGGGAGAAGGGAATGAAGTCAAAAGAACAAAGGTAATAAATCTAAAATAGAAGAGGTACAATTTCAATTCATATTATTATATAAGATATATATGATCACCGTACAAAAACATCATCTACTAGAAAATATGAATACCACCAAGGATAATTTACTCAATCAAATGAAAATTATTTTAAGATCAACCATGGAAGGGACATTTGACTAACATAAAGAAAAACATATTTTACAAAGTTATAATAAAATCAAAAGATACAAATTTATAAAATAAAATAAAATCAAAAGTTACAAATTTTATAAAATCAAAACATATATAAAATAAGATCAACCATGGAAGGGACATTTGACTAACATAAAGAAAAATATATTTTACAAAGTTATAATAAAATCAAAAGTTACAAATTTATAAAATAAAATCAAAAGTTACAAATTTTATAAATTTATAAAATCAAAACATATATATATATATATATATATAGGGGTGGTATCGGGTACAAACCAACTAGTTTGTACAAACCCGTACAAACTCAATCTACCTTCATGAATTTGCAATTTTTTTTAATTTGGCTTCATGAATCTATATTTTGGCTTCATGAATATATAATTTGGCTCCATAACTTCTTTTTTATTTATTTATAAGGGTATTTTAGGGCTCCACCGGAAAATATAGATTCATGAAGCCAAATTATATATTCATGAAGCCAAAATATAGATTCATGAAGCCAAATTAAAAAAATTGCAAATTCATGAAGGTAGGTTGAGTTTGTACGAGTTTGTACAAACTAGTTGGTTTGTATTTGATACCCAGCCTATATAGGGGTGGTATCGGGTACAAACCCGTACAAACTCAATCTACCTTCATGAATTTGCAATTTTTTTAATTTGGCTTCATGAATCTATATTTTGGCTTCATGAATCTATATTTTGGCTTCATGAATATATAATTTGGCTCCATAACTTCTTTTTTATTTATTTATAAGGGTATTTTAAGGCTCCACCGGAAAATATAGATTCATGAAGCCAAATTATATATTCATAAAGCCAAATTTTATATTCATGAAGCCAAAATATAGATTCATGAAGCCAAATTAAAAAAATTGCAAATTCATGAAGGTAGATTGAGTTTGTACGGGTTTGTACAAACTAGTTGGTTTGTATTTGATTCTCAGCCTATATAGGGGTGGTATCGGGTACAAATCAACTAGTTTGTACAAACCCGTACAAACTCAATCTACCTTCATGAATTTGCAATTTTTTTAATTTGGCTTCATGAATATATAATTTGGCTCCATAACTTCTTTTTTATTTATTTATAAGGGTATTTTAGGGCTCCACCGGAAAATATAGATTCATGAAGCCAAATTATATATTCATGAAGCCAAATTTTATATTCATGAAGCCAAAATATAGATTCATGAAGCCAAATTAAAAAAATTGCAAATTCATGAAGGTAGATTGAGTTTGTACGGGTTTGTACAAACTAGTTGGTTTGTATTTGATACCCAGCCTATATAGGGGTGGTATCGGGTACAAACCAACTAGTTTGTACAAACCCGTACAAACTCAATCTACCTTCATGAATTTGCAATTTTTTTAATTTGGCTTCATGAATCTATATTTTGGCTTCATGAATATAAAATTTGGCTTCATGAATATATAATTTAACTCAATAACTTCTTTTTTAGTATATGAATGCATTGTATTTTGTGTCAAAATTATTAGCACAAAAAACAATGCATTCAACACCACCATTTTTGTGCAATTAGCACTCCACATATTTTAACCTCAAATTGGAATATATGTTTCGTTGAACCTAAAAAGTTGGCAAAAGCCCTTGTATCAGTTGGAAGAGAAAGGGAAAGTTGTGCAAAAATGGGGGAACATGTGGTAGCAGACAACGCAGAAGCCATCATCACAAGGATCGAGCACAAGTCTCGTAAGATCGAGAGTTTACTCAAACAGTCAGTGTACTACAACCCTAATTTTTGGAATAGACTTCAACTTTTCCCCAATTTATAGAAACCCTAAATAGTTCATTGATTGATCAGGTACAAGCCGGTAGAAGCCCTCAAGACTGCTCTGGAAGGATCTCCTCCCAAGACAAAAGATGAAAGATGCAAGGTTTGACTCGATCTTTCTCATTTGTATATCTAGAGATCCCTTTTGCTAGAATTAATGAAATTCAGTGATCAAGAACTGGAATTGGAATTTATGCTCCCTAATCTCTCTTTATGGCACTCATTTGGCTAAAACTTTTGCATCTCTGGATCTAATTGTTGTGTGGATTGGTATAAATTAAATATAAACTGATTATCATCAATGTAAGTGGTAAATTACACTATTGATTTTTGGTTTTGTATTGGTCGTTAAATTCAAATTTTATGTACTCAGTTTCGATGGCTACATGATGGAAGATGAACCACAATCTGAGGTATTTTGACTTTTGTGCTTGAAAGTCAAAATTGATCCCTTCACATTTGACCTTTGGGTACCCTAATTTAAACTGGGTAGTTGGAACATCAAATCATAACTGTGGAACGAACTAGATAGTTAGATATATTGCAAGGGAGAATACAAAGAAATCTTTTAAGTCTGTAATCGTGTCTGTGTGTGTTTAACTGGATAGCGATACAAACAAATTGAAACTTGTATATGAACGTTGTGTTTTGGCTTTATTGTGTGCAGTCTGCAAATTGGATTGTGGTACATAGAGCGCTAATGGCGATAAAAGATGTGGATTTAATGTTCTCCTCTTTGGATCCCGAGTACTATGATATTCTCATGAAGTAAGTCCTTTTTCCTTTCCATTCTCGAATTTGCATCACCATCAAATGAAAATGAAGTTAAAATGTGAGGTTGTGTTGTGATAATTTAACAGATACTTGTATAGAGGATTGTCTACAGGCGATCGCCCCACCTGTGACCAATGCCTACGCATCCACGAAAAGCTTACACAAAAAGCTGGTCTCGGATGCATCCTTCGTGCACTTAGTGATACTGTAAATACCGTTTAATTTCTACGATCAGAAACAAGGTTTTCTACAAATAAATCATGTTTATTTTTATCTTTCATCTTCTTTATTTCTCTTCAATCTCCAATTTCACATGGAAATGCAGGTCAATAGAATGTTTTTATATAATTGTTCTTTATTTCCGTGTTGTTTATTAGGTTCTAAAGGCACAAAACGACTTTTAATAGGAAACATACTACTTATAGGCTCTTTCCAACAGCCCCTGAAACTGTCGCTAAAACGTGACTGTTGGCGTTTATGGCGATGGTTCAACCGTCGTGAATGTTCCAACAGGTAAAACTAGTTAAAGTGAAAAGTGTAATTAGGGATTTGAACATTTGATCACTTTTGATCTTAAAACAACTAATGAGTTGAACTTTAGAAATGATAGATTTTGTATATCTTATTAATTATGATTGATCTAATGATTTATATCCCTTCTTATAATTCTCATCATAATCCAACTCTACCGCCTTTGGCGTGTAGCTCAATTGGCAAAGGGGTGGGGTGATTTTGCATAAGTACATAACAGGTCCTGGGTTCGATCCCAGGCCCCTCCACTAGCCTCAGCCGCTGAGTGAGCCAAAAAATGCCCCCTCACATTGGTATCCTTGGAGACAGATTCCGTGTGGGGCCGGTTAGGATTGCAGAAAATCAACTTTTGTTGCCCAAATAATCCAACTCTACCAAACATATGATTGGAATGGAGTTCAATTCCAAATACCTCCAAATCTTATCAAACCAAACATGCCCGAAATCTAAGATTGGAATGGAAACCTAAACTTTTTTATAATTTACAAAGCAACAACACGAGAAGTAGAGGATAGTAAAAGGCGTATATTTATTTGTTGGGAAGAATTCGACACGACCCAGACCAGGACCACACTAAGGAAACCAAAAACGCCAAAGCAGATAAATTCAAAAGTATATGCACTCGTAGAAGTAGATGCATCTACCACCCTCTCCGTCACACACACTCATCATCGAGCAGTTGAGGAGAGGGAGGGAGATTTCAAGTTACGTTGTTTATTTATATTTCATTATCGAATGTTATGCCCCATACTAAGGATTATGTTGTATTAGACTTGAAGATTGTCTAAATCTTGATATTTATGGTCAATGTGTTTGTGAGGGTATAGACCCATTCCCATTACACTAGCATATGAAAAAACCAGCTTTTTCCAAACATTATAAATTGATAAGAACTGTTCCCCATTATTTATAATAATAATAATAATAAAAAAGATAACTAAATACTAGTGTAATAAGAACATGCTGACCAAATGAAGTAAAAGAAAAGAAAAGTTGAAATAGAAACTCCTACTCTTCTTTCTGATATGTTGCTGAAGAATTTTCCTGCATTTTATTTGATTCGTCCTCGGCTTCAGCTTCAGCTTCAGCTTCTTCAAGAAATCCTGGATCGAGATTATGTTCACCCGAAGACTCTTTCATTGCCATAAACATGGAGATTGCAATTGCAACATTCACCGCCAATAAGCTGATCAATAGTGTCACGGTATACAGTGATATATCAATAGAGCCTATTGCAGAAAAGATCGATCCTGCAAGGCACAATAGCAAAACCTAAGTCAAGGTACTATATATATATATATATATAAGAAAATAGTGGTTTTGAAGAAACAAATAGCAATTGCATGCAAAATACTCTATAGAGAAGTTGCAAATGAAGGCCGAGACTTGGGAGCAACTCCAACAGTTTCTCTATGATTTCTTGAGGGTGCGTTTCGTACGGATGAGCCAAGACATGACCAAAATAGTTGGAACAAAGTAAATTACTAAACTACCCATTTCAAACAATTCTTTCACTTGCCTGCCTACCTAATCACTCTCGTCAATAAACGCACCCTCAATATAGAGAAGCAACTAACAAGAGTCGAAATACCTGAAGAAAATTACATTAAACTCCACAACAGTTTCTCCATTTTGAAGGTTGGTTCTAGCGTTAACTATATTATAGTAGTAACTATTTAATGCATTAAATACGCAACAAACAAAAGCTTACCAGGAGATAAATTGTTGTTGAACGCATACAAAATTGCCATAGGAGCCATCGACATGAACAGAGATGCCGCGAATAACTTATCTGAAACTCCTGCCATTGTTACTAGAAACACAAAATTGGAGTGGTCAAATAATTATCCATTAAGTCACTAGCAAAAAGACACCTCAAAGAATGCTGTATATTAATCAGTTCAGTTCTGTATAGAGTTTCAAATTATGGTGCCATTGTGACAGCACAAAATTAGGGTTTTGGTAAAACATAAAATATTATACAACTTCTTAAAATTGGCTTTAAACTAATCAGTAATTAATATATCGGTTAATTCAGAAAAATTATATAACTTTTCCTAGTTGTATTTGTAGGGATTTCAATCGATAAAATAATCTTTGGTTACAAATTAGAAAACTTTTCAAAAACTATAATCCTATCGGATCTAATGACTTATGAAACGAATTTAAACAAACACACTATAGTATGTTTAGGGATGTACCTTTTGGCGATCTATTGTAGTTGAACGGAGCACGAAGAAATTAATTAGTATAGATTTTCTCTATTGAATTAGATATTGAAAACATATGTCATGTCACCCTATTTATATATACTGGTATTCTAGATAGTCTATAACTCAAATAGGATAAGTGTTTATCTGTAACTAATTTAATAATTATTTGAATTTGAATATGAATAATTATAATTATCTAAACAAATAATAATTATTCAGATAAACCCTGTAATTATCATAATTACATTATTTTACACATATTATATAATTATTCTTCAAGAATAACCATTTAACCGTCAAACGTGACTTATTGGGTTTCTTTCTGATGGAAGCAAACTTATTATTTTGTGTGCGAGCTTATAGGTTTACATACTTATTGATAGTATGATACTTGTCATGAACGTATAATAACCTTATATAATTAAATGTCATGTCATAACAAATATTGAAAAAGATGGCCTAAACATACTATGAGAAAGCCAATATAAAAGTAGAAGTTTGAGTTTAAATATGTATGAAGAATTAATATATAATAAAATAACAATCGACCTAATTAATAAATATTAATTATTTCATATAAATAACGTGGTATCATATCATATTCTTAGGCCATCAGTACCCCATGAGAGCATCTTTCAAATATTCCAGCTCCACATCAGCGCCACATCAGCTTTTCTCCCATCTCTCACTCAATCCCTAACAATCCCTAAACACCCTTACCCCATTCCCTAACCCACTTCCTCTCATTTCTCACCTGGGACCCACCTCTCCTCCTCACATTTTCTTCGGGATGAAACGGGATGGGGAACCCGCATCCCATCCCGCACCGCTGATCCCGCTGATGCCGTAGCTCATTCCCACTGAACCCGCATCCCATCCCGAGCCGGGTACGGATGGCCTTATACCTATAAACAATGTGGTTATCAAGTCATATCATATTATTATTATTTTATTACGATATTATGTATAAAATCTTTTTGTGATTTATTTTTGCTTTTGAAAATGATGTATAAAATGACTCTACTAAAAATAATTCAAATCCTTTGTTATTGGAAAAGACAAAATCGGACGGAATAACAGTTTGACTCGATTCATCATATACATCTGTTGTGGGGATTAATCCTTATAACCTGTTGGTTTGTATAGCTATAGGTCGCTCTCCTATAAGTTTACTGCTTGCAAACTGGTAGGAGTTTGTCGAGGTTGAGTGTTTGATGACCTTGGTTAGTCTTATTCCACTTGTTTTGTAATTACTGTTTAGTTGGTATTTTGTTAATAAAATCTATGTTTTGGCCTTAAAAAAAATTATTTATCTATTTAACTTTTTTTCTTAAAACAAAACAAACGCGGCTTTTTTGTATTTGTGGAATTAAAATTAAATAATCCAAAAAGGGAAAACAAGATCAATTGGATGGACGCCACGTGTAGTATGCAGCAAGTGAACGCGACAACTGCATAAAAAGTTATTGCCGTACAACCCCACGTCACCACATCTAAAGTCATATGTATAAATGCACCCTCGAAACCACCGATCATACGCCGCCTTCCCCCAACCGCCACCACCATTTTCATGGATCTCCGCCGGGGACTGCCTCCTAAACCTCCATCCACCACCACCGCCATCATCCGCCACCGGAAAACTACTTCCAACAATATAAACAACACCGATCGATCATCTTCCTCCACCGAAACCACCGCCGTCGATCACCGGCCATCGTCTCCGCTACCTAAAGCGTCCGATGCATTACCTCTTCCTCTCTACCTAACAAACGGTATCTTCTTCACACTCTTCTTCTCCGTTGCCTACTTCCTCCTTCACCGTTGGCGCGACAAAATCCGATCCTCTACGCCTCTTCACGTCGTTACGCTCTCCGAACTTGCCGCTATCGTCTCCCTCATTGCCTCCTTTATCTACCTCCTAGGCTTCTTCGGCATCGATTTCGTCCAATCGTTCATCGTCACGTCACGTGTCGACGAAGACAACTTCACTCTCGAAGACGACGTCGTAGTCGAACATCATTCTAAACCTAACCCTAGAATTATGGATCCTCTACCTGTTACTCTTATGTCTGAAAAGGACGAAGAGATTGTGAAATCTGTAGTTTCTGGATCGCTTCATTCGTATTCTCTCGAATCAAAGCTTGGGGACTGCCGTCGAGCTGCTTCGATTCGACGGGAGGCGTTGGAGAGAAAAACGGGGAGGTCGTTGTTAGGGTTACCGCTGGAAGGATTCGATTACGATTCGATATTAGGGCAGTGTTGTGAGATGCCTATTGGTTATGTTCAGCTTCCTATTGGAATTGCTGGCCCATTGTTGTTGAATGGTGGTGAGTACATGGTTCCAATGGCTACGACGGAGGGGTGTTTGGTTGCGAGCACAAATAGGGGTTGTAAAGCTATATTTGCATCAGGTGGAGCCACGGCGATTTTGTTGAAGGATGGGATGACGAGAGCGCCTGTTGTGAGGTTTGGGACAGCGGCTAGGGCTGCTCATCTCAAGTTCTTCTTGGAAGATCCCATCAATTTTGATACATTAAGCATCGTTTTTAATAAGTAAGATCCCTCTTTTAGGTGTTTCCATTTGCAGTTGTTGTTCGTTCTTTGTAAATTGCTTCTTTAAGTGATTTCTCAATCCCTATCGACAACGACAGTGACTGCCAACTGGGGCTGCATTTATTTTCAGATGTTTTTAATTTGAAATTTAACTTCCAAGACAGATCAGATTACCATTAAGTTTAGGTTGGAAGAGGGTTAACTAGCTTCATTAGGGCTTGCTTTTGGGTTCAACAGGGTGTAGTTTTTCTTTTAATAGAACATTTTGCACATAAGCATTGCTTATTATGATGAGCTACCTTACTTAGATAGGGAATGACAAAAATATGGTCACTTGTGCTTTTTGGACTTGCTAATTTTGATGGGTATGATTTTGACATTTATGTCAATTCTCCCTGTTGAATTTGATAAGGGGGTATCTTAAATGGTAGTATATGACATGATACTGACTTCCTGTCTTCCCCCACGCCATGTGTATTGAATTAATTGGTACTTGATAGTTTTTTCTCTTGATTGATTTGTTTGGTTTCATATGGATACCATTTTAAGTAGGGTTAATTATTGCAAACCTAGTTTTGAGGGTCTTGATTTGTATTTATGTTCTATTATATCAGATCGAGCAGGTTTGCTAGGCTTCAAAGTATTCGATGCTCAATTGCTGGGAAAAATCTATATATCAGATTTACTTGCAGCACGGGTGATGCAATGGGGATGAACATGGTGTCTAAGGGCGTCCAGAATGTTTTAGATTTTCTTCAAATTGATTTTCCAGACATGGATGTGATTGGTATATCTGGTGAGTCCTCCACTTCCTTTTAATTTCCATGTTTCAGAAATCAAATGTGTGGAACTGGTAAATTTAGCTAGGAAGGCAGGATTGAACAAAAAAGAGCAAAAAATCTGTTGGGTCAGTGCTCACTATTTTTTTTTTAAAACATGGCTATATTTGTTACCTAGCATGTGTTTATCATATACATGTGGTATATAAATATGTCCCTTTCCTAGGTCTTCCTACTGTTTTCTTAGACAATACTTTCTTTATGTAATGCATTATTCTTAACTCTCCACTTGGGTTTTCAACCATGGTCAAGATAATAAATAATTGACAGCTTCACTAGCATTGCCTCTATATCTTCACCTGTGATTACATTCACCTTCTAAGAAAATTCATCAATGCTTCATTTTAGGCTTCCTACATACAGTCTTGGTAATTATCAAATTACATTATATGTAGAACTCTTTTTGGAGTAAAATATTTAGATCTCCATACCGAATGGAATGCACACCGATATGAAGTCCTTAAGTGGATAATGACTCTTGTGTTAACGAGTATGAGTAAGAATCAATTCCAGTCAGCACTTTGAATTTTCCACATCATCAGGATCGTGCAAGAAGGTTATTTAGTTATGACGTGTGTGTTGTTGGTTGTATAGGAAATTTTTGCTCAGATAAAAAACCTGCTGCTGTGAATTGGATCGAAGGGCGTGGAAAATCTGTTGTTTGTGAATCAGTCATCACTGAGGAGGTGGTGAAGAAGGTGCTAAAAACCACAGTGCCTGGCCTTGTAGAGCTTAACATGCTTAAGAACCTTACTGGTTCAGCCATTGCAGGTTCTCTTGGTGGCTTCAATGCCCACGCTGCCAATATTGTTTCAGCAGTCTTTATAGCCACGGGTCAGGACCCTGCCCAAAATATCGAGAGCTCTCACTGCATCACTATGATGGAGGCTGTCAATGGTGGAAAAGACCTACACATCTCTGTTACCATGCCTTCCATTGAAGTATTTATTCATCATTCTACAATCTCTTTTTCTTTTTTATAGCACCTCGATCGATTCATGAATATTAATAACTTATTTTTGTTACAGGTTGGTACAGTGGGAGGTGGGACCCAACTGGCGTCGCAATCTGCTTGTTTGAATCTACTTGGAGTGAAGGGTGCAAGCAAAGAGTCCCCAGGGTCGAATGCAAGGATGTTGGCAACAATAGTAGCTGGTTCGGTGTTGGCTGGGGAATTGTCTTTGATGTCGGCCATTTCTTCGGGGCAGCTGGTTAAGAGTCACATGAAATACAACAGATCAAACAGGGATATGACAGCAATCGCGTCTTAGTAAATAACAGCAGCTGGCAGTAGTTGTAAAAAAGAAAAACAACACAAGCTTACCTTGTGAAGTGAAAAAAAAGGTGGGTGTTGACCATTTTCCTCGATCAATCAATCAATCATATTTCTCGGTTGGGTCCATGTTATATGTTTGTTAAGAGTACAATTTGGATGTATTTTCAGATAGAATAAGGTACTTTACTTACTGGTCATACTTGTTCCTGTTTTGTTAATTTGTCTAGTACAACATGGGACAAGTGTGGATAACGAGTGTTATTTAAGACAAATATATGGTCATCAAATATATCATTTGCTTCCCCCATCAATTCAGGAAATATATATATATATATATATATATATATATATATATATATATATATATATATATATGTTCCTTTAATCATAGTGATTGCTCTTTTAAGGATTCTCTAGTCCTAAATGATCACGTCCCATCCATTTTCACCAATCACATGAATACATGTCTATAAAATTTGACGTGTCTTAATTTCATTGGTGAGATGGGAATGAGGCATGAAATTTTGAGACAATACCCGCAAAGATAACAAGGATTAAACCAAAATCCGGAAACATTAAAGAATGGATAAAAGGACTTTGTGGAAGCTTCTTCATGGAAGGATGGAGAAAGGTGGTTGTGCATAGATAGGATTTACTTAGAATGTTGTTTGCATAGATTCTTAGTATAAATACATTACCCATGAAAACTAACTCTCTTGTACAAGTTTCTGAAAGCAATCTAAGTTGTTCTCTTGTGCTTTTTACCACCTTCAATTCATATTGTTGGTTGTATGGAGTAAGGACACATAATCTTGCTTCTATAAATCATAAACTAGCTTTTAAAGAAATTAATTCAAATAACTTATTAATGTCTTTCTACAGTTTTCTTAAGTGGAATTTTAGTCTTTTTGTTGCTCCAACAGCAATGCTATCCCTTATGCTAAAATATAGAAAAGATGGGAGAGATTGTAAAAATCTCTAAATAGAGTTTCTTCCTAAAACTAATCGTTACCCTTAAAAAACAAACTTTTTTTTTCTCTTTAACTTTCCATATACTGAATATTTTAATAATATAATTAAATAAATTGAATATTTTAATAAGATAATTAATACTAGAATTGCTAAAATAGCATAGCTGTTAGAGTGAGATGAAAATTTACTATTTATTTGTTAATAGTAATAATTGATTTTACTTTATTATAATTTGATCTTTTAGATATTTTGGTTTGGTTTTTATTAATTATTTTGTTTTTTGTTTGGAGACTAAACACGACAGATTTCGGACAAACATAACCGACGAAGTTCAAAGCGGTTATTTTGACGCAATATCTGATGCCTTTTTATTCAAAGTGGGACAAAACCCTAATTTTCCTCTTAAAACCCTCGGAGGATTGTCGATGGCCAGCGGTTGGAGAAAATCATTGGGCAATGTCAGATCGGTCTTTGGAAATGCAATGGGCGGTCTCCGTGGAGGAAGCAACCTCGCCTCTTGGGTGGTTGCCGGAACCCTAGCATACTTTCTGTGGGTCAAGCCGTCACAAGAGCTCAAAAGAGAACAACAAGTACTGCTCTTAACTCTGTCTGAATGCTCGTAATCATTCACTGCTTATCAATTATTTATTTATTTTTGTTTTAGGAGAGGGCTGCGCTGGCGGCAGCGGCGGATCGTTATCGATATGTTGAGAAAGTGAAGCCGATCCCCGATCTTCAGGTTCAATATTGAATTTTTACCTCAATTATACGTATCTTTACATGAGAAACCTAAAAAGCAAGTTAATTTAACAACAGTCAGCTGATTTAGGTATCAAAAACTCATTTAATTCAGAAAAGTTTGAAATGCATTATCCAATTGAAAACTTCGATTTATTTGGGGAAACTGTCATTGATTTTCTTTTTTTGTTAAAAGATGATTTGTTAGATCATACATATATAAAATTGACTGAATTCATTTTGATCATGTAGGAAACTGGGCTCATTTATGGGAACAAAAATAAAACCAAGAATCCTGAAAAGTGATTGGAATATTGCTAGAAGAGGGCTTAAGGTAATGTTCCTATGTCACAGTCAAAGGATTACTTATACAATGGTAGTGAAACTCTGGGTGTTATTTTAAGAAATATATTGAGATAAAGGGTAATAGTTATTCAGTGTTTTTTTTGCGGAAAACTTCTGCATTGTAATAATGTCCATGTAATTTCTCATGAGGACCGAATTTATACATCTCAAATGATCTTTGTTCAATTCACACTCTGTGAGATGTGCTTGATTTGCTATCAGTTCTGAGTAGTGCTAACAAGTCTAAGATGTGCCTGGTATTCAATTATGATGCTTCTGATTTTTTCTATTAGTGCATGATTTTCTGTTAGATATATGTAAACATAATAATAATGTCGATGTAGGGGAAATTACGGTAATTTGGGAATTGGTTGACACCATGATAACCCACTTTATTAATTTGTGGGACATGGAAAGAAAATAAATTCACACACGTTCTTAACACTTCCATTTCCATGTTTTATGAACCGACAAAGTGATAAGCATGACGGGAAGTTTCATGGCCTTCATAGAATTAGGTCTTATTTGTTTTGGCGTATTAACATTTTCGTTTTTGTTGGCCTTCTTCGTTGTATATAGCTTTTAAGTGATTATTGATCACTAAAGAAGCTTGGAGAAAATTGAACAATACATAACAATAGATTCAGGAATGAATCATCATTATTATCTAAACTCTGTACATATGAAATTTAGGAACTGATATCTGCAGTGTTGACAACACGAGCACAAGCACCCATAACGAATGGAGTTCCATCATTTTTGCTCTATTGCTATGATTCAATTCACTTTGGTTCTTCAAAAAGAAGTACCTATACATTTTTAGCACGTCCATGGTGTGGTTTTGTGATATTAGCAAATATAGGAGAAAGGTTTCTTAACGAAGTACAGTAAATTTGTAATTGGTTTGGTAAAGTTTACGTTTATCAAAAGATTTCCAGGATTGTTTTATTTTCTGTAACAATACATCTATGTTATTTCACCTACTTTACCCACAGTGCAACCCATAATAAGTTGACATCCAATCGCGGTACTTCGCTCAATGCATTTTATGTATTGGTAGCATTACTTTATCATAATATTTTTGTTGGAGGAATAGGAAATGCATACTAAAATATCTGTAGTTCTGCACATGATGTGTGAAACTTCTTATATTGCAGCTATGGCTTATATTTACTAAAGCAATTCATAACTTGTGAATAGTGATGTTAGAGGTTCTAATAGTTACTCCCATGAGAAAGGTCAATGCAAATGTTAAGAAGGAAGTATGCTGGTGCCATCATTCATTTGTGATGCTCCTTTTTGCTTGATAAGTTCTAAGTTCTAACAAGTCTTACCTAACTATTTCTACTACAAGGGTATTTCTTTCTGGTCGAGGATAATTTATTTAACTCAGAAATAGCAGATATTGCTACTCTCTCTCACTTACTCATATCATCATATGCACAAGTACATATTTAGTAATTTAAGTCTGCATCACAAACTTAATGATTTCTGGTAGAACACATTGATTGAAGCGAATGTAATTTCTAGTTGTGGGCGTGGCTTGTAATTCCTATGATCTGAGTAAATAATTGTAGCCAACATTCTTTCTATTCAAGACCAGCGCTACTACCTTATACCAGGGATATCAAAGTCAAAAATCTTTAACGCCCCTCTTAAGTCTTCATTTTTTTCTATTCAAGACGGCTTCCATACAAACAATACCGTTCATATGGTGTCAGTAGAGTGATTCTAGGTCCATTCACTTGGTAGGAAGAGAAAATGAAGATAGTTACACAAAATGGTGAATGAATAAAAAGTGGTATAAACTCTATTTCTGCGAGCCTTTTGAAATGACATGGTTTATCTTTAGAGATTCAATGTTTTTGAGATGTGTTTATATAACAATGGTTATTACAGTTGATTTTTTTCAATGCACGTGCATCAATAAATCGGAGATTCTTTAAAATGCTGTTCTAGTATGTGATTTGAGCAGCCATGTCTCTACTTATATGCTCTTGTTTTGTGAAGATCCTGTTTTTTAGAAGACAAGTATCTTTCAAGAAAGAATGTTGAATCATGCAGGAAGGGAGTTGTAGGGATGGGTGTTTTTCTTTGTTCCACTGTACCTACTCCTTTTTTTCTGCTTCTTACTATTACTAGTCTTAGGGGGTGTTTACCAATTTCTTATCAAGTAAGCACTTATCAGGTGCCACTTACCTTACCGATTGAGCTTGACAATGATCAATAATCTTACCCGGTAAGAGGCATAATAAGAACCAAGAGTCTAACCCGGTAAGTGAGGGGGAAGACTCTTACCTGGTAAATGAAGGTGGGGACTCGTGTCGGTAATTATCGGTAAGCGCTTACCCAGTAAGCGTTTTGTAAACGGCCTCTTCCTTACTTCTTAGTCTCGGCATGCAATGATCATGTTTTTTTTTACTATACGGCAAATACTCATGTACGCTCCTCACACCTTTGGTGATGTATGAACCCTTGACCTCTTGAAAGGCTGGGTTGTTACGTTAACCCATGTACCTCATCTTTGGTAATGATTCTTGTGATATAATGCTAGTGGAAGTCACCATCTCCTATTGGACTTTCTTTATATGCAGAACGGATGGATTTTAAGGTTTCTCTAGAATAGTGATTTCTCCCAACAAAGTGGACTTGGATTCAGTTATCTTGATTTCTTTAGAAGACTGATTTCTCCTAACAAAGTGGACTTCTCTGTGGTGTGATCACAGAAAGGAGGCTTTAGTTATTGTGATTAGTTGTAAAAGGTCAGACGTGTTGCGATTCGACTTCAGTGGGTCTGATTATAGAAGCTGTCTCGTAATATATATATATATATATTTCAAAAAGTAAGATCAAGATCAAGGTCTGACATCTACCCTAAATAAAGAGCAGAACATTGTCTTCATAAAGACCCATGACTTGACCCGACCTCTACCCTAAAGACAGCGGAACCAAACAAGTGCTTGTGAGTGAACATACATAACAATTGATGAAAGACCACTCGAGCTCGAAACAAGCACGACCCCAACCAACACATGACATGAAGCAGAAAAGACAAACAAAAACTCTACTAACAAGTTTTACTACTCCTACAAATGAAGTTACTTTTGTGAGCCGAAAAAGCCTCATCAAAATCTTATAGTATACAAATCATTCTTTACCATCGATCGATCAATCAATCATAAATTAACACTACATATTTGCCTGCTACTACCCATTCCTCCTCTCACTTTCATGTCCTAATGCTCTCCTCTTCATTTAGATGTTTGACTGCTCGAAAGGCACACGAACCAAAAGCCGACCATGTAGGCTCACAATTGCTGATGTACGAAGTGGGTCGATTCTTGCTGGTAAGCTGATCACCTATATTATATTACTCAAACATCAAATCAATCAAACACAAACTTTTTTTAAGTTTTAACCATAATATTACGACCATTCCAGATATTACGACCCATAATATCTTCCACCCCCACGGGTAGGTAGAACAACTGATTCCGTGAAGACCAAATATACTCCACTCGAAAGTAGGGTCTGGTGTGGGATGTAAGCGGATTTCTCATCCACCCCAATGGGTAGAACTGTTTCCAAGAGGACCAAATGGTGAATTTAATCAGCATACCTTTTTGAAAGCTGCAATACCCCATGGGTTGTCAAGTTGCTCAGGTTGACCTGTGATGACTAAACGTCCAGCAGGATCGGATTGAACACGTACCTAAATCCATCACAAAACAAGGATATATAGTTGACTCTTAGCTTAAGATTTCATAAAAATGGATTATATATCGTTAGATGAGTCAAAGCATGAAATGCAACTACCATAGTTACAATTCTGACACAGTATAGATTATAGAAGCTTAAAATTAGCATTTTGTTTTACACCATCCAAACAGATAACCATGTGTTATAAACTATACAACAAATGGTCTGAATAGATTTACCCTTTCACATAAACAATCAAAGTATGCTTGTGAACTGCTTGTATACTTAATAAGACAACTTTAGGGTTCGCTCAACCTTAAGGAACCGGTTTTCTTTTGTTCAAAATGCTCAGTTGGGCCTTGTTTGCAATAGGAAGTTGGAGCATCTTCAACAGATTCTCTATAATTTCTCCAAAATGGAGAAGCAAAAGTTAAAATCTCCAAAAATTACATCCAACTCCAACAATTTATCCATTTTGGAGATTTCAAAGATAATAATATTATTAAATAGTTCAAATAGATTTAATATCCCAATAAATTTTTAAAATAAATTTAATATGAAATGATAATACAATCAACTTCGTCGGTGGAACAATAAAAAAAACATCTCTCCTATTTTCTCCATTTTGGAGAAAGTTCTGGAGAATCTGTTGGAGCAAAACTCCAAAATCTCCAATTTGTTGGAGATGCTCTTAGAAAATGGACTTTTTCAAAAAAGAAAAAAGTTCTAGTGAGGCATTTGGGTTTCCCAAAGTGTGTCAGCTCTAACCATTTTCAAAGAACAAGGAACACCATAGGCATGCTTGATAAGAACAATTATTATCCTTACTAAATACTCCCTTCGTCACACAATAAGTGTCCACATTTTCATTTTAGTTTGTCTTGAAATGAGTGTCCACTTTCAAAAGCAAGTGTCATCTTTCCAATCCTATCCTTAATTATAAGATGGAGAAATTC